>JARQOC010000006.1:278439845-279039845 GCA_033576535.1 Allobates femoralis
AGAAAAGGGGGCGTATCATTGTGGGCGGCACTCTGCAAAGTGCTATGACGTCATCTGGAGAGGGAAGAGTATCCCTGTCTCACAGCGGAACCTTTAGTAGACATCCGGATGGAAGCGGAAGACCTGGAGGGTCGACATTAACTAAGGGGGCACAGGATGTCGCAACAAGGAGATGCTGCGGCACCGAGCAGCAGCGGAGCACCCGGCGGTACTGCGGCACCGAACAACAGAGGAGCACCCGGCGGGGCTGCGGCACAAGGAGCAGTACACATCATGCCGCTTCTGATGCTGTACACTCCGGGAGCAATGTGGTTACCACAATACTCAGGTGAGCCTAATACCCTCAGTCAGATTCCAGGACGAAGTGCCTTAACATCCGCGCATTATATCTCCCTGAGGAAGAAGCCGGGAGGGCTTCAAAACGAGTAGGAATAAAAGTTTTATCAACCCAGATACCCGGGTGAGTCTGATATTCCTTTGGGCAGCAGCGTGGACGTTAAGGCATTTCATCCTGGAATCTGATTTACTCCACAGTGAACTGTGGAAGTGCGGTCCCTGCAGCAGCTGCATTGTTCTAAACGATTATACTGGTTGTGGGTCACACAAACTGATCAGGTGAGCAGATTTTATACTATCTATCACCATGCATCTCTGTTAGGAGATAAGACCCTATTGCGCATTCTCATTTTTACAGACAATACCCTCGATGACTTTGTTATGAAAATCAAAGCGTACTATGCTATGTACCCCCTAACCGAAGCCCAGCGTGTCGGTATGATTATGGGACAGTTAACCGGCAATGCACAGCGCGAAGTTACGTCCTGGCCGGACACAGACACAGATACTGTAGAGCATCTTGTGGCTGGAAGGAAAACAGCATTTCAGTCCAGTGCTGATACACGGGCTATAATGAGGTTCTTTGGATGCCAACAAAAGTGTAAAGAGAGCGCAAGAGACTATGCTTTAAACTTGCAGGAAGCGCTCAAAGCACTTAAACTAGCAGAACCTGCCTTAACCCCGGGAGCTTACAAAATGCTGATCGATCAGTTCATAGAAGGCCTCCTATCCCCTTCTCACAGAGGACAGTTGAGTACGATGATCATCCAGAATCCCGGAATGACTTTTGCCGAGTTAAAAGATAGAGCCATCCATCTTCAGCAGATAGAGGAGCCCTGGGATATAAACTTTATGCAAGGCCCTACAGCAGCACCTCAGCAGCCAGGAGCATCAGCGACATCTGCAATGTTAGCGACAGCTGCTGAACACAAACAGCCTATCTCCAATGAGGCCCTCAACCAAAAGCTAGATGCCCTGAAGGACACTATTGTTTCCATGACTAAAGTCATCAAGGAGCTGCGTGGATCCAAGCCTGCACCCAAGATTGAGTTGGCGACCAGCAAGGAGGATGTCCCATGGATGTGGCCCAGGAAGTACCAAGCGATGAGAGGATTACCCAGTGACTGCTATCAGCCGGATGGACGGTCCATTTGCTGCCTTGGCAAGGAGCCAGGTCACTTTGCCCGGGAATGTGCTTTAAACGAGGATCCCCTGGGAAGGCGGGCCACTCCTCAGGTATGAACTCCCAAGGTCCTTCAGCCTGGTATGACAAGTTCATGGGAGGACTTCCGGTCATTCCTATCGTGTTGGATGGCATTCCCTTTAGCATTTTGTTGGATACTGGGTCCCAGATAACATCAATTCCATATGTTCTCTACAAAAGTTACTGGGCTGATTCAGACATTAGTAATGGTGAACTAATACCACAAGTTGGGTTCAGAGAAATGACCATTCAGATTGGGAAGGTAGAATTAAAGAACCAGGGTATTATTATTGTAGATGTTGACCGACGATAACGTGAACCAGTAATGTTACTAGGAATGAATGTAATTGAAAATTGTTTTCCAAGGTAATTACTGTCTTACAGCAGATAGCTGAGACTGCCAGAAGTGGGGAACAGAGACTCCTGCAAAAAGAAATAAAAGCCTTGATGCTGAAACAACAGGTAGAAATATCAGGAGGTGAAATTGGCAGTGTAAGGGTAAGTGACCCGATACCCATTGTAATACCTCCCAAAACTGAAATGTTGGTCTGGCGAAGAGCCGCAATAGGCATTAAAGGGTGAGACTATCAAGCCCTGGTAGAACCCGTGTACTCAGACAGTAGTTCCACTATACTACCGGCCAGAGGAGTAGTTGATGTACACCGGGGAAGAGTGCCATTACGCCTTCTAAATTGCGGGGAAGATGTGGTCACCATACCGAAGTATGCTACCATGGCTAAATTATTTACGGTTGATAACAATGCCATCACAGCCGTCGAGCCTTTGAACCCGTCAAGTCTTGCGGATGACAATGGCTCAGGGGAAAAGTTGGAGGATTGATGCCAAAAACTACATGTGGGTACCAGTTCTACACCTCCCCCATCAAAAGCATGGAGTATACTGGGTAGTAAAAGAATATGAGCAGATATTCAGAAAACACCCGTTAGACTTTGGGCAAATTAAAGGGGTAGAGCACACTATCCCACAAGTAACCATCAGCCTATAAAAGAGAAGTATAGACTATTACCACCCGCTCACTATCAAACCACCAAAGACATGCTCAAGGAGATGAAAACTGCAGTTGTAATAAGAAACAGTGGTATCCTTGGGCAGCGCCTTTAGTGTTGCTTAGAAAGAAGGACGAGACCATGAGAATGTGCGTAGACTACCGGCAGATCAACTGCATTACACACAAGGATACATACCCGTTACCTAGGATTGCGGAGTCATTAACCGCATTAAAATCTGCTAACCACTTTTCTACCCTAGATCTGACTAGTGGGTATTGGCAAGCTCCTGTGGCAGAGGCTGACAAAGAGAAGACAGCATTTCCTACGCTGATGGGCCTCTGTGAGTTCAATGGTATGCCGTTTGGAAGCCTTGTCCGGATACGGCATGAAGATCAAGCCATCCAAGGGCCACCTTCTCAAGCCAAAGGTGCAGTACCTAGAACATGTTGTGAGCTCATAGGGAGTTGCACCGGATCCTGATAAAGTTACCGTGATAAGGGATTGGCCAAGACCCACCAATGTGAAAGAGGTGAGGCAATTCCTGGGAGTGGTGGGCTATTATAGAAGATTTATCAGAGTATTCACAAAGTTAGCAGCTCCCTTACAAGACATCCTGGTAGGACAGTCAAAAAAGTCTTCAAGCCGTAATCCCCCTTTTCAGTGGAGTGACGAGAGGGAAGAGTCCTTCAAAAAGCTAAAGTGGGCACTGACAGGAGAAGAGATCCTGGCGTATCCGGATTACCATCAACCCTTCATTCTGTACACGGATGCCAGCAATGTGGGGCTGGAAGCAGTACTGTCAAAGAAGCAAGGAGGCAAAGAGAGAGTTATTGCCTTTGCAATCAGGAAACTCTGGCCTACGGAAAGAAACCCTGAGAATTACAGTTCCTTCAAGTTAGAACTACTGGCAGTAGTTTGGGCTGTAACCGAGCGTTTCAAGCACTACCTGGCAGCTGCAGAATGTACCATCTACACTGATAACAACCCATTGACCCACCTGGACTCGGCAATATTAGGTGCGTTGGAGCAACGATTGATAGCCCGGCTGTCTAACCACAATTTTGTCATCAAATATAGGGCAGGCCACAAGAACGGGAATGCAGATGTCTTATCCCGGATGCCACACCTGAAAGGCGTGGAAGAGGAACCGGAGGAGCTGGAAGAAAATTGAACTACTAGCCTTTCACCTTTCTAAGGTAAAACAGTATCAACCCGACATCTATCAAAAACAACAGTAGGCAAATCTCAACCCGTTAGCGCACCATGGATGGGCTGACACCCAGGATAGTGACCAAGCTGTGAAGCTAGTGAAAGAACTGCTTACACAACAAGGTGTGTACCCTAATCGGAATGCTCCAGCTGAGACCCAATAACTCTGGAAAGAAAGAAGCAAGTTGTTCCTATATCAAGGGAAGCTCTGCAGAAGGCACACCAACCCTAAAACACATGAGTTGGTATGGCAGATTATCGTACCAAAGAGAGACGTCAAAATGGTCTTAGAAGCCTACCACGACGGTGCAGGTAATTTTGGATGGAAGAAGATGGAAGTGCTCTTAAGAAAGAGATTCTACTGGGTTGGCATGAGATAATCAATTGAACATTGGTGTAGAAAATGTAACCCGTGCAACCTCAGAAGAAAGGATCAACAGAATCAGAGAGCCTCACTCCAATCCATAGTAACCAAGCAACCACTTGAGTTAGTTTCGTTAGACCACGTCAAGTTGTCACCAAGCCGGTCTGGCTATGTCTATGCCTTAACCATCGTGGACCATTACTCCTGCTTCTTAGTGGTGGTACCCGTCAAGGACTTGACAACGAAGACAGCTACAAGAGCATTTCAGACACATTTCTGCAGACCTCTAGGCTACCCTGATCAAGTCCTTGCAGATCAAGGTCCAGCATTCAAGTCAGAGATTTTCCAGGAATTCTGCAACATGTACGGCTGTAAGAAGATCCGCACGACAGCCTATTATCCCCAAACCAATGACTTATGCGAAAAGATGAACCATATTGTGATTGACCTGTTGAAAACATTGCCAGAGTCAGAGAGAAATCAATGGCCAGAGAAATTAGACTTGGTAGACTTGTACAACCATGTCCCGGTGAGTTCTACAAACTGCACCCCAGCCTATCTTATGCGATCAAGACTCGGTAAGCTGCCAATTGATTTAGATATGGGAATTCTGAAAACAGACACAGAAGTGGAAGAATCCAATTGGGATACCTTACATCAACAGCAGCATCGCCAAGTACAAGAGTGCGTAGAGAAAAGTCTCCAGCAAGCTAGAGAAAGTCAAGAGAGAACATTTAACCAACATGCTCTAGCAACCCCATTACAACCTGGTGAGTAAGTTCTCAAAAGAAAGAGATGCACCAAAAAATTGGATAACCAGTGGGAAACCACCCCATATACAGTCTTACCATCAAATTTAGACAATGCCAAAGTGTGTCTAATCAGTAAGGACGAAGGAAGGACGTCAGCAGTTGTGTCAAGAGACCATCTCAAACCGTGTCCTGAAACCCTGAAGACACCAGAAGTAGCTTTACCAACCTGTCAGGAAAGAAGAAGATGTGTTCCATACCGTTTAAGGAGATTTCCCCAAAACATGGCCAAATTACTACAGATCAGTTGTAGTCCCCATGATTGCTTTCCCTACAATGGTAGAATCAACACCAGAACCTGTACCACAAGAAGTCCCAAGATATGAAGAACTGGAAGTTGAGCCTGAAGAGGAAGAACCAATTCCAGGTCCCAGTGAGCTTGCCAGTCCTACTGTCAGATTTCCATCCTCAGTAGTAGCAGATACTCCAAGTAGGTACACGTACACCCACACCATTATGTTAAGTACACCCACTTAAACCAGAGACACCCGTAGAAACGTGTTTATATTAGTTTGCAACGTTAAAAGCCAAGTACCTACAGAGATTATCCTGTATGAACTTCTTATATATTCTTGAACTTCTTTTCCTTTAACTATGGACCATATCTACTACAGGACTGGTTGTGGTAAAGACTATTGTATATATTTATCAGCCCGGAGGCAATAGACTAAACCCCCAGGAGGACTGATCTGTTTGAACTTTTTGGACTCTTTTTGAGCTTTTATTGGTTTTTGTAATTTTTGTTTTTAAGACTCTGTAAATATTCTATTGATATGTCGTTTGTTTGTTTTTCCACAGTCCTGGAGTACTGTCTTTCACTAAGGGGGAATGTGGCACCCTAGGGTTCATGTGCCACTGTAACACCACAAAGGGTTAACTCCCCACACAGCCCACAACACTACACTAGCGCCTCCAGGCCAGAAGGGGGAGCTAAAGCTGCTTCCCTATATATATCACTACCCTAGCCCTGCATCATCCATAGACTATCATCACCACTGCCCCGGGGAACCAGGCTCTGCCCGTGGAGAGCCATTACATCACCAGCTGCCAAACATCATCCCCGGAGGTTCTGCAGCAGTGGTGGTCACCCTGACCACATACTACGGGTGGTGTCACGACTATATCCCCTGTAAATAACCCCCAAACCTTTACTTGTGGGCTCAGGACATGGTCCGGACCAAGACCGCCGTGATACACCGTGATACCCCGTTCTGGTACCGAGTACCCCGTCCCAGTGGGCTCCACACATGCTCCATCGCACTGTCTGCACATCTAGAGACACAACACTCAGCATGCTCCACCACACAGTCTGCACATCCAGAGACAATACAACTCCCAGCATGCTCCATCACACAGTCTGCAGATGGAGACACTACAACTCCCAGCATGCTCCATAGACAGATCCCCATCTATGATCTGTCATCTGTGATTTGTGATGACAATAGCAGGGATCTATCCAGATCTATGAGAGGAGACAAATCAGGATGTTTAGAGACTGGAGGGAGCAGGGGCTTCTACTGCTTGTGAGTTCACAGACAAGCAGGGTGATGGAGGGAGGGAGAGGAGGGCTTAGAGAAATCAGGGGAGTAATACAAAGAAACTCAGCCCTCTTATGCTAATTGTTGCACACTCCGACCCCCTGCTGCACACTTTCTGAGGACTTCTATAACATTTATCTCAGCAATCATACATGGAACCATTGAAGTAAAGGTATGATTGCACACAGCATCGCACAGCCTGGAAGGCACTGGCTTCACTTTATAGCCCTAAATCCTGCTGGTTGGTCATATTTAATATTCAATGTGATTTTCCAAAAGCTGTGTCCACATGTGCGTGTGTGTGTGCTGCCTTTTTGTTGCAAAAATCACCTGCGTTTTTTTCATGTCCCAGAAATTAACATGCCTGTTTTTTGGCTGCATTTTCCCCATTGACTCCATGCTATTTCCCCCCCAAAAAACATCCTAAACAGATTGGTATTCCCACAGTGCATTTGTAGTGCTTTTTTACAGCAATTTCCAAAACAAAAACACTGCAATACTCCCTGGCTATCCCATGGCGATCCCTATTGATGACTTCTTCCGTGCACTGGAAGGAGATGTGTTTAATCCAGCTTCCAAGACCTGTGCACCATGTGACTCAGCCTGTCTCAGGGTGCGCAGGATCTGGAAGATCGATAAACACATCTCCTGCCAATGCCCCAAGAAAGACATCATCGGGAATCACCGTGTTGTCGCTAGGTAGGGTGAGAAAGTGTCTGTTTGTCTGTCTGACTCTGTGTGTGTCTGTCTTTCTGTCCCCTTGTGCTACATTTTTGTGCTGTATTTGTATGTGCACAAATGCATCACAAACGCTGCTTTTATTTATGGACAGCTGCATTTGTGTAGATGACAAATGCAGCACAAAAAAAATAGTTTAGTGGCACACATCCTAAGAGAGCTGCTGTATTTGCTGGTCTGTTTGGTATAATTCCTTATTTTATTATATAAGATTTCCTTTTATAGATGCAATCAGGAGGAACTATGACTCTGGGAAGGCATTCCGGGTCTCAGTATAAATCTGTACATAATTAATAAGCTAAATGTATAACTTTACAGAGCTAAAGGTGTCAGTGCTGCACAGCATGTTACTAGCTGTATAGCAAATTACAAGATTAGTCCTACAATTCGCCCTAGACCCATGTGCAATATCCAGCAACATTCATGCAATGTAATTTGTGGAGCGTCGGTAAAAAATGTTGCCATGTAGACTGGGAAATTACAGCTGCGGTAAGACATTAATGGATTTTATTCTGGTCTACTATGAATTGTACATAAGAATTAGAATAAGATCAGGTCACAGTAAGACTTCAAAGGCTGTGTGCAAACCTCAAATGTAACCTCGGAAATATTAAATGTCAGGCCAAGATGTGCATAGGTTTTGCTTATTTTGATGATGCTAAAACAAATTCTGACAAGTACTGTAATAATTAATTGCAGCTTGTTTCAATATTGTAGTTTAGCTACATAGTTATGTCAAAAGAGACATCAAGTTCACCAAGGGGAGAAGAGAGGACGGATAAATGGGAAGGGGAGATGAGGTGAGTCTCAGAACTGTAACTGACCCTAACTATAAAGAGGAATGCAGTAATAGTAATAATAAACAATATATATGAGGTAATATATACTAAAAAGGAATATAAATCCTTTTCAGCACGATACATGATTTTATAGACAAGCAAAATGATTGATTATTGAAGGATTTGTATTTTTCAGTACAAAGACACATAAGTCTACTGCAAACAATATTTTTGTTGCCTTTGCTCTTGAACCAGATGGCACCGGATTTCACCATGCCAATATTATGCCAGATCTATTTGGCGTTATTGTCCTGTTTTAGGTCCATACTGACCCCATAGACCCCAAACGTTTTGGGTGTAAAAATAAAGGATGATTAAAGGGAACCAACCACCTCAGATACACAGTTAGTACATGTCCCTGCACCCTAAGGATACCTTTCCAGCACTGTTTTTGTGTAAAATCTTGCATTAGTATAACTGATATAAAGAGTTTATAAACTTACTAGCCTGGAGACATCTGGGCGTATCCCTCCTTCTGTTATACTTCAGGGCTGTGCATTGCATGTCTGTGCTCCCCTCCCTCCGTGCCTGCTGCCCTGCCCTGATGGGCGTGATCGTTATCTCCTCTGCACAGAGGGAGGGGGAGCACAGCCATGCAATGAATGCACAGCCTGAAGTATAACAGAAGGAGGGATACGCCCAGATGTCTCCAGGCTAGTAAGTTTATTAACTCTTTATATCAGTTATACTAATGCAAGATTTTACACAAAAACAGTGCTGGAAAGGTATCCTTAGGGTGCAGGGACATGTACTAACTGTGTATTAGGGTGATCTGAGGTGGTTGGTTCCCTTTAAAGCATTATACTTACCAGTCTCAGCACTGTGTTCACTTCGGGGTCCCACTCTGTGACAGCGTCTGTTATTGGCTGTTGTGCCCACCCATTGTGTCTGTGATTGGAGGGCAACAGCTAATCACAGATGTTGTTACTGAGAGTGGGCGTCTGTGATTGGCTGTCCAGCACTCAAAGCAGTGAATATTTCATTAAGTGAATAAGCAGGACACGAAAGTGGTCACAGCACCTAGACAGATGAGGATAATGCTTTAATCATGGACGTCTTAGTGAAGTTCGTGGTCTGTGTCAGAACAGTTAGGTGTTCAGTATGGACACCGAACTTCGCATGATGTGACGATACTGTGCATCCTCAGTAGGCTTGCTGTTTTCGGTTTTACCAGATCATGCATGATCTGGTAAAACTGCATCAGGCACCCATTGATTTCCAATTATAATCGATGCCAGTCCCAGTCTGATCCAACAAGATGCGTTTTTCAACCGAGCAAAAAAATCTCTGCACTCATCAAAAAACTGCATCCAACCGGTATCAATCTGAAGCAACTGGATGCTACTGGACACGATTAAAAGTGAACAGGCAAAAACCTGATCCTGAAAGGTTTTTGCTGAAAAATTGAATCTGTGCCTGGTTTAAAAAAACACTGCTGTGAAAGTAGCATTACTGCTCTGCAATTTTGATACATACTACTGCATCTTAATGAACTAGAATATCATCAATAAATCAATGTCATATTGCCATGTTTCAGGGCATTTATGGGAGCTCTGAAACACATTGACTATTAAATCAATATTATATTCACCCTTTGAGGTCTCGTGGAATATGGCAGCATGGTTTGTAACCCTTCATCCTCCATACTTTAATTTTCTAAAATGATAAACTTTGAGTTTTCATTGGCTGTAAGCCATAATCATCAACATTAACATAAATAAACACTTGAAATAGATCAATCTGTTTCTAATGACTATATAATATATGTGTCTCACTTTTTAGTATTGAATTTACTGAACAAAATTAACTTTTTGATGATATTCTAATTCACTGAGATGCAGCAGTATGTTTCAATCAATCTATCTTTCTATCGATCAATTCATTTTGTGTGGTCAAAAGTTTTGGGACATCCACATATTTAACATGCAGAAGCTTTTATTACAGCTTACATTGAACATGAGTGTTTGACTTGAAACATCCCTTCTAGTTCATCACCAACCATTCTTTTGTGGACCTTGTTTTGTGCATTTGGGCAAAATCATGTTGGAACAGAAATTTGCCTTCTCAAAATTGTTCCCACAAAGTTGGAAGAATAAAATTGTCCAAAATGCTGTGGTATGCTGGAGCATTAAGACTTCCCCTTCTTTGGAACCAAGGGACTAAGACATGACCTGAAGGAAGACAACTCACAGCATTATCCATTGTCCACGAAACTTCACATACCCAACAAATCAGTGAAGTAGATAATATTCTCCTGGCATTTGCCAATCCTAGAGTTGTCCATCCTCCTTCCAGTTAGAGAAGTGTGTTTTGTCACTCCCCAGACTACTTTCTGACTGCTCCAGATTTAAGCAGTGCAATACTTTCTAACACACTATGGAACAAATGGCATTGTGCTCAATGACGTAAGGCTTGCAAACAGCATTTTTTGCCATGGAAACCTATATTTTGAAGTTCTAAATGAACAGTTTTTGTGCTGGTATTAAAGGGATCAACTGAAGACAAAGTAATTTTCATTTTAAATCCCTATCTATTTAGTATCATAATCAAAACGTTTTTTTATATTACACAGTACTTGCATTAAAGAATATGATACTCCCCTAACTACACTAAATGCTATGGAATTTTGTTCCCTTTTTTCCTTTTTGATGATGCTTCCTTTGAGAATCCCAATGCATACTTCAATACTCAAATCAAGCATCATCAGTAACCACAGCCTTTGCCCCCTCCCTGAAAAAGCGTCATCATGGAGAACAGTAAAGAACTTTTCCAACAAGTGTCGTCACTGGTCTCTGCACGCCAAGTATTCTGACACCGCACTGTTACTTCTGATCTGAGCTGACAACAGAGCGCGCACTGTCATTGTGCACATCATACAGGGACTAGCTCAATCCAGGAAGGTGGCAGGGGGCTGTGACTTCATGACTTCAGCCTTTGGCTTTTGATGATGCTGTGTTTGGTTATCCCACCATGCACTGCGATTCTCAAACTAAGTGTTATCGAACAGGAAGTACAGAAAAAACAGAATAGCAGTTAGGCTGGCTTCGCACTTTGCTGGGGACGCAGGTGCCTGCGCTCTGAAGCAGATTGGCATGCTCACCCTGTTCGCACCCATTCACTGCAATGTATGATTTGTATGCAGGCGGATGCTTTTGCACATATCATAAATTCTCGCCCGCACCAGGAATGCCACATGTCGCGCTCAGGGTGCGGACAAGAGTATGTGATTTGTGTGCATGCATCTGCATGCGTACAAATCATACATTGCAGTGAATGGGTGTGCACAGGGTGCGCATGCTAATCTGCATCAGAGCGCAGGCACCTGCGTCCCCATGTTAAACATAGGGACTTGCGATGCCTGCGCTCAGCCTGCGGATCCCCTCCGCAGGACGCTGTGGAGGGGTCCGCAAGTGTGAAGCCAGCTTTAGATAGTGTAGTTACGGAACAGTAGGGAATTTTTTATGCAAGTATATTAGAAAACAGTTTAGATTATGACACTAAATAAAAAGAGATTTAGGATGAAAGTTACTTTGGCTTTTAGACCAAACCTTTAATGCCATAAAAGCTTAAAGGGATCCTGTCACCTCCAAAACGCCTCCTAAACTAGCAAAACATGTCCCTGCAGCATATTATCACTAATCTCACACTACGTTTGTCTCCTAAAAGCATCCTGTGAAAGTGCATAAAAACGTTTTAATACTCATTAGGAATTATGATTAGCAGGGGCTATATTCTTTAGTCACCAAGGCGGGCTGTTTTGCAACCCCAGGATCCACCCTGTCTTTGTGTGTTCTGCTGTGATGCGCAGGCATTGCCATCCTCTCTCTCTATCACTCACAGAATGCAAATTAGTCCTGCCTTCAGTTTCAGTTTCACAGCAGCACAGACAGAGAGAGGGCTGGACCCTGGAGCTGCTAAATAACACGCCCTGGTGACTAAAGAATATAGCCCCTGCTAATTATAATCACTAATGAGTGAGTATTAAAACGCTTTTATGCACTTTCGCAGGATGCTTTTAGGAGACAAAAGAAGTGTGAGATTAGTGATATGATGCTGCAGGGACATGTTTTGCTAGCTTAGGAGGCATTTTGGAGGTGACAGGATCCCTTTAAAACTCTATTGAGTAAGCAGATAGTTGATGACTTTCATGCATTCACCGACCCCGCTCTATAACTAAATGGTCTGCCTCTTTCTAACTGAATTGCTTTGGTTCCTAAATGCTTCCATATTTCAATAATATCACTCCGATATTGTGAAATATTTAAAAAGGAAGACATTTCATGACCTGATTTATTGACTGATTGCATTGGTAACATCCTATTATATTATCAGGCCTGAATTTAGTGAGCGCTTTAGAATGAGTGATTCTTTCACAAATGTTAGTAGAGACAGACTTCATGGCTTAGTTCTTGATTTTGTATACCTGTGACAATGGGGCTTAATGAAAAACCTAAATTCAATGAGTAAAAAATGATGGTAAATACTTTGTCCATATACTGTAGAATATTCATCTATCATGTAGCTTCTCTCCCCCTCTCAATTCAATTCAATTCAAATGAGCTTTCTTGGCAGGACTAAGTACATGTTAGCATTGCCAAAGCAAATGGTAAAAATAAAAGGAAGGGAAAAGGAACACATCTATGGGGAGGAATATAGGTTCAGGATATATCAGGCTCCTCTTTGTCAGTGGATAGGGACACGTCCAGGGTGGGGTATAGAAGTCCATGACATATCAGGCTCCTCTTAGTCTGTGACAGGTACTGACATATTCTGCTGCTATGGCCACTGCACTTTCCTCTTTCTCAGTAGTGTCTGCAGTTTCTCTTCCTCCTCCATGGATATGAAGTCTGGGAAGAGATCAGATAGCCTCCTGAAGTGAGTGTTCCTCACTGCGGAGTATTTGGGGCACCACAGAAAGAATTGGGTCTCATCCTCCATGGGTAAATGATGAGTAAAGGCCCTGTCACACATAACGAGATCATTAGCGAGATCATTGAAATGTCACAGGTTTTGTGACGTAACAGCGATCTCGCTAACGATCTCGTTATGTGTGACACTTAGCAGCGATCAGGCCCCTGCTGTGATATCGCTGATCGATACAAAGTGCTCTGGGTCATTTTTTGGTCATTGTGCTCCCGCTGGGAACGCTGCATCGATGTGTTTGAAAGGGACAATGACCAACGATATCAATACTACACCCGAGAGTGACAATTCCCAATGACCTCTGTATCATTCTGGGTCATTGCTGTAGTCGCTGGTGAGATCTGACTGTTTGACATCTCACCAGCGACCCCAAAGTGACGCACCAACGATCCCTACCAGGTCGTATTGTTGTCGGGATCGCTAGTGCGTCACTACGTGTGACGGGACCCTTAAGGAATAGCTGTGTGCTAGAAAGTGCAAGAGGTCTTATCTGATAAAAACAGTGACAGGTAAGCTGGAGGAAAACTACTCACCTTAGAGGGTTGTGTCACATACAACCAGTATAAAAGGCTCCAAACAGCTGCTGCAGTATCCATAAGCAAAACAATAGTAGAAAAAATAGAGGAAATATGTGGAATAGAATTGTGCTGCTGTATAATCAGTCATACACAAAGGAAACCGGTGAATGCAAGTGGCTTTATTCAATGCGTTTTAAGGTTAATTCTTCACCCCTTCACTAGGACAACCACCAATTCAATGAGTAGGATTCGATGAGTAGGCCATGGGTGCTTAGTCTGTACCGGCTCAGGATCTGTCGCTGTTTGGGGTATTCTAGTTTCTCTACATATGGGGCCAGTTTGTACTCCCTCTGTAGTTTCTGGTATATCATCAGTTTCAGTGATTTGTTTATGTCATTCCTCCAGATGCTGACATATTCCTCTTTGCCTTTGTATACCATCCTTCAGATTTTGCCTTTTGTCAGTCCATGTAGGTTGGTGGCTTGGTCAGACTGGCTTTGAGTGCTTTGTGTTGGGAGGCTTCCTGGGGCTTTCTGGTGCAGCAAGGTTTTGTGTTAGAAGGAGCTAGGACTACTGATTTGTAGATGAGCCTTAAATGATAGTGCCTTCTTCTGGATTGCAAGGTGTAGTGGGAATCTTCCCAGCTCTGCTCCACAGGCGCTGTTTGATGTGTTCCAATGAACTTGAAGAAGATGCTTGCAGAACTCTAGGTAGAATACTTCAGTTGGCCCAGTGTCCCACTTTGACAGTATTGGGTATAAAACTGGACCCCAAACTTCACTGCTGTACAGAAGGATTGAAGCAATAAAGATCTCAAAGATTCTTAGCCAGATGGTTACAGGTGCCTTGAGGTGGTACAGATGTCTTCTGATGGCATAGAAGGCTTTGGATGCCTTGTATTTCAGTAACTCTTTGGCTTGCTAAGAGCTCCCTTATTGGCTAAATACTAGTTCCAGGAAGGTGTACTTGTTGGTTTCTGTAAGTGGACAGTTGTGTATCATATCCCTCTCACTATCTCTTATTTAGCTGTTACTTAAATACCCTAATTCAGGTGCTGCCACTTAGTTCCTTGCTCAAATTACTGTTGTGCAAGTCCATGCTGGGATACTGTGATGACCTGGCAATCTACTTTGACATCATCCCCCTAGGCATTTTAAGGCTGTCTAAGGCCACATTAGCGTCAGGTTTTTACAGGACATATCCTCCATAGATTAGTTTTACTACAGCCTTAACACAGTATTAACACAGTCTAACGTTGTGTTAACGCTGCTATTGAATGATATTGGTGATAGACTCCCGAGCATATTTTAGCGTGGGCACTAAAGTGCCAGCGATTGTAATCTTTCGTTATTTTGCTCCTTGTAACATTTTACTGTCAGCTACAAAGTAATGCAAGATTACCATCTCTGGCACTTTAGTGCCTATATTAACATGTGCTGGGAAGTCCGCCACCCATATTATTCAATGGCAACATTAACACAGCATTAGACTGCGCTAATGCTGCGTTAAGGCTGCGGTACAACTAGTCTATGAAAGATATGTCCTTCAGAAACGCGACAGTAATGTTGCGCTAGCCTAAGGCTACTTTCACATAACGATTTTTTTAAATCCGATGCTGTCCGATATAAATCGGACAGCATCGGATTCTTCTGATGCCTGGAATCAGATGCCAAATAGGCATCCTATTCCGACAGAAAATAGGATGCCCGCCCTCCTGTCAGATCGCTCCCTGAGCTATCATTGTCTCCCCCCGGTCCTCTCCTCTTATCCCCTGTGTCTCCCCTCTCGGGCCCCGGTCCTCCCCTCTTGGACCCCGGTCCTCCCCTCTTGGCCCCCGGTCCTCTCCTATTATCCCCTGTGTCTCCTCTCTGCACCCCTGGTCCTCCCCTCTTGGCCCCCGGTCCTCTCCTATTATCCCCTGTGTCTCCTCTCTGCACCCCCGGTCCTCCCTTCTTGGCCCCCGGTCCTCCTATGTGTCCTCCCCTAGTCCTTCAATGTGGTGCCCCTATGTGTCCTCCGGTCCTCCCATGTGTCCTCCCCCTCTCCTCCAATCTTTTCTCACCTGTCCACGACTCCTGCACGGTCCCGCGCGTCTCCCGGTGTCTTGTTGTTCTGTCTTCTGTGCTGCCAGGACCTCTCGTGACGTCACAATCACATGACTGCCGGTTATTGGTTACTGGCAGTCATGTGATTGTGACATAACGGCAGGTCATGTCAGCACAGACAGCAAGACACCGGAAGACACCGGAGATGCGCGGGAGACGCCGGGGGCCTCGTGGACAGGTGAGTATAGATTTTTTTTATTTTTTTTATCCCTTTACTTCACTTTTAGGAGCTATTTTAGTGTACTGAGGATACTCAGTACAATAAAATCGGCTCCGAGGAGACATCAGATGTTTCCTCGGACCCTTCTCCATAGGGCCCCATGTTAAATTGATCAGGTCGGATTGGATGTGCACTAAATGCCATCCGAATCGGTCCGATTTGATTCTGTCAGATTTTATTTTCGGTGCAAAAATCGGAGCATGCTTCGATTTTTGCACCGATAAAAAAATCGGACAGAATCGGATCAGACCAAATCGGATGGCATTTAGTGCACATCCGATACGGTCCAATGCCCATAGGGCTACATGGGGCCCAAAATCGGTCCGATGCTGTCCGATTTTTATCGGACAGCATCGGAACTTAAAAATCCGCAATGTGAAAGCAGCCTTAGACACATACGTGCTGTTTGAGTACTCAGTAACCATAGCATTCAGTTAATACAGGTACTTCAGAAATTTGCCTTGCCATCAATTTAACTCAGTTGCCTAATTATCTTTTCATTAAAGGGATCCTGCAGTGCGCATTTTGAAGCTGACAGCGCGGCGCCGGTGTAAATACGTCACCCGGCGCCGAGAATGACGCGGATCGCGTCACCCAGCCACACTGCAGCCCGGACACTATGGGAGAGAGGGGAGGCGCGCAGGGAGGCGGCAATTTGAATCTGGCATGTAGATCACGCCTATTCAGGCGTGATATGAAGAAGAGGGGCAGCCTGGATGAGTGACTATGAATACCATAGTCACTCATTATCATCACTAATGAGGTACTATAAAAACGTTTTTCTTCAATGTCACTTGCTGCATTTAGGAGGTAAAAGGAGTGTAGGGAAAGTGTTAATATGCTCTAGGGACAGCTTTTAATAGGTTTAGAGGTGTTTTGGGGGTGACAGGATCCCTTTAAATTTTGACTTGTTTATCAATTATCTACCTTTATTTCTTGGCTCTGACTTGAATTTAATCATTTACAGCAAGCATAATAAATTCTTCTCTGCTAGTACTGGGTAGTGTTCATATAATTCTCCTGCAAATGTGTTGTCTTCTCTGCAAGCAAGTATCCCATAAGCATGTTCATACCCAGCTGTTCTGGTCCCCACTGATCTATATGATATCTCATAAATTCTTTTCAGTTGTACCATTGCCTTTGATCTGTGGTAGGGTGGTTTCACACTTGCATTTTTCTAGCCAGCTTTCTAATCCTTCTGAAACTTCGTGCTACCTCTTAAGCTTCCTCTTAAGGCCTGTCTCCATTGACTTAGGCTAGGGTCACACTTGTAGGGACGTTTTTGGGATGCCAGCGTTAATGCTAGGCATTTTTTTCTGTTGCCACTTTGAGGAAAAATTAAAGCTAGCGTTAACGCATGCATTAACGCATGGTACATATATGTACCATGCGTTAATGCATGCATTTCCCATAGGAGCCCATGTAAAAAAACGCATGCATTTTTGCAAAGGCAGCAAAAAATGCTGCTAGCAGCGTTTTTTGTGGCATTTGCAAAAACTCATAGCGTTAAACATATTGCACTTTTGCAATGCTTTTTTTTTTTTTAACCATTTGTTTTTTATTGAAATTTATAAAACAGAACAAATCAATCAAGTAATGTAGGTGCAAAGAGCATCACATAAAACACAAAAGTTAGATCATAATATAAATGGGGGAGAGGGGGAAGGGGATCAAGGGGAGGGAGCATACCGATCATGACAGCGAGTAATTCGAATAATATACAGGAAACTAGATCAGATTCACAGAGATACATTGCGTAAGAACAATAAAACAGATATCACTAAAAATAAATAAATAAAAAACAACAAAACAACAAAACAAAAAACGGCGACGGGAGCTCAAGAGGGCAATGACACTGTGTTGTGTGGGGAGGATACCCAAGGGTCCCACCAGTTTAATATACGGTTTCTCCGTGTCAGACCCTGTGCCAACATCACTTCATATGAGAAATGCTGATTTAAGCGCACTATGACTTCAGACCTCGTAGGGAGGGTGGAGGTGCGCCAGTGAGACGCAATAGTAAGTCTGGCCGCAATAAGGACATTTGTAATGATGGGACGTAATATGGATGGGAATGAAGACAGGTCTATCCCCAGCAAAGCTAAGGGGGCCTCTAGAGATATAGGAAGGCCAGTGAGGGACGTAAGCAATGAGTTCACTTCCGCCCAGAACAATGTCAAACGTGGACAGCTCCACCAAATATGAGTCTCGGAGCCCAATTGAGGACATCCCCTCCAACACGTAGCCAGGGGGGCAGGATCTCTGCCATGAAATTTAGAAAGTTTGGCAGGAGTGAGGTACCAGTCCAACATGATCTTCTTGGTCTGTTCTAGATGACCAATACATGAAGTGTAGGATGCTGCATGCCCCGAGGCCTCGTGCCATTGTGTCAGAGAGGCAGTGAACGCTAATCTGGTTTCCCACTTCAGCATATAGGGCAATTTTAGATCAGCCTTAATGGAGAGGAGTGCCTTGTATATAAGCGACACTCCGCAGCCAGTAGGTGATAGTTGCTTGAAGAAAGCCTGCAATGGAGTATTAACTGTCAAGAGGTCGCAGTCTGGGATAGACACTGAGCGCATAAAGTGTGAGAGGCGTAAATGGTCAAAGAGACAGGAGGAAGAGAGGGAATACTTGGTTTGTAATGTAGGAAAAGGGATAATCTGTTTATCCTGTAAGATGTCTCGAAGCAAGAGCACCCCCTTTGACCTCCACGGCAAGAGCGAGATCTCCGTCATCAGACACTCCACTGCTTTAATAGAGATATAGTGGAAAAGAAAAGGAAGGTGGGAATGGGATAAGGCATTCCATAGAGCCAGGACCGATCGGGTGGAGAGTAGGCTGTCAGATGGGGAGAAGGAGCGCATAAGATTCATTTCAAGGAGAAGTCTGGCCGATCCACATGGAGTGTGGTAAGTCTCCAGTTGAAGCCATAGAGACAGGGGAGCGTTTACCCAATATATTTTGGCAATATCCAGAGAAACAGCTATGTAGTAGGCCGTAATATCAGGGACACCAAGTCCACCGGATTTATACGGAAGAATAAGTGTCGATATCGCAATCCTGTGCATTTTACCACTCTATATGAATCTAGCCAAAGTCGCCTGAAAGAGAATGAGAAATCTGCGAGGGAAGCGAAAGGGTATACAGCGCAACAGGTATAATATTTTGGGTAGAGCCATCATCTTCACCAGATGAATCCTAGCCATCCAAGACAGTTGGAGGGTAGAATAGTGCGTAAACGTCGTTCTGAGATCGGCCAGCAAAGCTTCACAGTTAGTTTGGATCAAACGCTTCGTAGGTGTGATGTGGATTCCTAAATATTTGAAACCGGTGGGCGACCAAAGGAAAGGAAATGCATCGCGAAGGGAGCGTTGGAGCGGAGAGGGGACATTAATAGGAAAAATTGCTGACTTAGATAAATTGAGTTTATAATAAGAGGCGTTGGAAACGTTTCCAAGAATCTCCATAAGAGCAGGTATTGATGTTTCCAAATAAGTGCAGGAAAGAAGAACATCATCCGCATAAAGTGATATTCTGTGATCAGTTGGTCCAACTTCAACACCCCTCAGAGCAGGATGGGTAAGAATAATAGCTTCCAGCGGTTCCATCACAAGAGCGAACACTAAAGGTGAGAGGGGGCAACCCTGACGGGTTCCCTTGGAGATGGTGAAGGCTGAGGAGGTGAAACCACCCGCTCTAACAACCGCAGAGGGGGAAGAGTATAGCGCCATGATGGACGAGTACATGTTGCCCAATATTCCAAATTTCTCCAGGACCGCAGCCAGGAACCCCAAATGCACTTGATCAAAGGCTTTCTCAGCGTCTAAAGAGATGAGTGCACCAGGAGTACCTCTCCTCTCTAGGATCTCCAAGAGGTCAGAGACTCTCCTTGTGGCATCTCTCGCCTGTCTACCAGGAATGAAACCCACCTGGTCCAGAGCGATCAAGGAGGGTAATACGGTCTTGAGACGGTCCGCTAGCAGCTTTGAGTAAATTTTTAGATCACAATTTAGCAGGGCAATAGGGCGATAATTATCCGGGAGGGAGGGCGATTTATCTGGCTTAAGAATGGTGGAGATGGAGGCGGCTAACCCCTCAGGTTTAATCATGCTCTGCTTTTGCCAGTGGTGAAATAAGGAGAGAAGATGAGGTGCAAACAGTGGGCCAAAGGCGGCATAATAGTGATAAGAAAATCCGTCGGGACCGGGGGCAGAAAGTTTCTTGGAGGAGCGAATCACCGATAAAATCTCTTCTTGGGAAAAGGGTTTTTTCAAGAACTCTTGCTGTGATACAGATAGAGCAGGAAGGGCCGCGCGTGAGAGAAAGTCTTGGACAACTCCAGGAGTGGGCTGAGAAGTATTAGGAGCCGAAGGCAGATTATATAATGATTGGTAGAAATGTTTAAATTGATCTGCTATCTCGATCGGATTGCGAATTGTGTTACCCTGGGGAGTGATAACCTTAGAAATTCTACTTTTCAGTTCTACTTTACGTACCCTGCGGGCCAAAAGAGCACCCGCTCTGTCACCCATGGCATAATATCTTGATTTGGTTTTCTTAAGGAGATGTTCCACTTTAGAAAGCAGGAGCGTGCGTAACTGGTTTCTGGTAGCTAGGAGATCAGAAAGAATAGTAGAGGATGGATGAGTAAGGAGGGACTGTTCAAGTGATTTGATTTTAGTGAGCAGGTTTTGTGTTGCGGCTTCATGGAGTTTCTTGGCGTGGGCCGCCAGTTTTATAAAGTGTCCACGGATAACCGCTTTATGCGCATACCACAGGGATTCTGGGGAGATCTCTTCAATATCATTCAGCTGAAAATAGTCAGTGAGGTGAGATGAGATAGCCTCACAGTTAACCGGGGAGGACAAGAGGCGCTCATTAAGGGTCCATTGAAAGAGAGGGAGAGGTGGTGTTGCGTCTTGTAAAGTTAGTTGAACTGGAGCGTGGTCAGACCAAGTGATGAGGTCTATGTCGGCCGAGAGACACTGGGAGAGCGAGGAATCACTGACTGGAGTAAAATCAATGCGAGTAAACGTTTTAAATCTGGACGAAAAAAAGGTGTATGTGCGTTCTTCTCCATGAAGATATCTCCATACATCATGCAGATGAAATGAAGAGATCGTTTGGTTTAGGTCGGTCCGAAAGTCAGAAGGGCAGAACAGTCAAGTAATTTATTCAAAGGAGCATTGAAGTCACCAGCAATAATTTTATGTCCTACCAGGGATGAGGATTGAGTATCAAGCAAGGTCCTAATATAGGTAATTTGTCGGGAATTAGGAACATAAACAGACATCATAGAATACAAAACATTATCCAGACGGCAAGTAACTAGTACAAATCTGCCCTCAGGATCAGAAACAGAGGTGACCAATTCAAAATTTAAGCTAGAACGGAAAAAGATTGCCACACCCGCTCGCTTACTGGAGGCATTGGCAAAGAATTGGTGAGGATAGGATGATGAGGTCATCCTATGATTGTCTCCCCCAAGAAGATGGGTCTCTTGTAAAAAGACTATGTCAGGTCGGGTCTTACGCAATTGACCTCGAAGGAGAGCCCGCTTCTGGGGGGAGTTCAATCCATTAACATTTAACGATAAAGTTACAATTGGCATGGTAAAGGTGCAAAGTCAACGCAAATCTCATATCTTGCAATAAAAGCAAAGACATCGTACATACATTCCTGTACAATAGTTGATCCGATATAGAAGGATTTCGGCTGTCAGAGGAGTACAAGAGGGGAATAATAGGAAGAGGTAGGCAAGGAGAAACAACAAGAAAAACAATAAACATAACTGCAAAAAGGTTGGCAGATGTAGTACCAAACATGGTAAGGGTTCTCAGAGCAGAGGAGAACCTAGAGCGAAAAAATACGCTCTCAGGGCAGCGTTCCCAGAGAAAGGAAAGATATAAAGATCGCAGAAGCGATGCAGTTCTGAAGTAGGTGAGAAAGAGACGCAGATGTGATATAGTGCTGGAAAGGGGTAAAAAGAAACGTAGATGCAATAAAGAGCTGGAGTGGGGAAGAAGAGACGCAGCTGCGTCAGTAATGAAAGAAGGAGTGATAGAAGGGAGAGGAAACTAAAGAGAGGAGAAGAGCAATAGAATAGGAGGAGAAAGAGATAAGAGGGGGGAAGGGGTAAGAGAGGTCGAAGAGGTAGACGGTAGAGAGAGAAGGAAAAGTCGGTTAGAGTTAAAGGCAAAGAGTACCGTAGAATAGATAAAAGGTAAAGTCAAAAATAGTCTGGGAACAAAAATTCGGCTCAGGAAGCAGATCCCAGAGCTAATTGTATCACATTACAGATCTCCAGGGGAATCCATCAGTCAGGCGACGTCCCACTCCGCCACTATCTTCTTCCTTCGGAGAGCCGCTTCATCAGAACGTCGCGGAAGAGAGCGAGAAGGATCCGAAGACGTCGGTTCAGAGAAAAGGTCCCAATCAGTCAATAAACGTTTCGCTTGCAATGGCATGAGGCAAACATGGGTGGTGTCGTTCCTGCGTACAATGAGCCTCGCCGGACAACCACATATATACGAAATCTCATTATCCCGGAGAATGTTAGTGTACAGTTTGAACGCACGCGTCAAAGCAAGGGTTCCAGTTGACAAGTCTAGGAAGACTGCGATGTTTGCAAAGCAGTCAGGGAGAGATGGTTTACGTCGTAGAGCTTGAAGGAAATCATCTTTCACTTCATAAAAGTGTATGCTCGCCAGGACGTCCCGGGGAAGTTCCGCTCGCACACCCAAAGGTTTTGGGACTCTATGGATACGGTCTATCTTAATATCACGTTTATCCAGGTCGGGTAGAACTTCCATCATAAAATCCTGTAATAAGGGTCTGAGTTCAGAAGCAGAGATCGTTTCTGCGATGCCCCGGAGTCGCACATTATTTTGGCGATGGCGGTCTTCTAAGTCACAATTTTTAGCCTGTACTTTGGCCATTGTCTGCTGTAGCTGCTCGTGGTCATCCAAGAGAGAATTGTGAGAATTGATGAGTTCGGCCATTTTATTCTCTAGGTGGTCCGTGTGGGAGCCCAGATCTGATACTTCGCTGCGCAGCTCTACTACCACCTTCTTAATGTCCTCCTGAATAGATGCCCGGAGCTCCCAAACATAACCCTCATCTGTGAGGGGGTAGTGGGCGTCTCCGGAGCTCCCTGGGAGGCAGAGGATATGTGGCCTTGTGCATCTCTGCGGGAGGCACGGGCAGCACGAGGTGAAGGAGGTGCCATATTAGCTGCTGTTGTTGTTGTGAGAGCAGAGGGGCCAGCAGTAAAAAAGTCTGATACTCGCTTAGGGAGCAGGGTTTGAGCAGCCTTTACCTTACCCATCGATGCCAGGGTGTTTCAGCAACAGAGGGATCCAATTGGGGTGATCAGATTCCGCTTAGAAGATCATTTAAATCCAGTTAGAAGCTCTGGGATCTGGGAGCTCCTGAATCAAGCAGCCTCTGCCATGAGCTGCTCAGCCACGCCCCCCTGCAATGCTTTTTTAACATGGGAGCCTATGGAGCCTATAGCGTTAAAGCTAGCGTTTTTCACAATTTGCACTTGTGAAAAACGTTAGTTTTTAGTGCTAATGTGACCCCCGCCTTAGAATGGGGATGTAGGCACATGCAATGGCATAAGGTGTCGGGCGGATCCTAACAAATTAGTTTTTTTTACCTCCTCCCCGGATGGACAAAGCTGCAATTTTGCAGCTCATTAAAAAAACCTGATGCTGCAAAATGTGATGCATTGCTTCCAAAAATAGAATGGGCTTCAATGGGGCTGGATCAGGCCAGGGGCGGATCCAGCCAGGCTGGATCCAGTTCTCACACTGAGCATACCCAAAGCTCCTCCCAACACCCTCTCATTAGGCATGTCTGTGGCACCCCACTGGTCGGAATGCCAAGTAGGAGTACTGCACCCATAAACGAGAGTGTGGTACTCCTGTGACTAGGGGATTGGGATGTCACATAAGGGACCCTCAATTTACCCATCCAGACACCTTAGTCGGACGGGACGTGGGTGAACCTGTTGCCAGGGAGACCCAGTCCCAGTGGGAAGAGCTAGGTGTGTAAGTGGAAGAGCGGGAAGACAGTTAGTCAGTGAGAGTCTGAGGAGAGCTCCTGTGGGGAGCGAGGAGTACAGGTTGGCAAAGAAGCCGCCAGGGAGTAAAGGGACCCTAGGGGCACCAGGTGTTGCGGTGCGCCCAAATACAGACCCGGTATGTCTGCCAACCGGAGTGGTTCAGTCCCGGAATTAAAGACTGGCTCCGAGAGCAGTGCAGGTGTTCATCCCCGAGCCGCCAAACCGGAGGCAAGAGCATCTGTAGGAAGTGGTGGCCGAAAGCCCGTTGTAATCCCCAAAAGGCCCCATATAGGTTCCAGAGGATCGGGAGAGGAACCCTCCAGAGAGGATCCGTGGGAGCTGGCTGAGGGCTCTGTGTACAGGAGCGCTACTAGGAAGCAGGAGAAAGAGCGTGGTGAGGAACAAGAGAAAGGAAACAACATGCACACCACAAAGGGTCCCAAATAGGACGTCCCCTGGTGACTACCTAGGCCACCAGAACCCATGAGAACTGTAACAACTGTAAGCTGCCTGAAGTCTTGGAAGTAAAACCCGTGCAGAGCTAAAGACTGTGTGACGTATTTTATTTGCCTACGCCTGAGGAGCCTCACACTTGTTCCTGTGGTAAGACTGTGACAAGATCGCTGAATGAACTGCTTCCCAGTGTAAATCCCCTTACACCAAAAATGCCCCGGGGATCCCATTCCACCTATCTAGTTACCAACTAGCTGCATCATCATCATCCCAGAGTTCTGCAAGCAGTGCCGGTATCATTACCGGGAACTGTAGGTGGCATCACATACACTTTTTACTTTTATGTTTACCCTTTTTCAGCAACCACAAGGGCAACAGGCCCCATGACATCCCCCGTAAATCAATGTCCGGAACTGGGTAACACCACAGCCCTGGGGTGAGTCAGGTACTGTGCGCCTTGAACTGTGTTAAAAAGACTTTATTTGATGCACCCCAAAATGGCAGGGTCAGAGACTTAACAATGTGCAGGCTCGGGGGCGTCCCTCGGCCCCTCGTCATGGGAGGGCCATGTCAGAGGCGTGAAACTACAAGCCCGCCCCAATTGCCATTGGAAAACTAAGAGGGCGGGCCACAGACTGAAGTACTCCTGCCGGAAACTATAAAGAGCGGCAGGAAGGGTGCGGCAGTAGACAGACAATGAAGCATGGGTACGGTCAACGGGTCCGCAAAGATGGCAGCAAGACGGCAAAGAGACTTGATCCATGAGGTGGAGGAAGAGAGCCATTCTGAGTCCGAAGGACAGGGTGTAGCTTCCCTCCTGTCCCATGAGGGGGATTACGTATTCTGGGAGGCCGCCCTAAGAGACCTTAGGACTCAACTTAATGAGACCTTAGCCTGAAGCTTCACATGCTGGAGCGCCAATATATGGTTTGAACTGTCCCAGCGGGCTGAACAGCGAGAGACCAGTGTCCCAGAGGCACGGGTAAGAGCCCCGACACCAGGTGAGCCTGAGAGTACCAGCAGTGAGCTTCAGCTGGACCCCCAGCCTGCATTGGAGGAGAGGCCAATGCCTGCAACAGTTGAGTCAAAGACCCCCGTGATGCCTGCCGAAGATGAGAGTCCCGATACCGAGCCCGAGGAGGACGTCCCGAAGACCCCTGCGGAGGTGCCAGATGTGATCTGGGAGGCCGAGGTCGAGGAACCATCCCACGGTGCAGACCCCGAGGAGGTAGACGACCGGGAGGAGGAGGGCGAGATCAGCAGCGCCGAGGAAGTCGGGGCATCCGGGTCTTGCACGGGATGATGGCAGTTCCAATCTCACTGGCTAATGGGATCAGTTGGTGTGGCTGCCATGTATGGAGCTCCAGATTATGCTCCGGTTCCAGCCCCGGAGCAGCCTGACTTTGTTTGTCAGAGGCTCCTTGCCGACCAGGCGGAGAGGCAGCGTCGCCGTGAGAGATGGTGGGCCCAGAGCAGGAGAACTTGTCGGCGAGGAACTGTGCCCGAGGACTACCACCGATGGCACCTGAAGACAGAAAGACAGGTATTGTGGTTGAATTTAACTTGGACAACAAGTGGGGTTTCATACGGGAATCGGGCCTTTATGAGGAGACATTCGTGAGCCGGTGGGATGTGGAGGCTCACCTCCAAAAAGGAAACCCAGATAGGGACCTTTACCATCATGACCAGGTGAACTATGAGTGGCACATTGGCCCCAGGGGGTGATATGCCCTTAGAGTGTATATATGTGCGTACTAAAGTATTGATCCAGTTGTGTAAATAGTTATTTCTGTGTGCTATTTTCTGAATAAGATGAACAATAAGTGACTTTTATTTATGCTGTTGAGCCTCTGGTCTGTACCGGGTTTAAGCCAAAGGACTCTGTGAAAGTGTGATACTGTGCCTTTAAGACAGCCCGGTGGTGGAAAGGACACTGCTAAGTGTGAAAGAGAGAATTACCACCGGGACTGTACTGTTACCTTTCCCTGTTTCGGCCGGATGTAAATGTGTTTTGAATTGCTTTTATTTGTTGGTCCCGTTGATCCGGTAACGTTTAAGAAAAGAGTGCCTCCCGTAAGAGATGAAATATGCTGCGTAAAGTTATTGTTGTTTATGTCAATAAAAATGTAATTTTATCTCTGTATTGGGAACGGGTCAGGTCACTCACGGACGAGAGAGTGTAACCAAGGGGGGAATGTAGCGCCCCCCTGCTCGGGACGCCAAGTAGGGGTACTGCACCCACAAAAGAGAGTGTGGTACTCCTGTGACTAGGAGATTGGGATGTCACATAAGGGACTCTCAATTTTCCCAAACTCTAAAAGAAGAAAAAATAATGACATGGCACCCTTGTTCACCTGATCTGAACCAAATAGAGAACCTGTGATCCCTCATAAAATCTACAGGGAGGGAAAACAGTACACCTCTCGGAACAGTGTCTGGGAGACAGTGGTGGCTGCTGCACGCAATGTTGATCATAACAGCTTTCCATCCATAGATTCTGTCAGTTGCTTGATCTGTTTGAGTGTCATTATAAAGAAAGGTGGCTATATTGGTCACTAACTTTTTTGTGTTTTGTTTTTGCATGTCAGAAATGTTTCTTTCTAAATTTTGTGCAGTTATATTGGTTTACCTGGTGAAAATAAATAAGTGAGATGGGAATATATTAGGTTTTTAATAAGTTGCCTAATAATTCTGCACAGTAAGGGTACCTTTACACGCCGCTACTGGCGGGTGGATACAACCAGCTACTTCACGTGCACGAGCACGCACAAACGGTTACAAACGGTCAACGCACCATCTTTACAAGCCGCCACAAGGTGCGCTACGCTACGCTACATCTATCTCTGGATACACCGCCGGGTGCCATAAGTCACCTTCTGTAGCTCACCGTACCTCATTTACACACCGCTACAACAAGCTAATATGGGCGGACCTGGTGCAGCAGGGACAGCACATAGGCATGCCACAATTGTGGATTACGAGACGTCCGTACGCTGATAGGACAAAGCAAGAAACCCATGATTGGCCAGGCATCGCAGGAGGCTGTTTAATACATGACGCTCGAGGAATTGTGTAGTGTGACTGGTCAGCTCCTTAAATATGCCGCCCTATGCAGCGACTACCAATCGTAACGCAGGAGCTTCCACCAATGATCGCTGAAGGGGGGCGGTATCCCGGAGCCTGTGTCACGCCCCAGCTACATACCAGGTTCATTGCCTGGTGTCGACATATCCCTTCTGTTGCTTCTTTACACGCCGATACAGCTCGCTACAATCGCCTGTGTAGCCACCTGTTTCCGGCAGTGCTCGGAAACAGATATATTTGTTGCCGGGTGCCTCCTACCGTCTTTACACGCCGCTACTATGGAGTATTTTGCCGCTACAAGCTACATTTGTAGCCTGTAGCTGGTTGTATCCACCCGCCAGTAGCGGCGTGTAAAGGGCCCCTAACAGTTACTTGCACAAACAGATATCCTCCTAAGATAGCCAAATCTAAAAAAAAAACACTCCAACTTCCAAAAATGATATCATTGGCCTGGCGGATCTCCACGAAATAGCACCCCAGATCATCACAGAACCTCTGCCATGTTTTACGGTTGGGAGAAGGCAGTCTGGATGAAATGCTTCTTTTGGCTGTCTCCAAACATACACTCGGCCGGATGTCGGAAAATGGGGTTAAACGATGATTCGTCTGAGAATATCACGTTTCCACTGCTCGAGTGACCAATTCTGGAGGTTTCTACACCACTCTAAACGCTTGGAAACATTTGTCATTGAGAGCAGCGGTTTTCTAATTGTAGCTCTTCCATGGAATCCATATATATATATACAGTTAGGGCCAGAAATATTTGGACAGTGACATAATTTTTGTTATTTTAGCTGTTTACAAAAACATGTTCAGAAATACAATTATATATATAATATGGGCTGAAAGTGCACACTCCCAGCTGCAATATGAGAGTTTCCACATCCAAATCGGAGAAAGGGTTTAGGAATCATAGATCTGTAATGCATAGCCTCCTCTTTTTCAAGGGACCAAAAGTAATTGGACAATGGACTCTAAGGGCTGCAATTAACTCTGAAGGCGTCTCCCTCGTTAACCTGTAATCAATGAAGTAGTTAAAAGGTCAGGGGTGGATTCCAGGTGTGTGGTTTTGCATTTGGAAGCTGTTGCTGTGACCAGACAACATGCGGTCAAAGGAACTCTCAATTGAGGTGAAGCAGAACATCCTGAGGCTGAAAAAAGAAAAAATCCATCAGAGAGATAGCAGACATGCTTGGAGTAGCAAAATCAACAGTTGGGTACATTCTGAGAAAAAAGGAATTGACTGGTGAGCTTGGGAACTCTAAAAGGCCTGGGCGTCCACAGATGACAACAGTGGTGGATGATCGCCGCATACTTTATTTGGTGAAGAAGAACCCGTTCACAACATCAACTGAAGTCCAGAACACTCTCAGTGAAGTAGATGTATCTGTCTCTAAGTCAACAGTAAAGAGAAGACTCCATGACAGTAAATACAAAGGGTTCACATCTAGATGCAAACCATTCATCAATTCCAAAAATAGACAGACCAGAGTTAAATTTGCTGAAAAACACCTCAAGAAGCCAGCTCAGTTCTGGAAAAGTATTCTATGGACAGGGACAGATGAGACAAAGATCAACCTGTACCAGAATGATGGGAAGAAAAAAGTTTGGAGAAGAAAGGGAACGGCACATGATCCAAGGCACACCACATCCTCTGTAAAACATGGTGGAGGCAACGTGATGGCATGGGCATGCATGGCTTTCAATGGCACTGGGTCACTTGTGTTTATTGATGACATAACAGCAGACAAGAGTAGCCGGATGAATTCTGAAGTGTACCGGGATATACTTTCAGCCCAGATTCAGCCAAATGCTGCAAAGTTGATTGGACGGCGCTTCATAGTACAGATGGACAATGATCCCAAGCATACAGCCAAAGCTACCCAGGAGTTCATGAGTGCAAAAAAGTGGAACCTTCTGCAATGGACAAGTCAATCACCAGATCTTAACCCAATTGAGCATGCATTTCACTTGCTGAAATCCAGACTTAAGACGGAAAGACCCACAAACAAGCAAGACCTGAAGGCTGCGGCTGTAAAGGCCTGACAAAGCATTAAGAAGGAGGAAACCCAGCGTTTGGTGATGTCCATGGGTTCCAGACTTAAGGCAGTGATTGCCTCCAAAGGATTCGCAACAAAATATTGAAAAAAAAAATATTTTGTTTGGGTTATGTTTATTTGTCCAATTACTTTTGACCTCCTAAAATGTGGAGTGTTTGTAAAGAAATGTGTACAATTCCTACATTTTCTATCAGATATTTTTGTTCAACCCTTCAAATTAAACGTTACAATTTGCACTTGAATTCTGTTGTAGAGGTTTCATTTCAAATCCAATGTGGTGGCATGCAGAGCCCAACTCGCGAAAATTGTGTCACTGTCCAAATATTTCTGGCCCTAACTGTATATATATATATATATATATATATGTATATACTGGGTGAGCCATCTATATGGATATGTACGTACATGTATATATATACAAATATACATATATATCTTTAAATTTATACATGTGTACATATATGTCTTTAAATTTTGACCTTATTGAATCCATTAGGGTGATTATATATTGGATTGTAAGTATGTACAGCTTATTTACCAACTATCTGTCAAACCATTGATTGGGGGTGCTGTACTTAAAGGCCTGTTACACACAACAATATCATGAATGATATCGTTGCAACATCACCATTTTGTGTGTGACACCTATCAACAATCAACGATAAGCTGTTGATCGTTGATCGGAGATTTATGGTCCTGTCCATAAACCTATCGTTAGTCGCCCGCTGGATGCGCAGCATCGATGCGTGTGACAGCGGGAGACCAACGATCAGCGAGCATATCTTATACTGTGTGCCCATGTGACGGTGTGGCTGAGGACCCAGTTGTTGATATGCTTGCATCACTTCCTCTCTGTCCAGGATCCACAACCTAACCTTGTCAGCTTCATCATCCTCCTCTTCCACTTCCTCTGCTGAGCTTATCAACTGCCTCTCCATAGGTTGATAGTAAGAGGGATCTAGAACCTCATCATCACTCTGTGTCCGTGTTGTCACAATTCTCGCCCTCAGAACCACTCTCTTCCTGCCCTGGCCGCAAAGTCACGTAGCCATCCGCCTCAGGTATCTGAGTGTCATCATCATCAGCCTCATTGTTTCCACCAACAGGAGTTAAAGTTTGGTAATGAGGGTCTACATTATGCTCTGACCTTTCTTTGTCTGGCCCTGGATCCGAATCACAAAGATTTTGTGCATTGGTGCAGATTAGTTCCTCAGTTTAGCTTTTACCACTCATATTTATTGGTAACAGAATTGCAAGTCAGTTGTCGTAGGCCAAAAAAATCTGAGGATGTGAATCCAACAGCCCAGATTTGCCAAAAACTGGTGCTAGGCAAAAATTGTGGTTGCTGCCTTGATGTGACAATAAAAGGTTTTCAGCACAGATTTTTCAAGCACCACTTTGCCACAGGGGATTTGCCAAGAAATGGTACAAGGCAAAAACTGTTTTGCAGCCTTGATGTAGCATTAGATGTTTCTTTTTGCACAGATTTCACAAGCACCACTGTACTACAGGGAATTTGCTAAAATATGGTACTAGGCAAAAACGTTAGCACTAAAAGGTTTTCAGCACAGGATTTGTGTAGATGTTCACACAAGTATCACTGTGCTATAGGGGATTTACCAAAACAATGGTAATAAGCCCTAAAAAGGCTGTTTAAAGAAGTAAATATTAAGCCTACAATCTATCTTTCTATCTAGAAAGAAATAGAATAGCTACCTATCTAAATAGTACAAGGACCAGCACTGCAGTAGCAAGACTGTCAGTGAGCTTCAACACTGAGAAAATGGCGAAGAGGGGAAATGGCTAGTCCTTATATGGCAAGGACATGTGACATATCCAGCCAATTACTGGAAAAAGGGAAAGAGACACTACTATTCCCTGAGGAAGGAGTTGGGACTAACTCCGAAACACGTCAGAAATAAAACTTTAATGATGAATACAGTCTGTTCCTTTTGGCTCATGCAGCGCAGGTCCATATGCACCATCCATCCTCTGCAATTTTGAACTACGTATATCCAGCCAATGTCACAAGCCCTTGTGTGCAAAAAGTGCTTTACTTGACTCTGGCAAGGTCGATTCTTGTAACCTGACCACTAACACCAATCTTACCTCTCCACGAAAGTTTCCCCCCAACCCCATCCCATTAATAAAAGCTCAGACAACAATCCATTTTTCTTTGGATAAAAATGGCCACAGAAAAAAACATATAATTAAAACAATTGGTGAGGTCCTTGAAGCTACAAAAAATCTGTTGATTTTTCCCATGATATTGCCCCTTCCCTCCCCAGACTTACTCCTAGCTGCTCTCACCGGCTTAGGAGCACTATGAAACCGATGGAAGAGAGTGTCGTCCAATACCGTTAATATGAACCCGAAGTTTCATCTCCGGGTATCACCCAAATCTCACCAGACCACCATAAAATAACCATCCAATAAAAGGGATCTATGTATTTAATGAATCTCCAATCCTGAATTTTTAAACAACTTTGAGGACTTACCAATTGCCTCCAAAGCATTAAGAAAACTAAATTTAGCAAACCTCCAACTCACAAAAAGTCATCCTACAGCACTTAGGAGAGGAAAAACACCCTTTGGAGGAAACCTCTAGGGAACCTTGTTGTCCAGTGATCCATGGTCAAAGAGGGTCACTAAACCTCAGACGTTTCTATTTATGTTTTTCCTCCTCAGCCCCCACCAATAACCTATGTCATTTCCTCCCTACCTTCAGACCACTACCCCCCTTAGATCACCTTTTGTCCCCCTCCCCACTCCCCCCCCAATCTTCCCCATAGCCACTCCTCTCTCCCATCGTCATTTCAAGCCTCCCCACTATTCCCTGCGTGGAGGGGTCCGGCTGATACTTTATGGGTGTTGATTGGCTGCCAGACCACACCACCACAGGAAATGTGGGAAAGAAAAAAATGGAGACCTGTGCTTATGTTAGCTGAAACCTCTTCCCCACTCCCCTCCTGCCCGCTATCCTTTGACACTGACACTCTGACGACATAGAACAGAAGCATTAGTGCAAATGTACTAATGATTTTTGTCATCCGAACAATTACCGAGGAAATCCCGAATTTCCGACTTTTCATCAAAACGTTCGGGTTCGAGGTGCCAAACGAACAATGCCAAATTAGGTCCAAATTTGAAATTGTCTAACATGTTTGAGCAAAGTTCTCTCATCTGTACTAGCCACCTTTCTTTATAAGCAATGATTATCTGCAGCGGTCACATGGCTGTGTAGCAATAGGTCTAATAAGGAATCAGTAAAGTGTACATGAATAACTTATTTGTTTTTTTTACAACATTCTAAGCTTTTATTCTGGCCCCATATACAAAACTGTTTTCTTGTCAAGTATAATGTTATAAACTTGAATGTTTGCAGCATAAAAACATAAAAGGCTGATTGCAGAATAAGAACACCTGGGGCATCTAGTCTGCTGCATTGTAGCCCAAAACAAATTTATGTACCGTATATACTCGTGTATAAGCCGAGTTTTTCAGCCCAAAAATTGGGCTGAAAAGTCCCCCCCTCGGCTTATACACGGGTCATACGGTATGCTGTGGGGGGGGGCTGTGACCGGGGGCTGGAGGAGGCAGGAGGGGGCCGCGGTGACCGCATGCGGTCACGTGGGGCCGCCTCATTAGTGCAATGAATATGCACGGCATCCCCCCGTCCATCAACGGCGGGGGGATGCCGTGCATATTGCACTGCACAGCCCCCCTCCTTAATATGGGTCCCCCGGTAGTAATAAACAGCCCCCCCTCCTTATCACGTCCCCCCCAGGCTGCGGCAGCTGTCAAAATAACAAACACTGTATACATCACCTTCCGACGCAGCTCTCCGGTCCTCTGCCCTCCGCTCGCCGGCTTCTTCTTCCTTGTTGTGCCGGTGTCATGTGACCGGGCGCAGGAGATGACGTCATTTCCTGCGCGCGGTCACAGAAGTCGGCACAACAAGGAAGAAGAAGCCGCGAGCGGAGGGCAGAGGACCGGAGAGTTGCGTCGGAAGGTGATGTATACAGTGTTTGTTATTTTGACAGCTGCCGCAGCCTGGGGGGGACGTGATAAGGAGGGGGGGCTGTTTATTACTACTGGGGCTGCTGGATACTACACTGGGCTGCAATACCACTGGGGCTGCTGTATACAGGGGCTGTATACTACCACTGGGGCTGCAATACCACTGGGGCTGCTGTATATAGGGGCTGCAATACCACTGGGGCTGCAATACCACTGGGGCTGCTGTATATAGGGGCTGCTGTATACTACCACTGGGGCTGCAATACCACTGGGGCTGCTGTATATAGGGGCTGCAATACCACTGGGGCTGCAATACCACTGGGGCTGCTGTATATAGGGGCTGCAATACCACTGGGGCTGCTGTATACAGGGGCTGTATACTACCACTGGGGCTGCAATACCACTGGGGCTGCTGTATATAGGGGCTGCAATACCACTGGGGCTGCTGTATACAGGGGCTGTATACTACCACTGGGGCTGCAATACCACTGGGGCTGCTGTATATAGGGGCTGCAATACCACTGGGGCTGCAATACCACTGGGGCTGCTGTATATAGGGGCTGCAATACCACTGGGGCTGCAATACCACTGGGGCTGCTGTATATAGGGGCTGCTGTATACACCACTGGGGCTGCAATACCATTGGGGCTGCTGTATACAGGGGCTGCAATACCACTGGGGCTGCAATACCACTGGGGCTGCTGTATATAGGGGCTGCTGTATACACCACTGGGGCTGCAATACCACTGGGGCTGCTGTATATAGGGGCTGCAATACCACTGGGGCTGCTGTATATAGGGGCTGCAATACCACTGGGGCTGCTGTATACAGGGGCTGTATACTACCACTGGGGCTGCAATACCACTGGGGCTGCTGTATATAGGGGCTGCTGTATACTACCACTGGGGCTGCAATACCACTGGGGCTGCTGTATATAGGGGCTGCAATACCACTGGGGCTGCAATACCACTGGGGCTGCTGTATATAGGGGCTGCAATACCACTGGGGCTGCTGTATACAGGGGCTGTATACTACCACTGGGGCTGCAATACCACTGGGGCTGCTGTATATAGGGGCTGCTGTATACTACCACTGGGGCTGCAATACCGCTGGGGCTGCTGTATATAGGGGCTGCAATACCACTGGGGCTGCTGTATATAGGGGCTGCTGTATACACCACTGGGGCTGCTGTATATAGGGGCTGCAATACCACTGGGGCTGCAATACCACTGGGGCTGCTGTATATAGGGGCTGCAATACCACTGGGGCTGCAATACCACTGGGGCTGCTGTATATAGGTGCTGCTGTATACACCACTGGGGCTGCAATACCACTGGGGCTGCTGTATATAGGGGCTGCAATACCACTGGGGCTGCTGTATATACCACTGGGGGCTGCTGTATATCATACTGCTGGGGCCTGTATACCACTGCTGGGGGCTGTATACCTGTGCTGGGGTCCACCCTCGGCTTATACGCGAGTCAATAGATTTTCCCAGGTTTTGGGGGCAAAAGTAGGGGGGTCGGCTTATACACGGGTCGGCTTATACACGAGTATATACGGTAAGTTGATTTAAATCGTGAAATTCAACTTACGGTACTTTTACTCTCCAGAGAAATCAATAGATGTGATACAAAGTTACACAACATTGTAAATTGCTCCCACAGACTGTAATATTAGCACAGGAGAGCCAACCACACACTCACACACACACGCACACACACACACATACTCATATATACACATACATGCACCCATCCACACATACAGACATATAGACACATAAACACACATGCATACATATATGCACACATATAGAGACAAACACAAACATACATATACACACATGCACACATATATACACATACACACATGGACTCATACATGCACAAGCACACATGCACACATATAGACACGCACGCATATATATTTATACATACATAAACATACATATAGAGATATAAACATGAACATATACACACATATACATTCACACACCACACACATGCACACATGTACACATGTTCATTACCTCACATACATGCGTTCCTACAGGACGATATTGCTGAGTATGTTGAAATAGCAAAAGATAAAAAGAGGTATCCTCTAATAACTCTTAACAGATTTGTGAGCTATTAAATCGATTACTTATTCATTACTATAAACTTTAATCCCCAGTTTTTATAAATAATAGATATATACATGATTATATCTGGTGCACGCAAATTCACATGCTACAAAAGTGTCAATTCTTGAACTATCTTTGATAATTAATCCTAAATTGTTGACATGAATTTTAGCACAACATAAGCAGTATGTCTGTATAGTTTAAACCATTGATCCAATCCATTGCTCCTCATCTGTTGGGAAACTACAACTCCCAGAGTGCTCTGACACCCATGATCAGTCAGGACATGATGGTAGTTATTGTTTGTCAACATCTGGAGATCCGCACATTGGAGACCAACCACCTAAAGTTACAGCTATAACATAGTTAAGCTCAATATACAAAATGCTACTTTTTTATTGATTGTAATGTAGAAACACAATGAATTACTGGTACTACAGAAAGGCTACATTATTGCATAACCAATGTAATTAAATTGCTCCTGATTAATGTATGGACTTTGAGGATCTGCAGTTTATACATGAGGAACTGCATACAAAGTCACCTCACCTGTTCCTGCGGCTCCGACCTGTTCTAGGCTAATGGTTCGGAAATCATATTTTGTTTTACACGGTTATAAAGACAGAACGATTACGGTATCAAAGTTGTGTGCCTGCTGAGTAGCATATGTCTATCTATCTATCTATCTATCTATCTATCTATCTATCTATCTATCTATCTAACCAATTTGGTAGTCATTTTAGAGGGTTAACTGTTTCAATACTGAGAAGGAAAAATACACAATTAATTATTATTAATGATAATGTGGGGCAAATGCAGGAACAAATTAGCATTTATATTACAGAAATATATTTTCTATTTGTTTTCTATTCATATTTCTTGCCATTATTTCACAGAGTTACAAAATAAATATGACTTATATCCAAAGTATTAGTACAAGTTGTTTGGTAAAGAAGAAGAATAACAATCATCTATCTGTGCAATGGTACTCACCAATTTACACTGTGCAGTGGGAAAGTGGCTGCAGGTGATGCTCCAAAGACTTCATTCAATAAGTCACTCAGGCGTCAGCTTGTTCTTCTCCAGAAAATATCACCTTGATTCTTCTATGCTGTATTGATATTCAAGAGAAAGAAAGCTTAGTTTCCCAAATTTCAGCCAAATGAACAGCACTCCTAATGCTCTCAGCATCCCTGCATCTCAATGGAGAGGCAACCTGTTAGCAGCAGAGTAGTAGTGCTGCTGCTGGCAACCTCTGCTGAGACAATTGGCCAGCTCACTCAAGATGCAGCAGAGAGCAAGATAAGAAACATAGTGGCAAAATGTAAGAGTACTAGATTGATGCAGACATTTCCAGGTATTACAGGCGATGAATAGTAGAATATTCCCAGCAATGATGTCCAGCTATGCATGGTGCAGGTCTAAAGCTCTATTCATGTCTTCAGTGTCAAGCTGCTCTTACAACTGCTCCTTGCCATCATAGCAACACAGACAGCAACCATATCTATAGCTATGGGACATCTGCAAGATCATTTAAAAGCATTACACAATAGAGACACAAAAGGAAGGAGCTGTAGTGTTGTGCTAGAGCACACGATGCGAGCTACAAAACAGGTCTTTTATAGGCATAAAAAATGCATATATGATGTATGAAAATTGCAGAAAAATAATATTGAGCTGAGACATCAGAGCTGGATGAGAAGTAGCGAGTAATTAGTAGCTAATTGGTACGATTATGCGGTAAAATATCTTTAGGCCAGGGTCACGCATTACATTGCAGTGGCAGATTCCCTAAAGGAGACCCTTATCTGTATTACTTGTCATGTAAGTATTTCTGCTGATCTCATGTATCAAAACTGCAACTCAAAGCAATTGTGCGAGCTCAACTGAAAGTATCTCCATTCGTTTTATATTAAAGCCTGGCAGGCCTGACAATATAATGCAAGATCACCTGACCATATATTGTGCATTGGGGTCTCCCGCCTCACTCCGGATATTTGATGTTGGGGGAAAAGAAGGACCAGGCAGCTTGAAATTAAACCCCTGACACTTTTATTTCTACAAGAGATTAAATGCTGCCAGACAAAGGTCCAACTGAGCTTTCATGTGTACAGGGCAATGGGAAAGATAGCTGTGCAGCCAACAAAGGCTCTCTCAGACATCTGAACTTAGCAGCCTCATAGGCATATACAAGTTCAGGTCATGAGACCTACGGCCAATCTGTGCACATCAGTCTGAGATCAGAGCGATGTGCAGGACGTCTGAATGAGCCCTAAGCTGTCTTTTTGTACTCTTTACAAGGCCGTTTTATAACTTTGTCAATGAGCAATGTTATTCTAGTGATTGGATTCAATTTCATCAGAAAGAATGAAAAAGCTTTATTTCAGAGTTTTCTAAATGATCTATTATGGGGTTGTAGAAGATTCGAAAAGCATTGCTGCTCTCTAAACAGTTATCTCAAACTACAATCTTCACTTGCACATATGTGGTGTAGGAATACTTCCACCAGTATAATGTGCTCTCTGCACATGCGCTTCCCAAATTTAACTCTGATTGGAGTTAATGTGATCCTGACCCAATGTTGGGGATGCTCCAATAGCAAACAACGCTGTTCCCTCATACCAGTGCACGAATAGAAATAACAAACTGAATTTTTGGGTTGCTATTGCTCAAATTGTGTTAACGTAATTTGCGCAATAGCAACACAAAAATTGTGTTTAGTTTTCTCAAACTGCTGAACATAGCATTTCACCTCTGTGCAATCATGACTTTTGGAAAACGGTTGGACCCCCACTCCACCTTAAAACATCCATATCTACATTAAACCTAGACACTGGAATAAATACACAAAACACATTAATTTAGTTGTCAAAATGTCCAAAGCTTTATTTAATCACATGATTAAACAATCACAGTAGGAGTAAAGTGAAGTGCTAGTACATTGGGATTCACAAGTAGTGTGATATCCCCAGCTACCTGACATACAGCACCAGGCCTGACAGCCATAAAGGGGGATGGCATGCATTGGCTTGGTATTCAAGCTAGTAAATGTTCAGGGCACCGATGACTCTATTATCCTCACTTCTGTGCTTAACCACTGTGACCACGTCTGATGATGTTACTATTACAACATCCTTCAGGCTGGCAACCAAAGCTGGGCCTGTTCTCCACCACTAGGTTTTACTTCCTCGATTAGTTAAAATTAGTCCACTTTAACTTTTCTGCAACTGTCTTCCACCTGACTCCTACCCCGCTACAAAGAGGTCATTTGATACCTTAAATGGACTCGACCATAAACTGTGCCTAATAATGTCAAGCCATGACCAATTCTACAAGCTATGGAAAGATTACGCATGTTAATAACCTTATCTTAAGATAAAATTCTCAAGCATCCACCGATTAATTTACACTGTGCAACTCTACCAAAGTATGCCAAATGTTATTTTGACCCATCCTTATGTTGACCCATCTTGCACTAATAACTATAGACCAGTCTTCAATTTCCACCTTCATCTCTAAAGTGTTGAAGCTCCTGGTCTAGTCCTGCTTTAACTCTCCACTCACTCTGTTCTTGATCCATTACAGTCTGGTTTCCACCACTACACTCTATCGAAATTACCCTAATTAAAATGACCAATGACCTTCTGACAGCAAAACTTAATGGCGACCACTCTCTGCTTATCCTTCTTGACCTCTCTTCAGCTTTTGACTCTATTGACCACCATATCCTACCAGCTATGCTGCACTCAATTGGCATAAAGACATCGCTCTCTCCTGGTTCTCTTCCTATCTTTCTGATCGCTCCTTCAGTGTATCATTTGCTGGCTCCACTTATCCTCTTCCTCTCATTATTGTGGTCCCTCAGTGTTCAGTCCTTGGCCATCTTCCCTTCTCTCTCTATATCGGCCCGATTGGACAGACCATAAGCAGATTTGGCTTCCAGTGCCATCGTTACATACTACTATACATTTCTTCCCCTTACCTTACACCAGCTGTATTACAGAATGCCAATGACTGTCTACTAGTTTCCAATATCATGTCTTCTCTATCTACCTTCTCTACTCTACCTTTCCAAAACTGAACTTCTTTTACTTACGCTCTCCACTAAACTCCCTAAATTTTTTTTTTTTAAATATTTTTTATTTTCAATTTTTTAGACATAAACAACAATATGATACAAAATAAAAAACACACGTACTATTAACGACAAGAAAGGGAAAAGAAAAAAAAAAAGGAGGGGAGGGGGAGGATTCTACACTCAAAATTGCACCAACCTGGTGCGATACCATCGTATGTGGAGACATAAAAAAAAACTTATTCTACATCAAAATCAAATAAATCGAGTCAATTCAGCTTCATAACAGTACCTTAATCCGTTACCTATACTATTTAGGCCATATAATATTTACTTTCTACCCAAGGCTTCCATAACATGGTTACCTTTTTTTTCCTAGAGTTTGATTGAACCAACATTTGTTCGTATTTGCAGTGTATATTTACTCATTACCTCTTTTATGTTTGGGGGAGGAACTTCTTTCCATTTCGATGCCAAGATAAAACGGGTTGCAATCAGTATGTGCGATACTAACCCTCTTACTTGACTAGGAATATTTTCCAAACCGATATGGAGGATCGCCATGAGAGGATTGATTGGTACCGTAACTCCCGTCATTTCCAAAATTACCTGCGATATAACTACCCAAAGAGCAGTAAGGGCCGGACATGAAAACCAAACATGTTTCTGGGAGCCTACCTGACCGCAACCTCGCCAACATAACTGTGAATGGTGCTGACTGAACTTAGCAATTCTGTTTGGGCAAAGATACCATCTCAATTGCGTTTTCTTCAGTTGTTCCACATGGTTTATACAAGAAGATACTCTTTTAGGCTGTGGTCACAGTTGCCATGCGTTTTTTTAAGTGATTTAACAAAACTCATGCTTTTTTTCATGTCAGCATGAGTTTTGTAAGGTGTGTGATGGCTCCCTGCGTTTTTGGGTGCGTTTTTGAATCTGCACATAAAAATAGTGCTTGTAGTATTTTTTTGAGCGTTTTGAAAAACGCAAGCGTTTTTGTAGAAAACGCATGCGTTTTTATAACATGGGTTCCTATGGAAAACGCATGCAAAAAACGCATGTACAGTTAGTACCTTTTAGTGCCATTCAAAAACGCATGCGTTTCCCATAGGAGCCCATGTTAAAAAAACGCATGCGTTTCCGGAAAAACGCATGCGTTTTTTTTAACATGGGCTCCTATGGGAAACGCATGCGTTTTTGAATGGCACTAAAAGGTACTAACTGTACATGCGTTTTTGCATGCGTTTTCCATAGAAACCCATGTTATAAAAACGCATGCGTTTTCTACAAAAACGCATGCGTTTTCTACAAAAACGCATGCGTTTTTGTATATGCTCCAAAAACGCATGGGACAGTCACACATGCTTTTTGGCTATTAGGGCATGCGTTTTTTAACATGGGGGCCTATGGGTGCGTTTTTTACATGCGTTTTTGAAAACGCAGGTCTCCAAAAATGCATGTGAAAAATGGTACTGTGACCACAGCCTTACTCACCTTTATACTATTCCCCCAGGCTTCTAATTCTATTGGCGTATCCAACTCCTGTTCCCATTTCTCTATATAAGGGGCTTTAACCCTTTCAACTGGGATTGTTAAAGACTTATAAAACATTGAAATTCCCCTTATATTTGGGTCCGAGGACATAAACCATTTATTTATCCAACCCTCGCCAGAATCCAGACATCCTGATTGTGAGGTATTATCAAATAAATGTCTAATTTGTAGATATTGATAGAAATATCTGCGTATCCCACTATATTTATTAACCAATTGATCAAACGAAAGGAACCCAGTATTCCCTTCCATATCTCCCAATGTTTGAATTCCCGCATTCCACCACATTTGAAGATTAAAATACGGGATATGGGGCTCAATAGCGTATACCAATATTGATGCACGTGGGATCCTAATAAAAGACGGAACCATAGTCCTCCATAACCTTATTGCCGCCCGCATTGTTGGCAGTAGAGAGATGAAAGCGCTAACCTGAATTACCTCTGATTCCAATGCTAATCTAGTGGAACCTCGCCTTGAGTAAACTTTTTCTATCTGTAACCATTTCTGATCTCCAGTCATCTGCCACCATTCACGTAACCCCACCAGGACCGAGGCCTTATGATACGACAATAAGTCCGGTAAGCCCATCCCGCCTGCCTCTAGAGGAAGATACAATACTGTCTTTGCTATACGTGTTTTTTTCTGAGCCCATATATAATTACTAGCAAGTCATTGCAGATTATGAATACATTTTTTTTTTAATATCTAAAGGGAGAGTTCTAAAGTAATACAAAATTTTTGGAAGGGCCACCATTTTAAAAATATTAATCCTAGCTATCCAAGATGAAGTAATCTGGTGTAATCCTTCTAATAATATTTTAATTTTAGTGAGAAGTTTTGTAAAATTTACTTTAATTGTCCGATCTGATGTTGTCAGAGTTATGCCTAAATAAGGGATTCCTTCGGCCAACCACTGGAAAGGGAAAAGACGCTTTATGTATTCCTGTGTAGCTAATGGTACAGCTATGGGGAGGATCACTGATTTATTCGAATTTAATTTATAATATTAAATTCTACTGAATTCCCCTAATTCCAATAGGATCGTGGAAAGGGACTGCTCAATATTCACACAAGAAATAATAACGTCATCTGCATAGAGACTGATTTTATGAGCACCTGGCCCTACCATCACCCCTGAAATTAAGGAGGAAGTCCTGATCCTTTCCGCCAAAGGCTCCATACATAGAGCAAAAATCAATGGGGACAGAGGGCAACCTTGACGTGTCCCATTTGTTATTTTAGAAGATTTTGATAAAACCCCCGTTGTCCATACTCTAGCAGTTGGTGTGGAATATATAGCTAGAATTGCAGACAAGAATGGTCCCATCAATCCAAACTTTTGAAGCACCCCTCGGACATATCCCCAGTGCACACTGTCAAAGGCCTTCTCTGCGTCCAATGACAGGAATGCACTGGGGAGACCAGACAGTTCCGCAACCCGAACCAGATTTAGCATCCGGCGGATACCATCTTTTGCCTCTCTTCCCTTTACGAACCCCACCTGGTCCGATGAGAACAGATCAGGAATGATTTGTTTTAAGCGGGAAGCTAGTATTTTAGTGAAGATCTTAAGGTCACAATTTAGTAGCGCGATGGGCCTAAAATTTTTTGGAGTAGTGGGCTCCTTCCCTGGTTTGGAAAGAGTGATAATGGTAGCCTCCAGGTTAGAGCTCAGTATTGAGCCAGTATCTCTCCACATCGAAAATGTTCTTAATAAAAATGGCGCTAATATCTCCTGAAAAGTGCGGTAGTACTGATTAGAAAAACCATCTGGCCCCGGCGCACACGATTTTTTTAATTGATTAATGACTACTAGAGTCTCTTCTATTGTAAGGGGGGTAGTCAAAAAAGACAACTGCTCCTCCGAGATTTTAGGGAGATTAATGGAGTCGAGGTAGTCTTTTATTCCTTGTTCCGTAGGCTGTAGGATCGACGAGTCTCTCTCGAGATTATACAAATCTGTATAGTATTTAACGAATTCCTCAGCAATCTCTGTAGGATTTCTAATAGGGGGAGCTCCTGGCTTCAAAATATGATCGATCCTACCTCTTAACTCTCTTTTTTTCACTCTACTGGCCAAGACTGCTCCCCCCTTGTCCCCTGCAGAATACCACTTGACCTTTGCTTTACGCATATTATTAGCATATTCACATAACATCGAGTCTCGTAGTTTAAATCTTATTGAAAATATTTCTTCCATGACTGAAGGTGTAACGGCCTTCTTGTTTAGGGATTCTAAGGATTGCAGTCTACTAAGTAGCTCCTTCCTCTCCTTCTCGCGCTTTATTCCAGATGCTTGTTTTATTAAACTTCCCCTAATAACAGCTTTATGGGCCGACCATAAAATTTCGTCATTGACCTCTCCATTGTCATTCTTTTGAAAATATTCAACTAACTCCGCAGTTACCGTCGATCTAACCTTCTCATTCAAAAGCATTCCCTCATTTAAATCTAAATATGGGAGAATATTGATAAGCCATTGCTATTTTAAGGAAAATTGGGGCATGGTCTGACCATGTTATTAGTCCTATATTTGTATTCATAGTCTTAGCAAGAATCTTGTCATCTGCCATAAAATAATCTATTCGACTATAGGTACGATGTCGGTTAGAGAAAAAAGTATAACCTCTTCCTGACGCATGACTATATCGCCAGCAGTCGTGATAATGAAATTCATGCATCAATAATCTCATCTCCCAACGAAACCTCATACCTCCTCTTGATTTATCCAATTCATTAGACATGGGACAGTTAAAATCACCGCACAATATTTTAGTTCTTGTTCTACCCCTTGGATTTTCTGCAATATACGTCTAATAAATTTACATTGACCCCTATTTCGGGGCATATATTGTTGCTAATGTATATAAAGCACCATTCAAGGAGCATATCAAAATAAAAAATCTACCCTCTGAGTCTACGTATTTGTTTATCAACTCAAACGAAACCGTATGTTTAATCATGATGCACACCCCTGTTTTTTTTACCTTGCTATTGGAGAAGAAGATGTTTGGGAACTGACTGTGTCTAAATCTCCTATTATCTGCTTCCAGGAGGTGTGTCTCCTGCAAACAGATTATCTCTGCTTGTGACCTTAACACCTTCCTCCATACCATATTTCTTTTCCCAGGGGAATTCATTCCTTTAATATTTATTGACATAAAATTTATACTCATTTTATCACATTAAGTAAATCTTCTAAAGAACATTCTCCTTCCAATACCGTCTTATATGAAGAAAAATGACATAACCACTACATAAATAGAAGCTCCATGATAGATCCTCCTTACCAAAAAGCAAAAAAGCAAAAAACAAGAAAAAAAAATCAAAGAAAAACACACTTAAAAAACAAAAAAAAAACAAAGGAAAATCCAAAAATATCGCTCATAGAGCAATTAACAAACATCAACCCAAGGCTGATCTCATGAGCCCTAGGGAAAGGCTCTGGCCTTCGGGCGAGGGGCAGAAAAAAAAAATAATTCTGCCAACTCGGGGTCTCGGAGACACTGCCTTGTCTCCGAATAGTGTCTAGAGATCCATCCACGAAGCCTACATCCTTTTCACCTCACAGTTTCTTCCAATCATTTATTAATTTTTTCCCCTTCTTTGTTTTAGCAGACAAACTCCCTAAATTTGACATTTCTTTTTCAGTGTGCAGCACTACGATAACGCCTAGGTAACAGGCTTGCTGTTTGGGTGTTATGTTTGCCACCAATCTCTCCTTCAATACGTATATACAATCTCTTTCCTGCTCTTGCCACTTGCTCCTGAAGAACATCCCTAGAATCCACCCCTTTGTCATCATGGAAACAACAAAAAAAAACCACCGTGGCCCTGATCCACTCCCACCATGATTGTTGTAATTCTCTATTAATTGGCCTTCCCCTCACTAGAATTTCCCCTCTCTAGTCCATCCTTAATGGGTCACCTATCTGGCTAACCGTTACTCCACTCTGTGCCAGTCATTGCACTGGCTGCCCATACACTATAGGATTCAATTCAAACTGCTTGTTCTTACCCACAAAGCTCTTCACAGTGCAGCACCTCCCTACCTCTCTACCCTTATCTCTATCCCACCTGTTCTCTTCACTCTGGGAGTGACTTTAGACTAACATTTGCACTAATCCGAAAATCCCACTCCCAGCTCCAAGACTGATCCCGAGCTGTACTAATCCTCTGGAATGCTGAACCCCAAGACATTAGGTCTATCCACAATTTTCATAGTTTCAGGCGCCCCTAAAAAACATCTTTTTAGGGCAGCCTATCATGGCTTATCCCTAGTTGAAGTCACTTAGACATAGCGTATTCACTCCACTAGACTCAAAAGAATGGCTGGTGACCACTCATACAGCTCTTATCTATTCCACATTCCCTCAAGATGGCTGGACCATCATGGTAAACAAGCACCTGTACTTTGTGTCACCCCCACCTTATTATTTTGCCTTAATTTTTGTGTTATATAACTGTTACTTATGACTGTTTTTATATGGATCTCTGAATTGTAAAGTGCTGTGGAATATGTTGGTGCTATATAAATAAAGATGATTATTATTATTATTATTATATTATTATTATTATTATTATTAAATAAAGAGAAAGGACAATCACCAAAATTCTGTAATGGAGGATGTGGAAAATAACCATAAGAAAGCAGGTAACCACATTGTTAAAGTGCACCTGTCACCGGTTTTGTTGAACCAGTGTTTCCACTGCACAGGTGAAAGTCTTCGGTCTTGCGAGACTTTGGACACTGTACCGATGCGAGCGCGACATCTCATGCCTGCACAGTGGAACACTGGCTCTTCAATAATGCACAGTGAGGCGTGCCACTGCGCAGGGGCGAGACTTGTGAATGATGTCGCTGTCATTCACTTGGAGGGGCAGGTTTTTTATGCAGCGGGGTGGTGTTGGCGTGGAGCAGGGCGGATTTTCAATGCAGTGAGGTGGCTCTGACCGCAATGTGCTGCACACCATACGACCCATGACAAGTTATTTGCATACAGCATGGGACAGATTGAAAGTCCTTTTATGAGGAATGCAGGGGCATATCTGGAGATATAAAGAGGTTCGAGGAACCCCAATTAAATCACAATTAAGGTTAAAAGTGGTGATCAGGGTTTAGCACCCCCAAAACAGCTGACAGGTTCCCTTTAATATATGAAAAAGATGCAGGTGGCACTCACAGGCCCTGCTAACCCTCCCCTCCCTGCACTACGTAGTAACCCTTGTTCCCGATGTTGGAATAAAGTCTGCACTGATTTGAAGTCCGGTGAATGCTGCCTGCATCTTTTTCATATATTGAACACTTTCTCAGGCTATAGGCAATAGGCTGTGAAACACCTGTCTGAAACCTGCTAGACTTTGATTACTACAGGTGGTAATACCTTGGTTTTTAGCTTGCAATATTGTTGGTACCCAGTTTCACTTCTTAGACTGGTTTCACACTGTAGTTTTTTCTCTGATCAGGTTCCATCCGGTTTGTGTGCCAAAACCAGGAGAAGAACTTGCAGAGAAAAACTATAATTGAAAGATTAACACCTGTTCTGAGTTTTGGAAAAACTCCTGGTTTTGGGACACAAACCAGATGGAACCTGATCAGGGAAAAAGCTGCAGTTTGAAACTAACCTTACATGAGCTATCGGTTCCCTTTAATAGATGATTAGGGCCATCTGTCATAACTCAAAACTATTATACTGCCTGAATTGTAACCATTTCTAATCATTTCACCAATTCACAAATTTTGCCACCAGAAAATCACTGTTATGTAGAGTAACTAAGTAGACTGTCATTTCTCTGCATGGCTGCCGCACTTCGTGGCCTCAGAATTACCAACCCTTATTCTGGGAGACTTTAACATCCCCATAAACAGCCCAATCTCCCCAACACATCCCAACTCCCATTTCTAACCACTTCTCTTGGCCTCTCACAACTATCAACCTCTGAGACACACAAGGATGGTAACACCCCTGATCTTTGTCCGCCTCTGTTCAACCTCCTCCTTAGATAACTCGCCTCTTCCTCTCTCTGATCACAACATTGTCTCCTTCATGCTCACAAATCCTCCTCCACCCCAGCTCACTCAGACCTATCACACATTCAGAAATCTACAGACCATTAACCCTAATACACTCACAGAATCTCTCATCTCATCGTTGTCCCCAATCTCCTCCTTTTCCTGTCCAGATCTGGCAGTGAATCACTACAATGACACTATCAGAAGCACCCTGGACCAAGTAGCACCCCTAACACTTAGAACCTCCAAACAGAGAGTTAAACAGCCCTGGCTCACATCACAAAATCGATTCCTCCAGTGATGCTCTAGGAGTGCTGAACGTCTATGGTGGAAAATCCACACACTAAAAAACTTCATTCACTATAAATTTATGAGAATTTACAAGTCTGGCCTCCACCTTGCCAAACAGACCTACTTTACCACCATGATCTCCTCACTATCCACAACCCAAAGAAACTTTTTGACACCTTTCACTCTCTCATCAGTTCTAAAGTGCAAGCCCATATCACTGACCTCTGTGCTGATGATCTGGCTTCTTACTTCACTAAGAAAATAGAAAACATCCATCAGAAAATCAACTCCCAACCTCAAATCACCGTTACCCCTACCTCTCCCCACATTTCCTCCAGCTCACTGTCCACATTCGACTCAGTCACAGAAGAAGTCGTCTCCAGGCTCCTCTCTTCCGCTCATCCTGTCACATGCACTGCTGACCCCATCACCTCATACCTACTCCAGTCTCTCTCTCTGGTAGTCACCACTCACCTAACCAACATTTTCTATCTCTCCCTCTCTTCTGGCATTTTCCTCTCCTTCTTCAAACACTCAATCATTACTCCATTATTAAAGAAAACTTCCATCGACCCATCCTGCTCAAACAACTACAGACCCGTTTCCAATCTGCACTTCATCTCTAAACTCCTGGAGCGCCTGGTCCACTCCCGCCTCACCCGTTACCTCTCCACTCACTCTCTTCTAGTCCCATTACAGTCTGGTTTCAGCCCCCTATATTCTACAGAAACTGCCCTCACCAAAGTGACCAATGACCTTCTGACAGAAAAATGTAATGGTGCTGATGACACATAACTATACACTTCTTCCCCTGACCTTACACCCGCTCTAATAAAGAACACCAATGACTCTCTAACCGCAGTTTCCAATAACATGTCTGCTCTGTATCTGAATTAAGGAAAGAAAGGGTTACTGGCTAAGAGCGCTGGGGGGCACAAGTAAGATTACTTATGGGTTAACATGCTTATTTAACACAATGCATTTCCACAACGGATTGTTGTCTTCCTGAGGTGGAATCCACCTGAGGAAGACAACAATCCGTTGTGGAAACACATTGTGGTAAATAAACGTGTTAACCCATAAGTAATCTCCTTATTTATGCCCCCAGCGCTCTTTGCCAGTAACCCCTTCTTTCCTTAATTCTGCACAACCATCCTTATGGGTGTGTTGTTACTGGAGCTGCGGAGAGGTACCTATAATCCTAGCCAAGTGTCCCTGGACTAATAGGACCTGTGGTAATGTCAGACCTTGTGATCATTGACTCGTGAATCACGTGACCATGTTCCATCCAATCGAAGTAATCCAGGAGCGGTTCAGGAAGCCGGAACAAGCTGTGTCAGAGTGGAGCCGGTGCCCGGAGGTCTTTTGAGCCATATTCTACAGTGAGGTTGTTCGGAGGCGCACAACTATCACAGGTGAGAGGCAACCCCTCATTCACCTTTTAATTTGCCCCACTAGACCACAAGGTTCTCCCTATGGGTGCGCCTTTATCTTTTGTGCATCGCTCTCTATCTGAAACTCAACCTTTCCAACACTGAACTTCTTCTGCTCCCGCCCTCCACTAACCTCCCTTAATCTGACATCTCTCTCTCAGTGTGCGGCACCATGATAACGTCTAGGCAGCAGGCTTGTTGTCTGGGTGTTATGTTTGACTCTGATCTTTCCTTCACCCCATATATACAATCTCTCGCTCGATCTTGCCACTTGCACCTGAAGAACATCTCTAGAATTCACCCCTTTCTCACCTTGGAAACCACAAAAACCCTCACTGTGGCCCTGATTCACTCCCACCTTGACTATTGTTATTCTCTTTCAATTGGCCTCTCCAGCACTAGACTGTCCCTTCTCCAGTCCATCCTTAATGCAGCAGCCAGGATCACCTATCTAGCTAACCGTTACTCAGATGCCTCTGCTCCATGCCAGTCATTGCACTGGCTGCCTATACACTATAGGATCCAATTCAAACTGCTTGTTCTCACCCACAAAGCTCTTCACAGTGCAGCACCACCCTACCTCTCTACCCTCATCTCTGTCTATCACCCAACCCGATCTCTTTGCTCTGAAAGTGACTTTAGACTCACTTCTGCATTGATCCGAATCTCCCACTCTCGGCTCCAAGGCTTCTCCTGAGCTGGACCAATTCTCTGGAATGCTCTACCCCAAGAAATTAGGTCTATCCACAACTTACCGTATATACTCGCGTATAAGCCGAGTTTTTCAGCCCAAAAATTGGGCTGAAAAGTCCCCCCCTCGGCTTATACGCGAGTCAATACGGCCCCCTAAAAAGTTTGGCGCCCCCACCTCCCTTTCTGGGCCCCCCCGCATGCAGCGCTGCGCTCATACATTACCTGTCTAGCAGCTGTCACCCTCCGGTGGCGGATCGCGGCTCCCGGCTCCGGGCTCCATCTTCCTCTCTGTCTTCCTGATTGTCAGGTGACCGGCTGGCGTCGCGATGACGTAATCGCGCTGCGCCCCGGTCACACAGCAGGAAGACAGCGAGGAAGATGGAGCCCGGAGCCGGGAGCCGCGATCCGCCATCGGAGGGTGACAGCTGCTAGACAGGTAATGTATATGTGCAGCGCTGCATGCGTGGGGGCCCAGAAAGGGAGGTGGGGGCGGCAAATTATGAGGGGGGCCCTGCTGGGGCCCTGTATACTACCACTGGGGCTATATACTACCACTGGGGCTGTATACTACCACTGGGGCTGTATACTACCACTGGGGCTGTGTGTATACTACCACTGGGGCTATATACTACCACTGGGGCTGTATACTACCACTGGGGCAGAATATACCACTGGGGCTGCTGTATACTACCACTGGGGCTGTGTGTATACTACCACTGGGGCTATATACTATCACTGGGGCTGTATACTACCACTGGGGCAGAATATACCACTGGGGCTGCTGTATACTACCACTGGGGCTGTATACTACCACTGGGGCTATATACTACCACTGGGGCTGTATACTACCACTGGGGCTGTATACTACCACTGGGGCTGTGTGTATACTACCACTGGGGCTATATACTACCACTGGGGCTGTATACTACCACTGGGGCAGAATATACCACTGGGGCTGCTGTATACTACCACTGGGGCTGTGTGTATACTACCACTGGGGCTATATACTATCACTGGGGCTGTATACTACCACTGGGGCAGAAATAACCACTGGGGCTGCTGTATACTACCACTGGGGCTGTATACTACCACTGGGGCTGTATACTACCACTGGGGCTGTATGTATACTACCACTGGGGCTATATACTACCACTGGGGCTGTATACTACCACTGGGGCTGAATATACCACTGGGGCTGCTGTATACTACCACTGGGGCTGAATATACCACTGGGGCTGCTGTATACTACCACTGGGGCTGTATACTACTACTGGGGCTGTATACTACTACTGGGGCTGTATACTACTACTGGGGCTGTATGTATACTACCACTGGGGCTGTATACTACCACTGGGGCTGTATACTACTACTGGGGCTGTATGTATACTACCACTGGGGCTATATACTACCACTGGGGCTGTATATACCACTGGGGCTGCTGTATACTACCACTGGGGCTGTATATACTACTGGGGCTGCGTGTATACTACCACTGGGGCTGTATATACCACTGGGGCTGCTGTATACTACCACTGGGGCTGAATATACCACTGGGGGTGCTGTATACTACCACTGGGGCTGTATACTACTACTGGGGCTGCTGTATACTACCACTGGGGCTGTATACTACCACTGGGGCTGTATATACCACTGGGGCTGCTGTATACTACCACTGGGGCTGAATATACCACTGGGGCTGCTGTATACTACCACTGGGGCTGTATACTACTACTGGGGCTGCTGTATACTACCACTGGGGCTGTATACTACTACTGGGGCTGCTGTATACTACCACTGGGGCTGTATACTACCACTGGGGCTGTATATACCACTGGGGCTGCTGTATACTACCACTGGGGCTGAATATACCACTGGGGCTGCTGTATACTACCACTGGGGCTGTATACTACCACTGGGGCTGTATATACTACTGGGCTGCGTGTATACTACCACTGGGGCTGCTGTATACTACCACTGGGGCTGCTGTATACTACCACTGGGGCTGAATATACCACTGGGGCTGCTGTATACTACCACTGGGACTGTATACTACCACTGGGGCTGTATACTACCACTGGGGCTGTATATACTACTGGGGCTGCGTGTATACTACCACTGGGGCTGTATATACTACTGGGGCTGCGTGTATACTACCACTGGGGCTGCTGCTGTATATACCACTGGGGCTGCTGCTGTAACACTGCTGGGGCCTGTATACCACACTGCTGGGGGCTGTATACCTGTGCTGGGGTCCACCCTCGGCTTATACACGAGTCAATAAATTTTCCCAGGTTTTGGGGGCAAAAGTAGGGGGTCGGCTTATACACGGGTCGGCTTATACACGAGTATATACGGTACATAGTTTCAGGCGATCCCTAAAAACACATAATTTTAGGGTGGCCTATCATGATCCCTAGTCAAAGTCACTTAGACATAGCCTAACTGCAGCACCAGTCTCAAATGCATCACAAATAATGGTTGGTGGCCACGTATATTGCTTCTATCTGTTCCCCATCTCCTCAAGTTGACTATACCATCATTGTAAATAAGGACCTGTACTTTGTATCACCCCCACCTCATTGTTAAATTGTAAACTTTTATGAGCAGGGCTGTCATTATTTTGCTTTAATTATTGTATTATGCTTCATATTGTATTCTGTACAGTATTGTATTGTTTTTTGTATTGTATTTTATGAAAACTGTTTCTTATGATTGTTTGAATATGAACCTCTGGATTGTGAAGCGCTGCAGAATATGTTGGTGCTATATAAATACATATTATTATTATTATTATTATAGTCACCTACCACAAACTGAAAAGTGACAAGTATCCATAAAGAGAATTATATTATGAGAGTAAGTACATATAACATCAACATTAATAACTAACCATAAAATAACATTTATAATATTTGGACATATTATTGCGTTAAACCTACAGGAGGAAAGGTCTACAAAAGCATTAATAGCCCTGAAACTCTTTCATCACTTTTTTTTGTACTTGATAATATTTTACTCTTAGCCGCTTCCACTGACTCAAGGGCACCTGAGATAGGCTTACCTTCATGATAGTGCCTTTAATTACTTTACCCTTATTCGATCACACTGACTCAAGGGCAACCAGGATAGGCTTATCTTCGTATTAAAGCACTTGACTACTTCACCCTTAGTCGCTTCCACTGACTCAAAGGCACCCAGGATAGGCATATCTTCATGTTAGTTCTCTTGATTATTTTACCTTGAGTCACTCCCACAGACTCAAGGGCACCCAAACTAGATACTTTGCTCTTTATTTTCAAGTCCTAGATTATCACATTGTACACATTGTCATTTATTAACACATAATAGCCAGGGGCGTTAATTAAAATCATGGGACCCCCATAGCAGAATTTCTAATTGGGTCAACCCTTCCCCCCCAAACAAATAAAAATAAAAATAAATAATAATAATAATAATAATAATAATAATAATAATAATAATATCCGTCTGGATCACATAAGAACATTTCTCACAACTTTATAGCCCTTGCAAAATTATCTTCCTCCTATTGAAGACTTTCGATTCCCCTTTGATTGCAGACATAAAGTATGATGCCAACAAAAGTGCCCCACAAACACTATTACATAGTAATAACTAAGGTATACAACAGATTGATAGTGGAAAAAAATTCCGTCATATGGTTGAACATAGTCAGTGATGGATTATGCTGTGTTATTTGTCTTAACGATAAATAAGAAGCCGCCTGCTCATCTGGATACAGATGGGACATTCTCTCTAATCACCAGCTGCACATAAAAAGTAAGAAATATATTATGTAGATCTAATATCAGCTGCAAGCATTCAAAGGTGTATATGCTGAAGACTACAAGCTCTGTACCCAAGTTCGTCACTCTACATATATACAACACCTGAGAGACGGCTAAAAAAACTGGGCCAATGATGTATATTCTGGAGCAAGGTGCAGGATCAAACTGGGCAGTGCTCACTCACTGACCCATGTGTTGAGTTATTACCCAAATATTGTATTGTTTTATATATGAGGAACACGTATACCATATTTTTCAGACTATAAGATACACCAGACCATAAGATGCACCGAGATTTTAGAGGAGGAAAATAGACAAAAAATAATTAAGCAAAAAATGTGGTTGTAATGCACTGTTATGGGGAGGGATGTGCTGCTGACAATTATGGGGGTAATGTCCCCATCCTGGGCCCCTTCCAAGTAATATATGGCCCCACCATCCTGGTATATATTTGCCAACCTGGATATGGCCCCCAATCCTGGTATATAGCCCTTGATCCTGGGATATAATCCCCCATCTGGAATATGTCCCCCCATTTTGGTATATGGCATCCCCCATTCTGGATATGGCTTCCCATCCTAGGATACAGCCCCCCATCCTGGATATGGCCCCCCATCCTGGTATACAGTCCCCATCTTTGATATGGCCCCCATCCTGGTTATAGACCCCCACCCTGGGATACAGCTCCCCCATCCTGGTATATAGCCCCCCATCCTGGTATACAGCCCCACACCATGGTATACAGCCCCCATGCTGGTATAAAGCCCCCAATCCAGATATACAGGCCCCCATCCTGGTATGTAGCCCACATCTTGGTAAACAGCCCCCCAACCCTGGGACAAACCCACTAATACTGGTATATAGCCACCCATCCTGGAATAAAGCGCCCCACTCTGGGGTATAGCTCCCCATCCTGGTATACAGCCCACCATCCTGATATGCAGCCCCCCACCCTTCTATATAGCCTCCATCTTGGTAAACAGCCCTCCACCCTGGGATATAGCACCCACCCTGGGATATAGCCCCCCCACCCTGGTATATACTTCCATCCTGGTATATAGCCACCAATCCTGATATACAGTCCCCCACCCTGGCATATAACCCTCATCTTGGTAAACAGCCCCCCCCATCCTGGTACACAGCCCTCCACCCTGGAATATAGCCCCACATCCTGGTATACAGCCTCCCACCCTGGCCAGATAACGTCTAGAGGAGGAAGATTAGGTATAGGAATGTCCTTCACCTTCCCAGTATTTGCTACAAAATTCTGCCATGACGAGGGGTTTGGCGAACTTGGAGTCGGTTGCTGCAGACTGACCCACATCCCACAAACCGACCCACATCCTGGTATACAGCCCCCATCCTGGTATACATCCCCCCACCCTTGTATATAGCCCCCATCTTGGTAAACAGACCCCATTATAGTACACAGCCCCCCACCCTGGGATATAGCCCCCATCCCGGTATACAGCACCCCACCCTGGTATATAGCCCCCATCTTGGTAAACAGCCCCCCATCCTGGTACACAGACCCCCATCCAGGGATATAGCCCCCCATCCTGGCATACAGCCCCCCACCCTGGTATATAGACCCACATCCTGGTACACAGCCCCTCAACTAGGTATACAGCCCCCACCTTGGGATATAGTTCCCCAGCCTGGAATACAGCTCTGCACTATGGTATATAGCCCTCATTTTGTTAAACAGCCACCTACCCTGGGATATATCCCCCCACCGTGGGATATAGCCCCCTATCCTGGTATACAGCCCCCCACCCAGGGATATTCCTCCCATCTTTATGGATATGGTCCTCATCTTTCTGTATACAAGAAAATAGCAAACAATATAAAACTCACCCTCCAGCGCTTTCCTCTGTCTCTCCCTGCTGCCAGCACTCACAGTCTGAGTCCTCCTGTGTCCCAGGGCAGACGATCATGTGATCGGCACAGCAAAGTGAAATCATCACTGTGCACCCCGATCACATGATCGTCTGCCCCAGGACGCAGAAGGACTCAGACCGCAAGTGCTGGCAGCAGGGACAGATAGAGGAAAGCACCGGAGGGTGAGTTTGAGGCTGAGTCCTCCTGTGTCGCAGGGCAGACAATCATGTGATCGGCACAGCAAAGTGACATCATCACTGTGCACCCCGATCACATGATCGTCTGCCCCAGGACGCAGAAGGACTCAGACCGCAAGTGCTGGCAGCAGGGACAGACAGAGGAAAGCACCGGAGGGTGAGTTTTACATTGTTTATTTTCTTGTGTGCAGGAAGATGGAGGCCACATCCTGGATGATGAGGAGGCATATCCAGGAATTTGGGGGGCATATCTAGTGATGGGGAGGTGTACATTCCACTTAATTTAATATGCACGACATTCCTTCTCCATCTCTCAGCGCAACTTCAGCACTGAGGTGAAGGACAGCGGGATGCAGTGCATATTAAATGAGTATAATGAGGGGGAGCACGTGACCTACCGCTGCCTTAGAAGCCCCCAGCAGCCTCCTCCCAGCCTGCTCCAGAGCTGCAGCTCCCCCCAGCACATCTCCACAACCACACAGGTCCTATATTCGGACCATAAGATGCACCCCCCACTTTCTCCCAAAATGTTTTGGGGAAAAAGTGCATCTTATGGTCTGAAAAACACGGTACGTACATGTTCAAAGTTGTTGCTACCCCTCTTTTAATTAAAGAAAAATCCACAATGGTCACAGAAATAACTTGAATCTGACAAAAGTAATAATGAATAAAAAAATCTATGAAAATTAACAAATGAAAGTCAGACATTGCTTTTAATCCCTGCTTCCACAGAATGTTTTTTTTAAATTAAACTTGTGAAATAGACCTGGACAGAAATGAATGAAAATAATGTGACAAAAGGAACATGTTAAATCAAGGAGTGTCCACTAATTAGCATCAGAGGTGTCTACAACCTTATAATCAGTCAGTGGGTCTGTATATAAGGCTACAGATACTCACCGTACAGTTTGGTGACATGGTTTGTACCATATTCAACAGGGATCAGAGAGAGTAAAGGAAAAAGTTGTCTCAGGAGATTAGAGAGATAATTATAGACAAGCATGTTAAAGGTAAAGGTTATAAGACCATCTCCAAGCAGCTTGATGTTCCTGTGACTACAGTTGCACATATTATTCAGAAATGTATGATCCATGGGACTGTAACCAACCTCCCTGGACGTGGCCGCCGGAGGAAAATTGATGACAAATCAAAGAGACAGATAATACGAATGGTAGCAAAAGAGCCCAGAAAAACTTCTAAAGCGATTAAAGGTGAACTTCAAGCTCAAGGAATATCAGTGTCAGATCGCACCATCCATTATTGTTTGAGCCAAAGTGGACTTCATGTGAAAAGAAAAGTAGGAGGCAATGTGAAGATCTGCTGATTATTAGGTGCACGGGCCCAAGTTGCCACTCACCAAGGTGGTTGTGCATCCCTGCACAACTTCGGACGAGGGCCTAAATGGATGCCTCCTCCGTGGAAGTGATGAGATGCTGCCGACTTCGGAACGCCACCGCTCCTGGAGCACTTCCTGTTAGGATCACGTGATTGGGCGAAGGACCGGAAATATGTCACCGCAGGTCCTGTAAGCCGTGTGGGCATCAGTTACATCACCTGATGAAGGCAGCACTCTTGCTGCTGAAACGTGTTGTGGCCAATGGAAGGGGTTAATAAACCGTCATTAACATTGCCCTCTTTCCTAATTTCCTAATCCCAGCGTTCCACTGACCATCAAACTTTCTTATCCAAAGTGGACTTTATGAGAGACGACCAAGGAGGACACCATTGTTGAAAAAAAATCATAAAAAAGCCAGACTAGAATTTACCCAGCAACATGTGTCACAGTGTAGTGAAAATGCTGATGAGGGAATGGCAGTTAGGGGCAGGGTGACCAAGGAAGACTAGTCTGACTCTAGTCTAGGAACCCTGAATGGCCCTGATCCTGAAGGTATCTCTGAAGGTGAGAAGGTTCCGGCCTCCAGCCTCTTCCTAAAACTCCTCCACCAGCCTTGCGCTATTCCCCCCTCACCTCCCTCCACAGAACTGGGATACAGCAACTCCAAAGGAAAGGACTTCAACAACACAAACACACAGGTCAGCACAGCATAGCTTCCAGGCATAGAGTGAAACTCTATCAGCAGCATCACCTAGTGGAAGGAGAGGCTACTTAAAGGCCAGGGGGAGGGGAGCCCAGGTGAGTCACACATTAACCCCTCAACCAGCAGCCGAACCTCATAGTGAATGCAGTTCTGGAGCACAACACAGCAGGCCCAGCACCTTCACAACTATCAACCATGTAGCTATTAAAGACAAACACATACACAGCAGCATTCAGCAAGGTGAGCGCCAATTAAGTGCGTGACAACATATTGAAAAGCCACAAAGCTTCTGGGAGAATGTCCTACACAGATGAGACAAAAATTGAACTTTTTGGCATAGCACATCAGCTCTAAGTTCACATACGGAAAAATTAAGCATATCAAGAAAAAAACACTGTCCCTACTGTGAAACATGAATGAGGCTATGTTATGTTCTGGAGCTGCTTTCCTTCATCTGGCATAGGGTGTCATGAATCTGTGCAGGGTACAATGAAATCTCAAAACTATGAAAGGATTCTAAAGAGAAATATGCTGCCCAGTGTCAGAAAGCTTGGTCTCAGTTGCAGGTCAAGGTCTTGCAACAGGATAATGACCCAGAGCACACAGCTAAAAACAGCCAAGATTGGCTAAGGGTACCGTCACACAAGGCCATTTCGGTGTCGATTTTATACGTGACACAGGGGCATGGCCTATCGCCGCCAACATGGCCTGTGCTAATGTAAATAGGCGATAGCGATGCCTTTGAGTGGTCGCCTGGTTTCTCAACAGGCCTCTGAAACCAGGTGAGCACTCTGGAAAGATGTGCACACATCGCCCCATGTAACAGGGGGACGGCGATCTTACAGGCAATAGGAGCCATAGGCTCCCATATTACAGAGTGGCGGCTGGGGTTTTTGGACACCTCAGCGGCGATGGTGCCTGTAAGATCGCCAGTGCGTGCCCGGAGGTATCGCCGCAGGTAAACATGTGACGGCGACACTGGCGGGGCACCATAAACGTGCACGCTCCCGCCCGCCGCCGCCGATATCTCCGGCGACGTCACCTCGTGTGACGGTACCCTAAGAGGAAAACATTTAACTATTCTGAAGTGGCCTTCTATGAGCTCTGACCTAAATCCTATTGAGCATCTTTGGAAAGTGCCGAAACATGCCGTCTGGAAAAGGCAACCTTAAAACACAAGACAACTGGAGCAGTTTGCTTTTGAGGAGTGGTCCAAAAAATCTGTCGAAAGGTGTTGAAGTCTCACTTACAGTTACACAAATCATTTGATTGCAATGCTTGCCTCAAAAGGTTGTGCAACAAAATATTAAGTTAAGGGTACCATTTTTTTCTGTCCAGGCCTATTCAATGAGTTTAATTGTTTAGAAAATCCTGTGGATACAGGGTTGAAAAGCAATGTTTGACTTTTATTTGTTCATTTTCACAGATTTTATATTTATTATTGCTTTTGTCAAATTCAAGTTGTTTCTGTGACCATTGTGAAATTTTTTTTCATTAAATGAGAGGTACCAACAATTTTGACCATGTGTGTATAATAAGGCTCCAAGTAATCCCCTCAGGCCTGTACAATCACCCATCTTAGATAACATAAAATAAGCACTTGGTGTGTTTACATGGATCATGCACATTTATAAGGGGGGCTTTATATGTATAGACAGAAACTCCATATAAAGCATGATCAGTATATAGCAAAGATGGAGGTCACATCCAGATCACGTATATATACTGAGGAGTGACAGCCTGGATAGACAGGTTCTGTATGCAAGATAAATAATGTATAAGCATGATATTTATATTTGGCATCCCAGGGGCCGGTTTGCCACAATGGCATAGCCTCCCTCAGGGGGTAATGCCGTGCTTGGGAGGAAGGAGGGGTATCCACACCAGGTAACCAACAGCATGTAACACTTTCCTGACTGCAGACCTGAAGGGGGAGCTCTGCAACCCGAGTTCAGGGGAGCTCCCTATAAATTCAGGCCTGGGGGCGATGTTAGCAAGTTCAGTTCCAAGAAGGACTGTGAAGAGGTCCCATGGACTGGAGCAGAATAAGGCTCATCCTGGGGCAGAGACTAGCAAGCGTGAGGGACTCATAGTAGAGGGTCTGAGGAGGGAGAGAAGCAAGCTTGGGGAGTGGAGCCAGTTACCGGGCTCACCCCAGTGCAGAGCACCAGGGGCAGATGCCAGAGTCCAAGGTTGTGAGAGTATTCCAGGCCCAGCAGCCAAAACCGGAGGGCGGGAGATTCAAAGTCTCCCATCCACAACAAAGCCCAGGAGGCAAAGTAGCATCAGAGAGCTCAGGGGTAGTAACCAGAGGAGAGGAACCCGGGAAGGACTTGAGCTGCCTGCCATTCGGGTGGGAGACTGTATGCAGGAAGAGAGGATCTCAGCTAGCTGCAGGCAGCCCGCACCAGCGAAGAGTAGCGAAGCAGGGAGGCTTCAGAACTCACCAAGTGAGGAGATCTTGCTTCCAGGCCACCCGGATTCCCAACATCTCTTTTGAACGGTACTGGACTAAGCCTGATACCACTGTCAGTAAAGGTAATAGAGACTATGTACTGTATGTCTGTCAGTTATTCTGCGCCCTCAGTCCTGCACCCCCAATGGCCTACCACCGCCATAGACTACACTGATTTCCCTGGGGAACCACTCCAGCCGTGGGGAGCAAAACCACCACAGCTGCACTCCCATCATCCTCAGAGGATGCAGCATCGGCCACTAAAAGCTGCATACCATGGGTGGCGTCATGACAATCATCCCTAATTCACCACCCCCCCAGAACTTTTAACTTGATACCCAGGGCCACGGAGCCGGGTCTCAACCCCTGTGACTCCCCAGCAGAACTATCCAAACTATTGCCCAGTTCCGAGTATCCCACGGCACTGGGGCACATAATATACATAAGTACAGTGGGGGAAAAAAGCATTTAGTCAGCAACCAATTGTGCAAGTTTGACCACTTAAAAAGATGAGAGAGACCTGTACTTGACATTATAGGTAGTCCTCAACTATGAGAGACAAAATTAGAAAACAAATCCTGAAAATCACATTGTATGATTTGGAAAGAATTTTTTTTTCGAAATTTGGTGGAAATAAGTATTTGGTCATCTACAAACAAGCAAGACTTCTGGCTCTCCTAGACCTGTTATTTCTTCTTTAAGAGGCTCCACTGTCTTCCACTCATTACCTGTAATACTAGCACCTGTTTGAACTTGTTATCAGTATAAAAGACACCTGTCCACAACCTCAAACAGTCACACTCCAAACTCCACTATTGTGAAGACCAAAGAGATGTTTAAGGTCACCAGAAAAACATTGTAGCCCTGCACCAGGCTGGAAAGACTAAATCTGCAATAGGCAAGCAGCTTGGTGTGACGAAATCAACTGGGGGAGCAATAATTAGAAAATGGAAGACATACAAGACCACTGATAATCTTCCTCTATCTGGGGCTCCACGCAATATCTCACACTGTGGGGTCAAAATGATCTCAAGAAGGGTGAGCAAAAATCCCAGAACCACATGGGGGACCTAGTGAATGACCTGCAGAGAGCTGTGACCAACATAACACAGGCTACCATCAGTAACACACTATGCCACCAGGGACTCAGATCCTGCAGTGCCAGACATGAATCCCTGCTTAAGCCAGTACATGTCCAGACCCATCCAAAGTTTGCTAGAGAGCATTTGGATGATCCAGAAGAGTATTGGGAGAATGTCATATGGTCAGATGAAACCAAAGTAGAACTGCTTGATAGAAACACAACTTGTCGTGTTTGGAAGAGAAAGAATGCTCAGCTGCATCCAAAGAACACCATACTGTGAAACATGAGAGTGGCAACATCTTGCTTTGGGCTGTTTCTCTGCCAAGGGACCAGTACGACTGATCAGTGTACATGAAAGAATGAATATGGCCATATATCGTGCAATTTTGAGTGCAAACCTCCTTCCATCAGCAAGGGCATTGAAGAAACATGCTGGATCTTTCAGCATGACAATCATCACAAGCACACCACCAGGGCAACGAAGGAGTGGCTTTGTAAGCAGCATTTCAAGGCCCTGGAGTGGCCTAGCCAGTCTCTAGATCTAAATCCTATAGAAAACCTTTGGAGGGACTTGAAAGTCCTTGTTCCATAGCGACAACCCCAAAACATCACTGCTCAAGAGGAGATCTGCATAGAGGAATGGACCAACATACCAGCAACAGTGTGTGACAAACCTTGTGAAGACTTACAGAAAACATTTGATCTCTGTCATTGCCAACATAGGATATATAACAAAGTATTGAGATGAACTTTTGTTATTGACCAAATACTTATTTTCCAACAAAATTTGAAAAAAATTATTTAAAAATCAGACAATGTGAATTTCAGGATTTGGTTTCTCATTTTGTCTCTCATAGTTGAGGTCTATCTATGATGTCAATTAAAGGCCTCTCTCATATTTTTAAGTGGGACAACTTGCATAGTTGTTGGTTGGCTAAATACTTTTTTTCCACACTGTATTTTTCCCTTCATAGCAGCACCTCTCTGCTTGCCAAGAGTTAGATACTTTTTTGTATATATTTATACACATACTAGATGGTGGCCCGATTCTAAGGAATCGGGCATTCTAGAATATATCCGTATATACTCGTGTATAAGCTGACTTTTTCAGCCCAAAAATTGGGCTGAAAAGTCCCCCCTCGGCTTATACACGAGTATATACTTTTGTGGGAGGTGGGGGCTGTGTCCGGGAGCAGGAGGAGGCAGGAGGAGGTGGGGGAAGGCTGCAATATGAGCGGCTCGTGACGTGGAGCCGCTCATAACTTATTCATGATATGCACTGCATCCCCCGCCCATCCACGGGGGGAGCAGTGCATATCCCATTACAGCCCCCCAGCACGGGTATACAGCCCCCCCCCATTCCCTCACAGTATGGCGCCCCCCCCCCCCTCCATGCTGCCGCTGCTGTAACATAAACACAGTGTTATTATCTCACCGGGCCGGTCTGAGTGAATCCTCCCTCCTCCCTGCGTGTCATGTGACCGGGGCTCACGCCGATGACGTCACCGGCCGGTCACATGACACGCAGCCTCGCAGGGAGGAGGGAGGATTCACTGAGACCGGCCCGGTGAGATAATAACACTGTGTTTATGTTACAGCAGTGGCAGCATTGAGGGGGGGGGGGCATACCCTGAGCCTGGGGGCCTGTGCCCCCCCTGAGCCTGGGGGCCTGTGCCCCCCCTGAGCCTGGGGGCCTGTGCCCCCCCTGAGCCTGGGGGCCTGTGCCCCCCCTGAGCCTGGGGACCTGTGCCCCCCCTGAGCCTGGGGACCTGTGCCCCCCCCCCTGAGCCTGGGGACCTGTGCCCCCCCTGAGCCTGGGGGCCTGTGCCCCCCTGAGCCTGTGCCCCCTGTGCACCCTGAGCCTGGGGGCCTGTGCCCCCCCTGAGCCTGGGGACCTGTGCCCCCCCCCTGAGCCTGGGGACCTGTGCCCCCCCTGAGCCTGGGGGCCTGTGCCCCCCTGAGCCTGTGCCCCCTGAGCCTGGGGGCCTGTGCCCCCCCCCTGAGCCTGGGGACCTGTGCCCCCCCCCTGAGCCTGGGGACCTGTGCCCCCCCTGAGCCTGTGCCCCCTGTGCCCCCTGAGCCTGGGGGCCTGTGCCCCTGAGCCTGGGGACCTGTGCCCCCCCTGAGCCTGGGGACCTGTGCCCCCCTGAGCCTGGGGACCTGTGCCCCCCCCTGAGCCTGGGGACCTGTGGCCCCCCCATGAGCCTGGGGACCTGTGCCCCCCCCATGAGCCTGGGGACCTGTGCCCCCCCCATGAGCCTGGGGACCTGTGCCCCCCCTGAGCCTGGGGGCCTGTGCCCCCCCTGAGCCTGGGGGCCTGTGCACCCTGTGCCCCCTGAGAGCCTGGGGGCCTGTGCACCCTGTGCCCCCTGAGGCTGGGGGCCTGTGCACCCTGTGCCCCTGAGCCAGGGGGCCTGTGCACCCTGTGCCCCCTGAGCCTGGGGGCCTGAGCACCCTGTGCCCCCTGGGAGCCTGGGGGCCTATGCACCCTGTGCCCCCTGAAGCTGGGGGCCTGTGCACCCTGTGCCCCCTGAGCCTGGGGGCCTGTGCACCCTGTGCCCCCTGAGAGCCTGGGGGCCTGTGCCCCCCCTGAGCCTGGGGGCCTGTGCCCCCTGAGCCTGTGCCCCCTGAGCCTGGGGGCCTGTGCACCCTGTGCCCCCTGAGCCTGGGGGCCTGTGCACCCTGTGCCCCCTGAGAGCCTGGGGGCCTGTGCCCCCTGAGCCTGGGGGCCTGTGCACCCTGTGCCCCCTGAGCCTGGGGGCCTGTGCACCCTGTGCCCCCTGAGCCTGGGGGCCTGTGCACCCTGTGCCCCCTGGGGGCCTGTGCACCCTGTGCCCCCTGAGCGCCTGTGCACCCTGTGCCCCCTGAGCGCCTGTGCACCCTGTGCCCCCTGAGCCTGGGGGCCTGTGCACCCTGTGCCCCCTGAGGCTGGGGGCCTGTGCACCCTGTGCCCCCTGAGCCTGGGGGCCTGTGCACCCTGTGCCCCCTGAGAGCCTGGGGGCCTGTGCACCCTGTGCCCCCTGAGCCTGGGGGCCTGTGCACCCTGTGCCCCCTGAGCCTGGGGGCCTGTGCACCCTGTGCCCCCTGAGCCTGGGGGCCTGTGCACCCTGTGCCCCCTGGGGGCCTGTGCACCCTGTGCCCCCTGAGCGCCTGTGCACCCTGTGCCCCCTGAGCCTGGGGGCCTGTGCACCCTGTGCCCCCTGAGCCTGGGGGCCTATGCACCCTGTGCCTGGGGGCCTGTGCACCTGTGCCTGGGGGCCTGTATACCCTGTGCTGGAGTCCACCCTCGGCTTATACGCGAGTCAATAAATTTTCCCAGTTTTTGGGGGCAAAAGTAGGGGGGTCGGCTTATACACGGGTCGGCTTATACACGAGTATATACGGTATGTAATTTATTTATGAACATTTAAAAATAATGCAATGAATACATAGGATTTTCTCCAATCAGCAACACAGCTTCGTTCAATATATCTGCATGTGTAACACCTCACCAGCGATCATTAAGGTACACTTGGCGACGCTAAAGTGATCCCGACAAACTATGAGACCTGGTAGGGATCCCTGGAGCGTCAGTACCTGGTCGCTGGTGAGATTGTCACACTGAGCGAGATCGGTAGTGCCGTTTGGGGTACTTCCGCTTCAAGTAGCCAGGAGATGACTGGCTAACGCGGCTGTGTCGCCGCTGACCTTCGTGACAGGATCAGCGATATCACAGCAGGGGCCTGGTCACTGCTGGGTGTCAAACTGAGCGACATTGCTAGCGCCGTTCATCTCTCGGCTGCGTCACCACTGACCTCCGTGCGGTAAGAGATGACCCACGGCTACCGTTGGGAGATCAGAGGCTGGCTCCTGACGGTAGCGGTGGCATGCATGATCCACATCCCGCGCAAATTCGCGGCCGGAATGTGCCTCACCCTGATTGGTCGCGGCCGGCTGGGCGCGAAATCAGCGATGCGGGATTTCCGTTACAGAGAGAGAGACAGACAGAGAATCATACGATTATATAGTAGATTGGTGGTTAAGTGTCCTGTAAAATTTATATTTTAAGGTTTTTTTTTAACCAGTGATATATTCTGCCTTGACCCCTTTGGCTCATATTTTTCTACTAGTTTTGTTTATTCTAGAATTTGTCAGGAAAGTGACTTGTACCAATCTGTTCCAGGCAGCATTTTTGAGCCTGTGGCCTCTGACAGACGTGAAAAGATTCTCTGTGTTTTAAAATGAATGTAACACTGATAAATAAAAAATCTCCACATAACAGAGGCTTTTCAATTCGAAAATCCATTTCAAATCCTTATCAGTCATGGATTACGCGAAACAGTTATCAGATATTATGTCCTTTCTAGTTAAATCCATATCATGATAACTGCAGTCAACAACCAGAGTACAGAGGGCTTGTCTCTTGAGATCTTTAAAACAATTCTTAAACTGCACAGAAATATAATCGTGATCAAAATATTCTACAGTTAGTCTTCTTCTCTCGAGGCATATGCAGCTCTGATCAGTAGACTGTTTTATTAGCTCTCCAACACATTTATGGGACATGTTCAGTAAGACATTAAGCTCAACACCTGCATTTTACTCTCAGATCTGCCAAGTGCAATTAAATGGCTTGGAATACTCCTGAGTATCACCTATTAGGAAACAAGTCATCTTCATTTTCCTGTAGATTGTTAGAGAATTCATAATCTTAATCTCCAAACTCTAAAGGCAGTTTAGTACAGTAGTGTGAAGAAGTATTTCCCCTTCCTCATTTCTTATTCTTTTGCATATTTTTCACACTTAAATGTTTCAGATCACGAAGCAAATTTATATGTTGTACAAAGATAATACAAGTAAGCACAAAATGCAGTTTATAAATGCGGTCTGGTTGACAAAAAGGAATACTGCACCCATCCCACTGGTGTAGTACTTCTGTTCTCAGGAAACAGGATGGTAAGTATGAGACACCCACAAAAGCACCCAACACACCCATTCCCAGGGATGGCAGGCGGACCCGATAGAGGGAGGGCCCAGCTAGTCAATGGGATGGAGGGAAGAAAGGTGGAGGGTGGAAAGTTAGTTTGGGCAGTCGAGAGGAAGCAGTGGAAGGCGGAGGATCCGGAAGACTTGAGCAGCGAGGAGCTCTTTCTGGGTCCTGGGAACAGCAGACTGCAGGAAGGACAGAGAGGGCCCTAGGGGCACGGGCAGTGAGCGATCCACCCGTGCACCTGAATCTGAGTGAAGCGGAGGGGCAGGTTGAGAACCAGGGGACTGGCCCAGAAGGTAGCAAGGAGACTCTATGCTCCAACCATGGAACCGGAGGCCACAAGTTCCAGAGGAGCTGTGGCCAACTCCCGACACATCCGCCGAGAAGTTAGACGTACTAGGGTCAGAGGACTTGGTACCAGTCACCCGAGAAGACCTGTAGCTGCTGGATTGTGGCACGGTGTGCAGAGGCATGAGCAGGAGAGAGGCAGACAGGTAGCTCTGAGAGAGAGAGCAGCCCGTGAGGGAAGGAACATAAAGGAGGTGTCATGGACGAGCTATCCTGGTTCACTGAGGACTATCTGGACTGAGATTGTGCAAGGACAGTACCCTGTGTGCCACCAAAGTTAAAGCTAAGTAAACCAGGTATAGAATGCAGAACTGTGTGTGAGACTATTCATTTCCTGCCTGCGGAATGGTAGACTGATAAGATGTGCAGGCCACAGAAGACCTGCCTGTGAGTTGCTCCAATTCCCCTCTCCTGACAGAAACAACCCAGCTGTCCCTCTATCACCAACTCCACCCGTGGGGAGCGAAACCACCACAGCTTCCATCCCATCATCCCCAGAGGTCCTGCATCGCATCATCAGCCACTAATAGCTGAATACCATGGGTGGCGTCACAACAACTAGCCCTAAATTCCTATTTTCCAAACTTTTATTGACACCACCAGGGTCACGGAGTCGGGTCTCGACTCCCGTGACTCCCCAACAGAACTGTTAGCCCGGTTCTGAGTACCCTAGTCCCTAGGGGGGGAGCATGTCAAAGGTCTTTATTATTAAGGTAAAAATAAATTCAAACCTGCAGGGTCTGTGTGAAAACATGATTGCCCCCCTCCCCTTTATAACAAAAGTTTACTGTGGTTTATCACATATTTGGGAAACTGAGTTCAATTTTCTAACCCACTCCCTTTCCTCATTACTTCCATACTAGGGATGGGCGAATCTACTCGCTAGGACTCGTTACTCGGCGAGTAGTAAGGGACTCGCAGGACTCGGTACTCTGCGAGTTTCCCAGTGATTACTCGCACGAGTCCAATGCAAATCAATATCAATCCTAGTTTTGTCAGAAACGCTGACAAAACTAGGATTGCCATTGTTTGCATTAGACTCGTGCGAGTAATCACTGGCTACTGTGCCAGTGATAGCAGGGAAACTCGCAGATAACTGCTGTTTCTTTGCAAGCCGAGTCCAGCTGTCTTCTCTGTGCAGCTCCAGGGTCCTAGAGCCCGCCTGCTCACAGACATTATGTAGCAGTGCTGAGATTGTTCTCAGTCTGCTCATTCCCTGTGTACAGACATGAATGTCTGTGCACAGAGATGATGTAGCAGTGCTGAGATTGTTCTCAGTCTGCTCATTCCCTGTGTACAGACATGAATGTCTGTGCACAGAGATGATGTAGCAGAGCTGAGATTGTTCTCAGTCTGCTCATTCCCTGTGTACAGACATGAATGTCTGTGCACAGAGATGATGTAGCAGAGCTGAGATTGTTCTCAGTCTGCTTATTCCCTGTGCATAGACATCTATATTTATGCACAGGGGATGTAGCAGAGAGGACATCGCGTTTTGGACTGCGTCGGACGGAAGAGGATTTTTTTAATTAAAGATGGAGTCCCTAATGGCTTTTTTTTTTATTTCTAATAAAAAATTTTCCTTGTGTTGTGTTTTTTTTAAAACAATTTAATAGAAATTCATGGCGGTCATGTCTAATATTGGCGTGACCGCCATCAATTTCGGGCTTAGGGCCAGCTGATAATACAAAGCTGGCCCTAACCTCTTTATTACCCAGCGTGCCACCGCCACCAGGGCCGCTGGAAGAGCGGGGTTCAGCGCCAGAGGATGGCGCTTCAATGAACGCGCCATCTTCTGGGGCGGCTGCGGGCTGCAATTTGCAGCGGGGGGTGCCCAGAAAGCTTGGGCATTCCTGCGCTGCGGATTCCAGCCCCCAGCTGCTTAGCTGTACCTGGCTAGACATAGAAATTGCGCGGAGCCCCACGCATTTTTTTTTATTATTTCATGAATTTCAGAGTCAGAGTCTCAGAGTCAGAGTCTCAGAGTCAGAATCTCAGAATTTCATGAAATAATTAAAAAAAAATGTGTGGGGCTCCGCGCAATTTCTATGTCTAGCCAGGTACAGCTAAGCAGCTGGGGGCTGGAATCCGCAGCGCAGGGATGCCCAAGCTTTCTGGGCACCCCCCGCTGCAAATTGCAGCCCGCAGCCGCCCCAGAAGATGGCGCGTTCATTGAAGCGCCATCCTCTGGCGCTGAACCCCGCTCTTCCAGCGGCCCTGGTAGCGATGGCATGCTGGGTAATAAAGAGGTTAGGGCCAGCTTTGTATTATCAGCTGGCCCTAAGCCCGAAATTTATGGCGGTCACGCCAATATTAGACATGACCACCATGAATTTCTATTAAATTGTTTTAAAAAAAATACAACACAAGGAAAATTTTTTATTAGAAATAAAAAAAAAAGCCATTAGGGACTCCATCTTTAATTAAAAAAATCCTCTTCCGTCTGACGCAGTCCAAAACGCGATGTCCTCTCTGCTACATCCCCTGTGCATAAATATAGATGTCTATGCACAGGGAATAAGCAGACTGAGAACAATCTCAGCTCTGCTACATCATCTCTGTGCACAGACATTCATGTCTGTACACAGGGAATGAGCAGACTGAGAACAATCTCAGCTCTGCTACATCATCTCTGTGCACAGACATTCATGTCTGTACACAGGGAATGAGCAGACTGAGAACAATCTCAGCTCTGCTACATCATCTCTGTGCACAGACATTCATGTCTGTACACAGGGAATGAGCAGACTGAGAACAATCTCAGCACTGCTACATCAGGCAGCAGGCAGGCTCTAGGACCCTGGAGTTGTGGCAGCCAGCACACTGAGGAGACAGGACTCTTATCTGTGCGAGTTTCCCAGCGATTACAGTTGCAAAGTAAACGAGTCCAATGCAAATAAATGACAAAACTAGGATTGCTTCAGGCTGAAGCTTCCGAGACACATCTGCGATTTGTAAATCTCACACTACTCGCTATTACTCGCTTCCCCATTCATTAACATTAGACTCGCTAGACTCGCAACGAGTAGCGAGTCCTGTGCTCGGACTCGCTAGAGTCAAGCGATTCCGAGTAATTTAGGATTCGCCCATCACTATTCCATACCTGTTCTCAGTTGAGAAATCACTTAAATAGGACATGCCTGACAAAATGAAGTAGACCAAAAGCTAGGCATCATGTTGAGATCCAAATAAATTCAGGAATAAATGAGAAACAAAGTATTGAGATCTATAAGTTGTAAAAGGTTATAGAGCCATTTCTAAAGCTTTTGGACTCCAGCGAACCAAAGTGAGAGCCATTATCCATAAATAGTGAAAACATGTAACAGTGGTGAACCTTCTCAGGGAAGGCCGGCTGAACAAAATAAACCCAAGAGCACAGCAATAACTAATCCAAGAGGTCACAAAAGACCCTACAACAGCATCCAAAGAATTGCAGGCCTCACTACGGCTGGGTTCACAGTTGACATGAGTTTTTTTTAGTGATTTAACAAAACTCATGCGTTTTTTCATGTCAGCATGAGTTTTGTAAGGTGTGTGATTGCTCCCTGCGTTTTTGGCTGCGTTTTTAAATCTGCACCAAAAAATAGTGCATGTACTATTTTTTGGTGCGTTTTGAAAAACGCATGCGTTTTTGTAGAAAACGCATGCGTTTTTATAACATGGGCCCCTATGGAAAACGCATGCAAAAACGCACGTACAATTAGTACCTTTTAGTGCCATTCAAAAACACATGCATTTTCCATAGGAGCCCATGTTAAAAAAACACATGCATTTTCTAAAACGCTTGCGTTTTTTTTAACATGGGCTCCTATGGAAAATGCATGCGTTTTTGGATGGTACTAATTGTAAATGCGCTTTCCATAGGGCCCCATATTAAAAAACGCATGCGTTTTTGAATGGCACTAATTGTACAATGCGTTTTTGCATGCGTTTCCCGTAAGGCCTCATATTAAAAAACGCATGCGTTTTTGGAAATGCACCAAAAACGCATGGTACTGTCACACATGCTTTTTTGCTATTAGGGCATGCGTTTTTTAACATGGGGGCCTATGGGTGCGTTTTTTACATGCGTTTTGGAAAACGCAGGTCTCCAAAAACGCATGTGAAAAATGCAACTGTGACCCCAGCCTACCTCAAATAAGGTCAATGTTCATGACTCCACCATAAGAAAGAGAGTGGGCAAAAGTGGTCTGCATGGCAGAGTTCCAAAACGAAAACCAGTGCTGATCAAAAAGAACATAAAGGCTCTTCTCAGTTTTCCATAAAATATCTTGATGGTCTCCAATACTTTTGGGAGAATGGCTAGCGTCACACATGGCCATTCGTTTTTTCCTTTTCCAAAACCGGATTCCATTTTTTTAAAATGCCATTTTTGCACCTAAAAATGCTATGTGTTAACGCATGCATTAACGCAAGGTGCCTATATGTACCATGCGTTAACGGCTACATTTCCCATAGGGCCCCATGTTAAAAAAAACGCTATGCGTTTTTTCCCTGCACCCAAAAATGCTGCTAGCAGCGTTTTTTTATGTAGTTTCAAAAATGCATAGCGTTTTTTTAGTGCACTTTTTCCACTGCATTTTTGCATTGGAGCCTATGGATCCGTTAACGGATCCGTTTTTCACAAAATTCTAAGTTGAAAAAGGATGTTTTTAGTGGATCCAGGGCTCATGTGTGACCCTAGCCAATACTCTGTGGACTGACGAGACAAAAGTTTAACTTTTTGGAAGGTATGGCTAGGATCACATATGCCAATCAGTTTTTTTTCCATTTTCAAAACCTGATTCCGTTTTTTAGAAATTCCATTTTTGCATCTAAAAACACTATGCGTTAACGCATGCATTAACGCATGGTATGTATATGTACCTTACGTTAATGGAGGCGTTTCCCACAGAGCCCCATGTTAAAAAATACCTATGCGTTTTTTTACTGCACCCAAAAACGCTGCTAGCAGCGCTTTTGGATGCAGTTTGAACAACACATAGCATTTTTTTAGTGCACTTTTGACACTGCGTTTTTTGCATTGGAGCCTATGGATCTGTTAACGGATCCGTTTTTCAACAAAATCTAAGTTGAAAAATGGATGCTTTTAGCGTATCCAAGGCTCAAGTGTGACCATAGCCTATATGTCCTATTACATCATGCATAGAAGTAACACAGCATTTCAGAAAACTAACATCATACCAACAGTAAAATATGGTGGAGGTAGTGTGATGTTTTGCTGCTTCAGGACCTTGAAGACTTGCTGTGGTAAATAGAACCATGAATTCGGTTGCCTACCAAAAAATCCTGAAGGGGAATGTCTGGCCATCTGTTCGTGACCTCAAGCTGAAGCGCACTTAGGTTATGCAACAGGACAATGATCCAAAACACACCAGCAAGTCCACCTCTGAATGGCTGAAGAAAAACAAATATAAAGCCCCCGTCACACTAGGTGACGGGGCTGGGGATGTCGGCGGCGACTGGCGGGTGCGCGCACGTTTTGGGCACCCCGTCAGCGTCGCCGCCCCCCGTTTACACGGGGCGTTACCTCCAGCCCCGCACCGGCAATCTGTCAGGCGGCATCACCGCCGGGGTGTCTGTAAACCTATGGCTCCCATTGCCTGACAGGTCGCCGGCGCCCGTTTACATGGGGCAATGTGTGCACATCGCCCCATGATGGTCGCCTGATTTCAAAGCACTGCTGTGAAACCAGGCGACTGCCCGGCACCGCTGACATCGCTCCTTTACATGAGGCGACGTAGGGGCGATGACGCCGGTGATAGGCCACGCCCCCACATCACCTCTGTAATGGGCGGCGATATCGCCCCGCATAACAGGGGCTGAAGACTAGTCAAAGTCCTGATCTTAATCTGATTATGATGATGTGACATGATTTTATACTGTAAAAGCGGTTCATGCTCAGGAACCCTCCAATGTGGCTGAATTACAACAAATCAGCAAAGATGAGTGGGCAAAAATTCTTCCAGAGCGTTGTAAAACACTCATTGCCAGTTATCACAAATTGATTGCAGTTGTTGTGGCTAACAGTGGCTTTTGTTTAATATACTTAAAAAGACTATTATTCACTCTCTTAAAGGAGATATCTGCGATAAAAATAATTAAAAAAAATTGTGCCTAAACACGTACAGGCTGGTGACTTTCACCTACTTGCCTTTTGTGCCCGGAACCAGTCACAGCCATTCACCCCTGGCACAGAGTGGTCACAGACCACTCTTACTGGGGACAGCATAGTGGGATAAACAAAGTAGAGTGAAGAGCTCTGGCTTCTTTTCTGCTCTGCTTTGCGGAAGTAGGCGCATAGCCAACGTCACGCTGGCTGACTGCCGGCTCCTCACTACCTGATTGGGGGAGCTGGCTGTCAATCAGAATGACAATCGGTATGTGCCTGTCTAGCGAGGGGAGAATCCGCCCCCCTGTGTAGCCGTGATATCAGCGGAAGCTGAAAAATCACCTGCAGGAGCAGTTTGTGACCACTCCGTGTCGGCAGTGAATGGTGCAGAACACAACAGGCAAATAGATGCCAGCTACCTGCCTTTTAGTGCTTTGGCGCAATTTTGTTTTTTTTTAAATCCTGGATAACCCCTTTAAATAAAGAATAGAAAATATCCTCTAAAAGAATTACTGGGTATCAGTAAGGTAAAAAATGTTTATACCGTGTTGGCTAGTAGATAGAAAAATATTGGAATCTGAGAGTCATCAGTGGTTGATACCTTTTAATGGCTAATTGAAAAGATAGTAATTGAAGCAAGCTTTTGGGACACTATGGCCCCTTCTTCAGGCTAATAATGACACAAATTCTGGAGACACATACGACAGGTGACATAAAGCAGACTCAGGCTAGGGAGGGGGAGAGGAGCTGGGACGGTAAAGTCAAAATTCCAAGATAAGAGGAACCAATTGTATTATTGTTCTATGATTAGTGGCCTGTAGAGACCTGAAGATTCTTCAGTGAGTGTAAAAAGCCACAAATCGATGTGAGAAAGTTCACATAAGAAGTGTCAAAAGTTCATTGTCCTCTAACTGGAGTCTGTTGGAAGATGTGATATCCCCAAATGCCCTTTCATTTGATATAAAAATGCATGAATCCATGGAAGACATTTAATCCTGTTTTGAATGTGTCAAAGGTTGTTATCAATTTGCATTCCCAAATTCTCTCTTTGGCTAGGGCCAGACTTGAGGCTGACGGAGCCGGTAAAATCTCTGAAATTAAGCCGCACCGCATAGAGTTAACTCTATGCGCTGCCAGTGGAACACAGCCCCATAGCAACCCAGTGTTTACCTTAGCAGCGGTGACACACAAAGCTGCAGGACATGCGCTTTAGCTGAGTGCACAGGAAAACGCTGTAGACAGCACACGTCTTGCAGATTTGTGTGTGACCTCTGCTAAGGTAAACACCGGGTTGCTATGGGGCTGCATTCCACTGGCAGTGCATAGCGTTACCGCCGATGCGCTGCGGTTGAATTTCAGAGATTTTAGCAGCTCCGTCAGCCTCAAGTCTGACCCTAGCCTTTCTGAGTTTTGAAGTTGCTCTTTAAAAATGAGGGATTAGTAAGAATACTGCACCCAGATATCAATTTATTCTTCACGTGTTCAAGACATAATAGTTGCAACTTGTCACATTCACTTTGTGACACAGAGGCACAGTTTCCATACTATTAGGGCACCTACAGATAACTTTCTGCTCTGAGATATTTAGCAATTCTCCAGTCTGACTAATATAATCAGCATCTGATTGTTTGTTGATCTGAAATATTTAAATGTAACAAACAGGCAAAAGAATAAGAAATCAGGAAGAGGCAGATGAAGGCTCATTTTTGTCCAGCCTTACTTTGCAAGGAAAAATCCGATAATAAGATAATAAGAATGAGGAAGGTTTCATCGGATTAAGAGAGCAGCTGCTAAACCAAACCTTACAAACCAGCAAAAAGATATTTGAAGCTGCTGGTGCCTCTGGAGACCCTTGAACCTCAAGGTGTAGGATCCTTCAAAGGCTTGCTGTGGGGCATAAACCTATTATTTGACCACCCCTAAACAGTGCTCACAAGCAGAAGCGGTTGCAGTGGGCCCAGACATACATGAAGACTAATTTTCAAACAGTCTTGTTTACTGATGAGTGACAAGCAACCCTGGATGGCCTAGAGGGATGGAGTAGTGGATGGTTGGTGGATGGCCACCATGTCCCAACAAGGCTGCGATGTCAGCAAGGAGGTGGAGGAGTCATATTTTGGACCAGAATCATTGGGAAACAGCTGGTAGGTCCCTTTAAGGTTCCTGAAGGTGTGAAAATGACCTCTGTAAAGTATGTAGAGTTTCTGACTGAGAACTTTCTTCCATGGTACAAAAAGGAAAAATGTGCCTTCGGGAGCAAAATCATCTTCATGCATGACAATGCACTATCTCATGCTGCAAAGAATACCTCTGTGTCATTGGCTGCTATGGGCATAAAAGGAGATAAACTCATGGTGTGGCCACCATCTTCCCCTGACCTCAACCCTATAGAGAACCTTTGGAGTATAATCAAGCAAAAGATCTATGAGGGTGGAAGGCAGTTCACATCAAAACAGCAGCTCTTGGAGGCTATTCTGACATCATGCAAAGAAATACAAGCAGAAACTCTCCAGAAACTCACAAGTTCAATGGATGCAAAAATTATGAAGGTGAAATCAAAGAAGGGTTCCTATGTTAGCATGTAACCTGGCCTGTTATTATGTTTTGGAGTTAAATAGCTTTTTATTTCAGTGAATGTGACCTCCTAATGCTGCAAATTCAACAAATGAGCATTTTCAATGAGCAAGTTCTTTCAAACATATCAAATGTTTAGAAACTCTACTGTGCCTAATCATTTGGAACATTGCATTTAGAGTTTTTTTTAATTTTTAAGATTATACTGATATCATTGGGAGGTTTCTTCAATAAAATTCGATGTATACTCTAACAGGTGATGACTTTTATTACACTGACTGTCATTTGCACTGATCATTTAGGAAAATCAGAGAAAAAGAACATTTGCATAATAATTTGGAACACATGAAACCTGGATAAACAACAAACCACTTGGATATTATATTCAAACAAAAGAAGGAAAACACTCGATATAGAAGTTAAAAAATACTTTATTAATTGTATACAATGCCAAACCCAAAAATATTATACAGGGTGGTACATTTATATGGATGCACCTAAATAAAATGAGAATGGTTGGTGATATCAAATTCCTATTTGTGGCACATTAGTATATGGGAGGGGGAAAACTTTTCCAGATTGGTGGTGACCATGGTGGCCATTTTGAAGTTGGACATTTTGGATCCACCTTTATTTTTTTCAATGGGAAGAGGGTCATGTGAAACATCCGCATCTGAAGCAACAGATACTGGAAGCCTGTGCTAGCATTTCTTCTGCAGTGTTGCTATCAGTGTGTCAAGAGTGGGAGAAGAGGGTTACATTGACAATCCAACACAATGGGCAGCACTTTGAACACATTTTATAAGTGGTCATAAACTTGTAAATAAAGTTATGTTAAAACCAAGCACACCATTGTTTTTGTTACGAAATTCTCAATAAGTTTGATGTGTCACATGACCCTCTGCCCATTGAAAAAATAAAGTTGGATCCAAAATGGTCAACTTCAAAATGGCCACCATGGTCACCACACATCTGGAAAAGTTTCCCCCTCCCATATACTAATGTGCCACAAACAGCAAGTTGATATCACCAACCATTCCCATTTTATTTAAGTGCATCCATATAAATGGCCCACCCTGTATATACACAATTGTATATAGGTTTCACAGTGTAGGCATTGCCCAAGAATTTAACAAACTATTGATGGTTTACCAGCCTATGAATTTATTTTATCCTAAAGTGCCAGGTGCCATATAGTGACAATCAATCACATAGATAAAAAAAAATATGAAAAATAGGATGGAGTACAAAAATTTTAGCTACAAATTTACATATAATAATGAAATCCAGAAGTGCTAGTGTAAAGTGCTTATAGTAATTAATATATAGGAATCTATTATATAATTGCCGTAGCGACTTCCGTCGGAGCGGCGCTGCTTCCGGTGGCTTGGTTAGCGAGTCCGAGCTGCTTCTCCTGGACTCTCCCCGTGGCCGCATAGCGGCCACGGCGACTCCCGAAGCAATGCCCGCAAAGCGGGCATTGCGAGTCGTTGCAGCCTCGCGAAGCAATGCCCGCGAAGCGGGCATTGCGAGTCGCTGACACCCACCACTAACCAAGCCACAGAAGCCCATACTACTGTAGTGTACACCGCTATAGTATACTACAGTCCCATGCCCATAAGCGCCATGGGACTGTAGTATACCATCGCGCTGTACACTACAGCCCCCTGCCGCTCTAACACACTACCCCGCCGCTGCTGTAGTGTACACCGCTATAGTATACTACAGTCCCATGCCCATAAGCGCCATGGGACTGTACTATACCATCGCGCTGTACACTACAGCCCCCTGCCGCTCTAACACACTACCCCGCTGCTGCTGTAGTCTACACCGCTATAGTATACTACAGTCCCATGCCCATAAGCGCCATGGGACTGTAGTATACCATCGCGCTGTACACTACAGCCCCCTGCCGCTCTAACACACTACCCCGCCGCTGCTCCCCTACACCCTAAGCCCCGACCTGCCGCACCTATGCCCCTACCCCGTAAGCCCCGTCGCACCTAACCCCCTACCCTCTAAGCCCCGCCGCCTCCTAAGCTCCCGCCGCTGTCGCTAACACCGCCGCACCCCTACACCCTAAGCCCCGACCCGCCGCATCTATGCCCGCCGCTGTCGCTAACACCGCCGCACCCCTACACCCTAAGCCCCGACCCGCCGCACCTATGCCCGCCGCTGTCGCTAACACCGCCGCACCCCTACACCCTAAGCCCCGACCCGCCGCACCTATGCCCGCCGCTGTCGCTAACACCGCCGCACCCCTACACCCTAAGCCCCGACCCGCCGCACCTATGCCTGCCGCTCTCGCTAACACCGCCGCACCCCTACACCCTAAGCCCCGACCCGCCGCACCTATGCCCGCCGCTGTCGCTAACACCGCCCCGCCGCCTCCTAACCTCCCGCCGCTGTCGCTAAACACCGCCGCACCCTACACCCTAAGCCCCGACCCGCCGCACCTATGCCCGCCGCTGTCGCTAACACCGCCGCACCCCTACACCCTAAGCCCCGCAGCAGCCCCGATCACCTAATCCCCGACCCGCAGCATCCTAAGCCCCTGCCTATACCCCCTAAGCCCCGCAGTCTACCCCCTAAGCCACCGCCGCCCCTAAGCCCCTACCCCCTAAGCCCCCTAGCAGCCCCCTAAGTCCGCCGCCCCTAAGCCCCGTAGCATCCTAGGCCCCCGCCGATACCCCCTAAGCCATGCCGCCTACCCCCTAAGGCACCGCCGCCCCTAAGCCCCTACCCCCTATGCCCCGTAGCATCCTAGGCCCCCGCCGATACCCCCTAAGCCATGCCGCCTACCCCCTAAGGCACCGCCGCCCCTAAGCCCCTACCCCCTAAGCCCTGTAGCATCCTAGGCCCCCGCCGATACCCCCTAAGCCCCGCTGCCTATCCCCTAAGGCACCGCCGCCCCTAAGCTCCCGCCGCTGTCCCCTGCCCCTCTCGCTAAAGCCCTACACCGTAAGCCCCTGCAGTCCCCTAACCTAACGCCGCTGTCACCTAAGGCCCTACACCAGAAGCCCCCGCCGTGCCCTAGCTAACGTCCCCGTCGATCACTTACATGCCTTCAAGTCATCTGATCGTCCATCCGATCCACAAGTCCTCCGTCCGCCAGGCGTCCTCTTCCTCCGGCCCCGGGGGTCTTCTCTCTTCTTTCCGCCATCTCCGCCTCTTCGTCCGGTCCCGGGGATCTTCTGTCTTCTTTTCGCAAACTTCCACCTCCGACGTCCTCTTCCTTCTCATTAAGATAGAATGGACGAGAAATCCCCCATTCTACCTCAATGAGATCTGAGGCCCTCTTCTGATTGGTCGCTGTATACTGCCCTCAGCCAATCAGAAGAGCCCCTCAAAACTAAGACGCAGTTCTCATTCAGGTCCGCCTTTTTTTTTCCCCATTGACATACATTACCGGTGTGTCGGCGATTTTATGGCCGCCCACCTGGTTCTATTTGTCGGCCCTAAAATCGCGGACACACCGCTAATGCATCTCTATGGGCAGTCAGCCCAATTTCGGATTGAACGCCGACCAATCAGAATTCGAGCTGACTGCCCATAGACATGCATTAGCGGTGTGTCCGCGATTTTAGGGCCGACAAATAGAACCAGGTGGCCGGCCATAAAATCGCCGACACACCGGTAATGTATGTCAATGGGGAAAAAAAAAGGCGGACCTGAATGAGAACTGGGTCTCACTCTCACTTAAAAAAATAAATAAATTAAATAATAAAAAAAATAATTTAAAAATAATTAAAAAATAATAAAAAAATAAATAAAAAATATTAAATAATTAAATAAAAATAATAATTAAAAAATTAAAAAAAATGCGGACCTGAATGAGAACTGTGTCTCACTCTCACTTAAAAAAATAAATAAATTAAATAATAAAAAAAATAATTTAAAAATAATTTAAAAATAATTAAAAAATAAATAAAAAATAATAAATAATTCAATAAAAATAATAATAAAAAAAATAAATATATGCTAATTATATCAGCCCTTCCAGCGGACCTGAATGAGAACTGGGTCTCAGCCTAAATAATAAATTTAATAATAAAAAAAATAATTAAAAAATAATTAAAAAATAATAAAAAAAATAAATAAAAAATAATAAATAATTCAATAAAAATAATAATAAAAAAAATAAATATATGCTAATTATATCAGCCCTTCCAGCGGACCTGAATGAGAACTGGGTCTCAGCCTAAATAATAAATTTAATAATAAAAAAAAATAATTAAAAAATAATTAAAAAATAATTAAAAAATAAATAAAAAATAATAAATAATTCAATAAAAATAATAATAAAAAAAATAAATATATGCTAATTATATCAGCCCTTCCAGCGGACCTGAATGAGAACTGGGTCTCAGCCTAAATAATAAATTTAATAATAAAAAAAATAATTAAAAAATAATTAAAAATAATAAAAAAATAAATAAAAATTAATAAATAATTCAATAAAAATAATAATAAAAAAAATAAATATATGCTAATTATATCAGCCCTTCCAGCGGACCTGAATGAGAACTGGGTCTCATCCTAAATAATAAATTTAATAATAAAAAAAATAATTAAAAAATAATTAAAAAATAAAAAATAATAAATAATTAAATAAAAAATAATAATTTAAAAAAAACATTCTAATAATAATGATATTACTGCTAATAATAATGCTATTAATGCTAATAATTATGCTATTAATGCTAATAATAATGTTATTAATGCTATTATTAATGCTAATAATGCTATTATTAATGCTATTAATGCTAATAATAATGCTATTAATGCTATTAATAATGTTATTAATGCTATTATTAATGCTAATAATGCTATTATTAATGCTATTAATGCTAATAATAATGCTATTAATGCTATTAATAATGTTATTAATGCTATTATTAATGCTATTAATGCTAATAATAATGCTATTAATGCTATTAATAATGCTATTAATGCTATTAATTATGCTATTAATGCTATTAATGCTAATATTTATCCTATTAATGCTATTAATGCTATTAATAATGCTATTCATGCTAATAATATTGCTTTTAATGCTCTTTATGCTAATACTAATGCTATTAATGCTATTTTTTATGCTATTAATTCTATTATTTATGCTATTAATGCTATTAATAATGCTATTAATAATGCTATTAATCCTATTAATGCTATTAATAATGCTATTCATGCTATTAATAATACTATTAATGCTATTAATGCTCATAATAATGCTATTAATGCTATTAATAATGTTATTAATGCTATTATTAATGCTAATAATGCTATTATTAATGCTATTAATGCTAATAATAATGCTATTAATGCTATTAATAATGCCATTAATGCTATTAATAATGTTATTAATGCTATTATTAATGCTATTAATGCTATTATTAATGCTATTAATGCTAATAATAATGCTATTAATAATGCTATTAATGCTATTAATTATGCGATTAATGCTATTAATGCTAATATTTATCCTATTAATGCTATTAATATTGCTATTAATGCTAATAATAATGTTATTAATGCTATTATTAATGCTAATAATGCTATTATTAATGCTATTAATGCTAATAATAATGCTATTAATGCTATTAATAATGTTATTAATGCTATTATTAATGCTAATAATGCTATTATTAATGCTATTTATGCTAATAATAATGCTATTAATGCTATTAATAATGCTATTAATGCTATTATTTATGCTATTAATTCTATTAATGCTAATATATTATCCTATTAATGGTATTATTAATGCTCTTAATGCTAATAATAATGCTATTAATGCTATTAATGCTAATAATAATGCTATTAATGCTATTAATAATGTTATTAATGCTATTATTAATGCTAATAATGCTATTATTAATGCTATTAATGCTAATAATAATGCTATTAATGCTATTAATAATGCTATTAATGCTATTAATGCTAATATTTATCCTATTAATGGTATTATTAATGCTATTAATAATGCTATTAATGCTAATATTTATCCTATTAATGCTATTAATAATGCTATTAATGCTATTAATTATGCTATTATTGCTATTAATGCTAATATTTATCCTATTCATGGTATTATTAATGCTATTAATGCTAATAATAATTCTATTAATGCTATTAATGCTAATAATAATGCTATTAATGCTATTAATAATGTTAATAATGCTATTATTAATGCTAATAATGCTATTATTAATGCTATTAATGCTAATAATAATGCTATTAATGCTATTAATAATGTTATTAATGCTATTATTAATGCTAATAATGCTATTAATAATGCTATTAATGCTAATAATAATGCTATTAATGCTATTAATACTGTTATTAATGCTCATAATACTGCTAATAATGCTATTAATACTGCTATTACTGCTAATAATAATGCTATGGCTTATATTGCTATTGATGATGCGATTATTATTTAAAAATGTTTAAAAAAACAATAAACATATTTTAGATACCCGATGCATTTGCATCAGGCTAACAGCTATAACTACTATAATCAAATTAATGCACGTTCTAGAATCCCGATGCATTTGCATCGGGCTCACAGCTAGTACATCATAATACCACCAGACACCATAACTAAATTCTAAGGCTGGACTGGTGATATATAGTAGTACATATATATATATACAGTCATGGCCAAGAGTATTGACACCCCTTCCTGAAAATCTTCCTGAAAATGATTGCAATCACAAATTCTTTGGTATTATTTTCATTTAATTTGTCTTCGATGAAAAAACACAAAAGAGAATAAAGCAAAAAGCAAAGCATTGATCATTTCACACATAAGTCCAAAAATGGGCCAGACAAAAGTATTGGCACCCTTAGCCTAATACTTGGTTGCACAACCTTTAGCCAAAATAACTGCGATCAACCGCTTCCGGTAACCATCAATGAGGTTCTTACAATGCTCTGCTGGAATTTTAGACCATTCTTCTTCGGCAAACTGATCCAGACCCCTGATATTTGAAGGGGGCCTTCTCCAAACTGCCATTTATAGATATCTCCCCAGGTGTTCTATGGGATTCAGGTCTGGACTCATTGCTGGCCATCTTAAAAGTCTCCAGTGCTTTCTCGCAAACCATTTTCTAGTGCTTTTTGAAGTGTGTTTTGGGTCATTGTCCTGCTGGAAGACCCATGACCTCTGAGGGAGACCCAGCTTTCTCACACTGGGCCCTACATTATGCTGCAAAATTTGTTGGTAGTCTTGTTGGTAGTCTTGTTTGTTGGTAGTCTTCAGACTTCATAATGCCATGCACACGGCAGTCCACGGCACATGCACAAGCAGTCCAGTACCAGAAGCAGCAAAGCAACCCCAAAACATCAGGGAACCTCCGAAATGTTTGACTGTAGGGACCGTGTTCTTTTCTTTGAATGCCTATTTTTTTCTCCTGTAAACTCTATGTTGATGCCTTTGCCCAAAAAGCTCTACTTTTGTCTCATCTCACCAGAGAACATTCTTCCAAAACATTGTAGGCTTTCTCAGGTAAGTTTTGGCAAACTCCAGTCTGGCTTTTTTATGTCTCGGGGTAAGAAGTGGCGTCTTCCTGGGTATCCTACCATACAGTCCCTTTTCATTCAGACGCCGATGGATAGTACGGGTTGTCACTGTTGTACCCTCGGACTGCAGGGCAGCTAGAACTTGTTTGAATGTTAGTCCAGGTTTTTATTCACCATCTGCACAATTTTGCATTGAAATCTCTCGTCAATTTTTCTTTTCTGTCTGCATATAGGGAGGTTAGCCACAGTACCATGGGCTTTAAACTTCTTGATGACACTGCACACGGTAGACACAGGAACATTCAGGTCTTTGGAGATGGACTTGTAGCCTTGAGATTGCTCATGCTTCCTCACAATTTGGTTTCTCAAGTCCTCAGACAGTTCTTTGGTCTTCTTTCTTATCTCCATGCTCAATGTGGTACACACAAGGACACAGGACAGAGGTTGAGTCAACTTTAATCCATGTCAACTGGCTGCAAGTGTGATTTATTTATTGCCAACACCTGTTAGGTGCCACAGGTAAGTTACAGGTGCTGTTAATTATATAAATTAGAGAAGCATCACATGATTTTTCTAACAGTGCCAATACTTTTGTCCACCCCTTTTTATGTTTGGTGTGGAATTATATCCAATTTGGCTTTAGGACAATTCTTCTTGCGTTTTTTCATTGAAGACAAATTAAATGAAGATAATAATACCAAAGAATTTGTGATTACAATCATTTTCACGAAGAAACTGAGTATTATCTGACAGAATTGCAGGGGTGTCAATACTTTTGGCCACAACTGTATATATAATGGCAGTAATCACTACTGTAACATTTATTCTTATGTACCACGGATGAGAAGCATTAATCAAACCATAATAGGTATAATATACAGTATATATGTAACAGCCCACACAAGGCTTACATTACCTCAAAAAAAGGGGTATGTAAATGAAACGCATTGTTCCCTACAAACGAAAGAAGAAATAACCGTGATATAAAGGACTGGAGATGGTAACATAAGCAACAGAAAATGTCGCAGTCAAAATTTGAACTCTTTATAATAATTTACAAATGCTTTTTGCATGTTACGTGATAGTAATGGGGAAACTCGTAAACTTCCTAAATCTTTCAGTTGTACTCAGCTGTAATATATCACTAATAAAAATCTGCCAGGCATTATTATTAATTTATTTACCTATATTGGGGTATATCATCAGATTCATCACTCTCAGATTCTATATGAATCAAACAGAAAAAAATGCCATATTCCATGTAATTCTTCATTATCTAGTCATTTGACCATAGAAGAATGTGAAAGCTCTGTAAGGCTGTGTGCCCTGATCAGTATAATCAGCATTTTGGATGCAGCGCATTTTCACTATATCCAAAACACCATGTTGTACAGTACAAACACAGTGGATGGATTTATAGAAATCCCATGCCCACTGTGCTTCTTCTCTAGAATAAACTGACCTGCAGTGAGGCTTCTCAGGTCTCAGCATGGCAATTTATTCTTGCGGAGATGTGAGTGTTCTCAGTGAGAGAACACAACAAAATTCCACTGAACAAGAATTCTGATCATGGCCACAGACGCTGCATTCTCCCTTAAGGTACCTTTACACGCAGCCACTATCACTGGCAATCGGTAGCAACCATGCACCTTTTTAATGGTTGCAAGCGGTCGCCAATGCCGCATTTACATGCCACCATTGCGTAGTCAACACTAGGTATCATGGTTCCCTGGAAGTTGACACAGATCATGCGGATAACATCCTGTGGAATAGCGTCGCCGCTACCCACAAAGGAATATGGGCTTACCTGTGCAGCAGGTACAACACATAGGTGTGCCACACTCCGTCACACCACGCCCAAACTGCAATCATTGGACAACGCAATAGCGTCATGATTGGCCAGCCTGCGCAGGAAGGCTGGCAAATACATGACACCATTGCAATTCTGTAGTGTGAATGGACAGCTCTTAAAATATGGCACCCTGTGAAGGGACAGCCAATTGTTACTCAGTAGCCCCCACCAATCAATGCTGATGGGCGCGGTAACAAACACGCTGTGGCATGCCCCGGGGAAATCAGTAGGCGATCCAGATTCCATCCCTGTTGCCCGTTTGCACGCCAATACCAGGGGAATTCACCCTTTGGGTTGACTCTGATTTTAGAACACGGCTCAGAGACAGCTACCCGGAGCAACTGCGAGCAACACGATATCTTTCCCAATTTACACGCCGCTACTTCGTAGGAATTTCAAGGCAACGTGACAAAAATCACGATTGCCAGGCAGTTCCTACACCTCAGTGGCGGCGTGTAAAGGTATCTTTAGAGAACAATAATATCTCAACAGGAGAAAACAGGCTGTGTCCAGAACATGTGCAATAATGATTGTGGCCACAGACGCTACATTTTCCTGCAGAGAACTCTACCATCTCCGCAGAGAAAGAAACATTGCATCTAGAATGCAGCGTGTCCTGATCGTGGGAACGTGCCTAATATGAAGCCACACGGACTATCTCTGCCTAAGTACAGCTTCTATGTAAGATATATGGTTCTGCTATATTTTTAAGGCTCTAAGGTCCTTTAAGTAAAAATGTGGAACTGTGGAATATTGGAAATTAAGTTTAATAAAAAATATTAAGTGAAATGAGTCTTGTCCCCAAACACTGCTAACCTTTAGATATAGGGTTAATATGTAGGGTAAGGCTGTGTGCCCACATGCCGGGTCAGGGCCGGTTTAGATGTGTAAACCGCCGGTCGGTTTACATAAGTTTTATGTAAATTTATGTTAATCCAAACCGGCGTTTGGATTAACATTAAAACCTATGTAAACCGACACCCGCTGTGCACACAGCGGCGGTTTACACATGCTCATCTGTTGCTAACCCGCTGGGTTCCCAGCGGGTTAGCAAAGAATGAGCATGTTCTATAATCCGGCCGGTTCTGCAGCGGCTGCAAGCAGAATCATGTGCTGCTTCCAGCCGCTGCAGAAACGCCGGCGCTAACCCGCTGTGCACCCGCCTGCAGCACCCGCCAGGAAGCCACCGGACGCCTGCAGAGCTTCCTGGCGGGTCCGCCCAGCCGCCCACCGGCACAAAGCCGGTATGTGGGCACACAGCCTAATAGTGTCACAATGCTGATTTGCAGCCTTACTGTGATGTGAGTCATTACAGTAATAACTAATCTCTGACGTACAGAAAACAAATGGTAATAACAGAAGTAAATATAATAATATTACTACTTACTGGTAGTAAAGAGAGGTCAAAACAATCCGAAGTCGGGTCCAGGAAATGGGGCAGTACAACAAGGGGTGGTGAGAAGTGAAGTTCAATTCAAGCCAAAGTCAGGAAATTCAGAGGGACAAAACAGAATACAGAGCAGCAGGCCGAAAGAGGAATCAGGTTACAAGCAGAGGATCAAGTACAGGTAAAGTAACAAAGTCAGGAAGGGTCTGAGAGATAATTTCTACACAGCCAAAAGCAAGTGTACAATTGACACAGAATAGGGCAGCAAGCTTGCTTAAATAGAGGCCTAATCAAGTGAGCTCAATGCAGGTGATTGCAGCACAGAGCGAGCCCAGACTGACAGTCTCCACAACCACCTAGTAACAGACTAAAGCAGAATGGAGATCGTGACACTTACATAAAATGGAACTACCAGCAGAAAATCACCTTTATTTATCCCAGGAACCTCCGGCTTTCAGTTACAGAGGTGTGCATGGAGAGCTTTAGTCACCACTCACATCATTATGAGCAACAGCGATAGGCACACGCCAGCAATTTGATTGACATTTCGCTCTACACAGATGTGCTCCACCATGAGCTGTCAATCAAAGTAACAGGTCATACTCACCATATACTGAGCGGTGACTGTAACTGTTCTATGACACCTCTATGACTGAATGTCGCTGGCTCCCCAGAAGAATAAAGTTCATTTTCTTAAGGTAGAAGTGCTGTTAGCAAGGTCATCGGACAGCAATAAGACACAATTAACCTGCTGATTACCCGTAAATCTGCAGGTTAATTGAGTTTCAAGCTTACCTGTAAAGCAAATGTACCTTTATTTTACATGCATTTGTATGTATCTTATACATAGTTACTAAGATAAGTTAAATATTAAAAGGTTCTATAATTTTATTTTCCAAAACACAGTATGAATGTACATATGCACAAACATACATATCACCCCAAGTCACAACCCCTGAAATCTTCACATGGTTTTGATAATTACTGCATATTTAAAGCATATTCATGCTTAGATAAAAATGTATTCTTTTAAAACTATAGACCCCTTTAGCCTCCACTCATGAAGCCATGAAGTTAAAGAAATAAACAGTCTTTATGCACAAATCCCACATATTTATTGTACTGTGAAAAGCTTTTTATTTTTTTTTTCTCTACAGCTTCTTTGTTAGAAAACATGACGCTCTCCTGTGGAGCAGCACTGAGTTTAGTCAACCCTGCCTTTTTTCTCTTTTGTCTTAGATTATATTGAGTTTGAAAAACAATTTGCTTAATATATCGCTTGAAGCTCAAACAATAACAGTCACGTTTGTTTTTTTACCTTCCTTGACAGTTTTGAGAAGTTTACAAAGAAAAAGGGGCATGGCTTAGAGTAATTGAGGGGTTGTCTGATTACAAAACCATGTTTTAGATGTACTCGAAAAGTAAATACATATATCATACATATAACTGTGATCTTGATACAGGAGAAAGTTGGAAACATCATCAGTGATGTGTATGAAAGTGATGGTTTCATTTCAATAGCTAAGCCAGCCTCTATATCTCCAACTCGATGGCCACAAACAGTGCAGGTTTTCAGGATTGCCTTAGTATTACACAGCTTATAATTGAATCAGCTGCACTGGTGATGATTCCAACTCCTACTAAGGAAATCCTGAAAACATGCGCAGTGGGCAGCCCTCGAGGCCTAGAATTTGAGATCCCTGGTCTAGACAGAGACAGAGGGTGGATTACCTATTAAAATGAGCCAGTTAGCCAGCCTCCTTCAGACATCTTTATGATGACATACCTCCAAAGAAAAGTCTCTGGTGTCTTGCATAAACCACAAGTGGAACTGCCAGAATGATGACCAATATTCATTTCTAGATATTGGGGCACATTTGTGCATACCAATGTTGTATCTATTGATCTTTCTAACACATCTAGAAGTACTTTGATATTTTGTCCATTTTAAGACTGTATATTCTATATTTGCACTGTTTAAGAATTAGACAGTTTTAATATATACAGTATGTCTCAATATTCTTGAAACCGAAAACCCCTTTAAGGTTGTGCTCTCAATGGTAAAAGGGAACTTATCATGTAAAAAATGCTATTAACCTGCAGATATTGGCTTAATCTGTAGGGTAATAGCATTCTACACCCAATACTGACTGACAGCAAGCTCACCACTGAGGCGATACAAAGCTGGCTATCAGTCAGTATTGGGGCATGGATTAAAGCTGCAGCTCACTGTACACTGACTGGTGACGGTAGCCTCTATGATTTCAATCCACAGGTTGCCAGAAGGAATAAAGTTAATTTCCTCCCGACAACAGAGCTTTCAGTTCAGCTGCCAGGCAGCTTTAAAATGCTTTTAACCTGCATAAGAAAAAACCTATCAAAAGGTTAAAAATGTTTTGGGACATGACAGTTTAACAATAAATAATCTATTTTCATGACTATTATTCAATCTCTGCCATTTATTTGCAATTCATTGACTATGTAATCAATGTATTTCTGCTTATTTTTCTATACATTTCACATCAAAATAATATTTAATCTTATATACCGTAATTCTATACGATCTATGCCAAAATTTAGAACCATTTGGACTCATCTGTAAAACAGGTGTGAAAAGGTGCTGGCTACTTTGCTAGAATTTAGATACATTAATAGATGCAACTTTTTGTAACGTCACAATTTTTAAACATACTAGGTGGGTAGAATAAACATGTAAAAGATATCTCTAGACATATTGATTTTACAAATGTATCCACCCCAACAGTAAGTATAGATATATGCATTTAGGCTCATACTAGCTCACCAGGGAGACAGTGAATTCCCCAGAAGATCCCTAATTAAATCGATTTCCTTAACAGTATACAGTAGACTTCCCTATACACACATAGATTTGAAACCAGAAGTTTACACTTTATAAAAAGTGCTTTTTCACTATCTGACATGAAATCAGAATAAATCTTTCTCATTTTAGGTCAATTCGGATTATCACAATTATTAATATTTGCCAAATGCCAGAATAATGAGCGAGGGAGAATGTTTTAAGGCATTTTTATTACTTTCTGCAAAGTTACAAGTTTACATCCATGTCAATAATATTTGGTACCATTCCCCTTAATTTGTATGACTTGAGTCATTATTCCACAAGCTTCTCAAATGCTTGGTAGGAATTTGGGCCCATTCCTCCTGAGAGAAATGGTGTAAGTGAGTCATGTTTGTAGGTTGCCTTGCTCATTCCTGCATTTTCAGCTTTGCCCATGCATTTTAAATAGGATTGAGATCAGGGCTTTGTGATGGCCACTCCAAAATATTGAATTTGTTATCCTTAAGCCACTGTGTACCTAGTTTGGCAGTATTCTTTGGGTCATTATCCATTCGGACGACTCATTTATGCCTGAGCTTGAACTTCCTGGCTGATGTCTTGAGATGTTGCTTCAGTATTTTCATGAAATCTTTCCTTATGATGTCATCTATTTTATGAAGTGCACCAGTCCCTTCTGCAGCAAAACAACCCCACAACATGATGCTGCCAACCCTGTGTTATACAGATGAGATGCTGTTTTTAGGCTTTCAAGCTTCTCCCTTTTTCCTCCAAATGTAATAATGGTCATTATGGCCAAACAGTTCAATCTTAGTTTTGTCAGACCACAGAACAAGCCTCCAAAAATCTAGGTCTTTGTATGTGTGTTCATTTGCAAAATTAATCTGGCTTTTTTATGTTTCTTTTGTAGTAATGGCTTCTTCCTGGCAGAGTGGCCTTTCAGCTCATATTGATACATTACTCATTTCACTGTTTATAATGCCACAATCTTACCAACTTCTGCCATCATCTTCACAAGGTCTTTTGCTTTTGTTCTTGGAATGATATACGCATGTCAGACCAAAGTATGTTCATCTCTGGAGCACAGAACCTCTTTTCTGAGTGGTATGATGGTTGGATAGTCCCATCTTATTTCCATTTATAATTGTTTGCACTGATGAATGAGGCACCTTCAGGTATCTGAAAATTGCACCCAAGGATGAACCAGACGGGTGCAAGTCCACATTTCTTTTCCTGATATCTTGGCAGATTTCTTTAAACTTTCCCATGATGCTACACCAAGAAACAGGTTTGTCTCTAATTAATTAAGATATTCCTAATAAACCTACGGGTGGCTTGGTATCATCATAGGTCGGTCCAAATTGTTTTAAGGCATAGTAATAATAGTGTATGTAAACTTTAACTTTGCTGAAAGTAATAAAAAAGCATTAAAATAGTCTCTCTCATTTTACCGCATTTGGTGAATTGAATATCCATAATTATAGTAATCCTAATTGACCTATGTATTTTTATATAGTGTATGTAAACTTCTGGTTTCAACTGTATATTATGATGTAACGCTCTCACTTCTTCCCTTCAGTATCACTATCATCTCCTAGCTGTTTATGTTTCTGCAGTATAATCTATGGTTGATATATATATATATATATATATATATATATATATATATACTAGCTGTGAGCCCGATGCAAATGCATCGGGTGTCTAGAATGTGCATTAATTTGATTATAGTAGTTATAGCTGGTGTGAGGACTTTTCGGGGGGTGTGAATAGTTTTTGGGGGGTCACATACTTTTTTGGGTGGGTCACATACTTTTTTGGGGGGGTGACATACTTTTTTGGGGGGGTCCAATATTTTTTTTGGGGGGTGACATAATTTTTTTGGGGGGTCACATCATTTTTTTGGGGGGTGACATATTTTTTTGGGGGGGGTCACATACTTTTTTGGGGTGTCAGATACTTTTTTTGGGGGGTCACATACTTTTTTTGGGGGGGTCCAATACTTTTGGGGGGGTCCAATACTTATATTTTAATAAATTAATGTAATTAATATCTTAATGTAATTTTTTTTTTTTTTTATTATTATTTTTTATTTTATTATTTATTTTTATAATTTTTTTTACGATTATTATTATTAAATTTATTTATTATTTTGTATTTTAAGTGATTTTTTTTGTATTAAAATTATGTTATTTTATTAAAAAACCGCATCTGCGGTGCGTTTGCGGTAATCCCCATACAAAGTATAGGGGGACTTGCGGCAGGTGCGGCAAAACCGCACTTGCCGCACCTGCCGCAAGTCCCCCTATACTTTCTATGGGGATTTTTGGGGGGGTTACATAATTTTTTTGGGGGGGTCCAATACTTTTGGGGGGGTCCAATACTTATATTTTAATAAATTAATGTAATTAATATCTTAATGTAATTTTTTTTTTTTTTTTTTTTATTATTATTTTTTATTTTATTATTTATTTTTATTATTTTTTTTACGATTATTATTATTAAATTTATTTATTATTTTGTATTTTAAGTGACTTTTTTTGTATTCAAATTGTTATTTTATTAAAAAACCGCATCTGCGGTGCGGTTGCGGTAATCCCCATACAAAGTATAGGGGGACTTGCGGCAGGTGCGGCAAAACCGCACTTGCCGCACCTGCCGCAAGTCCCCCTATACTTTCTATGGGGATTTTTGGGGGGGTCACATAATTTTTTTGGGGGGGTCCAATACTTTTGGGGGGGTCCAATACTTATATTTTAATAAATTAATGTAATTAATATCTTAATGTAATTTTTTTTTTTTTTTATTATTATTTTATTATTTATTTTTATTATTTTTTTTACGATTATTATTATTAAATTTATTTATTATTTTGTATTTTTTTTGTATTAAAATTATGTTATTTTATTAAAAAACCGCATCTGCGGTGCGGTTATCCCCATAGAAAGTATAGGGGGACTTGCGGCAGGTGCGGCAAAACCGCACTTGCCGCACCTGCCGCAAGTCCCCCTATACTTTCTATGGGGATTACCGCAACCGCGCCGCAACTGGCACTTGCGGCGCAATTGCGGTAATCCTTATGGGTTTGACCGCAACCGCGCCGCAAGTGCTCGCACTCAGCCAGCGACTCGCAATGCGGCGCGGTTGCGGTAATCCTTATGGGTTTTACCGCAACCGCGCCGCAAGTGCTCGCACTCAGCCAGCGACTCGCAATGCGGCGCGGTTGCGGTAATCCTTATGGGTTTTACCGCAACCGCGGTTGCGGTAATCCACAGGGCAATGGGGCACAGGGGCACAGAGGCACAGGGGCACAGGGGCACTGGGGCACAGGGGCACAGAGGCACAGGGGCACAGAGGCACAGGGGCACAGGGGCACAGAGGCACAGGGGCACAGAGGCACAGGGGCACAGGGGCACAGAGGCACAGGGGCACAGAGGCACAGGGGCACAGGGGCACAGGGGCACAGAGGCACAGGGGCACAGGGGCACAGGGGCACAGAGGCACAGGGGCACAGAGGCACAGGGGCACAGGGGCACTGGGGCACAGGGGCACAGGGGCACAGAGGCACAGGGGCACAGGGGATGGCGGGGGTGACAGGGGCACAGGGGCACTTGGGCACAGGGGCATTGGGGCACAGGGGCACAGGCTCCGGAGCACTGTATCAGCATGTGCTGACAGCAGCTGCTTCGGAGCGGGAGGCACAGGGGCACTGAGGCACAGGGGATGGCGGGGGTGACAGGGGCACAGGGGCACTTGGGCACAGGGGCATTGGGGCACAGGGGCACAGGTTCGGAGCGGGAGGCAGAGGGGCACACTGAGGCACTGAGGCACAGGGGCACAGGGGCACAGGGCGGCTGAGGTAGCGACTCGCAATGGCCTCGCGGCCATTGCTCGCGCTACCTCAGCGGTACATCGCTAAATTTGTGGCCGAGCCTCTGGTTCTATTTTCGGCCACCGACTCGCAATGGCCGCTTCGCGGCCATTGCTCGTGCGTGGTGACGTCAGCGGCTCGCAATGGCCGCTACGCGGCCAATGCTTCGCCGTGATGACGTCACAGAGTGTGACATATCCACGGCACGTTGTCGGGGTCCGACACGAAAACGTCTTAGGCAATTATATAGTAGATAGGAATTTTTTATTTTATTATTTATTTTGTTTTGTTTTTTTTACTATTTTTATTATTATTAAATGTATTTATTATTTGTTATTTTAAGTAAATTTATTTGTATTAAAATTATTTTATTTTATTTAAAAAGCGCATCTGCGGCGCGGTTGCGGTAATCCCCATAGAAAGTATAGGGGGACTTGCGGCAGGTGCGGCAAAACCGCACTTGCCGCACCTGCCGCAAGTCCCCCTATACTTTCTATGGGGATTACCGCAACCGCGCCGCAAGTGCTCGCACTCAGCCAGCGACTCGCAATGCGGCGCGGTTGCGGTAATCCTTATGGGGATTACCGCAACCGCGCCGCAAGTGCTCGCACTCAGCCAGCGACTCGCTGCCGCACCTGCCGCAAGTCCCCCTATACTTTCTATGGGGATTACCGCAACCGCGCCGCAAGTGTAGCGACTCGCAATGGCCTCGCGGCCATTGCTCGCGCTACACAGCGACTCGCAATAGATCCCCATTGAAAGTATAGGGGGAGATGCGGCAGGTGCGGCGGCTGAGGTAGCGACTCGCAATGGCCTCGCGGCCATTGCTCGCGCTACCTCAGCGGTAGATCGCTAACTTTGTGGCCGAGCCTCTGGTTCTATTTTCGGCCAGCGGCTCGCAATGGCCGCTTCGCGGCCATCGCGAGTGCGTGGTGACGTCAGCGACTCGCAATGGCCGCTACGCGGCCAATGCTTCGCCGTGATGACGTCACAATAGTGACATAGCCACGGCACGTTGTCGGGGTCCGACACGAAAATGCCTACGGCAATTATATATATATATAAAAACAGAAAAACTGTTCAGACATATATATATATATATATATATATATATATATATATATATATATATATATATATATAAAAAGAGAAAATGGAACAGCACAATAATATACTCATCCGCGGTGCAAGTTTCGGTGCACTAGGCACCTTTCTCAAGTACAGACCCTTTATTCACCTGAACTGGAGTGCTGCCTGTTTTCCTTGATTTATATATATATATATATACCATATATACTCGCATAATAGCCGAGTTTTTCAGCCCAAGGGTTGGGCTGAAAAGTCCCCCCTTGGCTTATACGCGAGTATATACCCAGTGGTATTATACAGCCGCCCGCCCGCCACCCCCATCAGTATACAGGCCCCCGCATCAGGATCCAGGGCCCCCCTCCTTGCTCCGCAAAACCTGCAAAGGAAAATCATTATACTTATCACTGTCCTGTCGCCGCCGGACCGCCGCTGCCATCGCGATCCCCGTCTTCTTCGGGCTTCCTGTGGTCGCAGGCAATGACGTCATTGCCTGCGCCGACCACAGGAAACCGGAAGACGCTGGAAGAAGACAGGGATCGCGATGGCAGCGGCGGTCTGGCGGCGACAGGACAGTGATAAGTATAATGATTTTCCTTTGCAGGTTTTGCGGAGCAAGAAGGGGGGCCCTGGTTCCTGATGGGGGGGCCTGTATACTGATGGGGGTGGCGGGCGGCTGTATACTACCACTGGGGCTGTATATACCTCTGGGGCTGCTGTATGCTACCACTGGGGCTGTATATACCTCTGGGGCTGCTGTATACTACCACTGGGGCTGCTGTATGCTACCACTGGGGCTGCTGTATACTACCACTGGGGCTGTTTATATCTCTGGGGCTGCTGTATACTACCACTGGGGCTGCTGTATACTACCACTGGGGCTGCTGTATACTACCACTGGGGCTGCTGCTGTATATACCACTGGGGAGGCTGCTGTAACACTGCTGGGGCCTGTATATACCACTGGGGAGGCTGATGTATACCACACTGCTGGGGGCTGTATACCTGTGCTGGGATCCACCCCCGGCTTATACACCAGTCAATAGGTTTTCCCAGATTTTGGGGGCAAAAGTAGGGGGTTGGCTTATACACGGGTCGGCTTATACACAAGTATATACGGTACATATTTCTGAACGGTTTGGTTTCCACAGGTACTTATCAGTCACTTCTACCCTCTCTCGAGATCTACCCTGTAGACCCTCACTACATACAGTAGCATGTTGGTGCTTACTGCTGCCTTGTAGTTTACGAGCACTTAACCTTACACAATCTGCTTCCTGTCAATGTACTGCAGAGTGGGGTGTCCAACCGGCCAGAAATGTCCATAAAATAATGTAAAGTGTCCATAATTTTTTTTTTTTGCAGCTGTAGAAACTTATACCAATTATTTTGATTGTAATTTTCATCATTTTACCTTACAGTGAATGCAAGTAGTGTCTTCATGCCAGAATTATGGACTGTAGACGTTTATCACTCAATCATAATGATTTAATATAGTTTTCCAATGTGTCCATAAAAAGTATTGCTTGTCCATGATTATTTGATAAGCGGTCCAGAAAAAAAAAATAATGTAGACAACCAAGCCGCAGAGTGAGAGTGGTGACCGCGCAGTGAAAGAATCACAGTATTCAATGGCCTCAACACAGTTCAGGCAGTCTGCCATTCGGAGCATTTATAGAACTAAACAAAAGAATCAGCTATATAGAAGAAAGGAAAGAGCAGTGGAAAGCTGGCCTTGTATTTCTTCTATAAAATCTACTTTGTTTATCCCTCACTTTAAATGTACAAGCATAACAAACTTCCTACATTTTAGAGATTCAAAATTAGGATGTTATTTTTTAACTTTATAAGCTGGTTTTGCTGAACATTTGCACCATGCTAATTTTTTTTTTCAAATGAAATAAGAAATGTCTAACTTTCAACTTCTGATGTGTTCTGTGTTCCATTGTGAATAAATATGGCTGTAACAGATTTCTAAATCATTGCATTCTCCTTTTCTTTACATTTTATACAGTGTCCCAAATTTTCAAGAATCAGGGTTGTATTTGAGATGAGATTGACCAAGTAACAGACAACCCCCTTTGAAGGTAATGTCAGCAGGGTTTTGATATGTAAACTGAAGGCAGCATGCTGTAAGAGTTAAAAAATAAAAAGCAACTGTGCTTCTCTTATCAGGGTATGTACAATTGTTATTTAAACTAATTTATTACCCTGTGATTAACATTGCAGAACTAGAAAGCCATGCACATGTGTGCGGCGCAGGTACGGGGGGTTGTTGCTAAGAGGGGTGACATATAAGGGGCTGGAGATGGATGGGAGAACAACCCCCTGAAGAAGAGGAGGGAAACGCGTTGGGGTTCCATCCCCATCTACAGCCAGGTGTACTGCATATGGGTAAGCTAATAGGAATCTAATGCTGGGATAGGGGATTTAGGAGATGGGAAGGAAAATACTGGACTCTAATTGCAGTAATACTGTTCTAACACTGACCCTTAAAGGCACTGGTCATATATAAGGTTGAGTCTCAGACTTTCCAAGTAATCCCTCTCTATGTGATCCTTCCCCATACCCTGATGAAGATAAACCTGTATCCCCCTTGTAGAACTGGCTTGTATTATATGGTTTATATCCTGTCCTGAAGACACCTGATCACTGTGTATGATTTTAACTTTTACTGGTGCAATATATAGCTTGTCGTTTTATCAATTGCCTAAATAAACTTTCATGAAGCATAAGATGGACCGGGCTACGTTGCAATTATTATATGGATAAAACTCTCCACCTCCGAAAATTATGTGTACAATGATACTGAGGAGAGTCCATTTAGATGATAGTGATAATCCATGTACAATTCAGTTGTTAAAGATAATATAATATTTTAATGTAGTGTTAATTCCACTCAAGGGGCCATTCGCACCCCAGTCCAAGACTAATTGTAAATAATGACAATGTTCCTTCCAGATAAGCTGGCTTCAATAGTACTGGACATGATATCCTCCCAATGTATTTGATAACATAGGTGATAATTAATTTATTCTGATGACTGCTGTGTATGAGATAACCACAATCAATAAATGGCCTGCTTCATAATTGTTCAAAAAATATAGTTAATCTCAGATTTACGGTAACTTAAAATATTTAATGCACTACAATCTGATTACAATTTGGTTACATTGGTCCAGTAGCAATATATGCAAGTGTCACGCTTGGGTTGGAAAAGTCACAGCAGTCCATCCATTGTGATTCGATATTTCACAGAGTTGCACCTCTGTGTGAAAGAGCCCTAAGTTTGACATTTTTTAATTTTAATTGACCAAATAAGGAATAGTTTTCTTGCTTTTTGCTGCATTTAAAATAGGAAAATCCACCATTTGTGCTCATGTACAGTAAGGATCTACCATTACTGAGACCTTATATAGACAGACAGGGGCCAATATCGGGGCACTAATAACATTTTAGCAGTGAACAAGCATATCAGACTTTTTAAAGCTAGCATTTCCTATAGGATAGTGCTATTAGATGGATGTTTCACACTTTAAGATAACCTATTTTTAAGTATTTATAACATACATGTACTATTGTGATTGAACATTAATGCAAGTTATAATTTTTGCTATTTATTACTGAATGATATGCAATCCCATGTTCCCATTTAGTGAAACTATGAGCAGAACACTGAGAACCATTTTTTAATACATTATCTAATCAAAGCCATTAACTTTGTATAAAACTATCTACTTGTAATGAATTTGCTACATTTTAATAGCAGAATTTCATGTTACCCTGAGTTACTGACCTCCATATACTGTAATTTCTTTTAATAAAAGCTCTTACCATAGCATCAGCTCACTTTTTATCTGTAGTATGTGTAGCACAGGCACTATCGGTCCATGGAATCTTAGCTAAAACATATTCTTGGCCAAAAGAAAGAGGTAACTTTGTTATTTCAAAGATTCAAAGAAGCTTTATTGGCAGGACTAAACACACATCAGTTTTGCCAAAGCAAGTGTACAAAAGGGAATAGGGATAGGGACTGTGGGGATATTGGGCAGGGGCTGTAAGGAAGGTGGATGGGGCAGGTACAGGGTGGGGGCTATAGAGTCCATGGCAACCTATGAAAATGATATCAACTTTGATACTAGATAGACATCATCCTGAATCTTAGCCTTTCAAGTAACATCGAAATATCCTCATGACTACAGTGCATATCACAGCTGCAGCCAATCACTGATCTCTGTGACTCCGTCACAATGTAGGCAGCACAAGCTGTTGAGCCCAGAGATTAGCTGTAGTGCTCACTTATGATGTCACCAATGAAGCCAGCAAAACAAGCTTGAAGCAATGGCCAAAAGGAACTTCTACATCTGAGGACAGTGAGTATCAGTGTGTGCATTGACTTAGATATGTACAAACCTTTAGATTGAAAAGTATATTCCTGGATAACATCCTTAACAAGTCTGGTAACCATGGGCAGAGGGCATAAATAGAAACCACAATGATAAAAGCAAAAGACCAAATAAAATCCCCACTTTCTCCTCGCACCTTAAAAAACAAGTTTGATAAAAAGGGCAGGGTTGTACTTCTCAACTTTTAAAAACTGTGAAATGGACATGTATTGTGCCACGTATATAGCAATTTTTCTCATATAGAAGCTTATTAGTGTTCTATCCTACTGTGATACTCATTTCATTTCCGTTATAGAGTATGATGACACCCTGAAAATGCATACCAAACATAATATGATATCCCTACAATGGATTCTCACCCTACAGTAGCCCACATATGCACCTTATAGTGATCAGTGCCTCCACTGAAGTTAGATTTCCCCACAGTCACCCCTGCACATTTAGAAGACTCAATAGTGTCCCTAACACAGTTTTATATTTCCATAGTGATCTTTAACATAGCATATTACTCCCTACAGCATGATACCTCTAAAGTGATGCCTATAAAGTACATTGTTCCATAGTTCTCACACACAGTATTATGACTCCTCTGTCCCCACACAATATGATGGCTTTAATAGCCCCCGCACAGTAAGATGGCCCTCACATCTCCCCCATGAGTAATATCATGGCCTTCACTCAGTATGATGGCCCGCTTACCAGCATGTACTCTACAGTCATATAACTGATAGAAGAAACAGCAGTCACCGTCCAGAGGTTATTTTCAACTTTATTATACAACTGCATCAGGCTTACAAGAACAGGGGTGGCGGGTGGGAGGATGGGGGGGTTCCAAAACAGGACAGCCATTTTGCGCCAACTAGTGGTGCTTCAACGGGTTACAATCCACAGGGGGGGTGTTACATCCTCATATTTATACCCACCCTCTTACTATATCAAAGAAGGATGTTACCAGAAAAAACATGGTTGGAAAAACAGAGTCCGATAGGAAATTTTAGATGTGAAAACTGCAGTTTCTGCGCCCAACATGCAACACAAAACCCCATAAAAATTGGCCATATCCTACATAATGTCAAGCATTTTATTTTCTGTAAAACTAAAAAGGTTGTGTATGTAATTTTTTGCCCTTGTGGTAGATACTACATTGGCAAATTGTTAAGAAACATACTTATGTTTCAGAGAACATGTAAAATCCATAGACTCAGGGGTAGGATCTCCAAGATTAATACAGCATGTGAGGACTATGCATAAAGAGGATACTAGACCCTTAATTTTTGCAGGTCTGGAAAGAGTTGAAATGCCACCAAAAGGTGTAAATCTAGATTACTCCTCCAAAAAGAAGAAAACTGGATTCTGAGACTCAGAAATCAGGGCCCTGCTGGTTTCAATGACAAGAATGACCTGTTGGTGTTCTTGTAAGGTTTTAACTAATGTGGGCACTAGAGATTTTATCAACATTGTAGGTTTCTCATGTAAAGGCCTTAAAGGTCTCTTTATTGTGCTTTATATTATGATATCCACTTATATATTTTACATTAGCTCCGAGCACAGGCTGCCAGATAATTAAATTGATGACATAGTAAGAGGTGGGTATAAATATGAGGAAGTAAACTCTGTGTATTGTAACCCGTTGAAGCACCACTAGGTGGCGTGAAATGGCAGTCCTGTTTTGGGACCCACATCCTCCCACCCACCATCCCTATTCTTGTAAGCCTGATGTCCATTGTATAATAAAGTTGAAAATAACCTCTGGACGATGAGTGCTGCTTCTTCTATCAGTTATCGGCGGTGCAGGATGACATAATATGAATGGAAGCTCCTGGCTTATCAGTATGCATAAGTTGCTCAGGGTAGACCAGTGATGTCACTTGTGGGTGGCACGTCTGTCGTCCTGCACCACTGATCTCCAGGATCACCAGTCTGACACTTCAATCTTCAGTGAAGACAGGGTGAGCACAATACTGGGGGGCAGGGATCTTAGACTTGAACAAAAACGTTTTACTAACTAGAGTTAATCCTTTAGTTAATCCTTATTAATGTACATAGAACACAGAATAGCACAATTATTTATAAGGCAAACCACATTCCACTTATTTTAAGAGAGGTGGAGCTCTGCCTCTCTCTTCTACCTCTGCCTCTAGCTCCTCCCTCTGCCTCTAGCTCTTCCCTCTGCCACTAGCTCCTCCCTTCTCCCATCATCAAAGAGTCTCATCAGTAACAACTGCCATCTCCTATATCAAAAATGGAAAAGTCTATATTCATTGACAGGTCTTTAAACAAGAAATCTGTGGTATGAAGGACATTTCATCTAAAGCAGGGGTCTCAAACTCCAGGCCTCGAGGGCCGCACACAGTCCAGGTTTTCAGGATTACCTTACTTTGACAGTTGGTCATTTGATTACCAACTGTCAAATACTAAGGAAATCATGAAAACCTGCACTGTGTGCGGCCCTCGAGGCCTGGAGTTTGAGACCCCTGATCTAATGTTTGGGCTCCTATTTTCTACATAAATGTATCCTACGAGAGGATCAGGGCAGAATAGGTGGAGGAAGAAGGGACAGGGGAAATTGGGAGGCAGCATTTTAGTTTTGGTACTTATGTAAGTATGGTAAATAATTTAGAAAAAAAAATCAAAATGTAAAAAATAACAGATAAATGTTATGGTACCTTTACACGCCGCTACGGAAGGTTAGAAACAACCGGGTGTCTCACGTGCACGAGCACGTTCCAACGGTTCATAACGGCACCCGACACCGCCTTTACACGCCACTACAAGGTGCTCTAAAGAAGGTTTAATCTATCCCTGGAGGCACCGCCGGGTGCCTCAAGTTACCTTCTGTAGAGCACCGTCCCTCATTTACACGCCGCTACCACAAGGTAATATGGGCGGACCAGAGGCAGCAGGGACAACACATAGGCGTGCCAGAGTTTGGGATTACGAGATGCTCATACGGTGATTGGACAAAGCAATAACATCATGATTGGCCAGCCAGCGCAGGAAGGCTGGCTATTATATGATGCTTTTGCAATTGTGTAGTGTGACTGGTCAGCTCCTTAAATATGCCGTCCTATGCAGGGACATCCAATCGTAACATAGGAGCTTCCACCAATGATCGCTGATGGGGCGCGGTATCCCGGAGGCTGTGTCACACCCCAGGGAGTTCACTAGGTGGTGAAAAAACCTTCCTGTTCCTCATTTACACGCCGCTACCATCGGGTGGAAACCAACCTGTTTTTGAGCACTGCTCTGAAACAGGTGTCGACAGTGACTGGTGGCAACAACCTAATTTACACGCCACTACCTCGCGGTGTTTTGACGGTGCAAGATACATTTGTCTCCGACACCCGGTTGTTTCCAACCTTCCGTAGCAGCGTGTAAAGGTACCATTATGGTGCCTATATTATTTTATGATACATTCAAGGCTAAAATAAACTGCAAACGATAAGAGTTAAAATATATACAATCTGACCTTGAGGTAGGAAGCACAGAAAGCACAAGGCAGTCTGTTTTATAGAAAAAGAGAGTCTTAGCATTGAGCACAGTAAGTCCCCTTGCTTCCCATTACTAGGCAGTTTGTAAAGTAATCCCTGTGCCCATAGCACCACCATATAACATTAAGATAATGGTGTCCAATGCAGCCCACAAGAAACACCCTTCAAGAAAAAGTTAGATAACTTGTGTGAGCCTGTTAGTAGGGTGTTTGGGATGTGAAACACCAAGCTGCGATATCCTGGTATCAGTTATCTTTGGTTTGGTTTTATTTCTCGTCTGTGATTTTCTATACAGTGGGTTGAAAACAATCACAAAGTAAACTCCGTCCTTCTGCTATTTACCATTTCAATTGTCACCATCCATTAAATATACTCCTAGGTTTAGCAACTTCATTTCCTGAATATAAATTATTAAATAAAGGGAAATAAAGTCTCATCTTACCATAATTTAAAATGCAGCACTTTCTCTGTGGAGCTCAGAAAATTGCAACCATAGGATAAGGTCAGAAAAACAATTTTCTTGTTATCTCTAAACAATCTCTCATATCTCTAATCCACTAGGTATTATAATAGAACTAGTAAAAAGGCCCGATGCAATTGCATCGGGAGCGAGGTGAAATGAATTGTGTGTATACAGGCGGGTCAGTGGGTAGCAGAGTATACAGGCGGCTCTGTGGGTAGCAGAGTATACAGGCGGCTCTGTGGGTAGCAGAGTATACAGGCGGTTCTGTGGGTAGCAGAGTATACAGGCGGCTCTGTGGGTAGCAGAGTATAGAGGCGGCTCTGTGGGTAGCAGAGTATAGAGGCGGCTCTGTGGGTAGCAGAGTATAGAGGCGGCTGTGTGGGTAGCAGAGTATACAGGCGGCTCTGTGGGTAGCAGAGTATGGAGGCGGCTCTGTGGGTAGCAGAGTATACAGGCGGTTCTGTGGGTAGCAGAGTATAGAGGCGGCTGTGTGGGTAGCAGAGTATAGAGGCGGCTCTGTGGTGGAGGGGTGAGGAGAGAAGCGGCTCTGTGGTGGGTTGGTGAGGAGAGAAGCGGCTCTGTGGTGGAGGGGTGAGGAGAGAAGCGGCTTTGTGGTGGAGGGGTGAGGAGAGAAGCAGCTCAGTGATGGAGGGGTGAGGAGAGAAGTGGCTCAGTGGTGGAGGGGTGAGGAGAGATGCGGCTCAGTGGTGGAGGGGTGAGGAGAGAAGCGGCTCAGTGGTGGAGGGGTGAGGAGAGAAGCGGCTCAGTGGTGGAGGGGTGAGGAGAGAAGCGGCTCAGTGGTGGAGGGGTGAGGAGAGAAGCGGCTCAGTGGTGGAGGGTGAGGGGAGAAACGGCTCTGTGGTGGAGGGGTGAGGAGAGAAGCGGCTCTGTGGTGGAGGGGTGAGGAGAGAAGAGGCTCTGTGGTGGGGGGGTGAGGAGAGAAGCGGCTCTGTGGTGGAGGGGTGAGGAGAGAAGCGGCTCTGTGGTGGAGGGGTGAGGAGAGAAGCGGCTCTGTGGCGGAGGGGTGAGGAGAGAAGCGGCTCTGTGGCGGGAGGGGTGATGAAGAGAGAAGCGGCTCTGGCCTGGAGGGGTGAGGAGAGAAGCGGCTCTGGCCTGGAGGGGTGAGGAGAGAAAGCGGCTCTGGCCTGGAGGGGTGAGGAGAGAAGCGGCTCTGGCCTGGAGGGGTGAGGAAAGAAGCGGCTCTGGCCTGGAGGGGTGAGGAGAGAAGCGGGTCTGGGCTGGAGGGGTGAGGAGAGAAGCGGCTCTGTGGTGGAGAGGTGAGGAGAGAAGCGGCTCTGTGGTGGAGGGGTGAGGAGAGAAGCGGCTCTGTGGGGGAGGGGTGAGGAGAGAAGCGGCTCTGTGGCGGAGGGGTGAGGAGAGAAGCGGCTCTGTGGCGGAGGGGTGAGGAGAGAAGCGGCTCTGGCCTGGAGGGGTGAGGAGAGAAACGGCTCTGGCCTGGAGGGGTGAGGAGAGAAGCAAATCTGGCCTGGAGGGGTGAGGAGAGAAGCGGCTCTGGGGTGGAGGGGTGAGGAGAGAAGCGGCTCTGGGCTGGGGGTGAGGAAAGAAGCGGCTCTGGGCTGGAGGGGTGAGGAGAGAAGCGGCTTTGGGCTGGAGGGGTGAGGAGAGAAGCGGCTCTGGGCTGGAGGGGTGAGGAGAGAAGCGGGTCTGGGTTGGAGGGGTGAGGAGAGAAGCGGCTCCGGGCTGGAGGGGTGAGGAGAGAAGCGGCCTGGGCTGGAGGGGTGAGGAGAGAAGCGGCTCTGGGCTGGAGGGGTGAGGAGAGAAGCGGCTCTGGGCTGGAGGGGTGAGGAGAGAAGCGGCTCTGGGCTGGAGGGGTGAGGAGAGAAGCGGCTCTGGGCTGAAGGGGTGAGGAGAGAAGCGGCTCTCGGCTGAAGGGGTGAAGAGAGAAGCGGCTCTGGGCTGGAGGGGTGAGGAGAGAAGCGGCTCTGGGCTGGAGGGGTGAGGAGAGAAGCGGGTGTGGGCTGGAGGGTGAGGAGAGAAGCGGCTCTGTGGTGGAGGGGTGAGGAGAGAAGAGGCTCTGTGGTGGAGGGGTGAGGAGAGAAGCGGCTCTGGGCTGGAGGGGTGAGGAGAGAAGCGGCTCTGGGCTGGAGGGATGAGGAGAGAAGCGGCTCTGGGCTGGAGGGGTGAGGAGAGAAGCGGCTCTGGGCTGGAGGGGTGAGGAGAGAAGCGGCTCTGGGCTGGAGGGGTGAGGAGAGAAGCGGCTCTGGGCTGAAGGGGTGAGGAGAGAAGCGGCTCTCGGCTGAAGGGGTGAAGAGAGAAGCGGCTCTGGGCTGGAGGGGTGAGGAGAGAAGCGGCTCTGGGCTGGAGGGGTGAGGAGAGAAGCGGGTGTGGGCTGGAGGGGTGAGGAGAGAAGCGGCTCTGTGGTGGAGGGGTGAGGAGAGAAGCGGCTCTGTGGTGGAGGGGTGAGGAGGGAAGCGGCTCTGGGCTGGAGGGGTGAGGAGAGAAGCGGCTCTGGGCTGGAGGGATGAGGAGAGAAGCGGCTCTGGGCTGGAGGGGTGAGGAGAGAAGCGGCTCTGGGCTGGAGGGGTGAGGAGAGAAGCGGCTCTGGGCTGGAGGGGTGAGGAGAGAAGCGGCTCTGGGCTGGAGGGGTGAGTAAAGAAGCGGCTCTGGGCTGGAGGGGCATCCGATTGGTCCAGGACGCCGAGTCCTGGGCAATTGGATGGGCGTGCTGTTTTTTACAACACAGCGCCCAATCCGCTTGCAGGGGCGGCGGCGGCCAATGGGAGTGAGCGGGGCGTGTGAGGCTTTGGAGGCAGAGACGCCCCGCTCACTCCCATTGGCTGGCGCCGGGCACAGGACGACGTCAGTGGCTTGCGGCAGGCGGCCACAGGCCCTATACCGCAAGTCCAGCAGCAGCGAGGCCCCAGCGGTGAGCGAGGGGCGGAAGGCACCGGCGGCATCCGGGCAGCGTCGACTTCGTGGCGGGGCCAAGGGTTGGCAGGATGGCGGTGGTGTGAGGTAGTGCGGCTGCGGCTCGCGATGACGCAAGCGTCATCGCTCGCAGTGCCACAAAGGATTATGGGATTCGGCTTCAACGGGCGAATCCCAAACTGGTGATTATATAAGTAGATATGTGTATAAACTGTATATGTACATCTGTCTATATATGTGTATATACAGTATATGTACATCTATCTATATATGTGTATATACTATATATATATATCTGTGTGTATATGTGTATATACTGTATATACCGTATATATATGTGTATATACTGTATATCTATGTGTATATACTGTATATATATATATATGTGTATATACTGTATATCTATATATGTGTTGTGTATATAGTGTATATGTATATGTGGGTATATAGTGTATGTCTGTGTATATACTGTATATCTATATGTGAGTATACACTGTATATCTATGTATGTGTATATACTGTGTATCTATCAATATGTGTGTATATATGTGTATATACTGTATATGTATGTGTGTGTATATACTGTATAAGTATGTATATATGTGTATGTACTGTATAGCGATATGTGTATATACAGGATATCTATATATGTGTACATACTATATATCTCTATATATATGTGTATATAAACTATATCTACATCTATATATGTGAAAATACTGTATATGTATATGTATCTGTGTGTATATACTGTGTATGTATATGTGTGTATATACTGTATATGTACATCTATGTATATATGTGTATATAGTGTATATGTATCTGTGTGTATATAGTGTATATCTAAGTGTATGTGTAGATACTGTTATATATATATATATATATATATATATATATATATGTATAGATGTGTATATACTGTATATGTATATATTTGTATATAGTGTATATCTGTGTATATACTGTATATTTATATATGTGTGTATAGACTGTATATGTGCATGTATGTATATATGTGTATATACGCTATATGTATATGTGTATGTGTTTATATACAGTATATCAATATATATATGTGTATATAGTGTGTATCTATGTGTATATACAGTATATCAATATATTTTTGTGTATATAAGGTATGTGTAGATACTCTATATCTATATGTGTGTGTTGAAATAGTGTATATGTATATAGAGTGTATGTATGTATATGTGTATGTTGTGCTGCTGGTTAGTCGTAATGTGTGTGGGGGGATTTTTGTCCCCTGTGGTATGTCTCTCCCCGGATCTCCTCTCTGTCTCTCAGCTGCTGTGTGTGGGGGAGGTGCAGGGTGTGGGGCCGAAGCAGAGCAGGGGTAGACTGTAGAGGGGCAGAATGGGCTCCCCCCCCCTGTTTCCCCTGGGCTCTATTTGCCCCTGCAGTGTCTTAACTCGCCCTGCCCCCTGTGTGGCTTCTTACCCTTCTTACCAGCTCTGATCGATTAATAGAGGCCTGCAGTGATGTCTGAGCATGTGAATGATCACATGACCTGACATCACCATAGGTCTTTAGCCTTGTAGTGAAGATGATCGGAGCAGAGAGAGATGTGGGAGTGTGCACGAGCAGCAGGAAGGTGATCTACGGCTGGAGGAGTGATCGGGCAGGAGGGGTAGTTCTCGGGAGTGTGCAGTGCGGCTGTCAGCTAGTGTGTGGTGGGGGTTAGCTGTACGGGGGATGGAGTGGCGGGGCGGTAGCTCCTCTCCGACTCTCTGCAGTGGCCGGGTCTCCTGTGCAGCTGCTGTTGTGGGGGTTGTTGTACCGGGAGGTGCACTGCGGCGCGGCCGCGATGACTCTCTCCCCTCTCTCTGCCAGTGGTCGCATAGCATTCTTGGGGTTCGCTCAGTGCCCGGAGTTCCAAACTGCGGATTATACTAATTAGGATCAAACAGAATCTGTGGATTGCTGTCAGTGTACGGATTCCTAACTGCATTATTTAATAAAGTATCGGTTTTTTTTGTATCTTTTTTTGTTAGGCCCTTTCACATCACCGCATCTGCCGCGATTTAAAAAAAACGCTGATGTGAAAGGGGCCTTAGTCGTACTCAACAACTTTTCTGAAACATCTGAGACTACAGGTACATCTCAATGAATTAGAATATCATCAAAAAGTTAATTTATTTCAATAATTCAATACATAAAGTGAAACACATATTATATAGAGTCATTACAGAGTGATCCATTTCAAGTGTTTATTTCTGTTTGCGTTTTCATTGGCTATAAGCCATAATCATCAACGTTAAGTTCATTATCTCAGAAAATTAAAGTAGGGGGGTAGGGGGGGTGAAGGGTCTGAGAGATAAAACATTACCTAAATAGGTATCAGAGGCTTCACCTTGTGTAGCTCTGAGAGTCACAACCACTAGAAAAGCATATCACAACTGCTGCAGTCCCCAGGGTGGTGTATATAGAGTAGGTAGGATGAAGGGTTAAACACCGAGCTGTTGTATTCCACGAAACATCAAAGGGGGAATATAATATTGATTTATTAGTCAACGTGTTTCAAAGCTCCCCAACCCCTTCCTTAGGTCAAACCAATCATTTTGCCATGCTTCAGGGAGTTTCTGGGAGCCCTGAAATGCTTTGACTAATAAATTAATGTTATGTTCACCCTTTGCTGTTTTGTCAAATATGGCAGCATGATGTTTAACCCTTCATTCTCCCTACTTAAATTTTATGAGATAATGACCTTTTGGTTTTCATTGGCAGTAAGCCTTAATCATCAACATTACCTGAAATAAAAACTTGAAAAAGATCACTGTTTGTAATGACTCTATATAATGTATGCATTTCACTTTATGTATTTAATTACTGAAATAAATTACCGTATATACTCGCGTATAAGCCGAGTTTTTCAGCCCAAAAATTGGGCTTAAAAGTACCCCCCTCGGCTTATACGCGAGTCATACGGCGAGTACACAGGCTGCCCGCCACCCCCATCAGTATACAGGCGCCCCCCCATCAGTATCCAGGGCCTCCCCTTGCTGCCACAAACCTGTAAAGTAAGATCATTATACTTATCCCTGTGGCTGCCGCCGCTGCTCTGCACTGCGCTCCTCTGGCTTCATCCGGCTTCTTCCGGCTTCCTCCTCCGGTGGGTGCAGGCAATTACGTCATTGCCTGTGCGCCAGAGGAGGAAGCAGGAAGAAGCGGGATGAAGCCGGAGGAGCGCGGTGCAGAGCAGTGGCGGCGGCCACAGGGATAAGTATAATGATCTTACTTTACAGGTTTGCGGCAGCAAGGGGGGGCTCATCAACTGCGAAAGTGACTTCAGGTCTGATGAGTCCTAACGCTGATATCCCTATCCTCCTTGTCCACCCCCCACTTCTCAGTGGGCGGACACCATCTCGACCCTAGATCACCTAGATCTTTTATATATATATATATATATATATATATATATATATATATATATACCATATTTTTCGCTTTATAAGACGCACCTGATTATAAGACTCACCCCTAAATTTGGTGAAGGAAAAGAGAAAAAAATAATTTTTAATGTTAAATGGGGTCCATGTTATAATGCCAATGTCCGTCTTACATATCATATACCGTATATGTCCCCCATCCTAGTAAATGAACCCCCCCATCCTGGAATATATATATACCCCATGCTGGCACACTGTCCCCATCTGCTGGCATATTGTCACCCTCCATGCTGGCACACTGTCCTCATCCCTGCTGGGGCACACTGTGACCATCCCTGCTGGGGCACACTGTCTCCCTCCTTCAGCCACTGTCCCCTCCCTGCTGGGGCACACTGTCCCCCTCCCTGCTGGGGCACACTGCCCCCTCCCTGTTGGGGCACACTGTCCCTCTCCCTGCCGGGGCACACTGTCCCCCTCCCTGCTTGAGGACACTGAGCCCCTCCCTGCTTGGGCACACTGAGCCCCCTCCTTGCTTGAGCACACTGAACCCCCCCCTGCTTGGGCACACTGAGCCCCCTCCCTGCTTGGGCACACTGAGCCTCCTCCCTGCTGGGGCACACTGAGCCCCCTCTTTGCAGATGCACAGTGAGCCCCCTCCCTGCAGATGCACACTGAGCCCCCTCCCTACTGATGCACACTGAGCCTCCTCCCTGCTGATGCACACTGAGCACCCTCCCTGCTGGGGCACACTGAGTCCCCTCCCTGCTGGGGCACACTGAGCCCCTTCCCTGCAGATGCACATTGAGCCTCTTCCCTGCTGATGCACACTGAGCCCCACAGAGTGCACAGTTACAAAAATAATAAACAATATCATATTCACCTCTCTCCATCCTCCCTGCTGCCTGCCCTATACCCAATGACTCTGTGCTGTCCCAGCATCCGGGTCCTGTGAGCAGCGCACGGGGATGACTCACATGACCTGGATGCTGAGATAGCACCGAGTCATCGAGGATAGCGCAGGTAGCAGAGAGGATGGAGAGAGGTGAGTATGATCCTCCATCGCCGCAAAGGAAGCGTGGAAAGCACTGACTATTCACATGTAGCTGCAGCTACTGAGCTGCGGGCCGATCCATTCACCCCTGTAATATGTGCTGCTCCCGTTGTTGAGTGACAGCGGGATGCAGTGAATATTACAGGAGATAATGAGCGGCCCCATGCGACCATGGGGCCGCTGCTGCAGCCTCCTCCAGCAACCTGACAACCCCCGGACACCACTCCTGAGCAGGCCTAGCACCCCCTCCACTACAGAACAGCCATTGTACTTTCGCACTGTAAGACACACACCCCACTAACCCCAAAAATTTGGGGGCATAAAAGTGCGTCTTATAATGTGAAAAATACGGTATATTATATATATACAGGGGTTGGACAAAATAATGGAAACACCTGGAAAAATCAACAAAAGTTAGTTTATTATGGTGTAGGTCCACCTTTTGCGGCGAGTACAGCCTCAATTCTCCGAGGTATGGATTCATACATGGTGATATCATTGCCCTGTTGGATCTCACAAAATAGCACCCCAGTTCATCACAGAACCTCCACCATGTTTTACGGTTGGGAGAAGGCAGTCTGGATGGAATGCTTCTTTCGGTTGTGTCCAAATGTACACTTGGCCGGAGGTTGGAAAATGGGGTAAACGATGATTCTCCGAGAATATCACATGTTTCCACTGCTCGAGGGACCAATTCTGGAGGTTTCTACACCACTCTAAACGCTTGGAAACATTTGTCATTGAGAGCAGCGGTTTTCGAATTAAAGTTCTTCCGTGGAATCCAGATTTGTGCAGCTCCCAACGAACAGTTTTCGTGGAAACTGGGTTCTGTAGGTGTTCATTGAGCTCAGCAGTGATTTTCGGAGCCGTGGTCTTGCGATCCTCTCTCACAATTCGCTTTATAGTCTCTCTTAGTCAACTTCGACTTTCGGCCGGATCTGTGCTTTGCTGCGGACGTTTTTCCTTCTCTTTCAAACGCAGTCATTACTTTGGAGACAGTACCTCTGGACACGGCAAGCATTGGGGCACTTTCTGTTACACTAGCGCCTGCCATACGAGCACAAACAATTTGATCTTTTTGAAAATCCGAAAGGTCTGCCATTGGTATCAGGTTCTCAACAATGTTCTTACAATTCGGCAAAACAGTTAATTTACATACACATATCACTTAACACAAATAATCAACTACCAAACATTAACATATGTCACGGTTTGCATGTTTATGACATGTTCGAAGATTATGATGCCAAAACGTTAGGTGTTTCCATTATTTTGTCCAACCCCTGTATATATATACTTAGTATTGACAATTCATGTCACCATCTGCGTAAGCGTGCGTGTCATCCATGTGTAAGGGAGTAGAAGAAGGGTAAGATGCTTTCAGCTAACATCTTACTGTGTATGCAAGAGAACATCACCATCTTCTGATTAGAAAGGACAAATAGGAACTGAGGAATGAAATTTGTGTTGTGTTTCCTTGAGGGAAGTGATTGGAAGAGACGCAGTGTCAGGTGTTAGATGTGGTGCATTAACTAGTTATTACAACCTGGATGGCAGAGGGAGCATGGAGTTAGTGCCAGAACTTGTGGCAAGAAGGACTGGAGAAGATCCCCGTGTTAACAGCTCCAGGGGAAGACCACGATGAGTTCATGGGGAAGACCATGATATATTCCAAAGGAAGACTGTTACCAGTTGCAGAGAAAGACCTTAGCCTGGTCTAGAGGAAGACTTTAAACAAGTTACAGTCTTCCTCTGTAACTGGTCAGAGGAAGACCATGACATATCCCAGAGAAATATCCCTGACCTGTTGTCATGCGCTGACATTGCTGGATGCTACTGTGTATGTGTTTGTCTTTAAGAGCTGCATGGTTGACGGTTGTGAGGGTCATTGCCTCCTGTGTCGTACTCCAGAACTGCATTTACTATTAGGTTCAACTGCTGGTTGAGGGGTTAATGTGTGACTCACCTGTACTCCTCTCCCCTTAGCCTTTAAGTAGCCTCTCCTTCTGCCAGGTCTTGCTGCTGATAGAGTTTCATTCTATGCCTGAAAGCCGTGCTGTGCTGACCTGTGTATTTGTGTGGCTGATGTCCTTTCTGTTGGAGTTGCTGTATCCCGGTTCTGTTGAGGGAGGTAAGGGGGGAATAGTGCAGGGCTTGTGCAGGAGTTTTAGGGAGAGGCTGGAGACCTGAACCTTCTCACCATCAGAGATGCCTTCGGGATCAGGGCCATTCAGGGTTTCCAGACTAGGGTCAGACTAGTCTTCCCTGGTCACCCTGCCTGTAACTGCCATTCCCTTATCAGTATTCTCACTACACCCGTATGAGAAAGGACAGTGCCACAGACATGGATGGTGCAAAGAAAACCTCTGGTCTCTTTATTCCAGGGTCACAGAAAGCGACGTTTGAATCACCAGTGTGATCTTTATCACCTCCATCCATGTCTGTGGCGCTGTCCTTATATGGATACGTGTTTATAACCCGGATTGGACTCTCCAGGTTGGACCTGCGTCCAGAAAGCTGGCTAGAGGAACGAGAAGCACAGCTTTAATCCCCCGGGTGCTGTGACCAATTGACTTATATATTTTCACTACACCGTGACATTATCAGCAGTCCATACCTTTTCCCTTGAGACACTATGTCTCAGACTGCCTCAGCTGATGCATTTTCTCGCCTGATGCAGACCATCTCTGAAGAGGTAACTGGTCTGCGGACTCAGGTAGTGCAACAGCTGCAGCAAGTTGTGGGTTGCCTGGTGTCGGCTCATGCTCAGGTCATGCAAGAACCCAAAGTCTCTCTTCCAGATAGGTCTTCTGGGGAAGAGACAATTTTTTTATTTTCCGTGAAGCCTGTAAGCTTAATTTCAGGCTCCGGCCCTGTTCATCGAGAAGTGAGGAACAGCATGTGTGGATTATAGTCTCCCTCCTTAAAGGGGAACCCCAGACCTGGGCCTTTTCCCTCTCGGCCGACTCACCATTGTTGCGGTCAGTGGACAGGTTTATTGCTGCTCTGGCTCAGGTGTATGGCAAACCTGATAGGGTAACCTTTGCTGAGTCTAATCTCAATAAACTCAAGCAGGGCACACGAGCAGTGGAGGAGTACTGCTCGGAGTATCGGAGATGGGCGAATGACACCCAGTGGAATGACCCAGCCCTTTAGAGTCAATTCTGCTTGGGTTTTTCAGCTAGACTGCAAGACACCCTGGTTCAGTACACCACACCTGAGTCATTGGAGGCTACAATGTCCCTAGCCATACGAGTTGTCAGACGCTTGAGGGAGAGACCAAAACCTACTATATCTCCTGTACCAATCCCTGCTGATGAGACTATACCCAATGAACCCATGCAGTTGGGAGCAGTAGGTTAAACATCCTGTGGCTACTGTTTGCGAAGTGGGCGGAGCATGTTTTTTCTGTGGAAAATCTGACCATTTTATTAAGGTCTGTCCACTTCGCTCCAAGACCACGCAGTCTCAGAAGCAGCCTACCTTGGGTCGTTCAGAAGGAGATGACCAGATAGTTTAACTGTCCTTCCTCACTAAGTCTCCGTTCACACTGTCTGCCAAGGTGGTGATGGATGGTAAAACCGATACTGTGCCAGTTCTGGTCGATAGCGGAGCGGGGGTCAATTTGATGGATTTTCATTTTGCTCGGGCTCATGGTCTCACCAGCAGTGCTTTAGTGAGACCCATTCCCATCGCCTCAATCGACTCAGTTCCACTCAGCCAGAAGGTCCTCTCCCAAGTGGTGCGTAATGTGAAACCTGAGCAGAGGTACTGTCTACCAGGAGGTTCTTTCCTGTCACCTCTTGGAGAACCTGCCCACTCCCATTGTATTGAGCCTTCCCTGGCTAGAGAAACACAACCCAGTAATTGACTGGCTGGCCGGAAAGGTTGTAACTTGGAGGGCTTTCTGTGTGAGTAATTGCCTCGCTACAACTATTTCTGCCGTACTGGTGGCACCGACTCCTACCCCACATCCAGAAGTAAATGGGAGTGAGCCTGGAAAAGGGGGTGGAGTCTAGAATATGCCTCAGATTAATGGTGGGTCTAGGTGTCATTCCAGGAGGAGGGGCGGGGAGAGACGGTGGTTCCTGCTGTGCACTCCAGGGGAGGGAGCCCTGGGACCCAGGGGGGTACTGCTGCAATTTACAGTCCTGGATGTGTGCCCTCTAACTGTGACCGCAGATTTGGAAATAAACGTGCAAGTCCAGACCTGAGAGTTCATGAGTATGTGTGGGTGTTATCCAAACACGTCAGGTGGAAGTGTGCTGCTGGGGCTCCTGGTTCTGGGGTTATAGGACTGTTTTGGATATTGGCCATTTGTAATCCTGTGCTGTACTACCTTGACCTACCCCCAGGTTTGACAAACCGTAATGTCTTCCATATCTCGTCGCTCAGGAAATGTGGACTTATTTTGGATGCGCCGTAGTTGAGTCCGGAGGCCTCTCTTAAAAATGGGGGTACTGTCACGTGCTGACATTGCTGGATGCTGCTGTGTATGTGTTTGTCTTTAATAGCTGCATGGTTGATAGTTGTGAAGGTCCTGGCCTCCTGTGTTGGGCTTCAGAACTGCATTCACTATTATGTTCAACTGCTGGTTGAGGGATTAATGTGTGACTCACATGAACTCCCCTCCCCCTAGCCTTTAAGTAGCCTCTCCTTCTACCAGGTGGTGCTGCTGATAGAGTTTCACTCTATGCCTGGAAGCCGTGCTGTGCTGACCTGTGTGTTTGTGTGGCTCATATCCTTTCTGTTGGAGTTACTGTATCCCGGTTCTGTGGAGGGAGGTGAGGGGGAAATAGTGCAGGGCTGGTGGAGGAGTTTTAGGGAGAGTCTGGAGACCTGAACCTTCTCGCCATCAGAGATACATTCGGGGATAGGGCGCTTTAGGGTTTCCGGGACTAGGGTATAGACTAGTTTCTGGTCACCTGCCCATAACTGCCATTCTTATCGGTTTCTCACTTACCATGACACCGTCAGAGGAATTATTATTATATTTATTTATTAGCACATTGTTCCATGCGCCTTTACATAAGGAGGGGGTAACAAGGACAGGTACATATTTTGAGCAGTCAATGCTTGCTGTAATGACGTAGAGTCCTGCCGAGGGCTCACAGTCTACGGTGGGGAGACACGATGGGGGGGGATGCGCCAAGCGGTGTGAGCGGCGCTGGTCATCATGTGTTGTAGGCTTGTTGAATAGATGAGTTTTCAGGTTCTTTTGAAGTCTTGGGGTACGATGTTGAGTTGGGGCGAGGTTCCAGAGTCTGGAGGCGCGGAGAAGTCTTGTATGCGGTTGTGGGAGGATGAATGTGGGAGGAGAGAGGAGTTCTTTTAGAGCGTCAGGTTGCTGCAGGTTGGTGATGAGAGACCATGTCGGAGATGTAAGGGGGGGACTAGAGTTGTGGATGGCTTTGTAGTCAGGGTTATGATTTTAAATTAGATCTTGGGGGTGGGTGATGAGTGCATGCGGAGAGGGGAGCTAGGGGGAATAGCGAGAAAGTGATTAGAGGGCAGTGGTTCAGGATAGAGTGGAGAGTGAAGGGAGGAGGCAGGGAGACCGTGAGCAGTAGGTTGCAGTAGTCAAGCGGGAGATGATGAGGTGTGGACGAGAGTTTTGGCGGGTTCATTAGGTTAAGAACGGGCGGATGCGTGAGATGTTCTTGGTTGGATCGGCGGAGGTGAAGGCTTGGATTGGGCTTGAAGGAGAGAGGTCGAGGTGATCCGAGCACTTGGTGGGACTGGAAGAGACTCGTGACTCGATGAGTCGGGAAGGGGATCCCTGACCAGACACAAGAAATGATTTGACCATAGTGGAAGACCATCTTTGTGAGCTGTTGTTTCCTGTACATACATATGGTACTAAATTGGGAACTGGGTGTGAACTTCAGAGAATTAAGGCGTTCAGCATGTTAATTGAGGGAAGATACCCACTAACTTGGACTTGTGGCCTAATGGGTTGCAACATTACCCCCATTAGGGCCTATTTCCTATTTTGTAATATTTGGTTATGAAATGACAGTGACGAAAAGAGTAGCGACACTGACGTTGGACTACTATGCATGTTACTTTCTAGTCTTGCAATGTTAATCACAGGGTAATAAAGCCAGTAGTTTAAGTAAAAGATTGCATGGACCTGCTGATAAGAGAAGCACAGTTGCTTTAATTTTTTTTAACTCTTAGAGCAAACTGTCCTCAGGTTACATAGAAAAAAATCTGCTGAGAGATTCCCTTTAATTTGCCACTGAGTCATCCTTCTGAGTCATTGCACCATGTACCTGTTTACATTTGTGTTATCCATGTGTCCATCCATGTGTACGTGTGTGTCGTCGGTGTGTCATCCATGTATCGACCGTGTGTCATTCATGTGACACATCAGACTTAAATTCATTCAAGAAATTACTGATTTTTTTGTGCAAAGATTCTGGTGGATGATAGATGAATGAAACTTTTCCCACAGAAAATTATTGGTTTTACACATTTTGTCATACATATGTTTATTTCCTTTGTGTGTTGGAACAACTAAAAAAAAAACTGCCATAAAAAGGAAAATTGGACATAATTTCACACAAATCCCCCAAAATGAACAAGACATAATATTTGGCACCTTTTGTAAACTGTAGGTGGGTAAACAACTTTGTTTCAAGCATGTGATGCTCAGTCAAACTCACCTGCGGCAAGTAACAGATGTGAGTAATCTAAAAATCAATCCCACCTGAAACCAGATAAAAGGGGAGAAGTTGTCTCAATCTTTTCTTTGTGTATTTATGTGCCAAACTAAGCATGGAGAACGAAAGAAGAAAAGAAAGCTGAGGAATTGAGAACCCATATTTTAGAAAAATACCAACAACCTCAAGGTTCCGAGTCTATATTCAGAGATGTTGATGTGACCTTGTCCATGGTGCATAACATAATTAGGACCTTTACAACCCTTGACACTGTAGTTAATATCCAAGGACGTGACGGCAGAGAGAAATGTATAAAATGCTATAACACACCATAGTCCGGATAGTGGATAAGCAGCTCCTATCAATTTTCAAGAAATTTAAGCTCTCCTGCATGCTCAGGGTGCATCAGTATCAGCACAAACTGTCCGTCAACATTTGAATGAAGTGAAACTGGCATGCTTCGGGATCCATCTGGTGACATTTGTCTAGGGATTCGATTTCTTGTGAGCCACAGGACGTTCTTTCTCTGTATACGTGCTGATTGTCTTTTACTTTTGTTTAATTCTTTTTCAGTCACCCGAATTTTTCATATACTGTACTCACTTAGTCTGCCCTATCACATTGCGAGTGTGGCTATTTATACCTTCCCCTTGCTGGTATTCACAATCCTATGTGAATCTTGCTTGGAGTTCCAGCTACACTGACAAGAGTTTATGCCTGCCTGGTATAGACCACCTAGGGTTAATGTATTTTGCTGTTAAATTTTCCATCCTCCTGCTAATAGGTAGTATAAAGATATTCTTGCTTGCAGCAAGAACTTCACTTTTGCCACTATATAATATATATTTAATGTTTTATCACCTTTAGTTCTCTTTCTATTTAGCATATCTTTCATATTATGGTTAATGGCCTTTTAAGATAGGGTGAGATGCGCATATAGGTCTTATCTTTAGGAGACAGGTTTGTGTGAATATAGAATGCTCACCTGATAAGTTGGGTAGCACACAACCGGCGTTGATCGCGCAGACAATACAGAGTTGCCAGACCGTACTCACAGGTCACTGTGGTCACGATAAGCTTCTGCAGACACAGTACCGTGTCCGAGCTGCGTGATCATATGATAGAAAGACAATACAGCGGTATGTTGGTAAAGTGGTAGCTGTTATATATTTAAAACAGCTACCACTTTACGACATCGCTGTATTGGTCTTCTATCATTGTCACAGCAGCTTCGTGACACGGTCTTTGTCCCACGAGCTTAATGGCCTTTTAGGTAGCACGGTCTGAGTGATCTCGTAGTTTTGCAGTCAAAGTTATTCCAACTCACTCAGGTGCCACCAGGGTTTGGTTTAGTAACCATAGTTTGTATGGGAAACATTTGGGCCAGGTGCAGTAATTTAGAGAGAGACCCTTTCATCCCATTTGAGGAACCATGTGTGGAGACACGGGGGTCAGTGGTGCTCTCATCTGCTGGCCTGGCCGCCTTTAGAAAGACCGCATGGACAAGGTCTCATACCAACTAAACACCCAAACGTCTTAACTGTGGGAGGAACACTATTCAGAGAACCCAGGGTGGGAGAACCATACAATAGTAAGACTTTATTGGCCCTCAACAGTTAAAGGCATATAACACATAATCTGCAAGAACACATGATGTAACAGACAACAGCGTTTCACCCTTCCACTGGCTCGCCAGGGATCAGAATCTTTGTGCCTTTGACACTTCCAGTGCCACTTACTCTCATCCAGCAGCACCCAGCTTTTGGTGGGCACCCACTGAGAAAGGAATAGTGACAAGCTTAGGAAGCTGACTGAGCACAGCAAAGTCTGTAGCCAGGTGACTGAATTGTCTCAGCCAGGGTATCTTCCTTATGTAGTCCCCGATATTCCAGCCGGAACTGAAATTCCTAGGCTGAGATTCTGGCCTTCTAATTGGACCGGAGTCCCTAGATTGAGACTATGTAGCAAATTAATTTCTGATGTTTGACGAAAGTACTTTATATAACCCAAGCCTAGACCTCAGAGTATATTGTGTTCTTTCAGGATTGGTTTGATAAGGCTGTCCTATTATTAGTTGGCATTTCGAGCCGAATGACTAATACTCCTCTGTGCGATATAGACAGAGGGGATGAGTTAATTTACATTAAATTAGCAATACACATACTCAGACAATAAAAGGCTTTGAATCGTCTGGCAAGAAACAATGTCTTAATAAACATGAGATATCAAGCAAAATGCCAATATGTCTGGCCAAATTAAGAACATTAACCCCTGACCAGCATTGAGGACAGCTGTGTTGTCACATTTCTCCCCTTCCTAATTTTCCCCAGAAACTGCTAAATCTTGACAAAGTTTGTTGTTGACAGGGCGGCCAGATATGATAGGCCTCTGTTCATCCTTCACCTCTTGATGGCATTGTCCTTTTCTTGTGGTGAGGTCAGCAACAGAGGCTAGCATCTATACACCTCTGCCTAATTTCCCCCAAGATGGCAGACATACTGTGGACAAGCACTAAGGTGGCCTCCATGAGTTGTATTTTCATAAACGTCTTACTATCAATCCCCCCAGTCCATGGCCACAGTCTAGTTAGGTTTACTCACTGTTGTTGGTTTAGAGGAGGATGATGGATATATGGGTTATACTCAGAAGGGGTGGCAGAAGGATTCACATCAGGGTGCTGCTTGGAATGCATGTGGGAGATGGCTGTGAAAAACTGGCTGGATAGTCTTTGTCCTAGGTAATTCTGTAATGATTGCCCTCCACACCTTTTGGGTGTGCTATCATCTTAAGTGTCTGCCGCCAAATTGGATGCTTTGTCTGAGTGTGTGCACGGCACCGTAAGAAACACGCTGACATCAAGTTAAAGTAGAGCTTAATGACAAAGACCTTTATTTTAGGAGGGGTTAGCAGTTTTAATACTTATCATTAAAGGGGCATTCCTTAGGGGTGTTTCTAGGGGGTGTTAGCATCACATTATGCTGAATGTACATTTTATTCTGAAAAAAACATTCAATCATATAGTGTGTGTTAGTTAGCATTTTAGCCTTGGTTTAGTACAGTCGGTACAGGAACATCTTGATAAGAACTGCTTCAGCACTGCTACATAATCTTGAGACAGAAGAATTTCCAGAGAGGGGAGGAAAAAATAGGAGCAAAGGTTTTTATAACCATAACATGCTGTTAGTACACTGGAAGATTTCTGAATGACTTCTATAAGAGTTATATAGTTTACTAGCTGTAGTACCCGGCTACGCCCGGGTTAATAAATAACTGCTGTTAGCTATAACAAAATAGAATTTGAATATGTCATATTAATGACCTGTAGGAAAATAGAAGTTGAGCTGTGATTGGTTGCTATAGGCAGCCTAATAAATCTCCAGCCAACAGTAAACCCTCCGCCCGGCCGGGCAGTATATGTTACCTCACACATACACATAATAGACAGCTCATGTGACTGACATCTGCCTTAATTCCCTATATGGCACATGTGTTGCACATTGGCTGTTTTTAATCAGATGTTTATGTTTGGAAAATAAAGATAGCTTACGTATGAGGCGAGTTGTGTGAGGTGATTTGTGCACATCTGTGTCTGTCTGTGTGGTGTGTGTGTCCCTGGGGTGTGTATGTGTGTGTCCCTGTGGGATGGGGTCTGTGTGGTGTGTGTCTGTGTTGTGTGTGTTTTTTTGTGGTGTGTGTGTCTCTGTGGGGTGAGTGCATGTGCCCCTATAGGGTGTGTATGTGTGTGTCCCTGTGGGGGGGTCTGTGTGGTGTGTGTCTCTGTTGTGTGTGTCTCTTTGTGGTGTGTGTGTGTCCCTGTGGGGTGAGTGCATGTGTCCCTATAGGGTGTGTATGTGTGTGTGCCCCTGTGTGGGGGTCTGTGGTGTGTGTGTGTATCTGTGTTGTGTGTGTCTCTTTGTGGTGTGTGTGTGTGTCCCTGTGGGGTGAGTGCATGTGTCCCTATAGGGTGTGTATGTGTGTGTGTCCCTGTGGGGGGGTCTGTGTGGTGTGTGTGTGTCTCTTTGTGGTGTGTGTGTCCCTGTGGGGTGAGTGCATGTGTCGCTATAGAGTGTGTGTGCGTCCCCTTGGGGTGTGGGGGTGTCTCTGTGTTGTGTGTGTCTCTTTGTGGTGTGTGTTTGTTCGGGTGCGTGGTGAGTATCCAATGTTGGGGCTGCACCTTAGCGACTATACACTTGCTGTTACCCTTTGTGTGCGTGTGGTGTGTATACATTATTATTATTATTATTTATTTATATAGCGCCATTAGGTTCCATGGCGCTTTACATGAGGATGAGGGAGACAAGAACAAGTACACTAAGTCTAGGCGATCAGGACGTACAGGTATAGGAGGGGCAGGGACCCTGTCCACGAGGGCTCACAGTCTACGAGGGGCGGGTTAGCATACAGTAGGATGGGGGAATGTCAGGTATGGGTGGTCGCCTGGGTCTCATGGCAGGTTGTAGGCTTGACGGAATAGGTGAGTCTTCAGGTGACACTTGAAGCTTCTCAGGGTAGGCAAGTGTCTGACGTGTTCGGGCAGGGAGTTCCAAAGTAAGGCAGATGCCCGGGAGAAGTCCTGGACTCGGTTGTGTGAAGAGGTGATGAGGGGGGAGCAGAGGAGGAGTTCTTGGGAGGAGCGGAGGTTGCGTGAGGGTAGGTATCGGGAGACCAGGTCGGAGATGTATGGTGGGGCCAGGTTGTGTATGGCTTTGTACGCCATGGTTAGTGTTTTGAATTGGGATCTCTTGGAGACGGGGAGCCAGTGAAGGGCTTGGCAGAGGGGGGAGACAGGGGAGTAGCGTGAGGACAGGTAGATTAGTCGGGCAGCGGAGTTGAGGATAGACTGGAGAGGTGTGAGGGAGTTAGCTGGGAGGCCATTGAGAAGGAGGTTGCAGTAGTCAAGGCGGGAGATGATAAGAGCATGGATGAGTGTTTTAGCGGTGTCGTGGGTGAGGAAGGAGCGGATCCGTGAGATGTTCTTGAGCTGGAGCCGGAGGGATGTGGTGAGGGCCTCGATGTGGGGCTTGAAGGATAGGGAGGAGTCAAGGATTACCCGAGGCACTTGGCTTGGGGGACTGGGGAGAGGGCGCAGTCGTTGATGCAGATGGATAGGTTGGGAGGTGGGGTGGAATTTCTTGGGGGGAAGACTATGAATTCAGTTTTGTCCATGTTGAGTTTAGGGAAGCGGGCAGAGAAGAAGGATGAGATGGCGGAAAGGCATGTGGGATTTTCGAGAGTAGGGAGGTGATGTCAGGGCCGGACAGGTAGATTTGGGTGTCGTCAGCGTAGAGGTGGTACTGGAGGCCATGGGACTCGATGAGTTGCCCTAAGCCGAGAGTGTAAATGGAGAAAAGTAGGGGTCCCAAAACCGAACCTTGGGGGACTCCGACAGAAAGGGGGTAGGGTGAGGAGGAGGTGTGGGAGTGGGAAACGCTGAAGGTCCGGTCCGCTAGGTATGAGGAGATCCAGGAGAGGGCAAGGTGGGTGATGCCAAGGGATTCCGGAGAAGAAAGGAGTGGTCAACCGTGTCGAAGGCGGCAGACAGGTCAAGGAGGAGGATGGAGTAGTGGTGTTTGTTCTTGGCGGTCAGCAGGTCGTTGGTGACTTTGGTCAGGGCTGTTTCGGTGGAATGGAGGGGTCGGAAGCCGGACTGTAGGCGGTCGAAGTGGGAGCACGAGGAGAGGGGAGAGGACAGTTCGGAGTGGACGTGCTGTTCAAGTAGCTTAGAGGCGAATGGGAGAAGAGATATGGGGCGATAGTTAGAGACAGAGGTAGGGTTAAGTGAGGTTTTTTTTAGGATGGGCGTGATTAGGGCGTGTTTGAAGGCCGAGGGGAAGGTACCAGTGCTAAGTGAAAGGTTAAAGAGGTGGGTGAGGGCTGGGATGAAAATGGAGGTGTGGCTCGGAATGAGGTGGGATGGGAGTGGGTCGTGGGCGCTGGTGGTGAGGTGTGATTTTGACAGGAGGGAGGAGAGTTTGTATTCAGTTATGGGGGGAAGTGGCTGATGGAGGAGGAGGGCGGTGTAGATGGGAAGGGGAGTTGTGGGGACAGTGGACTGAAGCTGCTTCTGATCTTGTCAATCTTCTCCTTGAAGAAGGTTGCAAAGTCTTCAGCAGAGATGAGGGGAGAAGGGGGAGGAGCAGGCGGGCGAAGTAAGGAGTTGAAAGTTTTGAAGAGCTGTTTGGGGTTGCGGGACAGAGAGGTTATAAGGGATGAGAAGATCACTTGCTTGGCGGAAGCAAGTGCCGTTTTGAAGTCAGTGATGGATTGCTTGAACAGAGCAAAGTGCTCGGGGGTGTGAGACTTTTTCCATCTCCTCTTGGCGACCCTGAACGCCCGTCTCAGGTTTTTAGTGAGGGTGGTGTGCCAGGGTTGCCTGTTAATGCGTGGAGCATGGAGAGTGAGGGGGGCGGCTAGGTTGAGAGCGTTCGTTATGGTGGTGTTGTATAGGGTGGTGGCAATGTCAATGTCGTGAGCGCAGGGAATGTCGGTGAGAGGGAGGAGTGATTCAGAGAATAAAGAAAGATCAAGATCTTTTAGGTTTCGGCGAGGGTGATCAAGTTTACGGAGAGGGGGTAGTGTGGCAGGGGAGGAGAGGGCGGAGAAGGTCAAGAGATGGTGGTCGGACAGTGTGATTTCCGAGGTTGTGAGGTTGGAGAGGGAGCAAAGGCGGGTAAAGATGAGGTCAAGCGTGTGGCCTTGTTCGTGAGTGGAAGAGGAGGACCATTGGGAGAGCCCTAGGGAAGTGGTCAAGGAAAGAAGGTTGGAGGTGGCTGAGGAGGGAGTGTCAACGGGGATATTGAAGTCGCCCATGATGATGGAGGGGATGTCAGTGGAGAGGAAGTGAAGTAGCCAGGTGGTGAAGTCGTCAAGGAAGGAGGCGGTGGGTCCAGGGGGGCGGTAGATGATGGCTATTTGGAGGTTGCAGGGGGAGAAGATTCAGACTGAGTGGACTTCGAAGGAGGGGACAGTGACGGATGGGGGCTGGGGGATAGGGCTGAAGGTGCAGGAGTTGGACAGCAGTATGCTGACTCCATCGCCTTGTTTGCCAGAGGGACGAGGGGTGTGGGACAGGCTGAGGCCGCCGTAGGATAGTGCAGCAGGGGAGGCCGTGTCGGAGGGTGTGAGCCAGGTTTCGGTGAGGCCAAGGAATGACAGTTTCCTGGAGATAAAGAGATCATGGATGTCGGGGAGTTTGTTGCACACTGAGCGGGCATTCCAGAGTGCGCCGGGTAGAACGGTAGGTGGGGCATGGGTTGGGGGAATGGGTCTGATGTTGGTGGGGTTGCGAGGGCTAGTGGTGGTGAGGTTGCGATGGTTGGCAGTGGTTCGTGGGATGAAGGTTGTTGTGGGGATGTTGCGGGGGGGGCCAGGATTGGGGGAGATGTCACCCGCAAGGAGGAGGAGTAGGCAGAGGGTTAGCAGGTGGAGCATGAGAGCTTGCGAGGCGGGCGTGCTTGTTTGGTGATTGAGGATTGAAAGTGAATGAAAAGGTTGGTGAAGTGGGTGAGGTGGTTCGGCAGGATGGAGGGTGAGAGCAGTATATTGTTGCTGGGAGGGGGGATAAGTGGGGGTAGTAGGAAGTGGAGAAGGATGGGAGTGAGAGTGAGGAGTAGCGGGAACATTGCGTACGGAGAGCAGGGAGAGAGTGTGGCAGCAGGGGTCAGAAGCAGAGTGGGGAAAGTTGTGGTAGTGGATAAATGGTCATCAGTGGGGAGCGGTCACGGGATGAGGTGATGACCGGGGATGAGATGTAAGGTGGGGGGTCGGATGGATGGGTCAGATGGGGAAGTTGGGGGATCAGTCGAGGCGGTCGGTGTTGACAGAGGCGATTGCGGGGTTGGTTGATGGAGCAGCAGTGGGACAGGTAAGGCATCCAGGGTTCAGTTCGGGGTGGAATGCCATCAAGGTATGAGCTACAATCCTGGGGAGATGTGGCTGTGGATGAGATCTAGCAGTCCGGGACAGGATGGTGGAGGCGAGGACAAGGTGGTGCAGCCAGTATGGGAGAAATAGTTTGTCAAGATGAGGTAAGATGGCTGGGGAGGATGGGTGGGCTGATGACTAGTTCCTTATTTGTGGAAGGGATTGAAGGAGTTAATATGCAAAGAAGTGGTAAGGGTGGTAGGGATTAGAAGGGAAACATTGTGGGGGATTTATATTCCTTTACCTGCCAGTCTTTTCCAGTCCATTTCTAGTCTATTTCTAAGTATTGTACTTAGAAGATGTACTTTGAAAGATGTAGTTTGGAAGATGCATGGATCAGACTAAGTCTGGATCAGACTTGTGGTTCTGAATAAATCTGTAGCTGAAGAGGTTTCAGGTGTTGATTAGTTGCTGGGTGTGGATGAAGTGACCAGATGATGGGGGGTTAGGCAGAGGTAATAAAAATGGGGAAGGGGCTGGAGAACTAACTCTAGGTCATGCAACAGTGATCATGAGAATTGATGAAAAGCAGAGACATAAAAGGTAAGAAAATATAGACATATATAGATATTATAAGCACAGTATACAAGCAGTGAGTCTAGCAAGGAGGGTGGGTGGAAGTTCACAATGCGTTCACAAAAGCGTACCTAACACACATTATAAGCACAGTATACAAGCAGTGAGTCTAGCAAAGCTGGGTGGGTGAAAGTTCACAATGCATTCACAAAAGCGTGCCTAACACACATTATAAGCACAGTATACAAGCAGTGAGTCTAGCAAAGCTGGGTGGGTGTAAGTTCACAATGCGTTCACAAAAGCGTACCTAACACACATTATAAGCACAGTATACAAGCAGTGAGTCTAGCAAAGCTGGGTGGGTGTAAGTTCACAATGCGTTCACAAAAGCGTACCTGTGGGAAGAGGAAACAGCCCGAATTAGATGATGATGATGATGATCATAAGGTTGATGATACAGCAGATACAAATGGTGATGAATGGAATAATGTATCATAGATGTCTAGTCTATTTCTATGTATTGAACTTAGAAGATGTACTTTGAAAGATGTACTTTGGAAGATGCATGGATCAGACTAAGTCTGGATCAGACATGTCCCATGTGTGTGGTGAATATCTCTTGTTGGGGCCCCACCTTAGTGACTATATGCTGGTATATGCTGTTAGTCTTTGGTGCTATCATTAAGCCCCTCTCATTCACAACTGTCAACTGGTAACTGTCGCTTTTTCCCCATTATGTAGATAGGGGCAAAATTGTTTGGTGAATTGGAATGCGCGGGGTTAAAATTTCGCCTAACAACAAAGCCTATGACGCTCCCGGGGTCCAGACATGTGACTATGCAAAATTTTGTCTCTATAGCTGATAGCTGTCGATTTTCCTCCCACACGTTTCCTTTACCTTTTTTCCCATTATGTAGACAGGGGCAAAATTGTTTGGTGAACTGGAACGCGCAGGGTTAAAATTTCGCCTCACAACATAGCCTATGACGCTCCCGGGGTCCAGACGTGTGACTCTGCAAAATTTTGCGGCTGTAGCTGCGACGGTGTAGATGCCAATCCCGGATATATAAAATAGGAAGGGGGAACAAGAGGCGCAATAGTGCCCTATCACTCAGACACTAAGAGATGAGAGGTATATTGTCAAAACCACTCACCTATTCCAGTTGTGATGACCCACAACTGGCTTGAAGGCATACAATCAATACCGGCTGCTGCAGGACCTCCACCAACCACTCGCACGTGGGAAGACTCTCAGGAAGCTGGGAAAAGGTGTGTGACAGTCCGCGCCACCGGGTACCCTGAGGAAGGCGCCAGGTGGAGCGCTGAAACATGTTGGAGAATAAAGATAAAGCTTGAAATAACTTCCTGCATCCCAGGTGATTTCTTTGGTACCCGGTGGCGCGGACTGTCACACACCTTTTCCCAGCTTCCTGAGAATCCCGGATATACACACATACACAAACACATACACACATTCAGCTTTATATATTAGATTAACTATTTATTACCATAACAATTCTTCAAAATAACCGTTGTGGGGAGACCATCCATGAGGCCCACTTCAACCTCTCCCTTGTCGCTTCCCAAAGTAACATGTGTAGAGAGACTCTCCACAAGCCCCATATCAACTCTTCCTGGTCAATCCCCAAAATAACAGGTTAGGGGACACTGTCCAAAAGCTCCAAATCATCTTCTTCCTGGTCAGTCACCAAAAAAACAGGTGTGGTGAGGCTGTCTATTAGCTCCACCTCGACCTCTCCATGGTCGGTCCCCCACTCCAACTGCACAAATGCCAGAGGGATGTTTAACTGCTGGCCCTCAGCCAGGAAGATGGATAATTGGCAACATGGTAAATGGTCTTCTGGGGGAGCAATATCTCGGTTTACCAGGATGATGCAGAATCAGTGTCTTGTAGTCCCTGGCCCTGTGTATCCTTGATTTGGACCAGCCGGGCTGGCAGATGGGCTCTGGGCATGGGGCCCCAGTTTTGGAGACAATCTTTATCAATATGTTCAAGTTGCCCACATGTATAACAGCACCGTGCATTGGGCAAGTCACAGGCCATGTTTGTAGACCTTTGCCATAGGGTGTTTCTGCTGGGTAGCCAGATAATACTTCTCGAGTGGCTGGTGCTGACCATGTCTAAACTAAAATTATCAAAAGTAATTTCAAAACACAATCTCTCTCTTCACTCTAGGCTTTGGGCCCTAATTCGGACAACAACTCTTGGATTCGGTCTCCCTGGGATCAGGTCGATTCCAGACTGTTACTCGATCCATGATGTGGCACACTGTTAAAATTTTCTGGGTCAATCTCGGTGAGGTCCTCATCATCTTTCATATTATTCTGTGCAGTCCAATGGACCAATTCCTTGATCAATTATGACCAGGTGTCAGTGTCCCTGTATTCAATCTGTTGAATCTGGCACAGCTCCTTTAGTACCAGCTTACTGCTGGAGCTGTGTGACCACACTTGTCCCATGGCTGAGCTGGTGGAGTTGGACATGGTGGTGTCCGAAATCTGATTGTCTCAATTTCTCAATTATGGCCTGCTGGGTATGCTTTTATGCCTTCCTGGTTGTTGAGCTCTTGGATGGTGTCCACAAACACCAGTCTCCTGAAGTTCCCCTGGATAAAAAAGGCTGACTAGTATCCCACTGCTGCCACCAATTGTGGAGACATAAAAGTCAGTGGTGCACTCCCGCTGGCCTGGCTCCCTTTAGAAAGACCGCATGAACCAGGGCTCATCCCAACTGAACACCTGAACTCTTTAACCATAGACGAAGCAATGTAGACAACACAGGTTGAGGGAACCACACAATGGTAAGCCATTATTGGATCCCAACAGTCAAACGCATATAACACATACTCTACAAGAACACAATGAAACAGGCTACAGAGTTTCACCCTTCCGCTGGCTCCCCAGGGATCAGGAACTTTATGCTTAGGCGCTTTCAAGGCGACTTTCTCCAACCCATCAGCACCCTTCTTTCAGCAGGCACCCACCGAGAAAAGAATAGTGACAAGCTAAAGAAGCAGACCAAACACAGCAAAGTCTGTAGTCAGGTGACCAAATTGTCCAACCTGGGTATCTTCCTTAAGTAGTTCCTGATATTCCAGCTAGAACCAAAATTCCTAGGCTGAGATTGTGGTCTTCCAATTGGGACTGGATCCCTAGATTGAGCTATTAGCATATGAACTGCTAGTGACTGAATAAAGTCCTTTTTATAACCCGAGCCTATACTTCAGAATATGTTATGTTCTTCCAGGATTGGTGGTATAAGGCTATCCTTTTACTGGTTGGCATTTCGAACCAAATGTTTAATTCTCCTCTGTGTGATGTAGACAGAGAGGGTGAGGTAATTTAAATTAAATTAGCAATACACATACTCAGATAATAAAAGGCTCCAAATTCTCTGGCAAGAAACAATGTCTAAACAAGCATGAGATAACAAACAAAGACCAGTATGTCCTGGTCGAATTAAGAACATTAACCCCCGACAAGCATTGAGAAAATCTGTATTGTCACACCACATATGCATAACAGAAACACTATGACAGGAGACTCATTAGGATCCCACTGCTGATACAAATAAATAAAAGAAAACCATACTGCAGTTTGCCAGAATGTACATGAGTTAACCAAAACTATTTTGGGAAAATGTCTTGTGGACAGATGACAGCAAGATAGAGCTTCCTAGTAAAACAAATCATTTTACTGTTTACCAAAAATGGAATTAGGCTTACAAGGAAAAAGAACACAGTACTTACAGTCAAATATGGTGGAAGTTAAAATATGTTTGGGGGCTTTTTTGCTGGTTCTGGAACTGGATGACTGTGTGCAAGGCATCATGAAATCTGAAGATTACCAAAGGATTTTGGGTAGCATTGTAGTGCCAAGTGTCAGAAAGCTGGGTTTATGTCGTAGGTCATGGGTCTTACAGTAGGACTATGACCCCAAATATACTTTAAGAAGCAGGCAGAAATGGATGGAAATAAAGCTTGGAGAGTTCTGAAGTGGACATCTATGATTCTGGATCTAATCCCATTGAACACCTGTGGAGAAATGTTAAAATTGCTGTTGGGAGAATTCACCCTTCATATATGAGAGACGTGGGGCAGTTTGCAAAATAGGAGTGGTCCAGAATTCCAGTTGAGAGGTGTAAGAAGCTTGTTAATGGTTATAGAAAGTGATTGCAGTTATTTATTTCAAAGGGTTGGCAATCAAATAGTAAATTCAGTGGGGCCAACAATTTTTACGGATGCTTTTGGAGTTTTGTGTGAAATTATGTCCAATTTACCTATATTTTCAGGTATTTTTGTGTTTTTCCAAAGGAAATAAACATCTATATAAGAAATAACAAAACGTGTTATTGTAGTAATTTTGTTATTGTTAAAAAATTAAGAGAAAAACAAGCTTCCCTCTTCTAAGAACTCAAAAGCAACTGATTAAGTCCTTATCCGGACAACATGGGATGGGTCAGTGACTTAACAACAGACCTTTTTTAGAGAAGTCCTCTTTAATTGGAGTCAATTGTTTCAGCAGCTTTCTCATTGCTGCCCAGGAAGAACGTGACCATTCTCCACAATAGTCTGCTGCCAGATGGTCTTGGGGGGTCCCATGGGCTACTCCTCTCTGCCACCATCTGCCCCAGCACACCTAATTATAGCCACCACTGGGGAAGAGGATTGAGGAATTAGTGACCAACCACCTTCATTATTAGAGACGAAGGACCTTGAGCAACACTGAGAGCCCTTGGAAGATCAATGACCCCAGTGGGTTTGTGTTCAGCTAGGCTGGCTACCCAAAATAGACCTGTCCTCCAGACAACACAAATTCCTTACAGATCGGCCACCAGCTGCCAGTTTGCAAAATTATCGTCAGTGGCAACCAGACTTACCCCAAATGCGAACCCCCTTGCTGCCCTTCAGCTTCATGAAGGAGACCTCCTCCCCAACACAGAATATGCAGAGTCTTTTGGGAAGATGATCACAAGGTATGGACTGGATGACATAGCAGATGTGACCAGCACCTTCCACAGCTATGAAGCCAAGCCCCCTCTCCTGGATGAATGCCACCTCCATGCCTCGGGTACTTTGGTCATCAAAGTCACTGGCATTAGGCCCATGTAAACCCTCTTGGGTGATGACATCCATTAGCCTAATTTCCTCAAGAATAGATGGGCTGTGGTGGCTCATGCCTAATAAGATAGTTGCTTAGAGGGGGTAGAGATCCCCACATGGCTTTCTGCAAGTCAAAGGCCTTTAATGGGGGTGCTGCGCAAGGCCTAGGAAACATGGCCTTCTGCTACCTCCACCTCCTCCTCCTCCTCATCCTCCTCATCCTCATCATCCTTCTGGATTTCCCTATGCATCTGCTGCAGCACCACCTCCAGGTGTAATAATGCAAGTCATGCAGCAAGATCCTCCTGAGTGTGACATCTGCTGCTCCCGACTGGCATGGGGAACAGTTCACCTCCTGACTGTGATCTCCTCAGTACCTGCTCTGGCATGCGAAACCAACGCTGGATCCTGACCTCAAATCATATGAGGCCCAATGTGAGTAGTGCATTAGAGCTCAAGATCAAATATGTCTCCATGTCCTGTGCCAGCTGCTCTGTTCTGGTAATGAAGCACCCTCTGCACCTTGAGTGCTGAGAAAGATGACATCTTCCAGAGCTGGCATGTCTTGCGCTGGTTCCATCACATAGTCAAACTGCGTACTATAAGAAATCACAGCGTAGCTAAATTGTACTGCACTGCCAAGATGGTGCTGGGCTCCGCAGTGTCACCTCTTTGCTTTGCCTAGGGGCCCGTCTCTTCCAGTGCCAGGACACAAAGATTTACAGGATATTATTGTTTGCACAATCTTGTTGCCTTGCTCCTCATTAACCCCACCATGGGGTGGGCTGCAGAAGGCACCTGACATACAAATTCCATTACACAGACAATAGGTAACACCTGAACTTGCTGATGGGTGGGGTGATTATTGAATCCTGACATGTTTGGAGGACACATAAGAAAAAGAAAATAGCTTATTCAGCTCACCACCAATTCATCTGGAATGTTGAATAAAGTTAATGGGCAGCATTGCATGGACAAGTCCAATATTAATGATACATATAACACACTTGTATTCTAAATGTATGGAATGAAATGAAGTAAAGTGATTGCACATTTTCAAGAAGCAATATCCAAAGTATGGTGTTTGTTGAGTGTGAACAGACCTATATTACTATGTATGTGAAGCATATAATGGCTGTTTCATTTTTATATGAATTGTTAACATATACGCGTATAGAAGTAATGGCCTTGCACGTTGCCGACGTTTCTGCGATAATAAAGGTTTACTCTCCAAAAAAAAATAATATAATAAAACATTTAAAAAAATATTAAGCTCTTTTAAACAGATGTTTAAAGGACATTCTAAGGTTCCTGGTCATCATAGCTGCTATAACATCTGACACTGTTTCCAAAATTCATACCCTGCAGGTGTCAAAACACCTGCAAACTCCAGGAAGCTTAAACAATTCTATTAAGGCTCTAAAAAAATTCTACAGGTTGAAAGAACACGGTAGAACCATTGGATGGGAACACTTCTCACCATATGGTTAGGTGTTGTTTCCATCCAGCAGGTCTTCCGGTGAGCATTTTGGCCCCAAAAAAACTGGAAAAGTTTTAATTTCAAACTTTTTCCCCAAACAAAGCCACATAAGCCAATTTTTTAGTAAATTGGCAAACATGTCCAGGAAAAGTTTGCTCATCTCTACTCTAGGTACTCATGCACCCGCAACACATTCCAGCAAATCTGCACAATAATATATCCCTCCTTCCCTTATGATATTTGCACTGAGACAGAAACGTAGAGTTTGACCACATATGGGGTACTGATGTAGTCCAAAGAAATTGCACAACAATTGAGGTGTTCCAATGTTTTTCAATTAGCACTTTTAAAACATTGTCACAATAAAGTAGTTTCCCACCACATATGAAATTGCACAGCAAATTGTATGTTTCACTGTCTTCGGTTACCCATGTGAACATAAAAGCAAAATTAAAATAAATAATAAAAGCTTAAAGCAAAATTATTGTGGGAAAAATTCATTTTTTCAGCTCAATGTTATAAAATTTTGCAAAGCATCTTTAGGTTCAAGGTGCTCATCACATCTTTAAATAAATTCCTTGAGGGACATAGCTTCCAAACTGGGTTCACTAGTGGGGTTTTCTGTTTAGGCACATCAGCAGGTCTGCAAACACAATATTGTGTCTGTTATCTATCCCAGCCAATTTTGCACTTCAAAAGCCAATTGGTGCTGCTTCCTGCCCAAGCTCTGCTGTGCTTCCATACATTAGTGTCTCCCCATACATGGGGTATTAGTGTACTCAGGAGAAAATGCACAGCAAAATGTACATCTATGTTCTCCGATTACATATGTGAAAATAAAAATTTGAGGGGAACGCAACTTTTTTTGTGGGAAAAATTCATTTTTTCATTTTCACAGGTCAACATTATAAAATTCTGTAAAGCACCTTGTGGGCTCAAGATGCTCATCACACCTCTAGATAAACTCCTTGAGAGTTTTAAACACTTGTGGCCAATTTCCATTGTTTAGGCACATCAGGCTACACAAATGCGGCTTGGCGTCCATTATCTACTCCAGCCAATTCTGTGCTCCAAAATTCAAATGGTTCTCATACCCATCTGAGCCTTGCTGTGTGCTAAAACAGGTGTTTTCCACCACATATGAGGAATCAAAAAATGTATGATCCATTTTCTCTTGTTACACTTGTGAAAATGAAAAAATTGGGGCTACATCAGTATTTCTGACAGAATTAAAATTAATTTTCTTCCTTCCAGATTGCTATAATTCTTGTGACGTGCCTAAAGGGTTGATTAACTTTGTGATTTTGAGCACTTTGAAGGTTGTTGTTTTTAGAATGGTGTCACTTTTGGGTATCTTCTGTATCATTGGCCCCTTAAAGTCACTTCAAATGTGATGTGGTCACTAAAAGAAATGATTTTGTCAATTTTGTTGGAAAAAATAGAAATTGCTGATAAACTTTTAACCCTTCTAACTTACTAACAAAAAATAATTATGCTTCAAAAATAAAACTAATGGAAAGTAGCTAAGTGATAAATGTTATTTATTATCTAGTTTTATGGTACACCTATTTGGCATAAAAAATCAAAATTCCAAAATTTTAACTTTTTTGCCAACTTTCTTATTTTTTCATAAATAAATGCAATACATATCAACCAAATTTTCCACTAATGTGAAAAACAATCTAACAAGAAAAACTATTTCAGAATCACTGGGATCTGAAGCATTCCAGAGTAAGGCTGGCTTCACACCACGATGTGATCCGGTCCGGGGCTGTCTGGGTTGACCATGACAGCCCCGGACCGGATCAGCACACAGAACCAGAGGGCCAAATGTGCCCTCCGGTTCTGTGTGCAGCTGGATGCTGCTAATTGCAGCCGCAGCTGCTGATTTTTCAAGACCGCGGCTAGCATGGAGCTAGCTGCAGTCCTGAAACAACAACGGTGTGCAGCCACCAGTGTCCGGTTCCCGGGATCCGGCAAATTGGGGAGATTTTTCTCCCCAGACAAAAAAATGATGCAAGCATCATTTTTTTGTCTGGAGAGAATAATCTGTATTCTCCCAGATTATCTCGGAGTGATGAAACCGGATGGCAGAGAGCTGCCTTCCGGCTCCATCCGACCCCATAGGCTGCTATGGGGCCAAAAACCGGTCTGGGGCTGTCTGGTTTAGACCGGACAGCCCTGGATCAAAAAATCCGTGGTGTGAAGCCAGTCTTATTATATCATGAAGTGACACTGGTCAGAATTGTAAACTTTTACATGGTCAGGAAGGTGAGAACAGGCTAGGGAGTAAAAGGGTCAAAGTAAATATAAAAATAGGTTTGTGCTACATATAGCTGCTGTACATGTCAATAGAACAGAATATTCTGTGGTGTGTAAATGATATATGCAGCATGATGCATATCTATGATCTCATAGATGCGCCTATATATGAATGTTAAAAATTTGAATTGTATATCTGTCTTTATATTCGTTTGGAGGTATGTTTGCAAACTCATAAAATCTCTGATGAAAGCAATCAATGCAAATTGTCAAATGTTATTTGTTTTATAGTTTGCACAGCCAAAGTCCGAAAAAAACACTATTGGTCTAAGAAACACAGGTTAAAAAAAAACTTAACCCTTACACCTTAGGATGTGTGCTCACGATCAGGAATTGTAGCGTTTTTGGATGCAGCTTATTGCCGCTGCATCCAAAACGCTGCATTGCACATTAGCAGCATAGTAGATGGGATTTTAAGAAATCCCATGCTCACTATTCTTCTCCCGACCGCAGCTGCGGTGCGGGTTGCGGACTTCTGCATGTCTGCATCATGTTAACTTCATGCTGCAGATTCGGAAGAGGTCACCATCGGGTACACGCAGGGAGAAGCTGCCCTGCACCCATCACAGATCATGAGTACAGGGCAACTGCAGTCTACCCACATGCACCCATGGCTTCCTGCATGTCTGGGGGCACTACATTAAACACACACTGCCTCCAGATCCTGACCACACAGCCTTAAAAATGTAGTTGCTGAATTTATTTTGTACCACTGGCAGTAGAATCAATATAATTTTCCATACTCTCTAAGTGAAAAAAATGAATTAAGTGAAATCAAAATTATTATACAGCTTTTACATCCCTTGAGAAGTTGTGAATGGATTATTACATTATCCATGATTCTCTTGGCTTATTCCGATACATTTATATTAATTTATGTATTGCTCTTAACTGAGTATTAATATGTTCTACTATTCAACAGGATAGAAATGAGCATATTTTCAGAGTTCTTATTTTGCTTTTTTCCTAGTAAAATGTCTGACCCTGGAGACATTTAAGTTTTAACCCCTTCATGACATAACCTACATTTACGTAATAGTCCCTGCTTTTGATGCGAGCTCAGAAACCTAGCCACATCTTTCTCCGCACATGACAACTGATTTATTCAGCCAACGTGCTTCTAACAACCGCGTAAACAGACCAGAAATGTAACTGTTAGCCAGATTAATCCTGCTGTCAGTCTCTAGTAGCGGGATTTAACAAATGCCAATGGGGGTGGAGGTTGCATCATTCCCTACTTCCATTGGCACACTTTTGACATGATTGCACAGTGCTGATAGTGATGTGTCATGACAGCTGGGGGTCAGCTGATGAACACTTTGCCTGTCATTACAGTCCTCCTGTTAACACTGGCTGTGAGCGGAATTTACGGAAGATTGCATTTTCTGCTATATAGAGCAAGGCTGGAGTCATACTGGGCAAGAGTCATGCAAAATACTCGCATGAGTCTCACATGCCTCGCTCGGCACGGAGGAGCGTGAACCTGCATAGAAATACATGCAGCTGCATGCACCTCTCTGGAGAGCCGAAGGCCATGCCGAGTGGTGCATGCAAGGCTCACGTGAGTATCTATCATTTCACTCACACTGTGTGACTCCAGCCCAATGCGCATGCACTTCTCGGGATAGGAACAACGATCAGATGATCAGAGCTTCAAGTCCCTTAAGGGAACTAGTAAATACAGTAAAAAATGGTTTTGTAGAAGTATAGAAACCCCCCCAAAAAAGTTAAAATCACTCTCCCTCTTTTTCCCAATTGAAATGAAAGAAACCAATTAAAAAATACACATTTGGTATGGCTGCATTCACAAATCTGCAACCTACCGAAATATAAAAAAAATTAAACAGATAACAACATTTAAAAAAAAACAGAAATATGTTTTATTGGCTGCAGCTACCATGCAATAAAATAAAATAAAAGGCAATTAAAACATTATATTTACATCAAAAGGATATCACTAAAAACATCAGCTTGAGGCACAAAAATAAGCCATCACTTAGCCCCAAGGCCGCTAAAAAGAAATATTTTGCGGTTCTCTGAAAATGTTGACAAAAGCACTTTTATATTTACAAATTTCAGAATTTTTTTTACCACTTAAAAGAAAAGCTATAAATGTTTGATATCTATATACTCATACTGGTCTGGACAATCATAGTGCCAGGTCAATTATAGTGCCTGGTTAGGCTTCCACGCCCGTCGTCCTCCTCGCACCTACCTACCCACCACATAATGTTTGTAATCCGCACCTCCTAGCGGAGCACTTGGATTAAAAGACCTTCATCTAATGGTGAGTGCCGTCTGTTTCTTCAAAATTTTTGGGCAATTTTGTGACTGGACCTTGTGCAGACCTGTGGAACACCATATTGCTGGCAGCACATACAAGCCTAGGACAAACACGAAAAGCCCTCTAGTGCCCAGATTCCTTCCCTACAGTTGAACTACAAAACTAAAGTCATTTCAAATGGCAACTCTCTGCCTTGAAGGAACACTAAAATAAATCTTGAAAACAAAATGTGCTAGTCAGTAACATTTATTTTGTAGACCAAGCAGGGACAAAAATTATGGAATCACTCAATTCTGAGGAGAAAATTATGGAATCATGACAAACAAACAAAACAACACTCAAATACATTACTAGTATTTTGTTGCACCATCTCTGGCTTTTATAACAGCTTGCAGTCTCTGAGGCATGGACTTAATGAGTGACAAACAGTACTCATCATCAATCTGGCTCCAACTTTCTCTGATTTCTGTTGCCAGATCAGCTTTGCAGGTTGGAGCCTTGTCATGGACCATTTTCTTCAATGTCCACCAAAGATTTTCAATTGGATTGAGATCCAGACTATTTGCAGGCCATGACATTGACCTTTTGTGTCTTCTTTCAAGGAATGTTTTCACAGTTTTTTCTCTATGGCGGATGCATTATCATCTTTAGAAATGATTTAATCATTCCCAAACATCCTTTCAAATGATGGGATAAGACAAGTGTGCAACATATCAATGTAAACTTGGACATTTATTGAAGATGTAATGACAGCCATCTCCTCAGTGCCTTTACCTGACATGCAGCCCCATATCATCATTGACTGTGGAAATTTGGATGTTCTTTTCAGGCAGTCATCTTTATAAATCTTATTGAACGACACCAAACAAAAGTTCCAGCATCATCACCTTGCCCAATGCAGATTCGTGATTCATCACTGAATATGACTTTCATCCAGTCATCCACAGTCCACAATTGCTTCTCCTTAGCCCATTATAACCTTATTTTAATTTCTGTTTAGGTGTGAATTATGGCTTTTGTTTACCTTTTCTGTATGTAAATCCCATTTCCTTTAGTCGGTTTCTTACAGTTCGGTCACAGACATTGACTCCAGTTTCCTCCCATTCGTTCCTCATTTTGTTATGCATTTCCAGTTTTGGAGACATATTGCTTTAAGTTTCCGGTGTTGACGCTTTGATGTCTTCCTTGGTCTACTAGTATGTTTCCCTTTAACAACCTTCCCATATTGTTTGAATTTGGACCACCATACACTGCGCAGTGACGTGAGAAGAAACGTTGCTAGAAGCGAAAGCTCCGATAAGTGCGGGGAGTGCAGCGCTTGCACGTGCTGTGAGGACGCAGCAACAAGGAGGGGGAGAGACGATAGCAGCTGACACACTCGGTAGGAGGTAGGAGAAGCAGCAAATGCGCATATGGAAGTGAGAACTAATGGTTTACTGGGCTAATAGGGATAATAGGAAAGGATTACATCTGCACACTGTGATTAGATTGGAATACCAGATAATGCACATACATCAGCAAGGTGAAAGAGTATGAGCACATAGTGATTAATTTAACATTTACACAGTAGGTAACACAGAATTTCAGAGATAAACACATATAATAGTGAGCACAATATAAGGAAGTATATTACACTACATGGAAGTTTATAATACTGTGAAGTATTAATTGAGACTATATAAATATAAAAATTGTTTTAAAAAAAAATTAGTGGTTGGAGATACACTTTATAGCAGAGCACAATATTTAGACATAGGAGGTGTCCTATGCACAGCTGTGATTAGATTGGAATACCAGATAGTGCACATGCATCAGCAAGATAAAAGCTTATGAGCACATAGTGATTAATTAACACCTGCAAAGTAGGTAACACTGAGAAATTCAGAGGAAAACACATATATTAGTGAGCACAATATAAGGAAGTATATAACACTAAATGTAAGTATGTAATACTGTGAAGTATTACTTGAGATTATATAAATATAAAAATTATTTTAAAAAAAACAATAGTTGGAGATACACTTCATAGCAGAGCACAATATTTAGAAATAGGAGGAAAACACATTGTATTTAAGTAAATCACTACTTGGAATGGTTTTATTGTATATATAGAGAAAGTTGATAATTGCATTTAAAGAAGTATAAATTTAGTTATACAATCCACAGAACTAGGAGATTCAACAGTCCATACAAAGAGATAAAGATCCCATATTGTTATTGGTGAACAGTAAGGTATTTACACCAAATGTCTGTTGTATAGAATGTATTAACACCGTACTGACATAGGGAATTATATTTGTTAAAAGGGAATGGATTATGGTGTAGAAATTAAGAAAACCCGTAACCAAGAAAAAAGACTCTTGATGATACAGTTAGTAGTTTTCCTTAATACAAAAACTGAATAGCTATTAAGAATAGAGAAAGTATTTATAATATATGTCCTAGGCAGAGAGGAGAAAGAAGAATCCTAATCTAAACCAAGCACTCATTAGAAGGAGTAATGACTTCTAAAAGGTAAAAAGGCCATTTTATAGATAAACAGAGGAAAGCTGAGATCCATATATAAATACTTATATACTGTATATTTTTAGGACTCCACAGACATCCCAGGGGAGCCACAAGGCCATCAAAGAAAGTGTACATCCCTAGTACAAGAATAAATCGTTAGCGTGATAATAATCGAGGAATACCTGAATTTTGGTTTTAATATTTTTATAAGTATTTTTAAAATAATTTTTTATTTAATTTTTATAGAATTTTTAAATAAACATCCGGAATAACAGTTACTGTATATACTCGTGTATAAGCCGACCCGCGTATTAGCCGACCACCCTACTTTTGCCCCCAAAACCTGGGAAAACCTATTGACTCGTGTATAAGCCGAGGGTGGACCCCAGCACAGGTATACAGCCCCCAGCAGTGTGGTATACAGGCCTCCCCAGTAGTAGTATACAGCAGCCTCCCCAGTGGTAGTATACAGCAGCCTCCCCAGTGGTAGCATACAGCAGCCTCCCCAGTGGTATATACAGGCCCCAGCAGTATATGCAGCAGCCTCCCCAGTGGTATACAGCAGCCTCCCCAGTGGTATATACAGGCCCCAGCAGTATTACACCAGCCTCCCCAGTGGTATATACAGGCTCCAGCAGTATATACAGCAGCCCCAGTGGTATACAGCAGCCTCCCCAGTGGTATATACGGGCCGCAGCGGTATATACAGCAGCCCCAGTGGTATACAGGCCCCAGTGGTATACAGGCCCCCTCAGAAGTGGTATACAGGTGCCCCCCCCATTTGTGGTATACAGGGCCCCCCTTGCTGCTGCATACCTGTAAAGTAATACATCATTATACTTATCCCTGTCTCTGTCACCGCTCTGACACCGCGCTCCTCTGGGTCTTCATGCTTCTTCCTGCTTGTCATTGCCTGTGCGCCGGAGGAGGAAGCATGAAGACCCGGAGGAGCGCGGTGTCAGAGCAGCGACAAGGATAAGGATAAGTATAATGATGTATTACTTTACAGGTGTGCGGCAGCAAGGGGGGGCCCTGTATACCGATGGGGGGGGGCGGGCGGCCGGCCTATGACTCGTGTATAAGCCGAGGGGGGGACTTTTCAGCACATTTTTTGTGCTGAAAAACTCGGCTTATACACGAGTATATACAGTAATTAATATTGTCTTGGTATGGTTAATCGATAGCCATTGTTAAAAGGGTTTGTTAGCGCTGGGCCCACATCAAATATACTATTTAGACACAGCTGACTGTGAACAACCAACATCTTACACAAAAAGCCCTGCCCCAGACACATTGAAGAGGAGCAGCCACATATAAACTATCTTCAAAACAATTAAACAGAAAGAAAAACATTGCCTGAGAAGTTGACTTAATCTTTGCATTGTGTGTCTGTGTTTGCCACACTATGCATGGAGAACAGAAAGATGATAAGAGAACTGTCTGAGATATTAAATTGTTAAAAAAAGCAATAATATCATGGTTACAAGTCCATTTCCAGAGATCTTCATTGGCCTTTGTCCATGGTACACAACATGATAAAGAAGATAACCACCCATGGAACTGTACCGTATTTTTTGCTTTATAAGACGCACCGGATTATAAGACGCACCCAGATTTTGGAGGTGGAAAATAGGGAAAAAAATATTTGAAGCAAAAAATGACTTTGATATGACAGTCAGGCCCTGTGACCAGTCAGCGCTGGCATCTGTCTCCTTCGGATGCAGGAGCAGCATGTGAGCAACACCAATGACTTCTGCTCCAGTGTCTGATGGCGGGGAGACAGACGCCAGCACTGACTGACCAGAGGGCTGAGTCTCATATCAATGTCACATGGGACATGACTATGCAACTTCTGACAATGTTGGAACCGCTGCAGCATCGGAGGTAAGTATGTTTTTTTTTAGGCTGGCTTCACACTAGTGTTCCCCTCCGCCGCTTCCTGTGGAGGGGGACCGCAAGCTGAGTGCAGGCACCGCAAGTCCCTATGTTTAACATGGGGACGCGGGTGCCTGCGCTCGGGTGCAGATTGGCGTGGCACCCATTCACCGACATGCATGATTTGTACGCATGCGTATACTTGCGCACAAATCACACACTCTCGTCCGCACCCTGAATGCGACGTGTTCCTGGTGCGGACGAGACTGTATGATTTGTGCGCATGCATCCGCCTGCGTACAAATCATACATTGCAGTGAATGGGTGCGCACGTCAATCTGCACCCGAGCGCAGGCACCCACGTCCCCATGTTAAACATAGGGACTTGCAGTGCCTGCGCTCAGCTTGCGGTCCCCCTCCGCAGGACACCGCAGAGGGGGACGCAAGTGTGAAGGCAGCCTTCATTTTACAAGGGCCAACAAGGTGAATGAGATGGGATTTGTTCATGTAGTGGCAACCCCTTTAAGAACTATAACTCCCAGCATGTAATGTAGATCCTATAGCATGCTTGGAGTTCTAGTTAAGCACAGTATTGGTAGTGTTAACTTTATTAGTGGTTATGTTACATATACGGTACATGTGTACTCACTTTAATATATCCTGCTTTGCCATCACCCTGCTGAAATCAAGGAAGTGGCCATAGTCTGCAGATCAAGTTCTGATGTGATGTACTGTAAGAGGGAGGGCCAGGGAGGGTGTCTGTATACTGCTGAAATACCATGCTCCAGCCCTGTCTCCTTACAATTCATCACTACAGAGCTTGATCTGTAGATGCAGGGCCAGGGGAGCTGTACACTGCCATTATGCAGGCTCCAGCCCTGCTCTCCATACACTGAAGCTCCTGAAATGCAGACAGCATTCCTGGATTTCTGCACTGTCTCAGGGCTCAGCAGGAGACGTTACAGAGAGCAGAGGGAGGGAGGCACCACACTGTGATATGGTACCGATCTCCCTGCTCTGCCCCTGTCTTGACATGGCAGTAAATCAGCACAAAGCTCAGTGCTGATTCACTTACAGCAGCTGTGCCCCGCTCCTCCGTTCTCACTATCTCCAGCACACAGTCTCCCAGCAGCTGCAAGAAGCTAGGGAGAGACCATGTGTGCCGGCTAAGCAGCTTCTCCTGCTCCCTGTGCTCTCACCTCTCCTCGCTGTCTTCAGTGCAGAGAGGTGGGTGGAGACTGGGAGCAAGTGAAGTGAATATTTAATTACTTAATGAGCCGGGGACACGTGGTGCTCCTGCCGCCTGATTCTTCAGCAGGGACCATTCCCTGTCACTTCTGTCCCCAATTCACTGCTATCCCCCCTCCCAAGCAACTGATGATAGAATGTTATATTCCTTTTATAAGACGCACCCCCACTTTCCTCCAAAACTTGGAGGAAAAAAAGTGCGTCTTATAAAAGGAAAAATACGGTAATTAATCTCCCTGGACGTGGACAGCAGAGAAAAATTGATGAACACAGGATAGTCTGAGTGATTAATAAGCAGCCCTAATCAAATTCCAAAGAAATTCAAGCTGTCCTGCAGGCTCAGGGTGCATCAGTGTCGGCAAAACGATCCATCAACATTTGAATGAAATTAAATACTATGGCAGGAGATCCAGGAGGACCCCACTGCTGAAAATCTCAACTGCAGTGTTCTGAAATATACATGAGTAGGCCTAAATTGTTCTGGAAAAGAATCTCGTGGCTGGATGAAACCAAGATCGAACTTTTTGGTAACGTACATTATGCTACTTTTTACCAAAAATGGAATGAAGCCTACAAAGAAAAGAACACAATACCTACATTCAAATATAGTGGAGGCTCAAAGATGTTTAGGGTTGTTATACTGCCTCAGGCATCATGAAAGCACCCAGAAATGGATAAAAAAGAAAGTGCTGGAGAGTTCTTAGGTTGCCAGCAATGGGTCCAGATCTAAATCTCACTGAACACTAGTGGAGAGATCTTAAATTTGCTGTTGGGAAAAGGCACTCTTTAAATATGAGAGACCTGGAGCAGTTTGCAAAAGAAGAGTGGTCCAAAATTTCAATTGTAAGGTGAAGGAAGCATGTCAATGGCTAAAGGAAACATTTGATTGCAGTTATACATTTCAAAGGAAAGGGTGTGCAACTAATTATTAAGTTGAGTGTGCCAATAATATTGCCAGGCCCATTTTTGGAGTTTTGTGTGAAATTATGTCCAACTTATCTTTTCTTTCATTGTTGTTCCAAATTTTGACCATGCACATAGCCACACCCTAAGTAAGGGGTGGGAAACCTTTTTCTGCCGGGTGCCATTTGGAAATTTCTACCATCCTTCGGGGGCTGCACAGAATCAACTGGACAATTAACCTGCTATATTTGGTTAAACTATCAACTCATCCCTACTGTAGTGGCTGGAGCGTCTTCTCTTTGATGCAGCTGTTATGTAATGTGATATTGGTTATGTTGATTTACAACTGTCTTTCCAGGCTTTTCTAGGGCCATAGACATCACAGGAGAAGCTGGAGCATATACATCACTGGGGAGGCTGAGACTGGGGCATAGAGATAACTGGGGAACTGGGTATATTAGGCAAGCATTTGGCAAAACATGTTAGCCAGCCCAAGTACTGTGGTCCCCAGTAATCTGCCCAAGGACCACATAAAAAAGTCATTGAGGGACTCATGTGGCCCTGGGGCCTGAGGTTACCCTCCCCTGCCCTAAGCCATACCCATTTAGCACTGAGGGATGTTTAACAGAAGCCCAGGACTGTTTGTTATAGACATACTCAGGACTGTCGAACTGGATCTAGGTCGATTTAGACTAGAGGTGAGCAGACCAATTCACAGGACTCTAGTCCTGCATCTAGGTCAGTGGTATGCAGCGACTGGATGGGGGGCTACAAATCTCTTACATTTTGACATCCCCTGTGTGACTTTTCGAGGACTGGTGATACATCACCTGCCTGTCTTGCTCATCTTTAATTGGAACCTGTGGAGTAATTTTTTGTTCATTCATTCATTGTTATAGCAGCTAAAACGTTCTCACTTTGATGGACATGTCTTTAAAACCATGTTCACTCATTGCGTAAATACTGTGTTATTTATTTTCTGCAGGTATCTGCATTAAACTACGGTACGCAATATTAATACTATCTAGTTACTGCATTATTGCTGCATTTTTATGCATTTTCCCCTAAATGTGATGCATTTGTGGTGCAGATGGTAGGCCGTGGTTTAATGGGGTTTTAATAGAACAGAAAAGCTTTGTTTTTATACATAAAAAAGGACCTGCAATTTTTTTATATTAATTTTTAGACTCCACATAGAAGCCTATAGAAAAAAATCCAAAATCACACAGTTCATCGGCATCTTTATACATACAATAGGTGCATGTTTTATGAAGCCACTTCCACTTTGCTTGGACAGTTAAAAACAGCAGAAAAAGGGCAAAAAAGCAGCATAAAAAATGCAGCGTTTATGTTGCATGTGAAAATGACCTAAATGTCGTGGATGTGACTTCATGAAATCTCCACCCTCGATGCCTCTAAACATGCTGCTTATCCGTGAATTTTTAATGATTTCTTCCTCTATAAATGTCTATGTGGGGTCTGAAAAAAAACACAAGTAAAAAAATGCTACTCTATTCTTTACACACAGATCAAAGCATTTCTGTAGTATTAAAAGAGCGTTAAAAATCCAAATTAAAATCTGCACCAAAAATACATTAAACAGGGGGGAAATACAACACCATTTAAATTCCAGAGGGAAGTTTTTTTTTAAAGTGAGATTTTTGTTAATGTTTCTCATTATATTAAGTAGTTTTAGAGCTTTTTTTACCTCTAGAATACAGGGCTAAAGAGACATGCTGCTTGGTACATATGTATCATGGAGGAACTTGAAAGTCGCAGGTTTGAGTCCCAAGGAGGGGAGAGGAGAATTGTTAATGTTTCTGATTATATTAAGTAGTTTTACAGCTTTTTTTTACCTTTGAGTCCCAAGGAGGGGAGAGGAGAATTGTTAATTAATTTGTACATATGCAAAGAGATGCTGTCCCCTGAGGAGAAGGAGCTTTGAAGCCAATGATGAGAGGTAAGAGGAAGTCGGGACAAGACTATGATTGCCAGGACAGTGGGACTGAGCCCTCAAACCAGGACAGTCCTGCTGAATCTGAGATGGTTGGGAGCTATGGCTAAGAATGTATTATTTTAACCATAAAGGCGTTGATAAACTATTTCTAAGAATTCAAAATATTTTTTCCATATAGTTAATATTGCTGTCAAATATCTTTAAACCCCCTTTAAAGCTAAATATACACACTTGAAAGGTGCTCTTGCTTTTTGAGCAGTGCACTTGTATCTATTTTCACATTAGTAGAGTGGCCAATGCTTTCGGATTATTACTGTCATGTTATCTGTCATCTCTCAGTATATCGTCTTTCTCTTTCTTCAGAGGAGAATTGAAGGGATTGTTGTGAGAGGGAGGGATGCCTGTTGCCTGGTGACTGCTCGGAGATGGTCACGACACAGAATTGTTGCAGTTATTTACAAGCTTTCATTTCTTCACCTTGATAGGAAATGTACTACAGAATGTGGAAGATCTAATAATGTTGTCAAGAGATTGTGTGACACTTAGGTGAGGCTATTAGGAAGTAGCAATCATGAACCAAAAATGTCTGTCATCTAGAACAAAAACTTATTTGAGGACGTGTTAACAGAATATATGTTTTGTGAGAAGCTATTCAAAAGGAGCCTCTAACTTTCAGTGTTTTCTGTTGATTTTCATTCTCTGTTAGGTAATAACTAGTGGTCAAACTATTAGCTGGAAAATGAGCAAATTATTTGAGTTGAATTGAATTCTTGAATTTAATAAAAATCTATATTCTCCAGAACATGTTTTTTTTGTAATTTTTTTGAAGAGGACAAAAGTGCTGAGATTATAGAAGTATGATCTTTGACTAAAGGTACCGTCACATGTAACGATATAGTTGCCGATATCGTTCAAAAGTCACATGTTATGTGAAGCTTGAACGATGTCTAAACGACATCGTTGCATGTGTCACTACAAACGATGAACAATCAGTCGGCTGATCGTTCATCGTTTGATATGAGGTCCTGTCCTCAAATCAATCGTTAGTCGCCCGGTGGACAGGCAGCATCGCTGCGTGTGACACCAGGAGACGACCGATAAGCCAGCTCCCAGTGCCTCTCTGCAAGCGCTGGAAGCTGGTATCCAAGGTAAACTGCGGGTAACTAGGCAGGGCGCGCTGCCTAGATACCCGATGTATACCTTGGTTACCAGCCTTCTCCGCTCACTGGCTGGTATCCAAGGTACACAGCGGGTAACTAGGGACCCTAGTTACCCGCTGTGTACCTTGGATACCAGCCGGTGAGCGTAAAAGGCTGGTAACCAAGGTATACATCGGGTATCTAGGCAGCGCGCGCTGCCTAGATACCCGCAGTTTACCTTGAAGACCAGCCTGCTCCCGCTTACCGCAGGCTGGAGCACGACATCGTGGAAACGATATTTAAATCGTTTCCACGATGTCTCTGGTCCATTGATCGCTGGTGAGTCTGCCTGTGTGACAGCTCACCAGCGATCGGAACGATGTATTGTTAGCGATCGCGCGTCGCTGTGTGTGACGGCACCATTAGAGCAGATTTGTACACTCGAAAGATGTCAGTCCGCTTTCCCCCTGTGGGATTTTACTATGAAGAATAAAGCTTGATTTTCACTCCTATAACCCCAGCACTCTTGTCCCATAATTGGCTTCCTTTTCTTCTGTGGACCTTATTCCCTGTTAGTCAAACAGGTGGAAGGTGGGCTTGTGTGCAGCTATAAGTCACAGAGGTAGGTTATCACATGGACCATAAAGATATTATGACTTTTTTGTAATTAGATTTGTGCAAATTTAGAAAAATGGCAGTTACATATTGCCTTCCTTTTGATAAGCCATAAAGGGCCATAAAAATGATAAAAAAAAAACCAAAAGATCACTTCTCATATGTCTCACTTTCACCCTGCAGCCTGCCATCCAATGTCTTTTCCCCTTCTCCCATTGGATCTTCTTTTCAGCTCTTTCCTTTTTTTCCCCTCCTCCTTCTTCAAAAGCCTTTTCACTCCGGACCAGGACTTTGATCTTAACTAGATTAGGGGCAGCACTGCACATCTCAATACTGTTATGAATGTACCAAACTCAAACACGGATAAAGGGAGAAATAAATCCTCAACAACTGCAGCTGCACCCACACCCTACTAGTTTCTATACATAATGGAATGTCCCTTTTACAATGGTCTCTTTTACTTATGAGACTTGTGATAGGTTTGGGATCTGAGTCTCATTCAGTTACTGAAACTTTAAATTAAACTGACAAGCCACTTGCTTCCTGGGAGAGCGGCAGCAGCTTTGAAGTCATATTAGTGTTTCCACTTTCTGTCTTTATTAGCTTCTTGTTGGTTTTAGTGCAGCGGTGAGGACTAGTGCTCCCATCAGCCATCTCCCTAGTGAGTGTTAACATCAGGGCTAGTGAGGGACTAGGTATCCTACTTGGCAACTGGGTGAAAGAACCCATATAGGGATTGTAGGGAGATCAAGGCACAACCTCAGCGTAGTGCAGGAGGTCTCCCACTCCCCCATCCCCATTGTATTTGCCTACCCTGTGTTCTCCCAGTTTGTTGTTTTGTGTTGCGCATCAGACACCATTGATCCGGGTGCCACTGTCACACACTGCCCCTACCTGCACAGTTCAGACCTGTCTCCCTAAAAGGCCATCAAGCTGTTTCTCATACTTCCTAAGGAAGCAGAGGAGAGGTCACTTTGCACAACTAACCAAATAGAGGTGAAAGGGGAACCAATGTGAACATACAAATAAAGTGTACAAGGAGAAAAAGGTTAATAATAAATACAAACAAAGGAAACTTCTTACCAACCTAACTGAAAACAGAAGTGAGGTGTAGGAAAGACAAATGAGAAAAAACAGGTTAAAATAACATTTGTCTCTGCCTAACAGGCAAAATCTCTTTGCTGCATGGCTGGAATGCCTTACTAGAAACCCACTTATAAATATAGCCAGGAGAGAATGCAATTGCATTGTGACTATAAAGAACCCATTCTGACATGTGATAGCACAGAATAAAAATGGGAAAGTTAGAGCACCTGACTAGAAGCAAAGCAACTGAAGATTGGCAAAGATAAAATAATCATCTCCATTTGGACAGAGACCCACTAGGCTTTGGATCAGCAGGCAAGGAAACTGACCAAAGAGCAAGATGCCACCAAATCGAGGACCAAGGCATGACAGTACCTCCCCTTCGACCAAAGGCCATTGGACCATCAACAGCCCACACCATCTGATGGTGCTGATGGAATTCTCTCACCAGGTGATCTGCATGAAGACTACCAGAATCTACCCATGAGTCATTATCAGAACCACAACCCCTCCACTTGATGAGGTACTGTCAATTGCACATGAACTGCCTGAACGCATTACTTGCTCTACCTTATACACCCAATTCTCCTTCAAATATACCTTAATTATGTCTTGAGGACCAGGTGTCCCTTCAAATTTTTTTTAACATGGCAAAAGGAAATTTATTTTTATCATCCAAGCCATAGGGAGATAAAGTTTAACCTTCATAAGATTAAAGACTTCAATAATCCTGTAAGGACCTATATATTTTGGGACAAACCTCCCAAATGCCACTTTAAGATGTAGATTTATTGAGGACAACTATCCAAACTCCCCCGCCCTAAATACGGGAGTCTTCTTATGTCTGTGGTTGCAACCATTTTTGATTTGGTCACAGGTCAAGTGAGTACAAGGTCACAACATAACCTCGCTAGGCAAGAGTAAACTTGATGGGACCAGAAAGAGGTCTTAGCCATAGTACAGATTCTGCAGTTACGGACATACACTTCAGTATTCTTACAATCATTCTGCCACCAAATCTATAAAAGCCTTCACATGGCAAAAAAATTTGAATTCCCTGTTGAAACGAAATCATGCATTTCTTCAGGCCAATCGCCTCACAAAAAGAGCAATACATAGTGTTTGTGTATAGGGAGATCTTACGATGCACTGAGGATTCTGAATATGCTGTCTGAGATCTGTCCTCAGAACACCCAGTACCACACCTTCACCATAAACCCTGACTGGTTCTTTATCAATCCTGGGACAATGCTACGAGACAAAACATCAGCCTTAACATGTTTAGGTTTAGAATGACAAGTTACAGGTGTAAAGGACTCTGAGAGACACTCAAAAGAGCATGAATTAATTTCTTGGATCTCCCAATTGATGACTGGATTGTATTTAAAGCGTAACTGACGTTTACATTTTTATTTAATATTAGTGTAGAGCAAATGATTTTAATAAACTTCATCTTCATAATATAGTTCAATAGAAAATTCTGTCTGGTCACCATTCATAATCTTTCCACTAGATGTCCTCAGTGCACTGTGAGTGAATCTCATTTTGTGCCAGGGCCGTCTTCAAATGTCCGTCTACATTACACTGTGCTGACAGCAGCTCACAAGGAGACAATGTATCATATTACAGTACAGAGCTTGATATAAACTCCTCTATACAATACAAGCTCTCTGTAATGTCATCTGTCTCCACACTGCAATCTCTGTTAACCCCTTATCTGCAGGCTCCCCTCACAGCTCACTACCAGCCTGCTCTCACACACACTGCTGGCCACTGCCACACAGACAGAAAATGCAGCTTTTTAGAGCCCAGAAAAATGTGTGAAAACCAGTGATATGGCATAGATTATCATTATCTTAGCTGCTATGTGACCCATGATTAACAACCAGTGCAGTATTGTTTTTTTATTTTTTTAATGAAATGATATGTACACTTTAAGTAATTATGGCAAGCCTAGCACTAACTTTGTAGGTAGAAATGGTAGCACATTAAATGGCATGGATTCCTTGTGTAATCTTCCAGTCTTCATACATATATTTTTGAACCTCGTAGTAATGTGACTTTGTGAAAGATGAGTTATCAATAGCAGAAACTACTGGAACTTGATTCCACCACTTACAGGAACAAGATCTGTGTTAACAGGACGCATAAGGGGAAGGGGGAATAAAGCTTAAACAACTTCACCCGCATCCATATCCTACCAGTTCCTGTACAGACTAGAATATCCCTAACCGCACAACGAGAAACCACAGCATATACCTGCCTCTATGAAAGGCAATCAAGCTGTTTCTCTAACCTTCTGAGGAACCAGCGAGGAAGATGCTACACACAATTGAACAAATAAAGTGTGCAGATTTTGAAGGGGACCCAAGTTGAGAAAGCCAAACTATGTGCATAGGGGAGAATAGTAGATTAATAAATGCAAGCAAGGGAAACCTATTAACCTAACCGAAATAAGAAAAATGGTATAAGAAAGACAAATGAGAAAACTTGAAATAACACTGATCAGGCTGCAGCTCAGCAGGCAAGGAAACTGACCACAGAGCAAGAGGCTACTGGATTGAGGTCCCGAGACTAAAGCATGACAAATACAACATGCATCACCTGAGGCCTACACTGTAGAATTCTGAAAAGAATGTTCACAGTGGTGAAAGGATAAGAGTGGTGGCACCAAGAACTGGATGGCAGGCTGTGGGGATAATGGGAATGGTAAGGGGTGAGATAAATACTAATTCTGTTGATTTTTCAATATCATACTTTTATAATGCTCTAGGGCAGGGGTGGGGAACTCCAGGCTTCAAGAGCTGCTCCCACTGCAGGTTTTGAAGATGTCCCTAGTATTTGACAGTTAATAATTTAATCTTCTGCACAGGTGATGATTCCAACTGTCAAATGTTAAGGAAATCATGAAAGAATGAAGTGTTGAGGACTGGAGTTGCCAACCCCTGCTCTGTGGTCTTGTGAGACACCAGAGGATAATAATGAACATTCAATTTGACAGAATAATTTTGCTGGGATCTGAATTACTCTGTAAAATCCACCTAATTTGATGAATTAGAATCTTGGCATTCAATTATCTGTTATTAGCAGGAATATTTACCCTGTTAACATGTCCAACATTTAATTCTCTCAAAAAACAATAAGGTGTGACTCTAACCATACAAATTTAAATCTAAAAAGAGTGCACAATTAAGATGAATTCTTTATTTAGTTAGTACTAAAAACAGTCAGTAGTGTGAGTGTACCCTACACCTGTATCTGGTAAAAACTGAACAGTTGTGGAGGGAGGAACCTGTAATCCTATCCTTCTCCTATCAGCTGTCCCTGCCTTTCTATGGAGATTTAGACACGTAACTTATCTGGTGTCCCCGTTCCTCGGCGGCTTACCCTAGTGTCCCTGTATTTCCACTAGGGATGTTTCCTACCAATACGGTTCTCTACCGGTCTAGGTGTTATCCTAAAGAAGGCCTGAGTCGACCCCCATTGCCCTCACTTTGTTGATCTGAGATGGAGAGGGCTGTGTTCCTGGGTATGTGGTTGTGCCTATTATGGCCAACTCCTAGACTATAGTAATGACTATGGCTCCCATAGATCACATGCACACTGCTCAAATAACCAGTGTGCAACAGTAGGGGGACCACACCGATCACTTTGGATCACACCCTTTTTTTGGCGTTGATACCAAGGGGACAATACTTAACAGACAGAAGGAATTGTTCCGATACGGTCAAATTCCATGGGGAAGCAAGACGTATGCAAGATCGTTTTACAGAGAAGGGTTACCCACCTCATGTACTAAACCGAGCCTATAAACATGCTAGAGATAGCGATAGGGAATCCCTATTGAGATCCAAGAAGCATACATCAAGTGATGATATTACCCGCATCATCGGTACTTTTGATGATAAGGCCAGGGAGGTGAGGAACATCATTTGTAAACACTGGGACATTCTTATGGCAGACAAAGACTTGGCACCTTTGATCCCTGAAAAGCCAGCCATTACATATAGGAGGGGTAGATCACTGAGGGACCAATTGGTCCATAGCCACTACTGCCCTCCCAAAAAGGGTACGTGGCTGGAACAGAGACAGTCTGGTACATTCAAGTGTGGGAAATGTTCATTCTGCAGCCACGTGAGAGTAACAAAAGCAGCCCAGAGCAGTTCAACAGGCGCCATATATAAAAATAGACAATTTGGTAACTGTAAGACTGAGGGGATTGTCTATTTGTTCCAATGTGGCTGCCCAAAGGACTATGTGGGGAAAACAAAAAGACAGTTCAGGAGAAGAATTGGGGACCACATAGGTGACATCAGAAATGAAAGAGATACCCCAATTTCCAGACACGTACGCGAGGTTCATGGGGGGGGACACAATGGGAATCAGTATCCAAATTCTGGAAGTAGTGGAGAAACCCAAACGAGGTGGTAATTGGATGGTGAAATACTCAGGAGAGAGTGTAAGTGGATATATAGAATGGAATCTACGGGGAGGCCTCAATGAACAATTATCATACACTCCATTCTTGTAAACCCCGCTTCAATACTGGCATCCCATGTCTTCGGAGGTGTCCACCTCTCTCCTACTATCTTTCTGTTGATCCCATATATCTGTACAGAATTCCTGCATAAACTATCAGTCCAAAGAGGACCAGAGAGTATTTATTAATTTTGTCCCTCACAGAAGAGACACAACTATCAGAACTATGCCTGGTGAAATATTTTATAGAACCTATTTTCTCGTCATGCATAGTGCTAAGCATGTGTGATGAAGGCAATAATCGAGACATAGCTAGGCACCATGCAGCCAAAGTATATATAGTATATGGCTACACTGCGTTTGCATACATATTTTGATAATTGGTGGAAAATGCTCATTTTGAGATAAATATCCTAACTGTGGATTGTATATCTACTAAGATAGTGTAATGGATAGGGAACAATGCGGGTTGATGGGTGGGAGAGGTTTGATGCAAATTACGGTTCAATCCTGATAACAAAAGAGAAGTAAGATTAATGAATATATGTAGTCTCTATACCCTATACAAATAAGGATATGAGACATCTTACATTACTCCTTGGAGCACAGGAAGTGCTGGCGGACCAGCACTTCCTGTGAGAACCGTATCGGTAGGAAACATCCCTTGTGAAAATACAGGGACACTAGGGTAAGTCGCCGAGGAACGGGGACACCAGATAAGTTACGTGTCTAAATCTCCATAGCAAGGCAGGGACAGCTGATAGGAGAAGGATAGGATTACAGGTTCCTCCCTCCACAACTGTTCAGTTTTTACCAGATACAGGTGTAGGATACACTCACACTACTGACTGTTTTTAGTACTAACTAATTAAAGAATTTATCTTAATTGTGCACAACATGTCCAACATTTATTTGCAAGTGCTATAGTGATAGATTAAATTTCCTAGTGTTGCTGGGAATGTCCCTGTACCCCAAGTCCCTATACACAGAAATATTTGCCCGTACTATGCACTTCTGAGTTATCTATTAGAGAGTCCCTTCAATAATCCAAGCAGAAGCTTATCTCCGTAAGAAATAAAGAATCAGCTATTGGGAATTCAATGCGATGGATCCTATTGCTCTCCAACCTCATCTGTTAAGGGAGACTTGAGAGGCTCCTATAAATACTAAACTGTTGAATGATTTCACCAATGTTGGCGGGCTTAGTCTAAGGTGTATGGGGGACCTTAACATAAAGCCACTACTACATCAATAACACAAACCTTTTGGATCAACATTTTAGGATTTCAGGAATTTTGTGAACTTTGTAACTTTAAAGATGGTATATTATTATATAATATTACCAGTTATTGAACCCATTCTTCGCCCGGGTGTCAAGTATTTTTATTGGCACATTTTTCAATTTCGTTCTTCACTTGCACATATGTGGTGTAGGAATACTTCCATCAGTATAATGTGCTCTCTGCACATGCTCTTCCCAAATTTAACTCTGATTGGAGTTAATGTGATCCTGACCCAATATTTCAGATGCTGCAATAGCAAACAACACTCTTCCCTACTACCAGTGCACAAAAATAAATAGCAATACAGAATTTTTGTGTTGCTATTGTGCAAATAGCAACCCAAAAATTCTAGTTTGCACATTTTTAAATTTATTGACGCATTAGCTAAAAGCAAAATGTATTTATTGTGCAAAATCTTCTCTGTAGACCACTTTTTTTTATATAAACTATGTCATATTTCTTTCAGTTGACTTGTTGGTGCCAAACTTTGTGGGTAGGATCTTCTTTATCCATTCATCCCCAGACTACTTTCCTGCCTTTAATTTAAATTTTTGATGCCGCAGCAACTATGATCCCAATGGCTGGTGCATGCACAGTACTAAGTTCATGATGAATAGTTCACTAATATGAAGTCAGAGTCAGCGCATGCACATACTGAGAACTCCATCGCCATTTTCTTAAAGATAAACACAAAATTCATGTATAGCATTATACCCGTATTAACCGGTGGTAATAGATATCACATTTCAGGGGGATTCGCACAATATCCAAGGTAAAATACCATTAGATTGTACCATTGTCTAGAAGATGCAGTCTCTGCAAATATCATCTGAAACAAACTGGTGACTAGTGATATTGTCAGAAACAGTGATTTCAATAAAATGGGCCCTGAGTTCACGGTATTCACACAAGCTGACTCCAGTGCAATCCCAGCTTCGGACAGAAGGACTCGTTCATCATTATGGATTGAATGGGGTCAATTTCCTCATGATGCCATCTATTTTGTGAAGTGCACCAGTCTTTCTTGCAGCAAAACAACCCCACAACATGAAGCTTCTACTCCGTATTTCACAGATGGGATGACGTTTTTAGGCTTTCAATCTTTTTCCTTTGTGGCCAAACAGTTCAATTTTAGTTTTGTCAGACCACAAGACATGTCACCCAAAAAATTAGGTCTTTGTTCCTGTGTACAATTGTAAAAACTAATCTTGTTTCTTTTGGAGTAATGGCTTTTTGTCTCATTTTCGTACAGTACTCGTTTCACTGTTTAAAATGACACAATCTTTCCAGCTTCCACCATCATCTTCACAAGGCCTTTTGCTTTTGTTCTTAGGTTGGTGTGCAAATTTCTGACCAAATCACGTTAATCTTTGGGACACAGAACCTGTCTCCTTCCTGAACGGCATGATTGCTGGACATTCCCATGTTGTTTGTAGTTGCGTATAATTGTTTGTAGAGATGAACAAGTATCTGGAAATTGTACCCAAAGATGAACCAGACCTTTGCAAGTCCACAATTATCTTTCTGAAATAATGACTGATTTCTATAGACTTGCCATGATGCTACACAAAGAAGCAGTGTGTTTCAGGTGTGCATTAAAATACATCCTCAGGTGTTTCTCTAATTAACGCAGATATTGCCAATAAACCTATCAGAAGCTTTCTAACACAAATATCATCATATGGGCTGTTCCAAATTGTTTAAAAGCATAGTAATCTTAGTGAATGTAAACTAATGACTTCGCAAAAAGTAATAAAAATACTTAAAAACATTCTCTCTGTCTCATTATTCTGGCATTTGGCAAATATCAATAATTATGGCAATTCTAATTGACCTAAAAGAGGAAAGGTTTATTCTGATATCCTGTCAGATAGTGAGAAAAACATATATATGTGTTTTTAAATAGTGTATGTAAATTTCTGGTTTCAACTGTATATAGTGATGTGGGTGAAGTATGTGTATATATTGATGGGGGTGTAATATGTGTATATAGTGATGGTCGGTGTAATATGTACATATAGGGATGGGTGATATGTTTCTACAGTAATGAGGGTAATATGTGTAAATAGTGATGGGGTAATATGTGTACCGTATATACTCGCGTATAAGCCGAGTTTTTCAGCCCAAAAATTGGGCTGAAAAGTACCCCCCTCGGCTTATACGCGAGTCAGTGCTGTATACCGATGTATACATCGGTACATACCGATGTATACATCGGTATACAGCAGCCCCCGCATCCCCAGTAATGCAGGGCCCCCCCCAGCGTCTCTCCGGTCACCTGTAAAGGAAACTATACTTATCACAGTGCTCTGTCCGCGCCCGCTGTCCGCGCCCGCTCGCAGCTGCCGACCGCGATCCTCCATCTTGCGTCTTCTTCCTGTTTCTGTGCTCGTCGCGGGCAATGACGTCATTCCCTGCGACGAGCACAGGAAACAGGAAGAAAGAAGACGCAAGATGGAGGATCGCGGTCGGCAGCTGCGAGCGGGTGCGAGCGGGCGCGGACAGAGCACTGTGATAAGTATAGTTTCCTTTACAGGTGACCGGAGAGATGCTGGGGGGGCCCTGCATTACTGGGACTGCCTGTATACTACCGCTGGGGCTGCTATATACCTCTGGGGCCCTGTATACTACCACTGGGGCTGTATATACTACCACTGGGGCTGTATAAACCACTGGGGCTGTATATACTGCAGGGGCCCTGTATACTACCACTGGGGCTGTATATACTACCACTGGGGCTGTATATACCTCTGGGGCCCTGTATACTACCACTGGGGCTGTATAAACCACTGGGGCTGTATATACTGCTGGGGCCCTGTATACTACCACTGGGGCTGTATATACTACCACTGGGGCTGTATATACTACCACTGGGGCTGTATATACTTCTGGGGCCCTGTATACTACCACTGGGGCTGTATAAACCACTGGGGCTGTATATACTGCTGGGGCCCTGTATACTACCACTGGGGCTGTATATAGTACCACTGGGGCTGTATATACCACTGGGGCTGTATATACTACTGGGGCTGCCTGTATACTACCGCTGGGGCTGCTATATACCTCTGGGGCCCTGTATACTACCACTGGGGCTGTATATTCTACCACTGGGGCTGTATAAACCACTGGGGCTGTATATACTGCTGGGGCCCTGTATACTACCACTGGGGCTGTATATACTACCACTGGGGCTGTATATACCACTGGGGCTGTATATACTACTGGGGCTGCCTGTGTACTACCGCTGGGGCTGCTATATACCTCTGGGGCCCTGTATACTACCACTGGGGCTGTATATACTACCACTGGGGCTGTATAAACCACTGGGGCTGTATATACTGCTGGGGCCCTGTATACTACCACTGGGGCTGTATATACTACCACTGGGGCTGTATATACTGCTAGGGCTGCGTCTATACTACCACTGGGGCTGTATATACCACTGGGGCTGTATATACTACTGGGGCTGCGTGTATACTACCACTGGGCTGCTGTTTCTACCTCTGGGATTGGTGTATACCACACTGCTGGGGGCTGTATACTTGTGCTAGGGTCCACCCTCGGCTTATACACGAGTCAATAGATTTTCCCAGGTTTTGGGGCAAAAGTAGGGGGGTCGGCTTATACACGGGTCGGCTTATACACGAGTATATACGGTATATAATGATGCGGGGTTAATAAGCATATATACGGATAGAAGGTAAGGTTGGTTACATGCAGTGTAGTGTAAAGAAATGAAATATATAGCAGTATTCATAATGTTATAAGTGATAATGCATTAGGTGTAGTGAAATGTATAGATGCCGTAGTGCTGGTAGTAATATATCTGTACAACATCAACTGATTGCAAGGCAAGTGACAGTTGGGATTAGCCAAGTGGGAGGAGCTATTGCTTAGGCGTGAGACTGCCTTCTGTTAGAAATCAGTTAGAGAACAATCAGAGTTGAATCCCTTTGGCCAATTAAACGGTTCCATCCTAGCTTTGGACAGAAGGACACGTTCAGCTTTATATTGTAGACATCCATTAAGTTCAGGAAAAACATGGAATTTGTAGATGCAAATATTTACCGTAATAATGTGACAAAGAACATACAAATATTGAGACATATTATAATACTGCTTCCCACTTCCCCTTTGTTTTTTATGACCATAATGTGTGGAAATTGACTTTTGATCAATGGATTGTTCTGTGTTTCTCACACTTGGACCATTGTTCTAAAAAATGGATTTCAGGAGATAGGACCCAGTGTGGCTCCTTGAAATTAATGACACTTTGAAGGAGGCTGATGTTGCCGTGGTTGAGAGTGTTGATAGCACTACTCAGGAAAAGATTTTTAAATACAAAAATCTACTCAGAAGATGTACACATGTGTGGTGGAACCACACGTTCCTTGAAATGCACCTGCAAAGGGGCCTAATCCCCAGAGGCATGAGCGTGCAAGTCCTTCCATCTTTTCCCATAGAGGATAAGCAGTTTGAAAAAGACTGGGAACAATTGTCCGACACTGCTCCATTGGGTTTCTTCAATTATTGTTCAAACATAATGGTAGTGCAGTAAAAGAGATGGAGACCAAGTTGGAGGATATGCAAAACAGATTTCTGAAGAAAAATCTAAAGAGGCCCTGATTAAACTCGAGGAGGACATCAATTCCCAAGTTAAAAAATGGGACAAGGAGACAAAAGACAAAATTCCAGAGAGATCTCAATGATTTGCACCTTAATAAGGTATATAAATAGAGCTCGGGTGGGGGCAGTAAACCTAAACCCCATCTGGTGGGGGTTCAGTACCTCTATCTAGAACCCCATCTTTGGTGTCTCTGGTTTCCTTGGAGGAACCTCAACCTGAAACCTCGGGAAATGGTGGAATGAACCCAAGGGGAAAAACAGACAGGGTATTGAAAATAAAAATCCTCCTAACTTTAAAGCATGTGTAATACAGCAAAATGGTAATAGAAATGAATAAAAAAGACATAAAACTTAACTTTTACTCAGTACTGACTTAAAAAGGCTTGAAAACCTAGTAAAAACAGGTGCACAAATTAGTGAGGGCCAACCCTGGTTGAATCTCATCCCATATGAACAACCAGTTGCTGCCCTTAAAAATACTAGGGTATCACCTTACCAAAACAACCCTCTATCTGAGGTATAATGGTCTCGTGGCAATAACTGCTATCTAGCATTAGATATAGGAACAATCTCACCCGTTCTGTGGATGTTCCTAGGTGCCTGACATACACTCTGGACCTCTCCTCTGGAAGGTGTCCCTTTCTCTATGACACTCAGTTTTCCATCGGTCCAAGGAAGTCACCACCGTGATGTATGCGTGCCTCCTGACGCGTTTCTATACACAGCATGTATGTCTTCAGGAGAGATGGGCATCAATAGCTGCACTTATATGTGTAGTTGCACGCCATATAGCCCCACTGGTGCACGAGACCTGGCACTCAGTTCCTCGCCATGTGACACAGTGTTGCGTGCACCTGCGGGGCTATACATCCAGCAACCGGTTGTTCATATGGGATGAGATTCAACCAGGGTTGGCCCTCACTAATTTGTGCACCTGTTTTTACTTGGTTTTCAGGCCTTTTTAAGTCAATACTGAGCAAAAGTTAAGTTTTATGTCTTTTTTATTCATTACTATTACCATTTTGCTGTATTACACTTTTGACTGTTGGTAATTTGCTACCCCAAGTGGATAATTAACTTTAAACCATCCAGAAATCTTTTGAGATAATCAATTTATCTCATTATGAGTTAAGGGTTGCACAGTAGGAGTTTCTTTCTAGAGGGTTAAGCTTTGTTCCCATTAATGTTTTTTATTATTTTACATAATTAAATCATCTCCACCTCGTTTTGCACAAATTATTGTTAAATAAGTTGCACTGCTGGGGCCCACTGGAATGACAATTGAATAGTATCCAGAAGAGGGAGACACTTGAGACCTTAAGGGAATTATCAAACGAAGTCATTGCACAGTCTCAAGGTACGTTCCCTATAAGTATATATATCGCAGATCCACAAAGTTTCCTGTCCTGCCCTTATGTCCTGCGGTAGACAACTTCATGAAATTAGTGGCTGAAGAATTTAAACAAATACCTGCTAAAATATGATATGACAATCTCAGTCCAAGATATTGTGTAGTCTTGAAGGATCTATGGGCGATGGACAATGTAGTCATAAAAAAGAGGCAGACAAGGGGGGCTACAAAGTGGTCTGACCTTGTAACACATATGAGAGGGAGGCAGCTCAGAGATAAGGCAACCTATACAAGACTCGAATCTAGCCATCTAGGTAAGTTCTTAGCTGATATCTCGACCATCCTCAGGAGGGCATTTGAAGATTGTATTATTGACAAAAATGTTTTGGATGGATTACTCAACTTGAATCTTAAAATTCCAATTCCTTTTATTTGCTTCCTAAACTCCACAAAGACCTTGTCTGCCCACCGGGTCATGCTATTGTGTCAGACATCGATGGCATGAGTGATCCACTATGTAGGTTTATAAATTTTTATCTTAAACTTCTGTTGGAGATTCTGCTGTCGTATGTTCGGGACACGACGGACGTCCTGAACAAGGTAGATGGGGTCTTTGATGATTCAGATGTCCTCTTGGTAACAGCTGATGTTTAATTGCTGTATTCTTGTATAAGACATGGGGCTGGTCTTGAGTCTTTTTCCTGAGGACAAGCAAAAGGGATGCCTGGCTGTATGATTTGATTTTAGAGCTGCTCTGTTTTGCGCCTACTCACAATTTTTTTGTTTTGAAGGATCGATATTAGGGATGGGCGAGTATACTCGCTAGGACTCGTTACTCGGCGAGTAGTAAGGGACTCGCAGGACTCGGTACTCTGCGAGTTTCCCAGCGAATACACGCACAGTAACTAGTCCAATGCAATGGCAATCCTAGTTTTCTCAGAGTTTACTTTTTCTCACTCGCTAGACTCGCTATATCACATCGCTATGTAGCTTGAATCTCCCCAAATCGTTTAAACAATCGCTCCGCTTCATGGATACCCGCTGTCAGCAGCGAGTCTGAGCGAGTCTACGAATCCGAGCCCTGTATACTGTATTCGGGACTCGCGAATACAGAATCTGTTATGTTCCGACAAAGCTTCCGAGACAGCCTAGCGTGTTAGGTCAGAAAACTTGTGAAGATGGACAAGCATGTTAGCCAATCATATTCAGTAATGCCACAGCCATGTTAGTTGTGCCAGGACTATGATTGGCTTCTGTCCATCGTGATGCCTATGTCATGTATGAGAGGCGAGGCTGTATATAAGTCTTGCCACCGCCATTCCCTCCACATTCCTGTGACGATCTGAGCCTAGTGCAGGGTGAGGTAGATGCTGGAGCAGATCATAGGGAGTGTCAGTCAGTGTAGGGAAACTTCAAGATTCCTTATATTTAACCCAAACAGCTCTTCTGAGAGCTACCAGGAGGACAGAGGAGTACTGTGTAGAGGACTGTAGGCAGGCAGGCAGGGAGGAGCAGCCTTACAGTGCACACAGGACCGACCTCATAGCTTAGCTTACTCACTCAGCTTTCCTAATAGCTGAATTCAGAGGCTTAGGGTACTTTTCACACTAGTGTTAATTTGAAATCGCGGCAGATGCGGTGAAAAAACCGCATCTGCCGCGATTACCGCATACCGGCTGCACTTGCGGCACGGTTGCGGCACAGTTGCAGCAAGCCCCATACAATGTATAGGCGGGCTTGCGGCAAAAAAACCGCCGCACCTGCCGCAAGTGCCAAAACCGCACTTGCCACACCTGCCGCAAGCCCGCCTATACATTGTATGGGGCTTGCCTCAACTGTGCCGCAACCGTCCCGCAAGTGCAGCCGGTATGCAGTAATCGTGGCAGATGCGTTTTTTTCACCGCATCTGCCGCGATTTCAAATAAACGCTAGTGTGAAAGTAACCTTAGCTGAGGTACTATTTCTTATTTTTTTGCACCTGATAGATTTTGGGTCATAATAACCCCTTCAGCTTTATTTTCTCTGTGGCAGACCAGTGCGTTGCTGCTTTCCTATCTGCAAATAAGACAAACACATGCGAGTTTGGCCTCGGACACAGCAGCAAAAAACTGTTGAGAGTGGGGCTTCCAAAACGGCAATGCGAGCGCTTTCCTAGACACATCTGCGATTTGTAAATCGCACATTACTCGCTATTACTCGCTTCCCCATTCATTAACATTGGACTCGCTAGACTCGCAACGAGTAGCGAGTCCCGGGCTCGGACTCGATAGAGTCAAGCGATTCCAAGTAATTTAGGACTCGCCCATCACTAATCGATATTACTTCCAAACGAGTGGCTCTGCCATGGCTGCGGCCTGCGCAACCCTCCTACACCAACTTTATCCTAGGATACTGAGAGATTGTTACCCTGGGAACATTAGATCCTATGAGTTTGAATAAAACTGTTAGTTACTTCTCTTTTCTGTGATAGCCCTTCTGTTGAAATGATTTTTTTATTTTAATTGTATGTCCTTTTATATTTTTATCAGTAGATATATCTTGTGCTTCATCTTCTTTTCTGCTGGAATGTGAAACTAATTTATACCCAAAGAAATACTGACCTGGAGAAAAAAGCTGTCATCACTTTTACGTCATGGTAAAAAGCGTATAAAAAAGGAAAAACATTTTCTAAATTGCTCCTTCATTTTGATTCTGCCTCACAAAAAGCAGAATAGAAAGCGATCAAAAAATATTATGTGGCCCAAAATGGTAACAATAAAAACTCCAACTCATCCCAGAAAAAATAAGCCCTCACATGACTGTCATCAGAAAAAAAGCTATACCCTTCCAAATTCTGTGATGCAAAAATCCTTTATTTTGTAAAAAAAAGAGTTTTTAGCTTGATAGTAGCCAAAGCTAAAAAAAAATATATATAAATCTGATAAGGTAAAAATTATTTGTACCGTATTAGACAGTAGCTAGAAAAATATTAGAATCTGAGAGTCCTCAGTGGCTGATACCATCTTTTCAGTTAGCCGTTAAAAGGTAAGAAAAAGCAAAGAAATCTTTCGAGACTCGAAGGTATCTTCATCAGGCTTAAAATGACACAAACCTAGTTTATTTACTGCATGTCCAGCCTCTTATTTGTGTGTTTATACGTGGGTACATTCAGAATTTGTGTCATTACTTGCCTGATGAAGAGACCTTAGAGTCTTGAAAGCTTGCTTTGCTTTTTCTTACCATCTTTTCAGTTAGCCATTAAAAGGTATCAACCAGTGATTGTAATAATTTTCCATATAAATCTGGTATTGCTGAGATCGTACTGACCTGACGAATAAAGCTGCCCAATCACATACACTGGAAGGTGAACGGGGTAAAATATGTAATAAAGTACATTTTTGAATTGCTGCTGATGTGTTTATTCTGCCTCCCAAAGATTGCAGTAAGGCTCGGTTCACGTTTTCCTGCGCTTTATGCTGAGCATTGACATTGGTAATCATGGGCGTACCCAATGTGGGGCAGGGGGGTCAGCTGCCCCCCCAAGAGGAAGGGGTGAGCGGTACTGAGCGTGCATAACGATCGCAGTTGCAGCAGCTGCAGCTGAGACCGGGCCTGGACCTATAGGGGACCCGCGCCTCCAGCCACCACCCGCGACCGCTATCACAGCTTCTGCTTCACATGGATATGCGTCCCCAAGGACACACATCCATGTGACAGCGCGGCTCCGACACTCCGTGTGTTAGGGAGAGGAGGGGAGGGTAGCCTTCTGCTTCCTGCTGCTGCTCCCACTCCTCCTCTCCTCTGATCTGCCGGCTTCCTGCCCTGCGCTCCACTGGGGAGCGCATACAGCAGGCGGCACCTCCTCCTCCTCCATGGGCATGGGAGAAAGCAAGTGAGAAGGGGGGCTGGGACACAGCAGGCGAGAGGGGGGCCTGGGAGAAAGCAGGTGAGAGGGGGGGCCTGGGAGAAAGCAGGTGAGAGGGAGGGCATGGGAGAAAGCAGGTGTGAGGGGGGCCTGGGACACAGCAGGTGAGAGGGGGGCCTGGGACATAGCAGGTAAGAGGGAGGGCCTGGGAAACAGCAGGTGAGAGGGGGACCTGGGACACAGTAGGTGAGAGGGGGGGCCTGGGACACAGCAGGTGAGAGGGGTGGTTGGGACACAACAGGTGAGAGGGGGACTCCCATATCATATACAGCCTATGATATAGGAGCCCTATGGGGGCTGTTGTATATGATATGAGGACTGTATGGGGTATTGGGGGCTGTATATGAGATGGGACTCCAATATCATATACAGCCCCCATAAGGCTCCCATATCATATACAGCCCACCCCATAGGGCTCCCGTATCATATACAACCCCCCATAGGGCTCTCATGATGGGAGTCATATGGAGGGGCTGTATATGATACAGGAGCCCTATGAGGGGGCTGAATATGATTTGTGTGCCCTATGGCGGGGTTATATATGATATGTGAGCCCTCTAAGGGTGCTGTATATGATATGGGAGCTCTATGAGGGCTGTATATGAGATGGGAGCCTTATGGAAGGCTATATATGAGATGTGAGCCCTATGGGACATTGGGGGGGCTGTATATAAGATGGAACTTCCCCATAAGGCTCCCCAGTGGCATAACGAGTCTGATGGGCTCCAGTGCGCAATTTAGGCCCCGACCTTCCGCGTGCACATTGGTCAGATGTATGGGCCCCGTGTAATGTTTTAAATCCTATAAAGACTCACAAATTGACCCATCTCCCCCTTTCATTATGCATTAATGTTCCTTATCCTGCAGTATATGTTCCTCCTCCTGGAATATGGCCTTTATTGTGATACTAGCTGTGAGCCCGATGCAAATGCATCGGGTGTCTAGAATATATATTTTTTTTTTTTAGATTTTCAAATAATAATCCAATATAGTAGATAGGAATTTTTTATTTTATTATTTATTTTGTTTTGTTTTTTTACTATTTTTATTATTATTAAATGTATTTATTATTTGTTATTTAAAGTAAATTTATTTGTATGAAAATTATTTTATTTTATTTAAAAAACCGCATCTGCGGCGCGGTTGCGGTAATCCCCATAGAAAGTATAGGGGGACTTGCGGCAGGTGCGGCAAAACCGCACTTGCCGCACCTGCCGCAAGTCCCCCTATACTTTCTATGGGGATTACCGCAACCGCGCCGCAAGTGCTCGCACTCAGCCAGCGACTCGCAATGCGGCGCGGTTGCGGTAATCCTTATGGGGATTACCGCAACCGCGCCGCAAGTGCTCGCACTCAGCCAGCGACTCGCAATGCGGCGCGGTTGCGGTAATCCTTATGGGGATTACCGCAACCGCGCCGCAAGTGCTCGCACTCAGCCAGCGACTCGCTGCCGCACCTGCCGCAAGTCCCCCTATACTTTCTATGGGGATTACCGCAACCGCGCCGCAAGTGTAGCGACTCGCAATGGCCTCGCGGCCATTGCTCGCGCTACACAGCGACTCGCAATAGATCCCCATTGAAAGTATAGGGGGAGTTGCGGCAGATGCGGCAGCTGAGGTAGCGACTCGCAATGGCCTCGCGGCCATTGCTCGCGCTACCTCAGCGGTAAATCGCTAACTTTGTAGCCGGGCCTCTGGTTCTATTTTCGGCCAACGACTCGCAATGGCCGCTTCGCGGCCATTGCTCGCGCGTGGTAACGTCACATAGTGACAAAGCCACGGCGATTCCGGGGTCCGACACGAAAATGCCTACGGCAATTATATAGTAGATATATGTCCCCCATCACGGTTTATATGGTCCTCCTCCTCTGCCACCATAGTCCTCCAACTATTATAATGCATCCCCACATTCCTCCATACATTACAATGTATTCCCATAGTCCTCTATGTATTATAATGCATCCCATAGTCCCCCATTCATAAGGTACCCCCATTGTCATCCAATTATCATAATGCAACCCCACTATCCTCTATATAGTGTAATGTAGCCTCATATGCCTCCATACATTATAATACACCGTTCTAAAATTTTACAACCTAAATGACCATGGTTTGCCCCCCTCTAGTTTTGATCCTGGGTACGCCCATGTTGGTAATTACTTTAAATTCTCTGAAAATGTGAATTACACAATATTCCCAAAGGAAAATTCACTTTAATGAGGCAAAAGGGTGTAACTTTCAACTCCAATCTCACCTGTGGTACGGGGGTTTCCATCTTTTTGCACGTCTATTTAGGCATGCAAAAAAGTGCAGTCAACTATAGTTTTGTGCACCCTTAAAAAGACGGACACTGCTGAACAGAGGCCAAATGAAGTCCAGTGTAACTCTGCTGCCTCACTATATGTCTGGCGTTTCATCTGAATCATGCATTTTGGAGATGTAGCTTGAAACCCAAATGAAAGTGCCCAGCATAGAGCACAGGATAAATGTGAAGTGATCCAAAATAATCTGTAGCCAAATCGCCACCAATAGCATTCAACTCAACTCACAAAAGACAAGTCACCATTCAGGTCCATCATCTAATAACAGAAATATAGGTGGCTTTTACGTTACTGGTAGCCCAAAGGCTCTGGAAAAGCACCATGGCACCTCACCCCCCCCCTCAAAAGAAAACCAACAAATCCTCTGTGTCCAAATCCAAATGATCCCTTCCCTTCGGAGCCCCACAAGATCTAAACCACAGTTAATGTCCACATATTTAGCATTGTTGTAGTGAGGAGAGTATGTTCAATTTACGGGGTGTGTTTCTTCAGACGCACGAGCTGGGTGCAATGTAGGATCACTACAATGTACTGGGCAATGCAAGTGCTTATTTGCAATTTTTAATAATGCAACATTCACTGTGCTTGACTCCATGGGTGTTTTCCATAGAAATAAATCATCACTACAGCCATAAATGAACTCTCAGAGGGTTGTAGTTTCCTAAATGTGGTTACTTCAGTGGTTTTCAGTGTTCTGACACTTAGTTGCTCTGCAAATGTAGTCTGCAAAATATTGCAAGAAAATCTGTGCTCCAAAAATCAAATAGTGCTCTCCAGGGGCGGACCGTCACCCCCGGGGGCCCTGGTGCAGGTGTGGACCGGGGGGGGGGGTGCTGGTGCTGGGACAGAGCTCTCTTACCGCTGCTTCTGGGAGAGCCGCGCTCTCCCGCCTGCTGACGGCGGCTCGTGGGGGTCGGCTGGGAGAGCCGCGCTGAGAGCCGCGCTCTCCCGACTGGTAACGGCGGCTTGTGGGGGTCGGCTGGGGGCCCCCCTCCAGGCTTGAAGGGGCCCCCTAACCGGTCGGGGCCCTGGTGCGGCTGCACCAGCCGCACCAGTGTAGTTCCGCCCCTGGTGCTCTCTCCCTCCCGAATCCTGCCGTGTGGCCAAACAGTGCTTTCTCAAGGCTTATGGGGTATCCTTGTACTCAGGAAAAATTGCATAACAATTATGGGATCCAATTTCTCCTGCTACATTTGTGAAACTGAAAATATTTGGTGCTAAAACAATTTTTTGTGGGAAAAATCTATTTTTTCTCATTTTAACATTTCTAAGTTGTAAAATTCAGTGACACATCTGTGGGTTCAAGCTGCTCACTTCACAGCTACATACATTTCTCAGGTGGGTTTAGTTTCCAGAATTGGGTCATTTGTGGGAATTCCATTGTTTAGGTACTTGAAGGGCTAACCAAACATGACATGACACCCGCACTCTAAAACAGAGGTCCCCAACTCCAGTTCTCAAGGCCCACCAACAGTCCAGGTTTTCAAAATTTCCTTAGCATTTGACTCTTGGCAATTCAATCTCCTGCACCGGTGACGATTCCAACTGTTAAATGCTAATGAAATCCTGAAAATATGCACTGTTGGTGGGCCTTCTGGACTGGACTTGAGGACCTCTGCTCTAAAACATTGCTCCTTATTTCTGAGCCCTGCTGTGTGCCAAAACAGTGTTATTCCACCACATAAGGGGTTTTCTCATAGTCAGGAGAATTTGCTCAATAAATTGAGGCACATATTTTTTGTTGACCTTGTGAAAATGAAAAAATTAGTGCTAAACCAACATTTTTTGGGGAAAAAAAGAACAATTTTAAATTTGTATGGCTAAACCTTATGAAATTCTGTGAAGCACCTGGTGGTTCAAAGTGCTCACCACACATCTAGAACAGTGTTTTTCAGCCACATATAGAGTATTTGTCACGCTTCCGAGGGAAGGCGCCCTAGAGTGGACCCACTGGGCCGTGGTACTGAACTTCCCTGGGTGAGCTGGTCCTAGTTTAACCAACCCCTATACAGGGATTGTCAGGGGCAAGCCCGGGGGTCTAAATACCACAGCTGCTAGTACCAGGGGGGCGGTTTGTAGGGTTAGCCTATACTACGGTATAGCTAAGAAGGGCCCGGGTACAGGAGAGCAGGAATGGTTCTACCGGAGGAGAGCACGAGGAGGACCTGACCAGCAGCCACCAAAGCAGAAGCTTAACTAACTTAATAATCAGGCACCTCCCAGCAGTGAAGGTGGCCTGATATACCTGAGGATGGACAGCTATTGGTCAAGGGGAGTGTCAGGTTGAGCCGTGGCGGCCCTTAGATTCACAGGGGAGCAGTGCGGCCGCACCTAGTGCACCGCTGATTAGATTCATGACTGTGCTGATGTGTGAGCCTGGTGGTCAGCAGACAGGAAGGGGACCTGGCGATGGCTCTGAGACACATCATGCCTGGACGCCAGATGCCCGATCGGTAGAGGAGGAGAGGATGCAGACCCAGGAGAGGTGAGCGGGGGAGCGGTGCCAGGGGACCTAACAGTATTATTATACTCAGAAAAAATTGCTCAACAAATTTTTTGGGCCTTTTTTTCCTGTTGCCCCTGTGAAAATTAAAAAATGATGCTAAAAGGACACTTCTGTGGAAATAAAGATACATTTTCATTTTAACGGTTCAATGAATGAAGCACCGAAATTCTCACAAGACAGCTAGATACATTTCTTTTGGGATCTAGTTTTAATTATTTAAATAAATAATTAAAAAATATGTGTGAGCTTTGCCCTAGTTTTGATTGCCAGCCAAAGAAAACCCAGGCACTTGGGGGCTGGGATTCTCAGCATGGTGATGCCCGCATGCTGAAAATTGCAGCCCACAGCCGCCTCTAAAAATTGTGCATTCTTTTTTAGAGCCATTTTTAGGTGCTTTATCTGGCTCTTCCAGTGGCTCTGGTGGCATTGGCATGTTGGGTAATAAAGGGTTAAATGCCAGCTCACTTTACGGCTGGGATCTAGGTACCATGATGTAGTTCATCAGGGTCATCTGAATTGATAGCTCACACATCAGCTCTGAAGTTTGATGACCATGACTCTTACATCATCGTGAGCACATCCAAAGTCATTTTCTTGGCTGCGTGCACAGTGATGGGACATTCTTATATGTTGGCCTTAGAATTATCGTCTGAGGATTTAGTTTTTGGGTTGCTACAGATAGGAACCATGGATGTATTTTGTGTTTTATTGCAATTAAAAGATATTTTCTCAGTGTTGTATTTTTTATAATGTTTACTAGAGATATATAGTGGGTAGGTCTAAAATTGGCCTGACATGATGAATCTCAGGTTTGATGCCAGCTGCTAATACAAAGCTGGCATTAACCCCTTTGTTACCCAGCATGCAAATACCACCAGAGCCTCTGGAAGAGCCAGGAAAAGTGACTGCAAATAGCGTTACAAAAGAATGTGTTATTTTCAGGAACAGCTGTGGGATGTGATTTTCAGCCTGAGAGGCACAGAAAGCATCCTCTAGCTGTCTGGGTTTTTCCTTGGCTGGCAATCAAAAATAGGGCTAAGCCCATGCATTTTTTTTCAAATATTTAATTAAATACTTTTTAAAAATAATGGACTTCCCTATATTGTGAGTGGCAGTCAAGGTAAAGCCAGGCAGCTTGGGGTGGCAGCCCGTAGCTGTCTGCTTTATCTGAGCTGAGAATCAAAAATACAAGTACTGCATCATCTCATATAATTATTTATTTTTGTTTACATTACTATGATGACAGTCAATGGGTAATGGTTAGGGATGGGCGAATCTACTCGCTAGGACTCGTTACTCGGTGATTAGTAAGGGACTCGCAGGACTCGGTACTCTGCGAGTTTCCCAGCGTTTACTCGCACGAGTCCAATGCAAATCAATGGCAAACGCTGACAAAAATAGGATTGCCATTGTTTGCATTAGACTCGGCTACTGTGCCAGGGATAGCAGGGAAACTCGCAAATAACTGCTGTTACATTGCGAGCCGAGTCCAGCTGTCTTCTCTGTGCAGCTCCAGGGTCCTAGAGCCCACCTGCTCACAGAGATGATGTAGCAGTGCTGAGATTGTTCTCAGTCTGCTCATTCCCTGTGCATAGACATCTATATCTATGCACAGGGAGATGTAGCAGAGAGGACATCGCGTTTTGGACTACGTCGGACGGAAGAGGATTTTTTAAATTAAAGATGGAGTCCCTAATGGCTTTTTTTTTTATTTCAAATAAAAAATTTTCTCTGTGTTGTGTTTTTTTAACCCTTTATTGGAGATTCTTAGTGGCTGGGTCAAACGTGGCCTGACATTAAGAATCTCGGGCTTAATGCCAGCTTGTATAACAAAGCTGGTATTAACCCCTTTATTACCCAGCGTGCCACCGCCACCAGTGCCGCTGGAAGAGCGGGGTTCAGCGCCAGAGGATGGCGCTTCAATGAACGCGCCATCTTCTGGGGCGGCTGCGGGCTGCAATTTGCAGCGGGGGGTGCCCAGAAAGCTTGGGCATCCCTGCGCTGCGGATTCCAGCCCCCAGCTGCTTAGCTGTACCTGGCTAGACATAGAAATTGCGCGGAGCCCCGCGCATTTTTTTTTAATTATTTCATGAATTTCAGAGTCAGAGTCTCAGAGTCAGAGTCTCAGAGTCAGAGTCAGAGTCTCAGAGTCAGAGTCTCAGAGTCAGAGTCAGAGTCTGACTCAGAGTCAGAGTCTCAGAGTCAGAGTCTCAGAGTCAGAGTCAGAGTCAGAGTCTCAGAGTCAGAGTCTCAGAGTCAGAGTCTCAGATTCAGAGTCTCTCCCTCAGAGCCAGAGTCAGAGTCTCAGAGTCAGAGTCTCAGAGTCAGAGTCAGAGTCTCAGAGTCAGAGTCTCAGATTCAGAATCTCACCCTCAGAGCCAGAGTCAGAGTCTCAGAGTCAGAGTCTCAGAGTCAGAGTCTCAGAGTCAGAGTCTCAGAGTCAGAGTCAGAGTCTCAGAGTCAGAGTCTCAGAGTCAGAGTCAGAGTCTCAGAGTCAGAGTCAGAGTCTCGGAGTCAGAGTCAGAGTCTCGGAGTCAGAGTCTCGGAGTCAGAGTCTCAGAGTCAGAGTCTCAGAGTCAGAGTCTGAGAGTCAGAGTCAGAGTCTCAAAGTCAGAGTCAGAGTCAGAATCTCAGAATTTCATGAAATAATTAAAAAAAAATGCCTGGGGCTCCACGCAATTTCTATGTCTAGCCAGGTACAGCTAAGCAGCTGGGGGCTGGAATCCGTAGCGCAGGGATGCCCAAGCTTTCTGGGCACCCCTAGCTGCAAATTGCAGCCTGCAGCCGCCCCAGAAGATGGCGCGTTCGTTGAAGCGCCATCCTCTGGCGCTGAACCCCGCTCTTCCAGCGGCCCTGGTGGCAGTGGCACACTGGGTAATAAAGAGGTTAGGGCCAGCTTTGTATTATCAGCTGGCCCTAAGCCCGAAATTTATGGCGGTCACGCCAATATTAGACGACTGCCATGAATTTCTATTAAATTGTTTAAAAAAAAACACAACACAGAGAAAATTTTTTATTAGAAATAAAAAAAAAAGCCATTAGGGACTCCATCTTTAATTAAAAAAATCCTCTTCCGTCCGACGCAGTCCAAAACGCGATGTCCTCTCTGCTCATCCCTGTGCATAGATATAGATGTCTATGCACAGGGAATGAGCAGACTGAGAACAATCTCAGCTCTGCTACATCAGGCAGCAGGCGGGCTCTAGGACCCTGGACACAGCACACAGAGCAGACAGGACTCTTATCTGTGCGAGTTTCCCAGCCAGCGATTACTTGCAAAGTAAACGAGTCCAATGCAAATAAATGGCAAAACTAGGATTGCTTCAGGCTGAAGCTTCCGAGACACATCTGCGATTTGTAAATGTCACACTACTCGCTATTACTCGCTTCCCCATTCATTAACATTGGACTCGCTAGACTCGCTACGAGTAGCGAGTCCTGTGCTCGGACTCACTAGAGTCAAGCGATTCCGAGTAATTTAGGATTCGCCCATCACTAGTAATGGTCCCAACAGCCAATCACAGATGCTGTAACAGAAAATGGGCATCTGTGATTGGCTGTTGGAGTAACCATAAAACAGCCTATACATTCTATCATCTACCATGATAGAATGTGTGGGCTGATTTCAGATTACGTCAACAGCCAATCACAGATGTCGATTCTCTGTATCAGTGTCTGTGATTGGCTGTTGTGTCCCTCTACAGTAAATATCCAGGAAGTTAATGTGCAGCTCCAGAAATACAAGTGCCGGACGCCGGTAAGTATAACGTTATGTTATGTATAATATTTGTATTTACAGCTTCCCCTGCCTCCATCTCATAACTTTAAAGTCTGAGTTAGGGGTTTGGACTTAAGTTCGAGACATGTCCGGCCCCAAACTCCAACTTCTAAAATAGTACAGTAGGGTCCACTGAACCCGAACACCAATGGATTCGACCAACACTAAACCTGATCTATAAAGGGATTGAATTGTACTTTTATAATATACAATGAACAGCTTCAGTTAGAGCCACAGTAAATCTTGTTGGTAATTACCTCAGTAACACAGTACGGAATATTTCCATCTTTCCAATATTATAATTAGACAATGCATTATATTCTCTTTACAGCTCCATTCTGTACAGCCACACCATAACAAGTACGACGACCAGAAAATTGAAAGCAATTAATCCTAATGATAATTCAGTTAACAGCTTAAAATTCTGTCAGCAGATCTTTGTATATTTAATCGTCTAAGTGTTTGTAGCCAAACTGGCAAAGATATTTCAATATCACATTTAAAATGCTCTGAGAATGAATTATGGTTAACATTAATTTCAATTTACCTTTTATTAAGGGAATTGAGTAAAAAAAAAATGAAATTATAAAAGTTAACACAATGCTCTGCACTAAAGTTTTTAATTAGACGATGCTTAGTAGTACATTGGGGTATGTGCAATAAAGGGGCTCATGATATTTAATTTCAAGGTCATCTTTCCTATTAAAGACAAAAGGGCTTTCTTTTTGTGAGACAGTGCACAGTTATTAGTCAATGTCCGATATCTCAGAGGTAGTTTAATCCTGACTGTAAAAAGCTCAATGATTCTAGAAGCTTATTTAGTGTCAGGAGTTAATAATATTTTAATGGGCTCCAAAAAATTGAGAAAAAACATAGACTGTGTCACAGATAATAAAAAAATTACAAAATGCACACTTATCAAAACATAAAAGTATCATTATTAGTCCTGACAATATGATATAAAAATAAATAGAATCTGCTCTTTTGCTTTTGCCTGTGTAGGCCTGATCCCTCTGTGCCTGACTTTATTCCCTTACCGGGACTTTGACCATTTGCCTGTGACCTGACTAATCTTTTGCCTGCTCTCTGTATTCTGTCTTGTCCCTCTGGTTTTCCTGACTTTGGCTAGAATTGAACTTCATCTCTACTCCTTGCTTTTGCTGTGACATTTACTGGACCTGACCTCAATTATTTGACTTCCCTTTACCTCCAGAAAGCATTATTATTATATCTACTTTCCCCTATTGAAGCCTGTTTCTTCACCTCTGAGACTAGTTATTACTGTAGTGATAGTACTTTTTATATTCAATTGTAAAAAGAATAGTCAAAAGTCTGGACATATGTCCTTTTTCCCAATCAGCACAAGGGATGAGTGATGCCAAACTTTCAAAGTCCTAAAGTAGAAACAATCAGTAGCTCCAATGTAAATTAAGAATATTGTTGTACCATTGAAGTTACTGTGGCACTTAGATACTTTTTTTTAGAATGTAGAAAAAAGCAGAGCAACACAATCACTTCTACAGGGTGCAAAAATCAGTTAGGGCAATGCTTAATTTGCCAAGTTATACACATCAAAAAGAAAACTGCAGCACTCCTTCCTTGAGGTTTATGATGCCTTTATTTGGCCTGCAGGATGAGATGGCAACGTTTCGGTTTCAAGCAACCTTCCAATAGCACCTATGCATTGGGTGGCTGGACTTTTTATAAAAATCTCATTTACATGTTAATTACAAACTCATTAACAATTTTTATACAATAGTGAGTAATGTGTATATACATGATTACATCCAACACCTCCAATCCAGTTATTCCACATTTTCTTTTTATGTTCTTTACTTATTCATTTAATAACACCATTCTAGTTCTTAATATCTCCTTCTGATTCATAATCACTGCTAATTAGGAGCTTTCTTTCACCTGCATACAGTATTGGATATCATACCTGAGTGTACACTCTCTCCCTTGTCCCGCTGTGTGCAGTGATATCGGCATTCTGGAAGTCGATTCCATTCTGGAAGTAGTCTGTGTTGTTCCTGGTTGCTCAGGGAACACAGGAAGCTGCACGGTTGCCATCTTTGGACTGCGGCGCATGCTCAGTGACCTTAGTCGCTCTACTGAGCATGTTCCAATGGATATTTCTTAATTTCTAGCATCCTAAACCTCTTTTCAATTGTAACTACGCTTTTGTGACATATGTGAGATCTTAAGTGCAGTATACAGTGAGTCCTCACTTAACGACGGGGTTAGGGACCAGAAGGTCCGTCGTTAAGCGTGTCCCGTTGTTAAGCGTGACCCTGTATTCTCCAACCGGAGTCCACTTATGCAGTCCAGTTGCTGCTCCCATCTGCCCGCATGCTGTGTTCTACAGCTTCCGGCCGCCCATGCTGTACAGTCCAGCACTCTGGGGGGCCGCATTTAAACGGTGCACAGGAAATGTTTCCTGTGCACCGTTTAAACGCGTCCCCCAGAGCGCTGGAATGTACAGTGTACAGCATGGGCAGCCGCAAGCTGTACAACAACCCATGCGGGCAGATGGGATAGCAACTGACAGCATAACTGGACTCCGGTTGGAGAATACTGTACAAGTACTGCAGAGTACAATTGTACCAGAACCTGAGACCCGTAGCCACCAGGAAATCACCTTTATAATATCAGGAGACATTCTGGTAGTGCATGCAGTACTGTACTGTACTGTACTGTATAAGAATGAGTCGTAAGTGCAGTCGCATTAAACAGACGTCGTAAGCGGGGACTCATGTAATCACTAAGAATTGTCTTTTAAATGTACTTTGCAATTAATACTTTGTTTAGTTAAAAGGGCTATGTTATTTCATCATCACCGCCATATGAGAATGGTAAGACAGTTATCACCAAGATAAGATGGCTTAAAGTTTTATCGGATATTTACTCCTTCTCACCGGGTTCCAATACCCTATCTGCACAGGGGGACACAAGTTCAAATAATGGCCATGGGGAAGCCATTTTAACAACAGCTCCTCCTTACAAGAAGGGTCAATGGGGTTATCAGTCCTTTTAGCCCTAACACGCTATTTATAGAGTTTGCTTACACTATTTTGGTAGCATCCAAATCCAGCCATTAAAATAAAATATGCAATACGTGTTGTTCTAATAATGTGCTTTATTACTTGTATATTTCATCTATAAATAATCACGCCATACTGCGCGAGACCACTAACGCTCCCAACTCCAAACTGTCCGCTCACCACAGCCGCGCTCCGCCACATCTTAACGCTGCCCGACATCCCCCACGCTCACCCACATCATCACACCGGGCCCGACTCACAAATGCAACCGTTACTGCTGATAGCACCTTGATGTGTCACAATGACATCTGCGTTCTGCGATCTGATGGACACAGCTGGGCCAGTGATATCACATGACGCGAGTCGCCCAATCACAGGCGAACGCTGATGTCCTTCAGAATCATGCAAGTCCTATCACACTATGCTCCTCTATCCAGCTGAGAGCGCTCGCCGTTTGTAGTTAACCATTAACTGCTCCTCCAGCCTCACAGCTCCTCAGCCTCACTGGCCCCCTCAGCCTCACTGCCTCCCATCCTCACTGCCTCCATCCTCACAGCCTTCCAGCCTTCACTCCTCCTCAACTCACTGCTCTCCAGACTCACTGCCTCTCCATGCCTCACTGACTCCATCCAGCTCACTGCCTTCTCCGCCTCACAGCTCCCATCTCACAGGTTTCTCAGCCTCACAGCCTCCCATCTCAAGCCTCCTCAATGCTCACTGACTCCTCCAGCTCACAGCCTCCCCATCCTCACAGGCACTCCTCCAGCTCACTGGTCTCCTAAGCTTCACCCTCCTCCAGCCTCATGCTCCTCCAGCCACTGATCCCAAGCCCCACTCCTTCTCAGCTCACAGCCTCCCATCTCACAGACTCCTCACCTCACACCTCCCCATCCTCATCTGCTCTCCAGCTCACTGCCTCCACCGTCACAGCTCCTAGCTCACAGCTCTCCACCTCACAGCCTCACTCCAGCCTCACTGCCTCCACAGCCTCACTGACTTCTCAGCCTCACTGCCTCCCATCTCACAGCTCCTCACTGTCACAGCCCCCCATCCTCACAGCTCCTCAAGCACTATCCTCCTAAGCACTGCCTCCTCAGCCTACTCTCTCACTCCTCCAGCTCACCTCCCTCACTCCATCCTCACTCCTCACCCCTCAGCCTCATGCTCTCTAAACCGTCAGCCTGCTCTCTCACCCTCTAGCCTCTGCTTCCCACTCAGACCCCAGCAATATACTCTGCTATCAAGAGCCTATCTCTGCTAACCACAGAGGCACCTGTATACTCATGCACCCAAAACACCCTCTATACTCTGCTACCAAGAGCACTGTATACTCTGATACTCACAGAGCTGCTCTTACTTGCTACCACAGAGCCGCTGTATATTTGATACCACAGAGCCGTTTCTATACTCTGCACCCACAGAGCCGCCTTATACTTGCACCCACAAGACCTGTAACTCTGATCCCCAGAACTACCTCTATACTTGCTACCCACAGTGCCGCCTTGTATACTGTACCACGGGCCGTTCTATACCACTGATACCACAGAGCGCTCTAGCTCTGATACCACAGAGCCGCCTCTATACTCTGCTACCACAGAACAACACTATATCTCTGCTACCCACAGAGCCGCCTATAATACATGCTGGACCCACAGAACTCGCCTCTATACTCTGTACCCACAGAGTGCCTCTATAATGAAACACTGGCATAATGTTGGCATAATTTGCAATTAAAGTGGATTAATAAATTAGGAACCCTAAAGCCCAATGGGATAAATGTTGACTATAAGCTTAATTACCCTAATTAGGTGCGTTCTGACTCATACATTGTGTATTGGTTTTAATGATCACTAAGCATTGATAGAGGTATAGAACTGTTGTGAGAAAAGATTAATAATCTGACATGTTTAACATGATTTTTTTCTTCTTTTTTTTTTCTCTTATAGACAATCACAATTTGCCCTATTTGGAGGCTCCAAAAACCTATAGTGCAGATTAAGGAATACATAGATTAGTGATACCTCCCCTTGCCCTTTGCACAATTTCATTAAGGTTTATGTAAACATGTATACGAGTAATAAAGCAAATTTTAGCAACTATCATGGTATTCAATATTTTATTTTGATAGGCTGGATTTGGAGTGCTAGCTAGGAAATGAGTGGTGAGCAAACTGGTTATGAATATAGTGGTTAGGGTCTAAGATGGACTGATAACCCCATTGACCCCTTCTTGTTAGGAGGAGCTGTTGATAAAATGGCTTCCCCATGGACATTATGGTGAACATTTGCCCCCCTGTGGCAGGTGGGATACTTGGGCACCCGGGGAGAGGAGTAAATATCCAATAAAACCCTCAAGCCAACTCTAAAGCTAGTGTTAGCTGCTCTACCGTGTCTTATATGGCGGTGATGCATTAATAACATAGCCCTTTATAACTAATCTAAGTTTATTAATTTGCATAAAGATGCACTTTAAAAGACAATTCTTAGTTATATACTGCACTTAAGATCTCACATGATTCACAAAACCATAGTTACACTTGAAAAGAGGTTTAGGATGCTGGGATTAAGAAATATCCATTGGAACATGCTCAGTAGAGCAACTAGGGTGTAGAGGAACCAAGTTGCACACTGCGCATGCGCCGGAGTCCTAGGATGGCGACTGTGCAACTTCCTGTGTTGTCTAAGCAACCAGGAACAACACAGACGATCTGAGCATCCGCAGAATCGACTTCCAGAACGCCGATATCACTGCACACAGCGGGACAAGGGAGAGAGTGTACACTCAGGTATGATATCCAATACTGTATGCAGGTGAAAGAAAGCTCCTAATTACCGATGATTATGAATCAGAAGGAGATATTAAGATCTAGGATGGTGTTATTAAAAAAAAATAGTATAGAACATAAAAAGAAAATGTAGAATCACTGGACTGGAGGTGTTGGCTGTAATCATGTATATACACATTGATCACTATTGTATAAAAATTGTTAATGAGTTTGTAATTAAGGCTGGTTTCACACTACGGATATTTTAAATCCGATGCTGTCCGATAAAAATCAGACAGCATCGGACCGATTTTGGGCCCCATGCAGCCCTATGGGCATCGGACCGAATCGGATGTGCACTAAATGGCATCCGATTTGGTCCGATCCGATTCTGTCCGATTTTTTTATTGTTGCAAAAATTGGAGCATGCTCCGATTTTTGCACCGAAAATAAAATCAGACAAAATCAAATCTGACCAAATCAGATGCCATTTAGTGCACATCCGATTTGGTCGGATCAATTTAGCATGGGGCCCTAAGGAGCGGGGTCCGAGGAAACATCTGATGTCTCCTCGGACCCAATTTTACTGTACTGAGCATGCTCAGTACAGTAAAAATGCTCCAAACAGGAAGACAGGGTTTAAAAAAAAAAGTTTATGCTCACCTCTCCCCGAGCCCCCGCCGTCTCCCGCCGTCTTCCTGCAGGTTCCCGGTGGCTCCCGCATGCTCCCGGTGTCTGCAGAGGTCTTCTACTGCAGTACAGGACCTGCAGTGATGTCACAGTCACTTGACCGCAGGTTACCATGGTGTAACCTGGTGTCACGTGACTGTGACAACACTGCAGTTCCTGTACACATGAAGAAGACCTCTGCAGATACCGGCAGCCTGCGGGAGCCACCGGGAGCCTGCAGGAAGACGGCGGGAGACGGCGGAGGCTCGGGGAGAGGTAACATAGTAACATAGTAAAATAGTTTTTAAGGTTGAAGGAAGACTTTAAGTCCATCTAGTTCAACCCATAGCCTAACATGTTGATCCAGAGGAAGGCAAAAAAAAACCCATGTGGAAACACTAAGCTCCACATTGGGGGAAAACATTCCTTCCTGACTCCAGGTACGGCAATCAGACTAGTTCCCTGGATCAACGCCCTATCAAAGAATCTAGTATGTATAACTGGTAATATTATAGTTTTCAAGAAAGGCATCCAGACCCTTCTTAAATGTTAGTAGTGACTCACTCATTACAACATCATGTGGCAGAGAGTTCCATAGTCTCACTGCTCTTACAGTAAAGAATCCGCGTCTGTGATTATGATTAAACCTTCTTTCCTCCAGACGTAGAGGATGCCCCCTTGTCCTAGTCTCAGGCCTAAGAGTAAAGAGATCATTAGAAAGGTCTCTGTACTGTCCCCTCATATATTTATACATTATTATAAGATCACCCCTAAGCCTTCATTTTTCCAAGCTAAATAACCCAAGCTTAATAACCTGTCTTGGTATTGCAGACCCCTTAGTCCTCTAATGACTTTTGTCACTCTTCTCTGGACCCGCTCTAGTTCAGCTATGTCTTTCTTATACACCGGAGACCAGAATTGTACACAGTATTCTAAGTGTGGTCGCACTAGTGACTTGTATAGAGGTAAAATTATGTTCTCCTCATGAGCATCTATGCCTCTTTTAATGCATCCCATTATTTTATTTGCCTTTGCAGCAGCTGCCTGACACTGGCCACTAAATGTGAGTTTGTCATCAACCCATACACCCAGGTCTTTTTCAGTGACAGTTTTACCCAGTGTTTTACAATTAAGCACATAATTATACCTTTTGTTTCCTCTGCCCAAGTGCATGACTTTACATTTATCCCCATTAAAGCTCATTTGCCATTTAGCAGCCCAAGCTTCTAGTTTACATAAATCCTCCTGTAATATAAAATTGTCCTCCTCTGTATTGATTACCCTGCAGAGTTTAGTGTCATCCGAAAATATTGAGATTCTACTCTGTATGCCCCCTACAAGGTCATTAATAAATATATTAAATAGAAGCGGGCCCAACACTGACCCTTGTGGTACCCCACTGTTAACTGTGACCCATTCTGAGTGTGTTCCATTAATAACCACCCTTTGTTTCCTATCACTAAGCCAGTTCTTAACCCACTTACACATATTTTCCCCTATCCCCATTGCCCTCATTTTATGTATCAACCTTTTGTGTGGCACCGTATCAAAAGCTTTTGAAAAGTCCATATACACCACATCCACTGCATTTCCTTGGTCCAGTCCAGAACTTACTTCTTCATAGAAGCTTATTAGATTAGTTTGACAGGAACGGTCCCTCGTAAAGTCATGTTGATAATGGGTCATGAGGTTATTTTTCTTCAGATACTCCAGTATAGCATCTCTTAGAAAACCCTCTAGGATTTTACCCACAGTAGAGGTTAAGCTTACTGGCCTATAATTTCCAAGTTCAGTTTTTGTCCCCTTTTTGAATATTGGCACCACATTTGCTATACGCCAGTCCTGTGGTACAGACCCTGTTATTATGGAATCTTTAAATATTAAAAATAATGGTCTATCTATGACAGTACTTAATTCCTGCAGCACTCTGGGGTGTATCCCATCCGGGCCCGGGGATTTGTCAATTTTAGTGATTTTTAGACGATGCCGTACTTCCTCTTTGGTTAAGCAGGTGACATTTAATTGAGAAGTTTTGTTATCACTGATCATATTGTCTGTCATGGGATTTTCTTGTGTAAATACTGTTGAAAAAAAGTCATTTAGCATATTGGCTTTTTCCTCATCCTCATCCACCATTTCACCCAGACTATTTTTAAAGGGGCCAACACCATCAATTTTTAGTTTCTTACTATTTATGTAGTTAAAAAATATTTTGGGATTCTTTTTACTTTCTCTGGCAATGAGTCTCTCTGTCTCAATCTTTGCTGCCTTGATTTGCTTTTTACAAATGTTATTTAATTTTCTGTATTTATTTAATGCCTCATCACTACCTACTTGCTTTAATTCCCTAAATGCTTTTTTTTTGTCACATATTGCACCTCTTACCGCTTTATTTAGCCATAGTGGTTTCCTCCTATTTCTAGCATGCTTATTCCCATAGGGTATATATTGTGCACAGGTCCTATTCAGGATGCTAATAAACATCTCCCATTTGTGTTGTGTACTTTTATGTCTCAGGACATCGTCCCAGTTTATTGCACTAAGATCATCTCTCAACCGTTGGAAATTTGCCTTCCTGAAGTTTAGTGTCCTTGTAGCCCCTCTACTACACGTCTTAGTAAAGGATACTTGAAAGCTTATTAAGTTATGATCACTATTACCCAAGTGACCTCCAACCCGTATATTTGATATGCGGTGCGGCCTGTTGGTTAATATTAGGTCCAGCAGTGCCCCCCTTCTTGTTGGGTCCTAAACCAGTTGTGAAAGGTAATTGTCTCTCATAGTTTTCAAAAACGTATTACCCTTGCTGGAACTGCAGGTTTCTGATCCCCAATGTATTTCAGGGTAGTTGAAGTCCCCCATAATAATGACTTCTCCCTGAGTCACTGCTTCATCTATTTGCTTTATGAGGATATTCTCCTCCACTTCCATTATTGTTGGGGACTTATAACAAACCCCTATCAGTAATTTATTATTTTTTCCCCCTCCCCTTATCTCCACCCACAGGGACTCTACATTTCCATTAGATTCACCTATATTATCACGCAGGATGGGTTTTAAGGATGATTTTACGTATAAACATACACCTCCTCCTCGCCTATTTGTGCGGTCATTTCTGAACAGACAATAGCCCTGTAAATTAACAGCCCAGTCATGGCTCTCGTCCAGCCAAGTCTCCGAAATCCCCACCATGTCATAATTATTTTCCAACAAAATCAATTCTAATTCCTCCATTTTGTTGGTGAGGCTTCTGGCATTAGTGTACATGCACTTTATGCATCTCTCTTTACCTCTATTCCTTCCTACTAGATTGACTGTTCTAACCCCACCTCCCATGCCACCCCCAATTTTATTACTTGTGCCCAGGTTACTATTTACACTATCTTCCCCTCCTATACAATGAATACCCTCCCCCCCAATCCCTAGTTTAAACACTCCTCCAACCTTCTAGCCATTTTCTCCCCCAGCACAGCTGCACCCTCTCCATTGAGGTGCAGCCCGTCCCTAGCATAGAACCTGTAGCCAACAGAGAAGTCGGCCCAGTTCTCCAGGAACCCATACCCCTCCTTCCTACACCAAATCCTGAGCCACTTATTTATCTCCCTAATCTCCCTTTGCCTCTCTGGTGTGGCACGTGGTACAGGCAGTATTTCAGAGAATACTACCTTGAAGGTGCTTGCCTTAAGCTTGCAGCCTAATTCCCTGAAATCATCTTTAAGGACCTTCCACATACCTCTAGCTTTGTCATTTGTGCCAATGTGCACCATGACCGCTGGGTCCTCACCAGCCCCTCCCAGTAATCTGTCAACCCGGTCAGCGATGTGCCGGACTCGAGCGCCAGGTAGACAGCACACTGTTCGACGATCCCTGTCTTTGTGACAGATTGCCCTATCGGTTCCCCTAATAATTGAGTCCCCCACTACCAACACCTGTCTGGCCTGCCCTTCTCTCCTGTTTTACCCCTTACTGGAGCAGACACTCCTCTGGCTTTCAGAGGTCATGCCCTGCTGCAGCAGTGCTATCCCTGAACTCACACCCCCCTCATCTGCCAACATAGCAAATTTATTGGGGTGTGCCAGATCAGGGCCAGCCTCCCTGGCACCCTTCCCTCTACCCCGCCTTCTAACTGTCACCCAGCTGGCTACCTCACGGTCCTGCAGCTCCATACTACCATCCTCCCCCACATCTATCCCATTGAGCAGCTGTTCAGTGAGCAGCAGACTCCTTTCCATATTGTCTATGGATCTCAGCTTTGTCAGTTGTTCATTTAGATCCAGTATCTGGGCTTCCAAATGCACAACGTACTCACATCTCACACAGCAGTATGCACCCTCGACCGGCTGGTCAAGGAATGCATACATGTGGCAAGATGTACACTGGATGGCATTGCCAATCATGGAGCTCATTTCCTAATGGGGATTGCACCAGACAGAAATGATAAGTAAAAAGAAATGCAAAGTATTAATTAAATACAACCAGCAATTCAGTAAGTTCTCCCTTCCAATCTTCCTTAATCCAAAGTCACTGAATCACAAGTCACACACTTACTTCTGTCGCACTTGCTCTGTCACACTCAGCTCGCGGTCACACTCGCTAGAAAATCAGATTTAAAGCTTTTTTTTTTTTTTTTTTCCCTTAGCAGAAAATCAGCCTACAGCTCAGTGTACTTCCAAAGGACTGGAAGCCCCAACCAGCTGCCTCTTATAAACCCTTAATTTTGCACCCCCACCCTTAATTAACCCCTTGTAAGTATAGCTACACCACAGGTTTTAAGTGCAAAGTAGTTAACCCTTTAACTTACAGGTAGTAAAATAAGAGACTATAAACTTGTAGAGAGAAAAGAAAGTTAAGAAAGCCCAATAAAATTAAAAAGGTAAAAAAAAAAAAAAAACAGTCAGCAATTCACACAGGTATTTGTTGCAGGATTCCCAAACACCTCCTCACTGAATCACAAGTCACACACTTGCTTCTGTCACACTTGCTCTGTCACACTCAGCTCGCGGTCACACTCGCTAGAAAATCAGATTTAAAGCTTTTTTTTTTTTTTTTTCCCCTTAGCAGAAAATCAGCCTACAGCTCAGTGTACTTCCAAGCATAAACTTTTTTTTTTTTTCTTTTTTTCAGCCCGGAGGCAACAATTTAATGCCGGAATCGGATGCCTATTTGGCATCCGATTCCAGGCATCAGAAGGGAGCCGATGCTGTCCGAATTTATCGGACAGCATTGGCTCCCTCATAAATCGTAATGTGAAAGTAGCCTAACATGTAAATGAGATTTTATAAAAAACCCAGCCACCCAATGCATAGTTGCTAGAGGAAGGTGGCTTGAAACCGAAACATTGCCATCTCGTCCTGAAGGCCAAATAAAGACATCATACACCTCAAGGAAGGAGTGCTGCAGTTTTCTTTTTGGTGTGTACTTTTTTTAGTAGCTATGGCATTAGCAGTGCAATCAATAATTCATAAGACAGATTCATGGAAAATAATGGAAATATTTGAACTGTTCTCAGTTATTTCCATTAGCGTTAAAAACTATAAATGCTTGACATTTGCTGTTGCTTCATGCGGTTGGACAACATGAGACTGGGGAAATCAGTACTAGCAATCATTAAGGGACTTATTGGTTAGCTCCCCCATTCATCTATCAATTACATTTTTAACAAAGTTAAAACAAGATTTGGCTGCTGTCATGTATATTTAATTCTGTTTAAAAGTAACTATTTTTTTTCATTTATAAAATGGAGATATAATTTGAATATATAAACCTAAAGACACCCAAATCCTAACCACCCCACCAAACACAGAGGAGTGTGAATTCAAAAAGTAATGTGTAGCAGAACAAAAACAGGTGTTTATGATAACAGGGCAGACAACCAAAGGGTTTAACACTATATTGCCACAACAAAAGCAAAAACAAGGAGGTAGCACATATACGTGTCACCAGTGTATCCTATATCAAGGACAATCTAGTACTTTAATATAAAGTGTACCAACGTAGTCCCAAATTAATAGGTCTTAAGTACCTGAAAAGACATCTGCTACCCCCCACTTAATTATATGAGTGCCCTGTACTACTATGTATTAAACACCATAAACCCTTATATAAAGCATAGTCAATAGTATCAACATAGGCAGAGTGCTGAAACAGGAGGTAAACCTGGAGTTGTATAGAAAAATGCACCCATACCTTGTGACATCTTTAAAGACATCTTTGCCTTCATACAACAGTTGCTGAAGTGTGCTTTACCAAGTACAGTTGAAACAAGAAGTTTACATACACTATATAAAAAGACACATATGCATGTTTTTATCACTATCTGACATGAAATTAGGAAGAACCTTTCCCGTTTTAGGTTAATTAGGATTACCATAATTCTTTAAATTTGCCAAATGCCAAAATAATGAGAGAGAATGTTTCAAGGCATTTTTCTTTCAGCAAAGTCACAAGTTTAAATACACTAAGATTGCTATGCCTTTAAACGATTTGGAAGAGTAGGAATGGCTGAAGGGAAAAATCTGCACAATAGTGTATTACCTGGGAAACAGTTACATTAAAATAAAGTATACAGGCACACCTGTATAGTTTGTGATCAGTCTCAACCCCTGTTACAGCATGCGATATCCCAGATATCAAGTGTGTTCAATTTGCAGCAGTCCTCCCACGTGCAGTAATCCAGGACAAACGATAGTAAGGAATGTGTAAAAAATGAACTGCGCTCCAGCTCCAAATAAGACGATCGATCCAATGTCTTTAAATGGTGGTTTATTCAACGCTTTTCAGGGTTCTAGGGCGCCTTCATCCTGAAATTTCCATATAAAAAGGATGTTCCATCCGCTACATCCGGTACATCCTTTTTGTGTGGTAATTTCCTAATGACAGGGTCCTAGAACCCTGAAACACGTTGAATAAACCACCGTATAAATAAATTGGATCGATTGTTTTATTTGGAGCCAGAGCGCAGTTTGGTTTTTATACACTCCTTTTCACAATTTGGCCTGGTTTAAACAATTTGGGACATCCCATATGATAATGTTGTGTTTGGAAGCTTCTGATAGGTTTATTAGCAACTTCTGAGTTATTAGAGACACACATGTGGATGTATTTTAATGCTGATCTGAAGCACACAGCTTCTTTGTGTTGCATCATGGGAAAGTCTAATGAAGTCAGCCTAGATATCAGGAAGAAAATTGTGGACTTGCACATGTCTGGTTCATCCTTGGGTACAATTTCCAGATACTTGAAGGTGCCACATTCATCTGTACAAGGAAACATACGCGAGTACAAACAAGATGGGAATATCCAACCATCATACCGCTCAGGAAGGAGACAGGTTCTTTGTCCACAGATGAACAATGTTTGGTCCGACATGTGCATCTCAACCCAAGAACAAAAACAAAAACCCTTGTGAAGACGATGGCGGAAGCTGGTAATTATTGTGTCATTATTCACAGTGAAATGAGTACTGCATAAACATGGGCTAAAACACTACTCTGCCAGGAAGAAACCATTACTCCAAAAGAAAAATAAAAAAGCCAGATTACACACACAAGAACAAAGACCTAGTTTTTTGGTGACGTCCTGTAGTCTGACGAAAATATAATTGAATTATTTGGGCATAATGACCATTGTTACGTTTGGAGGAAACGTGAGTAGCTTGAAAGCCTAAGAACACTATCTCAACTGTGAAACACGGGGGTGGCAGCATCATGTTGTGAGGTTGTTTTGAGGCAGAAGGGACTGATGCACTTCACAAAACAGATGGCATCATGAGGAAAAAAGATTATGTGGTAATACTGAAGAAACATCTCAAAACTAGAGATGAGCAAACTTTCCCTGAACATGTTCACCAATTTCAAATTTCGCTGTCATGCTTGGGAGCTAAGGGAATCAGGTAACAGGTAGGTGTAATGGGTGAAGAGATCAGGAGGAGCTAATCTGACCCTTACCCTGGGGGTCCCTAGGTAGCCCTGCTCTAGGAGGTACCTCTGATGGTGAGGAGGTCCAACATCCAAGAAATAACAGAAGGACAGCGCCCAAGCTGGAAATCATAACAGCGTGTCTTTTATTCCATCCACCACAGCAGCACAACGTCTCGGTGACAACCTTTTTCAAGTGCATACATCCCACAAAACCAGAGTGACATTTATAGTGTATAACTCCACCCCCAGTAACATGGCTCCAATCAATGAGCAGTATATAATAAACAATGTTAAAAATCACCCATTCACTATACAGAGATCTACTATCTATACAGCATCAAATTGTAAACATGTATTGTAGTAAAGCCGCACATTAAATATACCCATCGCCAATGTCCTTGTTGTAGTAAAGCCCGGGGATAAACAGAGCGATAGTTGCGATGTATAGCCAATCGGAGTGAAGCATTGTCCATCGTCATAGAAACATCCGAGGTCGGCGTTTCTGCTCCAATCCGCGGTACTCATATCCGGTATTACATCGCGCATGCGTCGGCGTCCTCTCAGGATTGGACAATATCGCTGTCCTTCAAAGCAATGCCACAGTGACGTATTTCCGGAAGTCAGTATCCATAGCGATGTAGACGCTTCCTCACCTCCCGGCGCGTATAAGTCAGTATCCATAGCGATGTAAACGCTTCTTCACCTCCCGGCGCGTATAAGTATGAAACGCTCTATACACAGTCACAAGCAGCAATTCTTCAAAAGGACCCTACCACAGCACAGCCCACATTATAGTGACACATGTAGAGAGAACCTCATGGGGTATTTAGAGTTAGCTGCACATAAAGAAAAAGAAACATACAGCACAAACCCAAATAATAAATACTATGTGGACATTATCTACTTCCCCATTAGCTATAACCGCACATGTTTAAACAGGATACATACTTTATTATAATAGACCCAAAATAGAACCATTTTTCCAAAGATCACATGAATGCAGGGACAAGGTACATAATCACCGCCCCCCATCCATGGGATCGATGCTTCCACATAAAAATAATCAAGGAAAAGATGTATCTGTCCCGAATGGGATGGTCATATATATGTTAATCGGCTTGCACCTAATGAACAAAGGATTCCCATTTACGTCATATATCACAATAACATATACGTTATACAATACCCTTATACATATGTGCCAATCTATAGATCCTCTCAAGTGCCATACAACATGTTCCAAGGGCGAAAGGGTTACTCCATGACACATGTTTACTCCTCCGTACAGTATGAATCTAAGGTGATATTAAGATAATAAAAACAATTATTATACATATGAAAAAGGACAAAAATCAACCCGACCCCAGTAGACACCCCCGCTGATCATAATCCACGTTCATACCTTTTGGGGACAAGGTGTCAAGTTCAAAAATCCATTTCAACTCCCTTTTTTTCAATAGGGCCAGCCGGTCACCACCCCGTCTTAATGGGGGCACATCATCTATTACTCTGAACCTAAGCTGGTTCACCGTATGGCCCATAGCTTGAAAATGTCTAGGGACGGGTAATTCAGTCATGCCCGTTCGGATCGTACTCTTATGCTTCCCTATGCGGGCTTTTACCTCCATAGTCGTCTCCCCTACATAGAGGAGACCACACGGGCAACAGATAGTATATACAACAAAATTGCTGTTACACGTAAATCTTTTCTTAATATCGTACCTCTTTCCCGAACGTGGGTGACTGAAGAACCTGCCCTTTAACAAATTGCCACAACAGGCACAGCCCAGGCAGGGAAAATTCCCCAGACTGGGAGGTGCAAATGTCTTTTGGATATCTCTTTTTGAACTACCAATGTCCGAATGGACCAGATCATCTTTCAGGCTATGCCCCCTCCTAAAAGAGAATAAGGGAAACAGTCTGAATTCCTCAACGTCTTCATGACCTTTTGTAAGTAAAGGCCAATGTTTTTTCACAACATTCATGATTTTTTTACTTGCGCCACAATATGTGGATACAAGTGGAATTCTCTTTGGGGGACTCACTTTTGGTTTCAAAGCCAAAAGGTCATCCTGTTTGATCACCAAAGCTTTAGTCTTATATCGTATAAGATCTTTTCTTGGGTACCCTCGCTTCAGAAACCTATTCACCAACTCATCAAGTCGACCATCAATTTTCACATCGTCCGATACAATCCTACGTACCCTTAACATCTGACTCCATGGGAGTGATTCCACCATTTTTCTGGGGTGCTCACTAGTGAAATGCAACGTACTATTTCTGTCAGTGCTCTTGATAAAGAGATCAGTCTTCAATCTCCCATCATCTTTATAAACCAAGGTATCCAGAAATTGCATTTCAACCTGTGAGCAAACCATAGTGAAGCCCAATCCAGGGTGGATGTCATTGAGTGAGTCTAGGAAACACCCCAGCTCATCCCTGTCACCCTCCCAAACAAAGAAGATGTCGTCGATGTAACGTCGCCACCCTCTGACATGGCGCCAAAAGGAGGAACTGTACACGTGTTCGCCCTCGAGGACAGCCATATAGATGTTAGCATAAGTAGGGGCCACGTTTGACCCCATGGCTGTCCCCCGGCGCTGCAGATAATAATCATCCCCAAAGAGAAAAAAATTCCTCTCGAGGACGAACTCCAGCAGCGCCAGGGCGAACCGTGCACAGTCAGGCGCCATGTCAGAGGCGGCGAGCGTCACATCAACGGCATACAGACCTTTTACATGTTCAATCGATGTATAAAGTGACACAACATCGAATGACACCAGCCATGTTGTGTCACTAACCGAAATCTCAGACAAAGAGCGAATAAAATCCCCAGTGTCCCTCGTATATGAAGGAGCCGAAACGGCAAACCTGCGCAGCAGGTGGTCCAAGAAAATGGAGACCTTGTTACACAAAGACCCCCTCCCCGAGACAATTGGTCGACCAGGGGGTTCTCCAGGTCCTTGTGGATTTTTGGTAATGCATATATGGTCGGCACGATTGGGCAACCAACCACCAAGTATTCAGCAAGTCCAACGTCAATGATACCATCCATTAAGGCATCATTTACTAAGGACTTTAATTCGGATTGAAACCTTTCTGTAGGATTGTTCGGTAATTTCTCATAGACCAAGACATCATTCAGTTGTCTCATGATTTCACCATGATATTTTTTGGTGTCCATCACCACAATTGCCCCGCCCTTGTCGGCGGGTTTTATGGTGATGGACCCATCATTTTTTAACTTCCTGATCTCCTCTCTCTGAAGTCGTGTAATATTAGATCTACCCCCATAGTAACCATTTTTTCTCAATTTCGCTATATCATTTTTAACCAATTTTATAAAGGTTTCAATCACCGGATCAAAACCAGGTGCTATAAAATTGCTGGTTTTCCATAAATTCATCTTTTTGAGAGAGAGGACATCATTAGAAGTTGTGGAGCCCGTCTCCACTTTACCAGAAAAATATTTTGCCAAGCCTAGTCTACGGAAAAACAAGAATAGATCATTATCAATATCGAACCAATCAACAAAACCCGTAGGGCAAAAGGACAATCCTTTAGAAAGAATCTTACTTTGTTCATTAGTAAGTACAACAGATGATATATTTACCACAAGATGATCGTCTTCGGTTACCGTCTCCTCGTCCTGGATCTGGTTACCGGCCTCTGTCCTCCTGCTCCTGTGTTTCCTGCCACCCCTGTGGCCCCTCCGGACCCGGGACCTGGGCCTTTCGGTTTGGTTAAAAAACCCGCCCCAGATGTATTGCCACCATCGTCCGTAGAGTCTGATTCAGCTGTAAAGCCGAATTGATTGTTAGGTGCTGAAGGTTTAGACGGTTTCCTAGGTTTCCTATTATTAGGACGTCTAGGACCTGTTTTTGGCTTGGATCCTTGCGGTATAGTGGTCCTGAACTGCCACCCATATATGCGTCCATTATTATAATCTTCAATATCCCGGAACCACTTAGATCTTTTAGTGTCCTCCAGATTCGAACGATATTTTGTCAAAATGTCATCCATTTTGGAATCTATATCAGTCAGCTCCTCTTCCGTGGTTACCTCCTCCAGTGCAGTTCTTGTCTCCACTAGACGTTTTTTAAGGGATTCAATCTCTTTTTTTATATACTCGATGTTTAGGAGCATGATGTCAAAGGCGTATTTGTTACTGATGGCCTCAAATCTAGCACAAAAACTAGTGTTATTAGGCAGTAAGGTTGGTTGTAGATTTGGGCGTAGCCCTCTAGGGATTCGCCGAACTTTGTAATATTCTACAAGGGTAACGACATGTAATTCCATAGAAATGAGCTTCTTATGCTCATTTTCCCACTTACGTTTAAGCATCTCCGTAGTGGGTTGGTTGAGAAAGGAGTTGTCCACCTCCGTGTCCGAGATGATTCTTGCCGCCTCCTCATCGGTGTAGGAAAAGGGGCAGATGGAACCTGACCCTCCAGCTCCTGAGTCAGACTTTTCCATGTTATATAGTCCTATGGTGCACGTGCAGATGACTCAATCGCAGTCAAAATTAAAGAATGTCCACAGCACCACCTGGAAACGGTACTCACTGAGCACCTCACAGGACGCACGGCCTAAGCCAGGGAGATCCACCCGGCCATATCAACATCCAAGAAATAACAGAAGGACAGCGCCCAAGCTGGAAATCATAACAGCGTGTCTTTTATTCCATCCACCACAGCAGCACAACGTTTCGGTGACAACCTTTTTCAAGTGCATACATCCCACAAAACCAGAGTGACATTTATAGTGTATAACTCCACCCCCAGTAACATGGCTCCAATCAATGAGCAGTATATAATAAACAATGTTAAAAATCACCCATTCACTATACAGAGATCTACTATCTATACAGCATCAAATTGTAAACATGTATTGTAGTAAAGCCGCACATTAAATATACCCATCGCCAATGTCCTTGTTGTAGTAAAGCCCGGGGATAAACAGAGCGATAGTTGCGATGTATAGCCAATCGGAGTGAAGCATTGTCCATCGTCATAGAAACATCCGAGGTCGGCGTTTCTGCTCCAATCCGCGGTACTCATATCCGGTATTACATCGCGCATGCGTCGGCGTCCTCTCAGGATTGGACAATATCGCTGTCCTTCAAAGCAATGCCACAGTGACGTATTTCCGGAAGTCAGTATCCATAGCGATGTAGACGCTTCCTCACCTCCCGGCGCGTATAAGTCAGTATCCATAGCGATGTAAACGCTTCTTCACCTCCCGGCGCGTATAAGTATGAAACGCTCTATACACAGTCACAAGCAGCAATTCTTCAAAAGGACCCTACCACAGCACAGCCCACATTATAGTGACACATGTAGAGAGAACCTCATGGGGTATTTAGAGTTAGCTGCACATAAAGAAAAAGAAACATACAGCACAAACCCAAATAATAAATACTATGTGGACATTATCTACTTCCCCATTAGCTATAACCGCACATGTTTAAACAGGATACATACTTTATTATAATAGACCCAAAATAGAACCATTTTTCCAAAGATCACATGAATGCAGGGACAAGGTACATAATCACCGCCCCCCATCCATGGGATCGATGCTTCCACATAAAAATAATCAAGGAAAAGATGTATCTGTCCCGAATGGGATGGTCATATATATGTTAATCGGCTTGCACCTAATCAACAAAGGATTCCCATTTACGTCATATATCACAATAACATATACGTTATACAATACCCTTATACATATGTGCCAATCTATAGATCCTCTCAAGTGCCATACAACATGTTCCAAGGGCGAAAGGGTTACTCCATGACACATGTTTACTCCACCGTACAGTATGAATCTAAGGTGATATTAAGATAATAAAAACACGGGGTGGTGACCGGCTGGCCCTATTGAAAAAAAGGGAGTTGAAATGGATTTTTGAACTTGACACCTTGTCCCCAAAAGGTATGAACGTGGATCATGATCAGCGGGGGTGTCTACTGGGGTCGGGTTGATTTTTGTCCTTTTTCATATGTATAATAATTGTTTTTATTATCTTAATATCACCTTAGATTCATACTGTACGGAGGAGTAAACATGTGTCATGGAGTAACCCTTTCGCCCTTGGAACATGTTGTATGGCACTTGAGAGGATCTATAGATTGGCACATATGTATTAGGGTATTGTATAACGTATATGTTATTGTGATATATGACGTAAATGGGAATCCTTTGTTCATTAGGTGCAAGCCGATTAACATATATATGACCATCCCATTCGGGACAGATACATCTTTTCCTTGATTATTTTTATGTGGAAGCATCGATCCCATGGATGGGGGGCGGTGATTATGTACCTTGTCCCTGCATTCATGTGATCTTTGGAAAAATGGTTCTATTTTGGGTCTATTATAATAAAGTATGTATCCTGTTTAAACATGTGCGGTTATAGCTAATGGGGAAGTAGATAATGTCCACATAGTATTTATTATTTGGGTTTGTGCTGTATGTTTCTTTTTCTTTATGTGCAGCTAACTCTAAATACCCCATGAGGTTCTCTCTACATGTGTCACTATAATGTGGGCTGTGCTGTGGTAGGGTCCTTTTGAAGAATTGCTGCTTGTGACTGTGTATAGAGCGTTTCATACTTATACGCGCCGGGAGGTGAAGAAGCGTTTACATCGCTATGGATACTGACTTATACGCGCCGGGAGGTGAGGAAGCGTCTACATCGCTATGGATACTGACTTCCGGAAATACGTCACTGTGGCATTGCTTTGAAGGACAGCGATATTGTCCAATCCTGAGAGGACGCCGACGCATGCGCGATGTAATACCGGATATGAGTACCGCGGATTGGAGCAGAAACGCCGACCTCGGATGTTTCTATGACGATGGACAATGCTTCACTCCGATTGGCTATACATCGCAACTATCGCTCTGTTTATCCCTGGGCTTTACTACAACAAGGACATTGGCGATGGGTATATTTAATGTGCGGCTTTACTACAATACATGTTTACAATTTGATGCTGTATAGATAGTAGATCTCTGTATAGTGAATGGGTGATTTTTAACATTGTTTATTATATACTGCTCATTGATTGGAGCCATGTTACTGGGGGTGGAGTTATACACTATAAATGTCACTCTGGTTTTGTGGGATGTATGCACTTGAAAAAGGTTGTCACCGAAACGTTGTGCTGCTGTGGTGGATGGAATAAAAGACACGCTGTTATGATTTCCAGCTTGGGCGCTGTCCTTCTGTTATTTCTTGGATGTTGATATGGCCGGGTGGATCTCCCTGGCTTAGGCCGTGCGTCCTGTGAGGTGCTCAGTGAGTACCGTTTCCAGGTGGTGCTGTGGACATTCTTTAATTTTGACTGCGATTGAGTCATCTGCACGTGCACCATAGGACTATATAACATGGAAAAGTCTGACTCAGGAGCTGGAGGGTCAGGTTCCATCTGCCCCTTTTCCTACACCGATGAGGAGGCGGCAAGAATCATCTCGGACACGGAGGTGGACAACTCCTTTCTCAACCAACCCACTACGGAGATGCTTAAACGTAAGTGGGAAAATGAGCATAAGAAGCTCATTTCTATGGAATTACATGTCGTTACCCTTGTAGAATATTACAAAGTTCGGCGAATCCCTAGAGGGCTACGCCCAAATCTACAACCAACCTTACTGCCTAATAACACTAGTTTTTGTGCTAGATTTGAGGCCATCAGTAACAAATACGCCTTTGACATCATGCTCCTAAACATCGAGTATATAAAAAAAGAGATTGAATCCCTTAAAAAACGTCTAGTGGAGACAAGAACTGCACTGGAGGAGGTAACCACGGAAGAGGAGCTGACTGATATAGATTCCAAAATGGATGACATTTTGACAAAATATCGTTCGAATCTGGAGGACACTAAAAGATCTAAGTGGTTCCGGGATATTGAAGATTATAATAATGGACGCATATATGGGTGGCAGTTCAGGACCACTATACCGCAAGGATCCAAGCCAAAAACAGGTCCTAGATGTCCTAATAATAGGAAACCTAGGAAACCGTCTAAACCTTCAGCACCTAACAATCAATTCGGCTTTACAGCTGAATCAGACTCTACGGACGATGGTGGCAATACATCTGGGGCGGGTTTTTTAACCAAACCGAAAGGCCCAGGTCCCGGGTCCGGAGGGGCCACAGGGGTGGCAGGAAACACAGGAGCAGGAGGACAGAGGCCGGTAACCAGATCCAGGACGAGGAGACGGTAACCGAAGACGATCATCTTGTGGTAAATATATCATCTGTTGTACTTACTAATGAACAAAGTAAGATTCTTTCTAAAGGATTGTCCTTTTGCCCTACGGGTTTTGTTGATTGGTTCGATATTGATAATGATCTATTCTTGTTTTTCCGTAGACTAGGCTTGGCAAAATATTTTTCTGGTAAAGTGGAGACGGGCTCCACAACTTCTAATGATGTCCTCTCTCTCAAAAAGATGAATTTATGGAAAACCAGCAATTTTATAGCACCTGGTTTTGATCCGGTGATTGAAACCTTTATAAAATTGGTTAAAAATGATATAGCGAAATTGAGAAAAAATGGTTACTATGGGGGTAGATCTAATATTACACGACTTCAGAGAGAGGAGATCAGGAAGTTAAAAAATGATGGGTCCATCACCATAAAACCCGCCGACAAGGGCGGGGCAATTGTGGTGATGGACACCAAAAAATATCATGGTGAAATCATGAGACAACTGAATGATGTCTTGGTCTATGAGAAATTACCGAACAATCCTACAGAAAGGTTTCAATCCGAATTAAAGTCCTTAGTAAATGATGCCTTAATGGATGGTATCATTGACGTTGGACTTGCTGAATACTTGGTGGTCGGCAACGTTTCCTGTGCCGCGCTGTAAAGCGCACTCCAAGCAGCTGCCTGTTTGACAGGTAGTTAAGGTAAACATAGGGTAACTAGGGACTGCGTTTTCCAGCACCGCATAGCGTTAACGCTATGCGGTGCTAGAAAAAGTTCTAAGTTAAAACCGGATTGTTGTAGGCTAGGGTCAAAACGGAAATGTGACCCTAGCCTATCTGCAGCATCTGACAGAGGAGAGGGAATGCCATTTAAAGCCAGGGGGAGGGGATTCCAGGTGAGTCACACATCAACCCCTCAACCAGCATCTGAACATAATAGTGAATGCAGCTCTGGAGCACAACACAGGAGGCAAAGTCCTTCACAACTACACCTCATGCAGCTCTTAAAGACAAACAACATACAAAGCAGCATCCAGCAATGTCAGCACCATCGAAGCACGTGACATCGGCATGAACATAGTAGATTCGGGTCATGATCTGGAATATGAGTAATTTACTAAAAAAATCTGTGAATGTGGCTTTGTTCACGAAATAAATTGAAATTTTAAAATGGCACTAAAATTGTCTATGAAGGTTTGGGGCCAAAATGCTTGCCGAAAGACCTGGTGGCTGAGAACACCCCTGACCTAAGGTTAGGTGTTGTTCATAGCCATTGGGCTTACTGGTTTCTTTCAACGTATAGAATGCAATGGAGCTTTGAATGTATTGTATTTGAATTTTTGAGCTGCCTTGAATTTGCAGGTGTTAGGACACCTGCAGGCTGTGAACTTTTAGAACAGTGCCAGATGTAAATTCTCTTTAAAACATCCCTTAAAAAAAGATTTTATTTTTTTAATTATATAATTTATAATATTTTTTCTATGTTTTATTTTTTTTGTTGACAGAGCAAACCTTTATCATTGCAGAAGGTCAGATTATGTGAGGACATCTCTTCTACATTTATCTGCTAGCAATTCAAATAAAAATAGCATATGTCCATTACATACTTAACATACATGATCTTTTAGCTCTGTTTGCAGTCATGAAACACCATACTATGGATATTGCTTCTTGAAAATGTGCAATCCTTTTATTTCATTTTATTACATACTAGCTGTAGTACCCGGCTACGCCCGGGTTAATAAATAACTGATGTTAGCTTTAACAAAATAGAATTTGAATATGTCATATTAATGACCTCTAAGAAAATAGAAGCTGAGCTGTGATTGATTGCTATAGGCAGCCTAATAAATCTCCAGCCAACAGTAAACCTCCCCCTGGCCGGGCAGTATATGTTACCTCACACATACACATAATAGACAGCTCATGTGAATGACATCTGCCTTAATTCCCTATATGGCACATGTGTTGCACATTGGCTGTTTTTAATCAGATGTTTATGTTTGGAAATTAAAGATAGCACATGTATGAGGCGAGTTGTGTGAGGTGATTTGTGCGCATCTGTGTCTGTCTGTGTGGTGCATGTGTCCCTGGGGTGTGTGTATGTGTGTGTCCCTGTGGGGTGAGTGCATGTGTCCCTATAGGGTGTGTATGTGTGTGTGTCACCGTGGGGGGGAGGTCTATGTGTTATGTGTCTCTTTGTGGTGTGTGTGTGTGTCCCTGTGGGGTGAGTGCATGTGTCCCTATAGGGTGTGTAAGTGTGTGTGTCCCTGTGGGGGGGAGGTCTGGTGTGGTGTGTGTCTCTTTGTGGTGTGTGTGTGTGTCCCTGTGGGGTGAGTTCATGTGTCCCTATAGGGTATGTATGGGTGTGTGTCCCTGTGGGGGGGGGGGATGTCTGTGTGGGGTGTGTGTGTCTCTGTGTTGTGTGTGTCTCCTTGTGGTGTGTGTGTGTGTGTGTTGTCCCTGTGGGGTGAGTGCGTGTGTCCCTATAAGGTGTGTATGTGTGTGTGTCCCTGTGGGGGGGGTCTGTGTCGTGTGTGTGTCTGTGTTGTGTGTATCTCTTTGTGGTGTGTGTGTCCCTGTGAGGTGAGTGCATGTGTCGCTATAGGGTGTGTGTGTGTGTCCGTGGGGGTGTGTGTGTGTCTCTGTGTTGTGTGTGTGTGTCTCTTTGTGGTGTGTGTGTGTTTTGTTCGGGTGCATGGTAAGTATCCAATGTTGGGGCTGCACCTTAGCGACTATACACTTGCTGTTACTCTTTGTGTGCGTGTGTTGTGTATACATGACCCCGTGCGTGGTGAATATCTCATGTTGGGGCCCCACCTTAGTGACTATATGCTGGTATATGCTGTTAGTCTTTGGCGCTATCATTAAGCCCCTCTCATTCACAACTGTCAACTGGTAACTGTGACTTTTTCCCCATTATGTAGATAGGGGCAAAATTGTTTGGTGAATTGGAATGCGCGGGGTTAAAATTTCGCCTCACAACATAGCCTATGACGCTCCCGGGGTCCAGACTTGTGACTGTGCAAAATTTTGTAGCTATAGCTGACAGCTGTCGATTTTCCTCCAACACTTTTCCATCCACTTTTTCCCCATTATGTAGATAGGGGCAAAATGGTTTGGTGAACTGGAACACGCAGGGTTAAAGTTTCGCCTCACAACATAGCCTATGACGCTCTCGGGGTCCAGATGTATGACTGTGCAAAATTTTGTGGCTGTAGTTGCGACGGTGTAGATGCCAATCCCGGATATACACACATACATACACACATACACACATTCAGCTTTATATATTAGATGTTTAAAATACAGATTTTTTCCATGTGCAAAAGTGTGCTATTGTAGTATTCATCTTGCACCTGTCCATGCATTGCTCACTAAGGGTACCGTTACACGAGGCCATATCGCCCCTGATAACATAGGCGGCGACATCGCCGCTGCGTCGCCTAATGTAAAGGGGCGATGTCACCTCTAAAAATCGCCTCTGAGTGGTCGCCTGGTTTCTCAGCAGTGCTCTGAAACCAGGCGAGCACTCTGGGGCGATGTGTACACATGACCTCATGTAACATGCCGATCGGCGATGTTACAGGCGATGGGAGCCATAGTCTCCCATGTTAAAGCATCGCCGCTGGAGTTTGTAGACACCCCAGTGGCAATGCCGCCTGTAATGTTGCTGGTGTGTCGCCGGAGGTATCGCCGCATGTAAACACACGACGGCTACGCTGGTGAGGTGCCAAAAACGTGCGCGCCCCCGAGCATTGCCGGAGATATCTCCGGCGATGTCACCAGGTGTGATGGTACCCTTACCTTATTCAATATTCCAAATGAATTTGTGGTAAACTGAAAAAACTATTGTATTTTTCGTATTTTGCCTCCAAATATGTCAGGCTTCAATAATCACTCACCCCAACCACATGCCCAGGTGTTACCTGTGACATGGAGAATGGGATTTTTTAGTCAGGTGCCTTTTGAAGTTCATCATATGAAGGGGTTAATGAAGAGCTAGGCAACAAGATTGGGCAAACAATAATATCCTGTACGTGACTGGGTCCTGGCGCTGGAAGAGGCAGGCCTCTAGGCAAAGGAAATACTGTATGATTCACTATGGAGGCCAGCACCATCTTAAGATTGCTGTACAAAGCAGCTACACTGTGCTACCGTGTGCCTGCAGACCATAGTTTGGATATTGGATCCACCCCATGAGATGCCTGCTCTGTAGGATGTGATCTTCATCACCATCTCAGAGGCAGAGGATGCTTTACCAGAAGCAAAGCAGCCCACAAAGGAGATGACTACTTCTATATATGTGAGCTGTTGTACAACTTTGCTACCTGCATTGGGCATGATATGCAGCAAGGTCAAAATGCAGTGCTTTTCCTGCATTCATGAAGAGGTCCCACCAGAATGCAGCTAGGAGTTAAGAGGTTAGCTGTTTCCTATGCCAGCCGAGACTACCACAGGTCAGAGTCAGGATCTTGCAGTATGCCTGGCCTTATTAAAACTCCAGCCAATGCTGCAGCCGCTAATCCAGGAGGAGGAGGTAGAAGATGAGAGGAGGATGAGGAGGAGGAGTTAGTAGTGGCAGAAGCCTCAGTTTCCCTGCTTCGTGTAGCACCCCTACCAGAGGCTTTCAACTGGAAGAATGCCATGAGTAGGGATGAGATAGTATACTCGCTACTATTCACTACTCGCAGAATAGTACGGTATTCGGGATACTGATTACTGGCAAGTTTCGTTACGAGTAGCAAGTAAAATTCAAGTCAATGGGAAATGTAATACTATTCTGCTGGTCCCTACAAAGCAGTCTGGGGGCCTGAGGAAATGGCTCAAATGGATGCATGATTGTTTAAAAGCTGGGCGGTAAAAGGCTGGCTGGCTTTTTTAAACGGTCAGCTGATGCATCAGCTGTTATCGTTTAAAAGCTGGGGGTAAAAATCTGGCTGACTTTTTACCGCCACACTTTTAAACCCCCTTGTTATAATACCCAACCTCAGCATGTCACCCTCTTTTTATCATACTCACCTTCAGCAACATTTAAAAGCTGGCCGGCTTTTTAAAATGATCAGCTCCTTTCCACCTCAGCACACAGCCTGCCTCCTCCATGTCCACATTCAGCCTTACCCCTTTACCCTGGCACCCAGCCTGTCCCGTCCATTCCAGCACTCAGCCTGCCCCCTCCTCCTTGACACCCAGCCTGCCCCCTACACATCCGCATAGAGCTTGTCCCCTCCTTCTCGGCACTCAGCCTGTCCCCTTCAACGCAGTAGCCAGCCTGCCCCATCCACCCCCGGTGTGAAAGCCCGAGCGGTAAAAAAACAGCTGGCTTTTTTAAATGATCAGCTGATGCATCAGCAGATCATTTAAAAGCCGGGCGGTAAAATGCCAGCCGGCTTTTTTTAAATGATCAGCTGATACATTGGCTATAATCATTTAAATGCCGGGCGGTAAAAAGCCAGGTAGCTTTTTTAAACGATCATCTGATTGTTTAAAAAAGTTGGCCGTTTTTTTACTGCACGGCTTTTTACAGCTGATGCATCAACTGATCAGTTAAAAAAGCCAGCCAGCTTTTTACCGCCTGGTTTTTAAACAATCATGTATCCATTTCAGCCTTTTTCTCAGAAAATAAAATAATGGCAAATAAAATAATGGGATGTATTAAAAGAGGCCTAGATGCTCATGAGGAGAACATAATTTTACCTCTATACAAGTCAGTAGTGCGACCACACTTAGAATACTGTGTACAATTCTGGTCTCCGGTGTATAAGAAAGACATAGCTTAACTAGAGTGGGTCCAGAGAACAGCGACCAAAGGTTATTAGAGGACTGAGGGGTCTGCAATACCAAGACAGGTTATTAAACTTGGGTTATTTAGCTTGGAAAAACGAAGGCTTAGTCGTGATCTTATAATAATGTATAGATATATGAGGGGACAGTACAGAGACCTTTCTAATGATCTCTTTACTCTTAGGCCTGAGACTGGGACAAGGGGCATCCTCTACATCTGGAGGAAAGAAGGTTTAATCATAATTACAGACGGGATTCTTTACTGTAAGAGCAGTGACACTATGGAACTCTCTGCCACATGATGTTGTAATGAGTGAGTCACTACTAACATTTAAGAAAGGCCAAGATGCCTTTCTTGAAAACTATGATATAAAAAGTTATATATACTAGATTCTTTGATAGGGCGTTGATCCAGGGAACTAGTCTGATCGCCGTATGTTGAGTCATGAAGGCCTTTTGCTACCCAATGTGGAGCTTAGTGTTGCCACATGTTTTTTTTTGCCTTCCTCTGGATCAACATGTTAGGCTATGGGTTGAACTAGATGGACTTAAAAGTCTTCCTTCAACCTTAAAAACTATCTTACTATGTTACTATAGAGACCTGAACATTATCAATCTGAGCTTAATGTGAAGCTGTAATTAACGCCTTCTATCACTTTGATGCCCCCTCACCAGACCATTGGGAAAAGCAGGGTAAAGTGCCAGGAATTGGTGCTTCTAATGAATGTGCCAATCTATGTGCCAATTTGGGGTGGCTTTGAGCTGGTATTCTTTAGCCTGGGGTGGCAATGACCAGGGTTGCCACTAGGAATTTCGGGGCCCCTTACTACCAAAATTTTGGGGCCCCCCTGAGACTCTGCCCAGCAGCCAACTGACCCCACCCATGCTCCGCCTCCATCCAAACATATATTTATAGTGAAACATTGGAACAGCACCAAAAATTACCTCAATTTATGTCAAACCTTTCCCAACCATCAATCCAGTTGGTTCCTTACAATAGAGTAAAACAAGGAAAAACAGCACAAAAAAATATAAAAATTTCCAATGACTATGGGCCTCATCACACTGTGAATATGAGCCCCCAGCTGCCTGGGTTTTACCTTGGCTGGCAATCATATACAGGGTGAAGCCCACACATTTTTTTATTATTTAGTTAAATTTATTATTTAATTGAATACTTACCGTATTTATTTAAAAACTTGAAAAAATAATGGCCTTGCTCGTTTTTTAATTGCAGCCAAGGTAAAGCCAAGCAGCACGGGGTGGCAACCCATAGTTGTCTGCTTTATCTGCTCTGAGAATTAAAAACACAACAAAGCTCTATGTCATTTTTTAATTAAATTTATTTATTTTTACTCTACTATGACATCTGGTTCGTTGTCTATGACAACTAATCATAGATGCAAGCACAATGGGTAAGGGGCGCAAGAGCTAATCACAGAGAGTGGGTGTCTGTGATTGGCTTTTGGAGCAAGTGCATTAACCTGGAAACAGCCCATACATTATAACATTTACCATGCAGTGAATAATCAGGAAGTGAATGAGCGGCCTGGAAGTACAAGCACGTGGACCCCAGTGAGTAATCACATTGATGTTTTGTCACTGTTTGTTTGTTTTTACAGCCCAAGCCCCAAATCCAAACAGTAAGGCAATGTACCGATGGAGAACATTTACTGCACATTTTAACAGTGTATATGTAAAATGCGCAGCAAATGCACATAGTATAAAGACCATCCTGCAATGTCAATGTGACTTTGCTTGTCTGGCCCAGTCTTCACATTTTGCACACGTAATAGCTACAGCTTTTTTGGATCTTTCAATTTTCAATTGTTTTGCACAGCTTGCTGAGTACTGCCGTCAGTTTGTGCATCACACGTCACAAGGGTAGGGCGTGTGACTCATGTACTGTGTGAGGTGGCCAAAACTGAAAGTGCCTGCTGACATCAAGGTAAGGGTGTACTGCAGGGCGGTGATAGCAGGATGGATGCGAATTTTCTACTAAAAACACATATTAGGCTAGGTCACAATAGCCCTGGTCCGTTTTGCTTCATTTTTGTCATTTTTTCTAAGTCAAACTTATAGAAACTGATTGGATGTAATAAACACCTGTCCGTTTTTTTCTGGACTTAAAAACATTGCTATGTCTGTTTTGAGCCAAAACGTTGCTAGCTACTTTTTGGGTCCGTTTTCAAAAAAAAAAAATTCTTTTTTTTTTTAACATGGCCCTATGAAACGGATCCGTTTTTTTGGGTGCCTTAAAAACGGATCTGTTTTTTTGGAATTTTGGTCAAAAAATGACTAAGTCCAAAAACGTTCAGGGTGTTGGAGGCTCAAAAGCACCCAAAATAACGGATTGGTCATGGAATCACTTCCAAAACGGATTTCTATGTGTGACCCCAGCTAACCTACAAAAGTTTAAACGTTTCCTGCCTAAGCTGTGTCACAGTTGCCATGGTTTTTTTGTGATTTAACAAACTCATGCTTTTTTTCATGTCAGCATGAGTTTTTTAAGGTGTGTGATGGCTCCTGTGTTTTTGGCTGCGTTTTTGAATCTGCACCTAAAATAGTGCTTGTAGATTTTTGTGCGTTATGAAAATGCATGCGTTTTTGTGGAAAATGCATGCGTTTTATAACATGGGCCTCTATGGAAATGCATGCAAAAACGCATGGTACATTAGTAACTTTTAGTGCCATTCAAACGATTCGTTTCCATAGGAGCCATTTAAAAACGCATGGTTTCTGAAACACATGCCTTTTAAATGGCTCCTATGGAAACGCTGTGTTTGAATGGCACTAATTGTAATGCTTTTGCATGCTTTCATAAGGCCCATATTCAAAACGCATGCGTTTTGAAAGCCAAAACGCATGGACTGTCACACATGTTTTTGCTATTAGGGCATCGTTTTTTAACATGGGGCTATGGGTGCGTTTTTACATGCGTTTTGAAACGCAGGTCTCCAAAAACGCATGTGAAAAATGGTACTGTGACCCCACCTAATACAGGCTTATAGCAAATGCAGATTTGATGCAGAAAATTCTGCATCACTAGCGCACATAGCTTAACATGGACTTCTCAGTGTTTAGCGTCCGTGCCCGAACATTAGGTATTCAGTGCAGACTCCATCCCTATAAATTGCAGCTTTATATTTCTGTACAGGCAGTAAATAAAAAGGATGGGAATTATAAATGTAAATGCAATAGTTAATATATATCATTGGTTGCTGGCCATATTTGAATCTAGGTGTATTATAAAAACACTACTAAAAAAAGATTAAGTTAGATGATATTACAAATCGCTGTGGACTGCAATCATTTATAATAAATGTCTGTGCATTATTCACTAAACTCTGAATTCCAATTGCTCTTGGTAATTATTTATGGATTTCCATCTATTGCTGAAGCTTTACAGTCAATCTTTCTTTTATTTTTTTGAAAATCACCATTTGCTACTGTATGAAAGTGGTTTGATAACTAAGTGGCTTAATTAGGAAAATTCAGCTTTTCACCCAGAGGAAATAATTTTCTATTGAGTCAAAGACTGGTGGTCGCACCCAGACATCACATAAACCTCTGTACCATTTAACATGATTAATGGTCTCTGCTCAGAGACTTATGAGGTGTTTTACAGGGTAGAATGAAGCAATTTCACACAATGTTAATGAAATAATTGAATACTGAATGGCTTTACATTTTATACAGTCAAATATTAGGGTGGGCTATGTCTGTTTATACATAATAAGTTTTAAATTTATTTTCCAAAAATAAGCTTTTTACATATGTACAGTCAATCTTTAGCATTATTTAAAATTAGATATAACTTAAAATTAAAATAATAATAATGCCATACTAAGAAATGCTACTTGGAGTAGCAAATGATTGAAAAGTAGAGATGAGTGGATAAGGCAAAAAAGCTCATTTGCATGTTCGCACTTTATTCCTGGAGTAACTCAATTAATAGAGAAGTTATTTACCACAAATGTAATGTGCCTTATTATGCACTCTGTGACGTTATGGGCTTCAACCTTTGCGAGCATAAGCACAGAAGTCTCTTGGGCCCAACAAAACCAGAAGTCTTAAATTAGCAACTAAGACCCTATGGATTTGATGACGCCAATGCAAAAGTGCAAGGATGACAAGATGTGTGACTGTTTTAGCATCTATCGCCACGTGGCAGAGAGACCAACAATCGCATCATGCTCACGCTGCTGGTGGTCCTGCACCATCTGTTCGTTCCTGTCAGTGTTTTCCTTCTCCCAGGGCATGCACTCACTGCAGAGAATTCCAGGGAGCACGCTCAGTTGCTGCATGCTGCATCCTTGTGACTCTTAAAGGTTCAGTGTGCCCTGACCTGTAAGTGCTTCTCATCCATTGGCTGAGAGACACAGGGCATTTAAGACAGCTTCCCCCATTGGGAGGTGTCTGAGCAATGCTGTTATTCCTAGAGACCATTGTAGTAATTTAAATCTAAGTCACTTGATCGTTGTGTTATACTCACCTATTAGGCAATTTCATCTTCTTTTGCTTCTGCCTTTGTCAATCTCATGGGTTTTATAACTTGCCAGCAGCTCCAGTGTTTCATGGAGTGCACTGGAGGTCACAACTCAATGCATCTATATAAGAGTCTCTTTCTGGACTTGTTCTGGTTCTCATAAAGCTGCATTAGGGCCTGGCATGTGACAGAGAAAAACTTAAGATGTAGCTAGAGGCACATCACATGATGTCCTTAGTTTGAATTAGACAAAGCATGTAGATAGGGAGATTCACAATACCGACAAGAGAGTCTGAGTTACTGAGTTACAGAGTGATCTGCTGGAGTCGGGTCACAGGAATGACCATAAGCATATGGGGTCAAATTGGAGAGTGTCCAGAGAGAGGGCACCTAGCAGAACAGTGTTAATATCTCTTAGGCTGAAAACACACTGTCGTGAGACTCGCGTGAGTGCAATGCAAGAAAAACTTGCTTTGCACTCAGACCAGTGTTGCCCTATCAGGCAGGGCACACGGGTGTGAGTCCATGCACTAAACTTGCATTGCAAGTTGAAATCGAGTGCAATCACAGCACGCTGTGACTGCACGCGACTTTCACGTGCGTGAGGGCAATAGAAGTATATGGGTGTGAGAAAATCTCGCACCCATGCACCACACGGTGCAATACTCGCACCCGAGTTTGAATTTCCCCCTCTGTGCCGGTACAGTAACCAAACATCTTGTACCTCTGTGGCAGCAGCGGTACAAGATGATTAGTTCAAAAATTGATGATTAGTCAAATTTAATGATTTCTGGGCTTTCTGTGGCTATTAACCACATAAGCAGCCTCTGCCCGGCATGTCTGCACAGAGGCTGCTGATGCGGCTCATATCCCGGTGTTCGTGGGGTTAATAACATGCTGGTGGGGTGGCACCATTGTTTAGAAAGTGTCCTCACTCTCTTGACACATGGTGTTATCACACCATGGGTCTGAAGGGGTTAAATCATCAGTAAAATAATTGCTGCTATTTGTCGGCTTTTTAATAGAACTGTCAAAAGCAGCACGCAATTTGCGTAACTAACAGACCCCGCATCTCATGGCAGGGAACTCTCCAAGGGACTGTAAGCTCATTGCTTACAGTATCTGCCACCGCTATGTTAATGTACATGCAGAGCTGTCCCTGCTGCGTGGTGCTGAACAGTGGACTGCTCCAGGTTCAGCAGCTGAGCGCCTAAGTGTTCAGCACCATGCAGCAGGGACAGCTCTGCATGTACATTAACATAGCGGCGGCAGATACTGTAAACGATGGGTCCCTTGGAGACCCATGGTGTGATGACATTATTTGTCCAGAGAGTGAGGACACTTTCTAAACACATGGAGCCATCATACCATCATGTTATTAATCCCATGAACACCAGGTTATGAGGCGCATCGGCAGCCTCTGTGCAGACATGCCGCGCAGAGGCTGCTGATGTGGTTAACAGCCATAGAAAGCCCAGAAATTATTAAATTTGACTAATCATCTGTTTTTGAACTAATCATCTTGTACCACTGTGGTACAGCAGTAAAAGATGTTTGATTACTGTATCGGCACAGAGGGGGAAATTCAAACTCCGGAGCTTTGACAGCCGCAAAGTTTAAGTTCCCAGACAAATAAGAGGAAAATAGGATGCAGAACCACCAAAGGAGAAAATTACTTTTACTGACTGTACTTTGGAGCTAAGCTGAGTTGTGTTGAATAGAGTTAAACTAGTCGGAACTGGAACAAGTGAAAAGGAAATAGTAAAGAGACTATGCATAGAGATACTCTGTATTAATGTAAAATATGAGAAGATACATGCCCACTATCTAATGTATATAGTTGTCATCAAACTGCTGTTTAATAAAGCAATGTTTTTAAAGAACTGGTGGTCTCTCTCGATGAACTGGTTTATATCTGATCCTGGCCAGTCAAAGCTATAAGCATCATGTGGCCTGTAATAAATGGTGTATTGCCCCTATATCAGAAGTCCATACACCCAGCAAGGACCCCTTCTTTCATTTAATATGCCGGGTTGCAAGAAACAAAGATCTTGCCCATGACTTCCGCCCTGTGCCAGGTTAGAAAAACATCTGAGGGTAGGTATAGCGCTAGGGGCAGATGGCTTACTGTCACGGTCACGCTCGCGACCCATGAGGTAAGGGGAATGTGGACCCACTGGACCACAGGGGGGACCCGGGCCTGCCCAGACTAGGGAAGAACAGCAACCGGGTTCTGTGGCAGCTGAGCATGTGGGCTAGATGGTAACCTGCAGGACAAGACGACACCGCACACTTCAGGTATAGCAAAAGTAACGTTTACTGAACAAGAACACACATCAAGGACACGGAACACCAGGCGGTGAACGTCAGGGTCATCTCGGACACCAGGCGGGAACCTCGGGGTCATCTCGGACACCAGGCGGGAACCTCGGGGTCATCTCGGACACCAGGCGGGAACCTCGGGGTCATCTCGGACACCAGGCGGGAACCTCGGGGTCATCTCGGACACCAGGCGGGAACCTCGGGGTCATCTCGGACACCAGGCGGGAACCTCGGGGTCATCTCGGACACCAGGCGGGAACCTCGGGGTCATCTCGGACACCAGGCGGGAACCTCGGGGTCATCTCGGACACCAGGCGGGAACCTCGGGGTCATCTCGGACACCAGGCGGGAACCTCGGGGTCATCTCGGACACCAGGCGGGAACCTCGGGGTCATCTCGGACACCAGGCGGGAACCTCGGGGTCATCTCGGACACCAGGCGGGAACCTCGGGGTCATCTCGGACACAAGGCAAGACATCATCAGGCAGGACCTCAGGACCATCTCGGACACCAGGCGGAACCTCGGGATCATCTCGGACACCAGGCACGGACACCAGGCAGAACCTCAGGTCCATCTTGGACACCGACAGTCAGGACATCTGGACTCCATGCAACGGACACGGCTCCAGACCGGGAACAGCAAGACACAAGGAGGAACAAGACAAGGACGTTGGCACCAACACAGATAAGACAGGTCCAGGGACACAGACATCAGCTTTCCCAGAACTGATTGCAGGCAGAACAGGAGCTGTAGACAAGGCAGACCAGGAGCAGCATGTTGGACCAAACACACTGGGCTAGGTTAAGAAACCTAATGCGAGGCTCTGGCGACGCCCAACAGGGAAGAGGAACTTTAAATAGGAGCTGACCCTCAGCTATAGGCTGGGGACAGCAATTCAAGCGCACACCCTCCATCTTACTAAACTGGGGAAGGTGTGGCGGCGCGCACCCTAGGCACAGTCAGAACCCATACAGCATAGCCAGCACAGGAACCGATGCCCAGAGCACCTGGCAGCGGCTGCAAGCCTAGACACACGTGGAAAGTCATGCACCAGCTGCAGAGGACCTCACAACCCGCGGATAGCTTCCACAGCGGGAGCCAGGGTCCACACGAGAGGTAAACAGCGGAGCACTGACCATACAACACGTGCAGCTACGCAGCGGAGCTGGGAACTGAGCAGAATCCTATCCAGGTAACATACTACAGTCTCCCAGCTGGACAGGGGGGGAAGGAGCATTGGGTGAAAGCGCAGTAACGCCGAGGGAACCAAGACACCAGACCACCGGCGTTACACTTACATTTAAAATGCCACTAGTGATGATTGAATATACTCGTTACTATTCGCACAAATAGTACGGTATTCGTGATATTCGTTACTTGGCAAGTTTTTTGTGATATTCGAGTGAGCTGAAAAGCATGTTTCATGACTGATTTTCAGCCAATGGACATGAAGGAATTGCTTGCCAGTCATAGTAAAGTCATATCCTTCTTTGATAATAGCATTACTGTGATTGGCAGGTGCAGTATAACCAAAGAAAAAAAAAGACGCTGCTCAAACAGATTAGCGATGAGGTCTGGGGGAAGCTGTAAAAAGGCAGAGATGGCTGAGAACATGCTCAAACTGCATTGGAACAGTAAATAGCTGATCCACCCAAGGACCGTGGGGCACAAAATTCCCGGCGTTGATTGTTTAGGGGATGTCACAGGCGGCCTGTGCCCGGACCCGTGGCCCTGACGGTCACTGAAAAAGGAGAAAAAATAAAATAAAAAGTGTCTCTTGATGCCTCCTATGGTATCCGGTAATGATACCGGCGCTGCTACAGACCTCTGGGGATGATGGTGAAGCAGCTAGTTGGTAACGCTCCCCGAAGGTGGAGTGGGGTCCCGGGGACAGCGTTGGATGAATAGGGATTTTACACAGGGAGGCGGCTCGTCAGGTGGAGATGATGGCACACAGTCTATGTTAAGGGCAGGATCAAGGGCCACAATGACAGACACACACATGCTGGCAGTTGTTTCCGTACCTTTTACTGAGGGTGATGACTCAAGGCAATATCCAGGCTACTGTCCAGGTGGTCGGGTGGCAGCTCAGGATTTCCACACCCGATAAGTTGTGAGGCTTGTTTCTAGAACACTTGTTTCTGTGTGTGTGTTTTTAGGTCTTGGCCTAACTGAAACCTGGCCCTGACCTTTCCTGTGTCCCTCACTTGTATAACAGGCTGTGAGAACTTTCTGTTGGGCACCGCTGCTCCTCTGCAGTCCCTGGCTCTGTTAATTGCTGTGCTACAAGTGTCTACCAGGAGACTGAAGTCTCCATGGTCCTCAAGTATTCTCTGCTGGGCTAACTCGTCCCTTGGACTCCGGTGTCAGGGTTGCTTTGGTTGCTTTCCTGGAGTGAACCGGTATGGTTCCTCTGCCCCCAGCTCTGTCTCTGGTATGCCTTGCCTCCGACCTTCACTCTTGGTACCCTAGTAATATAACTGGAAAAAAAAGCCGCACAGTGTGTATACTTGTGAGACAATTGTCAGAGTTAAAATTAGAATTACTCATCTTTTACAGTTGGGAAGGTCACAACTGCTATAAAGACGTGTAGCAGGTCTCTCAGTATGCTGCGATCTCCACTATAAGCATAAAACCATAAAAGACCAAAGAAATTGTGAGTGTGACCGCGCTCCTGTTGGCATAGAAAGAAAATTCTTCTTGACCAAAAAATTAATATTTATGTGATTTTATTTTCTATGTGTTTCAAGGTAACCAAAAATCCCTTTCTTAGGAAAAATCTGGTACATCTGTGTGATATTTCCTGAAGAAGGGTTTTTTTGGTTATCCTGATACGCATAGAAAATAAAATCACATGTTTAGTAATTTTTTGGTCAAGAAGAATTTTCTTTCTATGCCAACAGAAGTGTGTTCACAATCCCAAGTTCTTTGCTCGTTTATGGTCTTGGGTCATTTACACTGGCTAGGCTTCCCTCTGGTACGGGCCTAGCGCGGCTCCGTTCACCAGTTGTCTTCATTAGTACTGCTCCGTACTGAACTGCCTAACTCCTCCCCGGGCCTGAATTAAAAGGGGATCTTGCCTGAAGTCAGCAAGTAGAGCTCCCCCTTCAGGTCTGGGGTGGACGGTGTTGCATGTATAAGTTTACCTGATGTGGAAATCACTCCCTGCACCAGGTGTTCCTGTGGCAAATGAACCATAGGGGTGCCACACAGACATGATGTACACTGTCTGTATACTGTTCTGCCATACAGCTGTATCAGAACCTAGTGAAGATAGATAGAAGAACAGGTAGATCGGGCTTACCAGACTCCTGCTGCTGCTCTCGGGCTGCTCAGTCTCCCGCTGAATCACTATTAAGCTACTTGAAAATTCACTGCACTGTCTGACAAAAAGCCAATCACAGATGCTCACACTCTGTGAGAGCCTCTGTGATTGGCTGTTGTAGTCAGAGTGGATTTCCACAATCTGGACAGTGATTGTGCTTGGTTGCTATACACATTAGTGTATGGCAACTAACCTGCCATCGTAGGGTGTTAAATGAACAAATAATTTTAAAAAACACACGGGGATTCCCAGTATTTTAAAGTCTAGCCCAGTGAAAGCAGATAGCTGCGAGCTACCTTGGCTGCAAAAAATGCGTGGGCTAAGCACTATTTTTAATTGCTGGCCCAGGTAAAAGTAGGCAGCTGAGGGCTAGTATTCTCAGTGTGGTGAGGGCCCATTGTTTTAGGGCCTCCCCACGCTAAAGAATAGCAGCCCACAGCCAACCCTGAAAATGGTGCATTTTATTTTTGCCATTCTCAGGTGCTTTACAAGGCTCTTTCAGCATCCCTGGTGGCCGTGGCATGCCGGGTAATAATGGGTTAACACCAGCTTTGAATTGCCAGCTGGAATTAAGACCTGAGTTTCTTAATTTACAACATGGAAAGGGTTACTCAATAGGAGCGCAGATTCACAAAGGAGAAGGGTAGAATTGAACCAAAAAAACTTTATTAGGCTATGTGCGCCCTGGGCGGGTTTTCGGCGGTTTACCTGTGTAAACCGCCGTTTTGCATACATTAGTTTTATTTAAATTTATGTTAATCCAAACCGACGTTTGGATTAACATTGAAACTAATGTAACCCGCCCAAGCCTGTGCACATACCGGCGGTTACCCAGCGTCATCCGTTGCTAACCCGCAGGTTTCCCAGCGGGTTAGCAAAGAATGACCATGTTCTAAAAACCGGCCGGTTCTGCAGCGGCTGCAAGCAGAATCATGTGCTGCTTCCAGCCGCTGCAGAATCGCCGCCGAGAACACGCTGGGCAGCCGCCGGATACCGCCCGGCTCCCGCAGCTCATACCCGCCAAGAAGCCGGTGCACGGCGCCGGAGCTTCCTGGCGGGTCCCGCCAGCAGCCGCCGACCGAACCGCCGGGTAAGTGTGCACTTACCCTTACCGTAATGTGTTTCCACAATGGAACGTCGTCTTCCTCAGGTGGATTTTTGTGGAAAATCAACTTGAGGAAGACAATATTCCGTTGTGGAAACACGTTGTGGTAATAACGTTTTTTTAGTTCAATTTTACCCTTCTCCTTTGTAGATCTGCGCTTCTATTGAGTAACCCTTTCCATATTGTACATTTCCTCTCACCCTTATGGGTATATCATTACTTGAGCTGCGGTTTGCGGAGAACCCCTAACAGAGATCGGTGTGGAGCCGCAGGACCTGCAGTGATGTAGGAGCCCTGTGACGCTTGGATCACCTGATTGCACCCTACATGACGCGGAAGCGAAGGAGCAGCGTTGATCAGTATGGGGACCAGGAGAACCCGGTGGAAGCTCTCACTGAGGTTGTGCGGAGGCGGCACAACCGGTACAGGTGAGAGTCCCCCCGCACACACCCCCAATTACCTCTAATAGTTTAAGGGTCTTCTCTATGGGAGCACTTCCTATCTCTCTGTTTTGTACTGAGTTTCTTAATATCAGGCTAAGTTAGAGCCGGTCATTAAGAATCTCAAATAAATAGTAATAGACACAACAAAGAGAAAAATAATTTTATTATAAAAAAAACAAAGACATTTAGTGACTTCATCTTTATTACCTCCTCCTTACCCTCGTACCCCTCCACAATCCTCTTCCTCTCTCTTCCTGGATAGACTCAGCTCTGCTTCATCAGAGACTATGGGGAGGATTAACACATCCACTCCTGATGTCTCTGATTATTAAATGACAGCGCTGAGACCTGCGGTATAGTAAACAGTTAGGTGACCATTGCCATAGCAACAGCAGTTACTTTGGCAGCAGTGACCTCAGCACATAGCATATGAAGCCTGACTTCAGCCTATCTAATATTAACGCACCACTCTAGAGTGTTTATTTTCCAGCGCTGGAGTGGCACTTTGTGATGAGCGAGTACTGTAATATTCGTAATCGCTATACTCGTAACGAGTACGTTGTAATACTCGTGTATTCATTCTGAATAGCGAGTATAATTTCAGCCAATGGGAAGCACGAGTGGGAACATCACAGTCCTGTATTCTTTGCAGTAGCTGTTCTCACGTACAGAAACTCAGCTTCTATTCACTTAGGAGTCCAGTACCATGTGCTAGACTTAAGGCCTTTTCATATCTGCATTTCTGTTCCGTTTGGCTTGCAACCCGTTTTTGACAGCATGTGTACCAAAAACGCAATGAAAACGCATGTAAAAACGCATGTCATTTTCAGAAAATGCAAAATGCATCTGTTTTTGCAAACGCAGCCCAAAACGTGTCCTGCAACGTTTTGGGCTGTGTTTGCAAAAACACATGCGTTTTGTGTTTTCTTAAAATGAAGTTTTTTTAATGCGTTTTCCATTGAAATTAATAGGTTAATTTTTGGATGCGTTTCTTCGTGTTTCTATGCATTTTTCAGTGCATAAACGCAACCCCTCTTAGATGTGAACTTAGCCTTAGGCTAGGGTCACACTTGGAGGGTGACCCATGTTTCCCGAATCCAGTAAACACTTAGCCCAGTCTGCTGTAATGGCTAGCCTTAACATCGTTCGCTGCCCGGCAACGCTGCTCCGTAGTAACCCTAAGTTTACCTTGGATGCGGCCACACAAAGAGCCCCAGGAAGTGCTCTATTGCTGAGCGCACAGGAAAACATTGTCTGCAACGTTTTCCTGTGCGCTCTGCCAAAGTGCACTTCCTGGGGCTCTGTGTGTGGCCGCATCCAAGGTAAACTTAGGGTTACTATGGAGCAGCATTGCCGGTCAGCGAGCAACGTTAACACTAGCTGTTACAGCAGACTGGGCTAAGCTTTTAGTGGATCCGGGAAACATGGGTCACCCACCAAGTGTGACCCTAGCCTTACAGGTACATTGACATCAGCTTTTCCTTTCATTATAACCTGTAAAAAAAGCATAGTTTTGGTGCCCTTATCCTCTACAAGCCAAAAGTGTTTTTGCTGCACATATCAGGATAATATGTCCAGAATAGTCACAATTATTATGCATTGTAACTTGCCTTCCACTTTTTCACAATGGGTAATTATTTGTCCTTTGAATTTGCTAGCGCTATAGGTGCTAGAATTTCCTCTCTTTCACTTCCCAGTATGCTTCATAATAGAAATCGTCCAATGATTTCTTTGGCCTCAACTAAAGACACAACTAGTGGTTAGGATGTTGGCTTGATTTTTCTTTGATAAGGCTGCCTTCACACTACACAATTTTCACATCCATGTGGTTCCTTGAATTTCAAGGACCACACGGAGAGGCACTGATCTGTTAAAACGGATTTCAACTGTTTCCCACAGACCTTTTTTTTAACGGATTTGTCCTCAGTTACCTTAGATAGGGGTGGGAGGAGCTGTACCTTGCTTCTGAGCATGCGCCAGTACAGCAAAACAGATGTTTCACAAATCCATTTTTTTAATAGAGCCGTACAGATCCGTACTTCATTGACATCCATGTCATTTGGCACTGACAGCTACGGATCCGTGGCATCCGCTGGTGTCAGTAATTTTCAAGGCATCCCAAAATCGGAACAGTCTCTGATTCTGAGTGTATGGAAATAACTGACACAAACAGATCCATGACAAAACTGACACACACGGATGGCCACTTAGGACCTATCCATATCCATAGAGATACATGAGAGGCCAAAACTGATCTATGGCTATTAGTTTTAAACCGGAAAGAAGCGGATCACAAATTATGCAGTGTGAAGAGAGCCTAAGGCTAGGGTCACACTTGGGCTGTCATTCACGTTTCACGAACCCGCTTAAAACTTAGAAAATTTAGCCGAAGTACATAACGTTAATGGCAAGCCCTGCCCGGCAACAAAGCCCCATAGAAACCCGCTGTTTACCTTAGCAGCGGCTCCACACAAAGCATCAGTAAGTTCGCTTTTGGAAAGCGCACAGGAAACGTGGGCTGCAAAGTTTTCCTGTGTGCTGTCCAAAAGTGCACTTCTTGATGCTTAGCGTGGAGCCGCTGCTAAGGTAAAAAGCGGGTTTCTATGGGGCTGCATTGCCGGGCAGGGCTTGCCGTTAACACTATGTGCTTCTGCTAAATTCTCTACGTTTTAAGCGGATCCATGAAATGTGGGTGACAGCCAAGTGTGACCCTAGCCTAAGACAACATCATTTTAATTAAACTCCTAAGTAGGTTGTACAAGTATTTTTATCGTTATCTATGACTGAGAGGAACCATAAAAAAAGAATTACATTTGTGAAAGAAAAAGGTTTGTTAAAACAAAAGCAGACTTCTATACCAGCCCAACGGACAAAAAGCTAAATATATTGTAGATACCACAGTATATGCTACAGAAAAAAGAAAAATGCAGGGAAATGAACTATTGCAACAAATCTAATGTAGTGTTAACATAGATCTAATACCATAAGGAACATCATCGTTTTACCATACACAGTAATGAATGCAAAAATATTCCAACACAATTATACAATTTGTCATTCTTTCTTTACATGAGAAACCTAGCCATGAGTTTCTACAATCCATTTATCAAGAGCTGGTATTATTACAGACAATAGATACAGATTTGATGATGGCAGAGCTGCAATTAAACCTTATGACCATGACAATAAATTGCTGAGCAACAATATGCTATTATCTACATTATTAAGCTGCAAATTATCTCTTCAATATTCCTGAAACTTGACTCTGATAATACTTAGTTCTCTACTATCTTTTTTTCCCTATCATCTTCAGTCTGCATCGTAGGCGCTTATAGGGTTTATCATTGGTGAGAAAATATTGCCACTATTGTAAATTATTCCTGAAAAGAACTGCTAACACCATCATATTAATAGTCATGCATTGGCCAAAGGCCAAACACTATGGCCCCTTTCACATCTATGTGTCTGCTGCGTTTTGCTTCATTCGCGTTTCCATGCGTTTTTGCATGCGTTTTTCATGCGTTTCCATTAAAATCAATAGGGACAAAAATGCATGCGTCTTGATGCGTTTTTGCAGTAAAAACGCATGAAAACGCAAATGAGGCAAAACGCAGCTGATGCATAGATGTGAAAGGGGCCTATGTATTTTTCTTGACTACCAGCTGAATTCTCACTGCTTCACTCCCTGGTTCTCTATATGTAATTAGTTCATGTATTGTAGTGACATAGATGGTTATTCATCAGAATAAGGCACAATGTTTGCATGTGTTTCTATATATTAGGTATAGATCAATCTGAAGTGAAAAAGAGACTAAATGCATTCATTTTGTAATGAAGGGAAATAGATTTTTCCAATGCAGGTGAATTACGTGGAATATGTAGCATCTGTATACCTTTTTTAATGGGTGGCTATCATAAAAAAAAGTGATACAGTATTATACAGTTGAATCATATTTTAAATATACAGTAGTTATGATTTTTTAGATATCAGTGCTAGATTGCAAATAGGACCATGTGCAAGAAGAAATAAATAAAGTCTTCATGGCAGATCCAGAAGAAATGTGCACAAGTAGGATCCAATCCCAGACAATAAAAAAAAAGTAGACCTTGGCACTTATATAAAGAAAAAGTGGACTTTATTGAAAAAATCCACAATAACACATGCACAGATGTGTCGGCTGCAGTCGACCGTCATCAGTGTGGATGAGCACTGGGAGCTGAGCGTGTTATCCATCACTGGATATGTGAGTGCTTATATCTTCAGCTGTGGATACTGTGGTCAGCTTCCAGTGCTTAAAACAGTCTTCAAACTGATGGACGATTCTAACCGAAACATCTGTGCATGTTTAATTTGGCAAAATATAAAAGGTGGGGAGACAAGAGGCGCAATAGTGCCCTATCACTAGTGACACTAGTGTAATATGGTGGTGCTGTGTAGCCGCTCACCTGGTCCAGTTGTGATCCCCACAACTGGTTTGAAGGCGTTTAGGAATCAAATGTTCCAAGCTGCTGCAGGACCTCCACCTACCACTGGATAGTGGTATGATCCAAGAAAATGATGGGAGTGATGGTGTGTCACGGTCCGCGTGCTCTGGGTTCAAAAAAAAACAAGAGCCAATCAACTTTATAAAGTCTTTATTCCTCCATTCTCCTCGCGATGTTCAGCGCACACCGCCCTCATCGGGAGAGGAGGAAAAAGAGGATGAAAAGTTGATTCTCACTTGGTGAGTTTTTTTGAACCAGAGCAGCGCGGACCGTGACACACCATCACTCCCAACATTTCTCATGTTTAATTTTGCATTTTTTAAATAAGTACCACTTTTTCTTCATATAAGTTATACGTTCCACTTCTTACATGTGCATGAAAAAACTACTGCTCTGACATGGAAATAATCTATACTATACACAGTGGTTAGCATTTTGTGCAGTCTCAGGCCTATTTCACATCTAAGCTAGGGTCGCACTTGCAGATTTTCCATGAATTTTTCACATCGTCTTTTGTGAAAAACGCATGGAAACGCATCCATAGGCGCCCATGTAAAAAACGCATGCCCAATAGCAAAAACGCATGTCTGAATGTACCATGCGTTTTTGGGTGCGTTTTTGTCTCAGCACCAAAAAATACTGCATGATGCATGATTTTTTTAAAAACGCACCCAAAAACGTAGCATGCAGCATTTTTTGGTGCTTTTTCAAAAACGCATGCGTTTTTGATAACATGGGGCCTTATGGGAAACACATGCGTTTTTATATGGCACTAAAGGGTACATGCGTTTTTGCATGCGTTTTTGCATGTGTTTCAAGGGTCCCCCACACCTATCAACAAAAACGCATGCAAAACAAAGGCTGCCAAAAAGCACCTTAAAAAACGCATTGCAAGTGTGACACTAGCTTAATACAGGTCAGCGTTTTGCTTCATCTGCGTTTCTATGTGTTTTTACCACTAAAAACGCATCAAACGCATGCGTTTTTACCCCATTGATTTTAATGGAAACGCATTCAAAATGCATGCAAAAACGCATGCAAAAATGTATGTTCGTTTTCAAAACGCGCAAACGCAGCCAAGAAACGTCGGGCAATGCGTCTAGCGCTGCGTTTCGTTGGCGAAAATGCATGCTTTTTTTAGCGGTAAAAAAGGATAGAAACGTAAATGTAGCAAAACGCAGACCAGGCTTAAATGTGAAAGGGTGCCTTATTTTACCTACGCTCTCCTGGCATCTCCAATAACAGGTCAAAAATACATGATGGGCAGCTGTGTATTTAGTGTCTTCTTACTTCACCACCCCTGGTTTCTCCAGTATTAGATCATAAAGAAAGGATGGACAGCAGTGCACAGTGCACGCAGTGTCTCTTATATCAGCATATATGCTATCTCCTGTAATTGACCATAAACACCAGGCAGTGAGGAGTGATTGACACGCTGAGGCGCGGCGCAGAAGAGGAGGAGGCCACAACAGAAGAGAAGGTGAAACCCAGGGCAGGAGACAGAGCAGACCCACACACCTCTTAAGTATAAACTTAGCATGTTTTTTCAGGTGACGGGGGATACATCTAAGGTTGAGAATGCGCAATAGGTCTTATCCTTTAAGAGGTAAATGTAAAAAAATCAGATGTGGCTCACCTGGTCCGGTTGTGTAGCACACAACCGCGTATCGGCGAACAATGCAGCTGCTGCAGGGATGTATCTCCCCGCGTCGGTAGCTGTGATCAGGTATTTTGGACGAAGTACTAAGCGCTGTTGCGCTGTAGAAATTTACCCAACGACACTGGAGAGGAGTATGTGTAGGGAGGTTTAATTTCAACGCGTTTCGGAGCACGTACCGAGCTCCTTCCTCCTTACGAGGAAGGTCGGTATGGGGCTCCGAAACGGGTTGAAATAACCCTGACCTCAGACGTCCAGTTCGTTGGTGTATTTCCTCCTGGCAGCAGCTGCAATTAGGGTCACTTCGTCCAATACCTGGGGGTAGTACATGGTACACCACTTCCGGCATTGAACAAATCATGTATTCAGGGGTTTCGAGTTGGAAATCACCAGGGGGGGGTGCACACGTTCTCTTTAAATGAACCAGCATGTAGCCCAATTTGGCCATATGAAGGGGAACATGTAAATATTGAGGCAATCAGCTGGTTTTTTGTATTCCACGAGGCCATTTACCTATCAAAACATATACTTGTGGCTAATAGGTTACTTTATGTATGAAGCTGATATATTTTGTATTTAGTATTTTGTAGTCTCTTTAAATTGTTAATTTTTGTATTTTAAGAGCACATAGGACTAATTTTCAATAATCTACAAAAAGCAACTAGAGTATATCCCAATAATCGATTTACATGATATCCAAAAACTTATTAAATACCCATAACCTTAATTACTTTGCTTATTTAACAGCTACTAATGTATTTAGATTGTAGCTCCATTGGGAAGACTATATACATTGAATGTTTCCTACTAATATCTTCCAAAATTAAGTGCAGTAATGGCAAGGCTACTGTATGGCATTTTGTAGTGGTTAACTGGTAGATTTGTAAATTGGTTTACACGGACAATAGTGCTCAAGCCTCATCCCAGGGGTTACGTAGTATTCCAACTTTAACTCTTAAAAATCGATCATCAAAAGAGGTCCATATATGGGCCAAGAAATTAGCTCTTTTTGGTGAGTAGGCTTGCAGGATTATTGACGCCACTCAGAACCATAGGAATGAAGATGCAATATGAATATTAAGTTGATGTTCAGAAACAGCTAAGGTCCAAAAAAGTAATGCCAAAGGATGAAACTACTGGATTAAGCAGTGAGTAGGCTAATTCTGGCACCTTAAATGCATAAGCTTGCAGTTTAAGCAGGTTGTTGCTCACAATTTCTGGAACCAGGAGTACAAATTATCTGAAAGAGCACACATCATTGCCTAATGGCATTAGGCCAGCACAAAATTCTACTGAGTTCACAAAGCGATGCACTGTCCAGGGCTTCTGGTTTCAATGTCTCTTCTATCACCATTAATGTTGGGAGAACCCACAAATGTTCGGGTTAGGCAAATTCGGCCAGACTTTCTTTAAAGTCCAGGTTCTGGACCAGACTTGACCCAAATTTAATTCCGAACCCTGAAATCGGACTTTATAGTTATGAAAATGGTGCCTGGGGGACTATGAAAAAAAAAACCAATACAGTGACTAAACATCAGCTCATACTTATCGGGTCCGTGCACTTGTACTTTTGGGGCTGCTTATTAACCTCTTGTTATTCACTGCACAGTAAATGCTAGAATATATGGGCTTTTTCCAGGTTACTGCACTGGCTCCAGCAGCCATTCACAGAGGCCCACTCTCTGTTACAGCATCTGTGATTGGCTTTTGCGGCCCTTATCCATTGTGCCAGCGTTTGATTGGCTGCCATAGGCAGCAAACCTGAAATCATAGTAGTCTAAAAATAAATAACGTATATACTCGAGTATAAGCTGAGTTTTTCACAAAAATTGTGCTGAAAAATGCCCTCCTCGGCTTATACTCGAGTCAGTATACAGGCTGAGTGTGGGGGCAGTGACCGGGGGCTAGAGGAGGCAGGAGGATGCTGCAGTGACAGTGGGAGGTCATGTGGGGCCACTGATTAGTGTAATAAATATGCAGTGCTTCCCCCTGTCCATCAGTGGCAGGGGGAGAAGGGCATATTATGTTACACTAAGTGTACTTCTGCCCCCCTATCACAGTATCTGGCCCCCATGTTGCTGCACATGTTAAAACAACAAAGCATTTATACATCACCTTTCTGACGAATCCCTGCAGGCACCGCAGCGTCCTCCAGTCTTCTTGCTTGTGCATGTGTCATGTGACCGACACAGCAGTGACGTCATCAATGCGCCGGTCACGTGACACCTGCACAAGCAGAAAGACCGGAGGATGTGGCAGTGCCTGCAAGGATTCACCAGAAAGGTGATGTATAAATGCTTTGTTGTTTTAACATGTGCCACAGCATGGGGGCCAGATACTGTGATGGGGGGCTATATACACTGTTGGGGGCCAGATACTGTGATGGGGGCTATATACAATGTTGGGGGCCAGATGCTGTGATGGGGGGGCTATATACAGTGTTGCGGACCAGATCCTATGATGGGTGGGGCTATATACATTGATGGGGGGAATGTGTCAGCATGGGGGGCTATAGCTAATGATGGGGGGGATGTGCCAGCATGGGGAGCTATAAACAATGATGGGGGGCATGTAAAAGGATGAACGGGCTATAAATAATGATGGGGGCCATGTACCAGGATGAGGGGGCTGTGGTGAATCGGCCACCAAACCTGGCAGCTCCACAGCGCCTCCCGTTAAACCCAGGTCAGTCAGAGAACTGCCTGAGAATAAAGAATGGCCGCAGCTGCCCTGTAAGTGCTGTTTTATTATGGCACCTCTCAGTGAGTGTGGTATATGCCTGCTGATCTGTGACCAAAAGCACATTAAGTAATCTCCACCCAGTCACTGGCAGATGCCCTAAATAACCCCACGCACTAAATGCTGCCACCAGCTCCTCATTTTAATATAAGTCCGGTCTGTGGTCGGGCTAAAATTGGGTCAGGAACCAACCCAGGTAGCGTTAAATGAGTACATGGACGTGGGAATGCTTGATCAAGATAAAAAGAGCAACTCAAGATTAAATTTATATATTTAATCACCCTAATGGTACAGTAGATATATTTATAGTTATTATTAAGATGTTACAAATATTACAGTCAGTTATGCAAATAAAAGGATAAATGGAATACACAGAATTACACACACATGTGATCAGTTACCTTAATGCTGATGGCACCACAAGGGCGGCATGATGCCAATCTGTTCCTGGGGTATTCTCTGTCTTTGGTGGAATAATGCCTCTTCAGAAGAAATACAATATGGAGATGGGGCAGCTGATTTTTATACATTATGGGCTGACGCCTGTCTCCACCCATCTCGCACCTCTGGGCTGTCTCACAATTCCCAACCCTCTGAGTCGAGATATACAGTGCCTGCAAGTAGTATTCAACCCCCTGCAGATTTAGGTGGTTTGATAAGATGCAAATAAGTTAGAGCCTTCAAACTGCAAACGACAGTATGATTTATTAACAGAAGCATAAATCTTACAAACCAAAAAGTTATGATGCTCAGTTGAATTTTAATAAATTTTAAACATAAAAGTGTGGGTCAATTATTATTCAACCCCTAGGTTTAATATTTTGTGGAATAACCCTTGTTTGCAATTACAGCTAATAATCGTCTTTTATAAGACCTGATCAGGCCGGCACAGGTCTCTGGAGTTATCTTGGCCCACTCCTCCATGCAGATCTTCGCCAAGTTATCTAGGTTCTTTGGGTGTCTCATGTGGACTTTAATCTTGAGCTCCTTCCACAAGTTTTCAATTGGGTTAAGGTCAGGAGACTGACTAGGCCACTCCATCACCTTGATTTTTTCCCTCTTGAACCAGGCCTTGGTTTTCTTGGCTGTGTGCTTTGGGTCGTTGTCTTGTTGGAAGATGAAATTACGACCCATCTTAAGATCCTTGATGGAGGAGCGGAGGTTCTTGGCCAAAATCTCCAGGTAGGCCATGCTATCCATCTTCCCATGGATGCGGAGCAGATGGCCAGGCCCCTTGGCTGAGAAACAGCCCCACAGCATGATGCTGCCACCACCATGCTTGACTGTAGGGATGGTATTCTTGGGGTCGTATGCAGTGCCATCCAGTCTCCAAACGTCACACGTGTGGTTGGCACCAAAGATCTCGATCTTGGTCTCATCAGACCATAGAACCTTGAACCAGTCTGTCTCAGAGTCCTCCAAGTGATCATGAGCAAATTGTAGACGAGCCTTGACATGACGCTTTGAAAGTAAAGGTACCTTACGGGCTCGTCTGGAACGGAGACCATTGCGGTGGAGTACGTTACTTATGGTATTGACTGAAACCAATGTCCCCACTGCCATGAGATCTTCCCGGAGCTCTTTCCTTGTTGTCCTTGGGTTAGCCTTGACTCTTCGGACAAGCCTGGCCTCGGCACGGGAGGAAACTTTCAAAGGCTGTCCAGGCCGTGGAAGGCTAACAGTAGTTCCATAAGCCTTCCGCTTCCGGATGATGCTCCCAACAGTGGAGACAGGTAGGCCCAACTCCTTGGAAAGGGTTTTGTACGCCTTGCCAGCCTTGTGACCCTCCACGATCTTGTCTCTGATGGCCTTGGAATGCTCCTTTGTCTTTCCCATGTTGACCATGTATGAGTGCTGTTCACAAGTTTGGGGAGGGTCTTAAATAGTCAGAAAAGGCTGGCAAAAGAGATAATTAATCCACACATGTGAAGCTCATTGTTCTTTGTGCCTGAACTACTTCTTAATACTTTAGGGGGACCAAACAGAATGCTGGTGGTTTGAGGGGTTGAATAATAAATGACCCTCTGAATTAACTTTTAACGCTTTAAAAAAAAAAAAAAAAAAAATCTTTTTGGCTGCAGTGCATTTCCCACTTCCAGGCTGATCTACAGTCCAAATGTCACAATGCCAAGTTAATTCCGCATGTGTCAACCAGCTAAATCTGCAGGGGGTTGAATACTACTTGTAGGCACTGTAGATATTCAAAACTTATTATCTGCCATAGCCTTGCCTTTGAGCATCACCGAAGGACGACAATGCTTTCATATTTTCAGTCATGATTTTATCTTCGTCTGGATATGAAACATGGCTATTCTCAGAGCATCCTACTAGTCAATATCACGTTTACATGCCTTACGGTCATCACACACATATGTAAAACGATGTGTGGTGACCGTCTGAATGTCGCAATCACATATCTATGCTTGCCATGTTTATAGACAGCACGGCTCATGAGATATTAACGTTATATTCATGACTCTGATTAGTCTGAGTTGAAGAAAGGTTTCCTTTCCACTGGCATTACAGGGAAATTGGATTTGTCACTTCTCTGCAAATCCCAGCAGGAGTCTTCCTTTACCTGGCTGCCTCTAGGAAGCTCTATACACCTTGATAAATTACATTTCCCTAGCTGATTTGCATATCACAGGAGAGGAAGAGCCCTTTTGTGTGACCTGTTGGCATCGACCATTTCCCAGAGATGAATTGCCTCTGGCTACCAAGGATGGGGGCTTATCCCTTTATGAGTGAGATGTGTCTTATCTGAGCAGACAACTATTGCTTTCTGGGACTAAATGGTATCTGGAGAATATGGCAATACTCCTTACAAATATTGCTTAATCATCATATCAAATATTGCTTAATCATCACAGGGGCTATATATAATAATGGGGGATATATACAGTGATGAGGGGCTATATACTATGATGGGGGCTATATACAGTGATAAGGGACTATATACTATGATGGGGAACATATACAGGGATGAGGGGCTATATATCAGGATGGGATAGGCTATATACCATGATGGGGTGACTATATACCGTGATGGGGTGACTATATACCATGATGGGGGCTGTATACTGTGATGGGGAGCTATTTACCAGGATGTCTAATATGCTATCAGATTTACAATAAGGCCTGTTTCACATTTAAGGCATGTGTGCGTTTTGCAAAATTTGCGTTTTTAGGCGTTTTTACCGCTAAAAACGCCTACAAACGCTAGCGTTTTTGGCCCCATTGATTTTAATGGAAAAGCGTGCAGAAGCGCATGTGCATTTTCAAAAACGCCTGCGTTTTTGGGAACGCTGCAGAAGACGTCGGAAAAGCCGTTTTGGTGCTGCATTGGCAAAAACGCATGCGTTTTGAGTTTTTGAAAACGCTAATGCGTTTTTGCATGCGCTTTTACTTGCATTTCCATTAAAATCAATGGGGCCAAAAACGCAAGCGTTTTTAGGCGTTTTTAGCGGTAAAAACGCCTAAAAACGCACACAAACCTTAGATGTGAAAACACCCTAACACATATAATACATTGCAGTCCAGAAGCACAAATTGTATGCCAAAAATGCTTTTTATTCATTTTATCATCTTTTGAATACAGCAAATTAAGAACAAATTTTGCTTAAAAATAAAAAAAGGTATTTTTATTGTGTAAAAATGGAAATCTTTTTATTTTTCTAATTATATCATGTTAATTAAAGCACCACTCCCATGCTTTTCTTTCACCACTGGAGTTGTGCTTTTATTCAAATATCCCTGCCCCATCTCTTATACATGTGCGTTCAAATAAAGATGTGGTATTAGATTAGCGCTACAAACCACTCCAGGCGATCGTTCTGTATAAATTACCTTAAAGCTTTATTCAATCGATGTAGAATGCCCAGTCTCCACAACGCGTTTCGGCGCTAATTGCGCCTTTCTCAAGTGTCTCTTATACACACCTTCTGGAATTTTCACCTGTTATCAGCATTCCAGTTCCGCATCATCATCTTGTGACTGCAACTTTTGACTGCCAGAAATGTTATATCACAAGCTTTCAATGCAAGTCTTTGAGGGCTAGAATGAAGCTCCCATAGACTTGTATTGAGTTGTGACCCTAGGTTCCATGAAACATTAGATCAGCCAGCACGGAGACCAATGGAAGCGGCATTGGAAAAAGGGTAAATAAAAAACCGGGGGCTGGGATCTTGGTGTAAAAGCACTACTTCAATGGTGAAAAAAAATGCTGTAGTTGTGCTTTAATATAATTCATTTTACAAGGTGAAAAATGTAAATCAAGATGAAAAAGAATAAAAGAAATTTGATAGAATAAAATACATTAAATGTACTTTAAAATGGTGCAATATAAAACACAAGATTTCTAAGACAAAAAAAATCAAAGATTCAAATTCTATTTTAGTAGGAAAATTAAAAATAAAGTTCTCAAATTGTGAAAAAACAGGGCTTTTTCTTATGGTGTAAAAATTGTAATTGATAAATTACAACATTGAAATACCCAATACTTGTCTGATATAGAGTACAAAGATATGGGCAATCGAAGAACAATTATTTGATATATTCAATATATAGAACTAGATGTTCGTATAATAAGACCATGTCCATTTATAAATCCTATTTCACTGTTCTTCCTAAATTCTGCAGTAGATGTTCAATGAATTACCTTATATTTTAATTCCCCACATGTACTTCTTAGTATAGTTGATAAAAGGAAACGATTGTGCAAACGGAGGCTGCAGGGGCTTGTCCTTGAAACCTTTCTTTGAATAATTTCCATACAACCATAATAGAGATCAAACATACGTACAATTGTGGGTGACAATACAGCCTATGCCGCCACTCCCACCTGCCACCAGCAATCTATCAGATGAGCTGTTTGAGATGGAACATGTTTGTGTTATGTAATGCTCCAACAGCCTGAAAATGAATCCACTTTGGTCATCAAAGCACTGGCTCAATTTCTAGATTAGTTCATATTTTCCAAAACCTTGGCTTAAAAAAACACTTGTATCTGTAATTAAAAACAGGTCGCCAAGAGAGGCACATTTTTGTTTATTATAGGAGTGTAAAGGAATGAAGTGTCAAATGATGTCATTATAATCAGATACATTTCAATATGACCTGAGACTCGGTATACACAGTTATGCTACAAATGGCAATATTAAACAAAACTAAAAAAAATTGTTATTATTAGTGATCTATTTCATCAAAATGAGCTTTTCACGGGATATAACTGAGATGCTAGTAATCAATCATGGGCTAATCCATGAGGCTGGGTAGTCAAGAGGTTTGGGGTCAGATACCGGGAGGGCTCGTAAAGACCAAACTAGTGAAGTCAGGCCACAGTTTGAGGTCAAAGTACTAGGAAAGTAGAGGATCAGGACAAAGAGGCTAGGCAAAAAGGTAGTCAGAACTTAGCGAGATCAGAGGTCAGGCAATAAAAGATCAAAGACTAAGGAACAAGGCTCGCAGATACCACTGTCCTTAAAGCTACAACTGTCAGTGATCTTACCACTGACAGATAGCTAAATAGCCATGTAAAAAACTGAGAAAATGTTCCCCACCACTTTTAACACTGGCCACCCATTACTATGGTACTATACATGGAACCAAGCAGGCTCAGTGACCAAGGTAAAAATATGGTGCTCGCTACAGCCAAGTTCACAGTTTATCATAGATAGAAGAAAAAAGAAAAGCTGCAAATACCATTTGCCATAACACACCAGCTTTATTCAAGTTTACTTAAAAGACATGCAGGAATGGGAGATCACAGAGCTGTATTGCGAGGACAACAGTCATTTCGTGCAGACACCTGCACTTCTATGGGTCCATATAAGCTATTTTTTCTTCTATCTATGATAAATAGCCAGGTAATCACCGTAAAGGGCAATACCTTGGGAAGGCAAAGCAGCCCCAGCCTGTGAGAAGGCTGAAAAGCAATCCTCAATTTGCATAGCAATTGCCCAACCCTCTCTGTTTCCTGATTTGGCGACTTTGCTGTCATTCAGAATCTTGACAGCCCAGAATGCCCCTGTCATCTATTGGGCATCTAAGCAGTATCTCCCAGCATCCATATGACAAAGTGAGTGGCTGATTCGTAACAACAATTTGCTTCAAATGCACACCATGCTGCAATAATGATCCTTAAGCAAAGACGGTTTTTACAATGAAGTCTCATTTTGGGTCTGGGTGAATTGAGCAGTGTCTGGAGCTGAGTCAGCTCCTTAAGCTAAAGGTTTCATCTATGTTATACAGTTAGAAACTGCCTCTAACAACAACAATTGGAGTTGTTCATTACTGGAAGTAGCTTTTTTAGTTCAAAAGAGTAGCGATTTTTGCATAATGGTGGGGCTAGTCACTTCAAAATACCTTCTCACCTGCTTGTTTTACTATCTTCACCCTTCTTTAGTCAGAGCTGTTATTCATAGAAAGGGTGTGTGCAGGTGGAGATTGAGAGAAAATAAGCAGGTGTGATTATGCATTTAAATGATTAGCCTGCTCATGATGCATGAACATATGTACTTAGTTTGAATAGTAGTTCTGTGCTAACAGAGTCCCTTTACTTCCAGACATTTTCCATCCCATCTTTACCCTCAGCCTTAGGCTGGCTTCACACCATGGTAAGATCCGATCCGGGGCTGTCAGGGATGACCCTGACAGCCCTGGACTGGGTCAACACACAGAACCGGAGGGCTAATATGCCCTCCGGTCCGGTGTGCTGCCGCATACAGCTGCCGCCGCTGATTAATCAGGGCTGCGGCTTGCAGGGAGCTAGCCGCGGTCCTGAAACAACAGTGGTGTGCAGCCGCCGGTGTCCGGTTCCCGGATCCTGCCGGATCCTCCCAGACCGCTGCAAACCAGCCCCATAGGCTCTCATGTTAGGGAGCACCGGATTGTACCGGATCCGGGGGAATCCGCAGGAATCTGGGATACAGCAATTTGGAGAGATTTTTATCCCGTGACATGAAAACGTTGCAAGCAATGTTTTTGGGTATGTGCGCACTGGTCGGGTTAGGGCCGGATTAGGTGTGTAAACCGCCGGTCGGTTTACATAAATTTCATGTAAATTTATGTTAATCCAAACCGGCGTTTGGATTAACATAGAAACCTATGTAAACCGACACCCGCTGTGCACACAGCGGCGGTTTACACATGCTCATCCGTTGCTAACCCGCTGGGTTCCCAGCGGGTTAGCAAAGAATGAGCTTGTTCTATAATCCGGCCGGTTCTGCAGCGGCTGCAAGCAGAATCATGTACTGCTTCCAGCCGCCGCAACACCGCCGCCGCTAACCCGCCCGTCACCCGCCCGTCTCCCGCCGCACATACCCGACAGGAAGCCGGTGGACGGCTCCGGAGCTTCCTGTCGGGTCCCGCCCAGCCGCCGCCGCCACAAACCTGCCCACCGTGCGCACATACCCTTTGTGTCCGGGAAGAAAAATCCGATTTCTACCGGATTCTGCCGGAGAGATGGAAACTGGATGGCAGAGAGCTGCCATCCGGCTCCATCCGGCCCCATAGGATACTATGGGGCCAAAATCCGGTCCGGGTCTGTCTGGTTTTCACCGGATAGCCCCAGACCGGACCTTACCGTGGTGTGAAGCCAGCCTAAGGCTATGTTTACACAATAGCGCTTCTTTTGCACTTTTTAGCATGGGCGCTTTTTCAGCGTTTTGTACCCATGCAAAAAAAGCTAAAAAAAACCCTGTAAAAAAATGTGGTGCATTCACACACCGCGTGTTTTTACGGGGCAACTTCTTCAGTGATGTCACAGAGGGGAGGAAGAATTCTGTTCCTCCTCCCCTCTGTGACATCTGTCACAGGCCCATTTGATTTCGCAGTGTATTATACACTGCAAAATCAAATGTAAAAGTAAGCCAAATGTATTAAAAATAATAAAGATTTTTATACTTACCCTCCGCCGGGTGTTCCAGAGACGGGAGCTGGGTGCAGCAGCAGGTATTGACCTGCAAGGACCTTGCATGATGTCATAATGACATGGGGTGCTGTAATTGGCCGCTCGCGGTCATGTTATATGCGCGTCACATCACATGACCGTGAGCGCCCAATCAGCGCCCATGATGTGACGCAAGGTCATGTCAGATCAGTGCCTGGCTGCGGATAGCCGGACAAGCGGAGAGGTAAGAATTAATTCTTTATTATTTTTAATACCTCTGCCTTTCTTTAAATTTAATTTCGCACTGTATATTAATACACTGCGAAATCAAATGGGGGCGGTCACACATGTCACAGAGGGGAGGAGGAACCAGGATTCTTCCTCCCCTTCTGTGACATCAGATCCAGCAGGGCCGGCCTCTATGAGAAAAAGCGCTGCGTAAAGAATTGACATGTCAATTCTTTTGACGCTGGCGCTTTTTCCCATAAAAGTGCTGCGTAATATTACGCAGTGTCTGTACAGCAAAGTGAATTTCACATTCACATTGTCGGCAGACACAAGGCACATTGCGCTTTTTTGAAAAGTGCTCGTAAAAAAGCGCTTAAAAATGCGCAATGTGTGGCAAGAGCTGCGTCCAAAATGCTGAGAATACTGACTGTCAGTACGCAGCCTAATTGACAGGGTGTGTGTTCAAAATAATAGCAGTGAGGAGCTCAATTAGTGAGGTCAATTATTTTTTGAATAAACAGGTGTGAACCTAGTGGCCCTTATTTAAGAGTGAAGCCAGCACATGTTGTATATGCATTTCTCTTTGACAGCCTGAGAAATATTGGTCGTTCAAGACACTGTTTAGAAGAACAGCATACTTTGATTATAAAGATAACTGGAGAGGGTAAAACCTATAATGAAGTGCAGACAATGTTAGGCTATTCAGCTAAATTGATCTCCAATGCTTTAAAATGGAAAGCAAAACCATAGAGACGTGGAAGAAAAGGGTAGACTATGATTTGAATGGATTACAGAATAGCTAGCATGGCAAAGGCTCATCCAATGATCAGCTCCAGGATGATCAAAGTCAGTCTCAAGTTATCTGTGAGTACTGTTACAGTTAGAAGACGCCTGTGTGAAGTTAATATATTAGACATGTACTGAAGCGGATACTATGTGACAAACAACACATTAACTGCCCTAAAGAGAAATGGAGAAACATTTTGTGGACTGATGAAAGTAAATATGTTCTTTTTGGGTCCAAAAGCCGCAGATAGTTCATCATATGACCCCCAAATTCTGAATTCAAGATTACAGTACACTCTGAAGAATGCATAGTAGTGCAAGCATCATGATATGGGCATGTTTTTCTTAATATGTTGTGGGGTCTATTTGCTGCATGCTAGGGATCATGGACTAGTTTACATATATCAAAATATTTGAAGAAGTCATGTTGCCTTATGCTGAAGAGGAGATGCCATTGAAATAAATGTTTCAACAAGTCATCAACACTAACATACCAGTAAATGAGCAAAATCTTGGTTCCAGTTGAACAAAATTGGGGTTATGGAGTAGCCTTCCCAATCCCCGGACCTTACTCTGATAGAACACTTGTGGGGTGACATCAAAAATTAGGTTTCTGAGACAAAGTCAACAACTGCAAATAAACTGTGGAATGTAGTCAAAACATCCTGGGCTGGAAAAGCAGTTGACAGGTGGAAGAAATTGGTTGATTCCATGCAATATAGATGTGAAGCAGTTCTAAAAAACTGTGGTTATACTAAATGTTAGGTTAATGATTCACAGTAATGATAAATCCTTAAAAGAAGTACATATTTTAAGTTTGTAAAAACAAATGCAGACACTGCTATTTTTTTTGAACAGGCCAATGTTCTGTCTCCTCACAAGGCGATTACAGTTATGGGTGCTGAGAGAGTTCTTTACCTCTGTATCCAAATGAGGAACAGACAGGACCTGCACAGATTCAGCTACCGTAGACTCAAATGTAGAACCACAATGTCAGTACAAATCAAAACATGGTTTATTTAAGTCCAGATACAGTAAAATAGTTGTAGATGTTGAAATACTGTAGCTTTCTGAAGCCGCTGAAATCGGTTGCTGCTGGTCAGAAATTGATGCCTTCATGACCCAGTAGATGTGGTCCTAGTCTCACAGTGACACAATAAAAATGGCTGCTTGGAACAAGTGACCAACCAACTGTCAAGCTTGAACCAACCTAATTCAAACAGACAAACGTGAGCTGGCTTCAAATACTGGCAGCAGCTGGCAGCGTAGTATGACACTGCAATACATTTAGCAAATAACATCAAAACCTATTTCCTATTATATACAAATTGAACAACTAATAATAATTATGTCTGGGGGAAGAGCACACCCAATGTTAACTTTTTGTTATTTTCTGTAAAGTAGTTAAAAATTCTATACATTTCTCTTCATGTTTTGATTTAGAAAACAGTGCGCAATGTTCCCAATGCATGGAAATAAAAACTATTATAAAAACTTTTAGGCTTAACTCATGTCTTTGAACACACTGCTATTAGTTTGAACAACCTGTATCTGAAAAACAAACTCAGACAAAAACTTTTTTTAGTCAGTGTTCAAGTTCTGGAGTGTTCAGTGTTCAGTACAAACCTCAAACTTTACAGATTTACCAGTTCTTGTTTAGTTTTTATATAAAACATAATTCATTGGTTTATATGTGTCTATGTATAATCACCAATTCGCTGTCATATAAATTGAGACCTGTCAAGGCTATTGCTAGTGATATTATAACATTATTATTGTACTGAAATGTTTGTGAGTCGATCGACAGGGTAGGGGGTACTCGGGATACCGGGACAGGTGGTAACTTCGGTGGGGGATTCACGGCTGGTCGGTTCCCGGTTCCGTGCCCTGGAACCTCAATGGCGGGGTGGGGGTGATGATGATGCGGGAATGGTAACGTGACGCCACCTGTGGTACCTGGTAATAGGATTACCAGTGCTGCGGCCGGCCACTGAGGTGATGTAAATGCAGCTTTGGTAGTACAGGTGGATGAGAGGAGTAGTAGTAGCGGTTCTGTTGTGAATGCTGCAGGCGGTGGCAGTGAAGCAGGCACACACACACAGTAGTCTCTGTTTTGGTACCTTTTTATTGATGTCCGGTAACAGGCACGGTCCAGGAGGGTAACCAGGTTTCGGTGCAGCTTGAGACGTTCACCTTGGAGAGTTGTGAGACTTCCTCTGTTAGTGTGTGCTGTGATTGGGGAAAGTTCTGCCTGTAACTGAACTTGCCACTTTTTCTCCCTCTCAGAGAGCTACTTCACAACCAACAATGAGGACCTTGCTGTGGGGATCCCTATTCTCCTCTCGGGCCCCTGTTCCTATGCTTGGTCAGGTTTGATGTCTCAATTAGTGTAAATGAAGAGATAATGGCTAGCACTCAGTTCGGTTTGAGGATCACAGTGCAAATGAAATGAACCAGAGGTTCCAAAGTCTACGGTTTTCAGAATCACTGCAGACATACAAAAGGATATGTTTGCTTCTAGGTGAAAGTTTAGTTATAGTGTTCTTATAGTACGACAGAATATGACGTTTCGGCCCAGTGTGGGCCTTGATCACAGAGTCGCTAATCTTCTATTGGATGCGTCACCAAGTGTAGTTCGTAGAGGCTGTTTTTTAGGATCAAACTTAGAGGGTATAACCCCGTTATAGTTAAAGTGAAGGGATCCTCTTTGGATATTCACTTGGTAGCAATAGCAATGGTGACTGGTCACTGTTAGGTTAGAGCCAGGCACAGAGTAATTACTCAGGAGGGGAGGAGTGGCCTGGTGGACAGTCGTACTATAAGAACACTATAAATAAACTTTCACCTAGAAGCAAACATATCCTTTTGTACTTGTGCAGTGATTCTGAAAACCCTCAATTTTTGTAACTTCAGGGGGACTAAATCCTTCTGGTTGGTCCGGGCTTTCTCGGCTACACTTTAGCAACTTCGGACTCCGGTGTCCGGGTGGGCTAAAGGGATACCAAGTATGTTCCCTTCTTCTTTCTTCCTACTTCTTCCACTGGCCTCCGTCCCTCTCCCTAGGGCGCTGCATATCAGGGTCAGGTTTCCTGGTTCTGGGCCTGGCTTTGTCCCAGCAAACAGCTCCTTCAGCACTAACTGTTCTCTTCTCTGCAGACTGCAGACTGACTAACTGACTCCTCCCCTTAGGCCTGGATCTTTATAGGGGATCTGGCTTAAGGACAGCCAGTTGGGCTCCCCCTCCAGATCTGGGGTGGAAGGTGGTGGGTGCTGTGCGTGCCAAGGTGTACATCCCTCCCTGCATCGGTGGGTCCTATGGCAATCATCCGCATGGGTGCCACATTTGTACAGGTACAGCAGGAATTGCGTCACAACCATTTTACTTTTTTTTTTTACAATCATTGTCAATGCATTTTGGTCTCTTAAATTTGCAAACACCACATATGTCCTTGTCAGGAGATTTGGACACTAACACCAACTCTATCTCCATAACAAGCATTTGCTCTTTATAGTTTTTATTTTTTAATATAATGTTGTGAATTCTTTTGTGACAGTGGAGCAGATCATTAAAGGGTAACAGTCCTAACCACTTACCACATACTGTGTTTTTTAATTATTTATATGAATAATAAAAAAAAATGCCATGGCCCCCGCCCTATTTTGATAACCAGCCAAGATAAAGCACACAACTGGGGGCTGGTATTATTAGGATAGGAATTGCCATGGATAGTTGGAATTTTTCACTTCCACACAAACTGCTGACCAGCAGTGACCTCTGGAGCTTTGTTCTGAGAAAGAACAAAGCTCTATAGAAATCAATGGGCATTGTGGGACAATACTCTTTGGATTATGTCAGAATGTTCAGGATTTATTGTGAAGTAATAAATTGATGAACAAGGGCGTGTGGGCAGTCTTTATTCAAATAAAACTTTTTTTCCCTGTGTCTGTCTTTTTTAACTCATTACTTGCCTGTTCAGAAATGTAGGCATCTGATAGACCCCACTCCATTACTAACACCAGGCATTGATGCCAGCTGTCAATTCACAGCTGACATCAATCCTATCAATGATTACTCTGATTGCTGCACCAGGTCAGTCAAGAACAGCCTGGTAAAGCGCCGTAATTGGCACATCTAATGGCTGCATCACTTATGGAGTGGCAGTGAGCTGGAATATGTAGGCATCAAACTCAAATTTTTTTTAGTCTGTATTTGCGTCCGAGTCCCAGACACCTGGTGCCTTGTATGAAACCCAAATTTTTACAGTTCGCTTTCACTCATTCCTTTAAGTGTGCTCTTTGTTCTTCTTATGGGTCAATTGTCAACAGCAGTAAACCCAAAAGGACAATGTGTTTAATGTTCTGCGCTGCTATATGCTGAAACAAGACCACAGATCGATCAGATAATGATGGCTTTATTTGACGCATTTCGGAGCATTATCCCCGATCCTTCCTCAGGAATGCAACCATAATCCGAGGAAGGAGTGGGGCTAACGCTCCAAAACGCGTCAAATAAAGACACCATTATCTGATAGATCCCTGTGGTCTTGTTTCATCGTACAGCAGAGAGGATCATGAAAACACTGTCCTTTTAGGTTTACTTCTGATAACCACCATTATACGTCGAGTGTGGATCCTGCGGCAGCTATACCATACGCGTATATATTGGTTGTGGGTCACACAACCAGCTCAGGTCAGCAGTGACAATAGCCATTTATAAAAAAGCAATTAAAAGGATAAGACTTTATTGCGCTTTTGTTTCCTTATTTTTAGAAATAATTGACAGCAGTAGGTATACAGCCAGATAGGAGAGATTATAGGAGTAGGGTGGGAAATTGGCCAGGTCAGAACTAAATACAGTCTACTGTAGAGCAGAATAAGTTAGTGTAAGCTAAAAACTAATTTATTCACTAATTTTGAATACTCTGTGCCCTAATGGGCCAGGCCTACATACTGGCCAACCAGCGTATCTGCTTTGAGTACACCATAAACACCATGAACACAGTGCGTACACAGTATGCAGCATTTTCACCAGTGTCATCATAGATTCTATCATGGTGATTGCTGGTGAAAAGTGACTGCACTGGTTTTAAGTACATGACAATCTATTTTTATTTTTCACTGGTGTCTTCTAAGTGGTACAGCTAGTGATGAGCGAGTACTGTAATATTTGTAATCACTATACTCGTTAAGAGTACTTTGTAATAATAGCATTTTCGTTCCAAATAGCGAGTAAAATGTAGGTCAATGGGAATAGGGTTTGTAAAAATTATCCCTATGGGCTGAGTGAAGGTTGACGCAGGAAGCCACCATCCCAAGGGCCTCCAGTCACAAATAGTAGTTAAGTTACAGTAGGAATACTGTCCTGGTTTGTCCACTGCACAGTGCGCATAGAGTTTGTAAAAATTAGCCCTATAGGCTTAGTGGAGTTTGACGCAGGAAGCCCGCACCCCAAGGGCCTCCAGTCACAAATAGTAGTAAGGCTGGAGTAGTAATAGTGTCCTAGTTTGTCCACTGCACTATGTGCATAGGGTTTGAAAAAATTAGCCCTATGGGCTGAGTTAAGTTTGACGCAGGAAGTCACCATCTCAAGGGTCTCCAATTACCAATAGTAGTTAGGCTGCCATATTAATAGTGTCCTAGTTTGTCCACTGCACTGTGCCAAAATCCAAAGGGCCTCAAGTCACAAATAGTAGTTAGGCTGGAGTAGGAATACTGTCCTGGTTTCTCCACTGTACAGTGTGCATAGGGTTTGTAGAAATTAGCCCTAAGGGCTGAGTGAAGTTTGACGCAGGAAGCCAAAATCCAAAGGGCCTCCAATCAAAAATAGCATTTAGGCTGGAGTCGTAATAGTGTCCTAGTTTGTCCACTGCACTATGTGCATAGAGTTTGTAAAAATAAGCCCTATGGACTGAGTCATAATTGACAAAGGAAGGAAGCAGGATTTTATGACAAGGAGTTGATGTTAGCAGCAGTAGCATATAGAATCAGCATTTTTGGTGAATTTAGCTTGCCTTGCTGTCATCTGGAGAGATTACAAACTATGGAGACATCCAGTCCTTGTTGAATTTAATCAGAGTAAGTCTGTATACATTTTCTGTTGAGAGTCGTGTGTGCCTATCAGTGATGATTGACCTAATGGAAATGAAAACACACTCTGACATCACACTAGTAGTCGGGTAGGCCAGCACCTCCAAGGAGTATAAGGAGAGGTTGGGCCAAGTGTTCAGTTTAGACACCCAATAATTAAAGGGAACTGAAGTGTCAGAAAGGACTCATGTATGGTTACTTAAGCACCCCTTGACCATGTTCTGCAACTTCTCCCTCCTTGGCATTGTTACAGTCACAGATAGCCCTTGGTGTTGTGCTAGTTTATTGAAAATGTACCAATTTCTGCACACTTTTCCCCCACCTCTGTTTGACCTGGTGTTTGTGTCTCTCCCCATTATCCCTTGGTGTTGAAAAGAGCTGGTACCTCTGCTACCAGCATTTTATGAGGGTGATGTTTTCAGCAAAAGATATACAACGATCTTCTCTTTTCTCTTTTTCTCTTGAAGAATTCCATTGTAAAACTCTTTATTGACTCCAAAAGGAGAGAAGGAAATTTCTCCTTGTACCAACGATCGAGAAAGGTGGCCAACCAGTATAGGATGTTGGATAAAATGTGTATCACATGAGGGTCTTGCCACAGACAATTACGCATGAACTTAGCCATGTGGGCCAAGCAAAAGGCAAATCTTCTGTGTCCCCAACATTAGGAACAGTACCCATTCTCTCCTCATGCTACCTCACCTCCTCCACCTCCTCCTCTCCAGCTCATCCAGCCTGGACAGATATGAAGCTTGAGTTGTGTGTCCCCTCTGTAGCACAGAAAAACATGTCCTTTCCCTCCTCATCCTCCTATCTTCCTCCACATTACCCAATGCTGCCTCAGAATATTGGCTGGGCTGGGTAGTATTACCCATTGGGAAATCTGGCTCCATACCAACATGCTGACCACTCAAAGCTTCATCTTTGAGATTATGCAGTGATTGTTTCAAGAGACACAGCAGCAGGATTGTTACACTGATAATAGCCTGATCACCGCCCCCAAGGTTGGTGCAGTACTTAAGGTTCTACAGAACCTCAAATATGTCAGCGTTCCACACATACTCAACAGTTGTTATGTGTGGTGGCTGACTTTAAATTTGACAAACATGTTGAAGCTGTTATTCAGCTCGTGCCCTCTGCTACTCACTAAGCCTCACCAACATATGATGAGTAGAGTTCCACCGTGTAGACAGGTTGCAAATGAGTCAGTGACTTGGCAAATTCAAGTGCTTTTGCAGCACTGTAAGAGCAGCAAAAGCGGTAGAAGAATGGTGGAAATGGGTGCTAATAAGATGCACCTCCTCAAGGAGGTATGGCAAGTAGGGTACATTTTCAAACATTTCTGAACAACTAGGGCCTTTGCCCAACCCTCCACCAGGTTCCACCAGCGTGGCGTGACAGAAATGTATCGTCCCTGTCCACAACAACTTGTCCAGATGTCTGTTGTTTGGTGGACCTTCCCTGTTACAGTGTTGGTGAAAGCATGGTTCAGATTATTTAACACATTCTTGTGTAACGCAGGGATGGCTCACCGGGCAAAATATTGGCAGCTGGGAACACTGTATCATGGGGCAGCCATAGCCAAGAGATCACGGAAAGACTGTTATCACACAAGCCTAAACAGCAACTTCTCCACAGCTAGCAATTTGACAATGTGAAAGTTTAATATTTGTGCCTGTGGGTGCATGGCTGGATATTTATGCTTTAATTTCCAAGGTCTCAGGCATAGACAAATGAATGCTTCGCTGGGACAAGAAAGTGGATGTGGTTGATGTTTGTTGTGTGTGAGCAACCGCAGCTGGTGGGCAGTAGGTATGAGTGTCAGCTTCCTGAACTGCAGATTCTTAAGGACATAGCCCAGAGGACATGGCAGTGGTTTGACCCACAGACACAGACACGTGGTTTAGCATACTGGTGGGGCTGAGGTTGCCTTTGTCCTAGCCTCTGCTCAACTTGGTATGGCAGATGCTACAGACTACAATGTTTTTCTGTGAAGGATTTTCTGAAAAAATTAGTGTCTGTGTTGGTGCTACACAGCCATCCTTCTCTGTGTTGCTGTCATGGATATGCTTGCCAACAGTTTAGGTCGGATCAGTGCACTCATCATTGACTCATCTTCCATCTCATCCTCCTTCCCAGTTAACATTGTAGGCTGACCTGATGGCAGTAAATGACGTTACTCCAAGTGGCTTCCTTCTGGTCATAGGTCAAATACTTGAGCATCAATGCATGCCACCTCCTCATGTCCCTCTGCAATGCTGCATGGTGATAGGTCAGAGCCAACCAAAGGACACATACCAAACAGATACTTGGGGTCATATGTCTCCTGTAACTGATAATGGCGGGAGTAAGGAGAAACAGCCTCAGGATTGGATGGGACAGCCTTCTGTGCATCAACATTAGACTGTTTGGTCGTGGAAGATTTGTTGCTGCTTGACAAATGCGTAGAGGCCGTGCCTGCTATCCAAGCAGAATCTGATCTCACTCTTCAGGCTTCCACGCACATTTATATTCCTGATCTGGAAATTTTTCAGGAACCTAGTGGATGCATGAAGCTTCTTCTGACCTGACACAGACTCAGTGCCTTCTCGCGCACAACTGACAACACCACGTCCAAAATCCGCATCCCTTAACAACAGGCATTTTTGTAATTTTTGGTTTTGGTGACAGATTTGCAGATGTGGATGGAACAAGCCAACCTAGTTGTCACAGCCAGAATAGTGGGTAATATGACTTGGTGCGAGCTTGGTAGCAGGCAGTAGGAAATGTTTGGACTACTGCTTTGTGGAGGGCAATATCTGCCTTTTTAAGTGGAGTATTTTGGACAGTAGAAGGCAGGCTGTCACCACAAAAACAGCGGGTAAATGGCCTGCTGTGTGCTTAGTAGTAGACAGTAGGAAATGTTTAGACTACTGCTTTGTGGAGGGCAATAACTGCTTTTTTAAGTAGAGTATTGTGGACTGCAGATGGCAGGATGTCACCTAAAACAGCGGGGAAAAATGGCCTGCTGTATACTTGGTAGCAGGCAGTAGGAAATGTTTGGACTACTGCTTTGTGGATGGCAATATCTGCCTTTTTGTAATGTGGACAGCAGAAGGCAGGCTGCTTGTCAACTCAAAAACAGTGGGAAAAAATTACTTTCTTGTCTGTCTTCAGCTCTGAAAAAAAGCTATTTTTCAGGGTATTAGGGAGCTACTGAATGACTCATTTACATTGTCCCTGCTGGAGTATCTCTCCCTCCCTGTAGTCTGACTCTGTTCTGCAGTGCTTTTTTTGTAAAAAAATATTTCCTGGTACGCCTCTCGGAGCTAGGGGGGGGGGGGCGGGCTGCCGTCAGGGGCCGGGCGAGATTAATATATTTAATATATTACGGTAATATATTTTCTCCGAACGTTGCACCCAGTCTTATTTTTAGGGGGGAGGCATACACACACAGAGGCATACACTCACAAGGGCATACACTCACAGGGGCATACACTCAAGGGGCATACACTCACAGTACGGTGGCTCAGTGGTTAGCACTGTATATGGTGGCTCAGTGGTTAGCACTGTATATGGTGGCTCAGTGGTTAGCACTGTATATGGTGGCTCAGTGGTTAGCACTGTGTGGTGTCTCGGTGGTTAGCACTGTATGGTGGCTCAGTGGTTATCACTGTATATGGTGGCTCAGTGGTTAGCACTGTATATGGTGGCTCAGTGGTTAGCACTTTGTATGGTGGCTCAGTGGTTAGCACTGTATATGGTTTCTCAGTGGTCAGTACTGTATATGGTGGCTCAGTGGTTAGCGCTGTATACGGTGGCTCAGTGAATAGCACTGTATGGTGACTCAGTGGTTAGCATTGTACGGTGGCTCAGTGGTTAGCACTGCATGGTGGCTCAGTGGTTAGCACTGTATGGTGGCTCAGTGGTTATCACTGTATATGGTGGCTCAGTGGTTAGCACTGTATATGGTGGCTCAGTGGTTAGCATTTTACGGTGGCTCAGAGGTTAGCACAGTATATGGTGGCTCAGTGGTTAGCATTATACTGTGGCTCAGTGGTTAGCACTGTACGGTGGCTCAGTGGTTAGCATTGTACGGTGGCTCAGTGGTTAGCAGCACAGTATATAGTGGGCAGGCGGTTAGACCAGGATGAAGGCTGGGGAGGTGAGCGCAGGAGGACGGAGGCTGGAGGGGTGAGCGCAGGATGACGGAGGCTGGTGGGGTGAGGGCAGGAGGACAGAGGCTGGAGGGGTGAGCACAGGAGGATGGAGGCTGGAGGGGTGAGCGCAGGAGGATGGAGGCTTGAAGGATGAGCGCAGGAGGACGGAGGCTGGAGGGGTGAGGGCAGGAGGACGGAGGCTCGAGGGGTGAGTGCAGGAGGACGGAGGCTGGAGGGGTGAGGGCAGGGGGACAGAGGCTGGAGGGGTGAGGGCAGGAGGATGGAGGCTGGAGGGGTGAGCACAGGATGACGGAGGCTGGAGGGGTGAGGGCAGGAAGACGGAGGCTGGAGGGGTGAGGGCAGGAGGAAGGAGGCTAGAGGAGTGAGGGCAGGAGGACAGAGGCTGGAGAGGTGAGTGCAGGATGACGGAGGCTGGAGGGGTTAGGGCAGGAGGACAGAGCCTGGAGGGGTGAGGGCAGGAGGACAGAGGCTGGAGGCCCCCATCATAAGCACAGTGCAGCCAACTTTATCTTTATTTACATTACATTTATTTTACATTCACTGTGATCCTCCCGGCTGCTCTGTCTCTGCACACACAGCCACACACATTGCACACACACTGCACACAAAGCCACACACATTGCACACAGATTGCACACACACTGCACACAAAGCCACACACTCACACACAAAGCCACACACAATTGCACACACATTGCATACACATTGCACACACACTGCACACAAAGCCACACACACTGCACACAAAGCCACACACACTGCACACACACTGCACACAAAGCCACACACACTGCACACACACTGCACACAAAGCCACACACTCACACACAAAGCCACACACATTGCACACACATTGCACACACACTGAACACAAAGCCACACACACTGCACACACACTGCACACAAAGCCACATACACTGAACACACACTGCACACAAAGCACACACACACTGCACACACACTGCACACACATTGCACACACACTGCACACAAAGCCACACACATTGCACACACATTGCACACACACTGCACACAAAGCCACATACTCACACACAAAGCCACACACATTGCACACAATTTGCATACACATTGCACACACACTGCACACAAAGCCACACACACTGCACACACACTGCACACAAAGCCACACACACTGCACACACACTGCACACAAAGCCACACACTCACACACAAAGCCACACACATTGCACACACATTGCACACACATTGCACACACACTGAACACAAAGCCACACACACTGCACACACACTGCACACACAAGCCACATACACTGAACACACACTGCACACAAGCCACACACACTGCACACACACTGCACACAAAGCCACACACACTGCACACACACTGCACACAAAGCCACACACACTGCACACAAAGCCACACACATTGCACACACACATTGCACACACAACCTGGCTGCAACGCACACTGCACCTTCTGCTGTCCTCTCTTCATCTTCTCTGCCGTCTGTTCACCTGACAGTGGTGTGCCGCCGGCTCCCGCCCACTTCTCCGGAGTCCGCTCTGAGCACTGAGTCCGACTCCTCACTCGGCCGGCAGACAGTGCTGGTCCTGGCCCTGGCCGGCAGAAACCGCACCGCTGCCATCAGCGGTGTTCGCTGGGTCGGAAGTGCACGGCCAGCCACGTCCATGGTGGAGACACACAGCAGCCAGGTCCTGTTGCTGCTTACTCCGCAGCACGGTGCATTTCTCCCACAGAGGAGAGGCCGAGAGGGATTACTGGGCTGCACAGATGAGGGGGCGGCGGCAGGCAGCAGATATTCCGATATGCCGTACCGGATCGCACCGGATTTTCCGGTACGGCGTACCAGCCCGTTCCAGTACAAAAAAAGCCCTGCTGTTCTGTGTGTTTAGCTCTTAATACAGCTATTGTTTTGGTGGTATTATGGAGATACTGAACAGCTTCTTTCAACTGTCCCTGCTTGAGTATCTCTCCCTTCCTAATCTACTCTGATGTAGTATATACTAGAGGAGCCCTCAAAAGGTCTTTTGTGTTATGAAGAGGCCTAAACATTCTCCCTAGCAGTTAGGCAATGTTTCCCTATGTTTCTCCAATTCTGGCTCCAGATGCAATGACGACAAAATGGCAGCAGCAGGGCTTAAATTGACTCTATGATGCTTGGCGGCCAGCAAATTACAGTTAGGGTACCTTTACACGCGGCTACATTTTTAGGGTGGCTACAGGTAACTTACTGGTTGCAGTGAAATCATGGAGACAAGGTTCTATCTTGTTGCTGTGTACAAATGGAATAATCTCTCCATGATTTCACTGCAACCAGTAAGTTACCTGTAGCCACCCTAGAAATGTAGCCGCGTGTAAAGGTACCCTAATGCCACAACCAAGGTGTCTGCAGCATTACTATGATTGGTTACTCAGACCAGCATTATTAGTGGCTGCAAAGGAGATGTCAAAACTGCATGGAGGGACATCCGAATATAGAGAAGTGAGTACACAAATACTCGCAGAATAATGAATAATGCAAATACCGTACTGTCCGAATAGCGAATAGTAACAAATACACTTGCTCATCACTAAGCACAGCGTTTTCATTGTTTAATCTTGTCTTAGAAAAACTCAGTAAGCATTTTTTTAAAGGAATTCCATTGAGCTCTCTTAAGATATAATCACTGTTACATCCTCACTAATTGAACTTTATCTGTAATTATCAACGGGAAAGGAAAATTCTCATCTCCTAGTAGCTGTGATTGCAGAAAGACTAATTAATTAAGGCTCACAAGTGATTTAGTAAATACTCTTTATTGGGGATTTCTCTGTTTAGTGTTATTTGAAAGTGTAAAATGTCTTATATTTTGATCTTACCGAATTTGATGAATTTAGTATTGTACAATTTTGAAATCGTATGGCAACATTCACACACAGCGGTTTTGATGCGTTTTTTTAAGGATCCGCTTTTCAACTGCAAAACTGATCCGCTTTTTCAAAAAAACGCATCGCCTATTCACACACAGCGCTTGATCCATTTTTGCTGTCTTTTTGACTGTTACGTTTTTTTAGCTCAAAGACAATTATAAGAATAATAATAATGAACGGAACATCCTCTACCATAAGTGAACAAAATGTTGTACACATAGAAGCTATTATATGAACCCATATGCAACCGAATAAACCTTAATCAAAGCAACATGGGAAAAAAACCTCAACGGAAAATCATATTTCCCTACCAGAGGGATTAAGTGGCCCCTTAATATGTCTTGGTCCACTAAAATAGAATTAAATATGTCGGGAAAAAAATATATTTTAACTAAAGAGATCAATTAGGCATCTATAATCTAACCAAAAGTGAAACCGTGAATAGGTGTCATACCTAGTGACTGATGGTCCTATCCAGACCCAATCTTTCTTCGTGCTTACAGTGCCTTGATAGGGGGTTGCCCGATGCTCATACCATACCATATTAAGATGGATTATGTACACACTGTAATGATGTACAATATTTTGTTTTCTATCTACAGTCAGTCTAATTGAGAAAGGCAAGCCAGCCGAAACGGCTAAAGCGCTCAAACACAGGTCCTTCCATGGAGTGATATCTGGCTAGTCCCGTGTTTGAGACTCTTAAACGAGGCTCCACAGACTCCATTTGCATATTTCTACTACATAGACACACAAGGTCTCACACACTCTCTTACTTTATTCTACCACTATCCTCCATATCCTCCCTCCATGACACAGATAACACCACCACTTTCTACAATTCTACAGTCACAGCAGCGATTAATGCAGTTGCCCCTCTCCTTCATGGCAGAACACGATGAATCAACAGACAGCCCTGGCACACAGACTCTACTAAATTGCTGTGGCGAGCGTCTAGGGTTGCTGATCAGTGCTGGAAGAAAACACATTCACAAGAAGACTACACAGCATTCAAACAAGCACTTCTCAAATTCAAGCCAGCACACACCACCACTAAACAGAATTATTTAATTACCCTCATATCCTCTTTGTCCCACAACCCCAGACAGTTATTCAACACATTTAACACCCTCCTCTGCTCTCCACTGCCCCCTCCTACTTCCCATATCTGTGCAGAAGACTTTGCAACACACTTCACCAACAAGATTGATCAGATCAGACAAGTCTTTGCTAGTGATGAGCGAGCACTAAAATGCTCGGGTGCTCGGTGCTCTGGCCGGGCATCTCAAGATACTCTTGTACTCGGCCAGAGCACCGAGCCCAATGTAAGTCAATGAGTGACAGGCTCCGCCCACAGACTTCCGGTTATAAAACGAGTAATTCCGGAAAAGGGCGGGAGGGTGGGCTTTTTCAAATCGCCGCAGCATATAACACCTTGCTGTGGACCCCAGAGGGATCCTATCAATTAATCTGCTCCTGTAATGTGCCAGCTCACTGTGTGCACTGAAGGAGCAGTGTATGTGTCTCAAATCGCTATATATTACCAGCAGTTCCGAGCATCTCGGCAGTACTCGGTGCTCGCCGAGCACCCCAGTACCGAGATACTCGTGCGAGTACCGAGTTCGCGCCGAGCATACTCGTCATCACTAGTCTTTGCTGACCAACCACCACAACCCTCATGTATACCAGACCACTCCCCTCCCCCACTAACCCTCCTCCCCTCCATCACTGAAGGAGAACTTGCACACCTCCTCTCAAGATCGCACCTCACCACTTGTGGACTAGACCCCATTCCACTTCCTCACCAACCTCACCACCACACTTATCCCAGCCCTAACCCACCTATTTAATTATCACTAACCTCCGGTACCTTTCCTTCAGCTCTCACACACGCCACTATTACACCTATCTTAAAGAAGCCATCCCTTTACCCGACCTCCACATCCAGCTACCGCCCCATATCGCTGCTCCCATTTGCCTCCAAACATCTTGAAAAGCATGTCCACACTGTACTCTCATTCCACCTTTCATCTAACTCTGTCTTTGTCAACCTTCAATCTGGCTTTCCTCCTCCACCACTCCACCGAAACTGCCTTAACCAAAATTACTAACGACCGACTTACCGCCAAAGCTAACAGTCCCATCCTACTCTTTCTTGACCTGTCCTCTGCATTCGACACAGTCGACCATTGCCTCCTATTACAGATCCTCTCTTCCAATGATATCACTGACCTTGCCCTCTCCTGGATCTCCTCCTACCTTTCCAACCACACACATAATGTTTCCCACTCCCACATTACCTCCTCACCATCCCCTTTCTGTTGGGGGCCCTCAAGGCTCTGTCCTGGGACCACAACATTTTTGCATCTATATCCTTGGCTTATGACAACTCATAAAGTCCCATGGATTCCAGCACCACCTGTACGCTGATGACACTCAGATCTACCTTTCTGGCCTAGAGGTCATTTCTCTGATGTCCAGAGTCCCAGAGTGTCTATCAGCCATATCCTCCTTCTTCTCCTCTCGCTTCCTTAAACTTAATGTAGACAAAACTGAACTCATCATCTTTCCTCCATCCCGCGCACCTACACTACCTGACATATCTATCGCAATAACAACATCACAATTTGCCTTGCACCTGAAGTCCGCTGCCTCAGAGTAACCCTTGACTCTGCCTTATCCTTCAAACCCGCACATCCCAAGCTCTCACCACCTCCTGCCACCTCCAACTCAAAAATATTTCCAGAATACGTCCCTTCCTCAACCCTCAATCTATTAAACTACTAGTACATGCCCTCATCATCTCCTGTATCGAGTACTGCAGCCTCCTCCTCTGTGGCCTCTCTGCTAACACTCTTGCACCCCTCCAATCTGTCCTCAAGTCTGCTGCCCAACTAATCCACCTCTCTCCTCAGTGCTCCTCCACTTCTCTCCTCTGCAAATCCCTTCATTGGCTCCCAATTCCCCAGCATATCCAATTCAAACTACTAACATTGACTTACAAAGCCATCCACAATCTGTCCCCTCCATATATCTCTGAACTAATCTTCCGATATCATCCAACTCGTAATTTTTGATCTTCCCAAGACCTCCTCCTCTCCTCCACACTTGTAAGTTCCTCATCTAACTACCTGCAAGACTTCACCTAAGCATCCTTCATCCTCTGGAATTCTGCTCCCCAAAATGTCCGACACATTCGGAACCTTCAAGCGGAACCTGAAAACTCATCTCTTCTGAATAGCCTACAGCCTGCCATGAGCACGGTACCGCTCCACCACCACTGGACCTGGAACTCCACCATCACCAGAGGAGACCCAACCTACTGTCTTCCTCCCCATTGCCCTGTAGAATGTAAGCCCGCAAGGGCAGGGTCCTCTCTCCCCTCTGTATCAGTCTGTCACTGTTAGTTTTTTCATTGTATTTTTAACTTGTTTCTATGAAACCCTTTCTCAGGTACAGCACTATGGAATCATTGGTGCTCTATAAATAAATAATAAATAATAATATATGATTACCATCACTTATTATAGTTTAGTGATGGGCGAACCCATCGGGGTATGTGGTGTTTTGGACCGGGGTCAGACTGTTAAAGCAAGCAAACAGTTAAGTAACATAATATACTTGCCGGGTCCATGTACTCTCTTCCTGCTGTGAGGCTGGGCTGCGTCACTTCTGGGCCGCTCCTTATCTTCTGGGCATTTGTGATTGGCTGTTGTAGCCAGTCACGTGATTATTCCCAGAAAATAATGAGCGGACCAGAAGTGACGAAGCGCCACGGGACAGCTGGAAGGAAGAACGCGAGCCCGGTAAGTATAAAGATTATGTTTATTAACTGTTTTCTTGCTTTAACAGCCCAACCTCGGCCTCGAACACTACATACACTGACTAGTTCACCCATCACTATTCTAGTTTTATATTTGTGGATGGCACATATTATCTGCAATAAACATAATAAATACCCAGTGCCATGTCACGTATTTCACACACTCTGAAAAAGCTAATGGTGTCTGATGTGGCAGTGTGGGCTTCCCCATCATGCCCTGCAGCATTCTGATCAAATGGTGTAGCATAGCAAAGCCAATCAGTAGGGCTATGACACAACAGCCAAAAAATACCTTTTTTTGGCTGTACTGTGTAGGGATAGTAGTGCTCAGAGAAAAATGTATAGGTGTAGAGAAAGGCATGGTGGACTATTTCAGTGCTGAGGTATCAGACTAAAATATTGTGTGATGGATAGTGATGAGCGAGTATACTCGTTACTATTCGTTACTTGGCGAATAGTACGGTACTCGCTCTACTCATTACTCTGCGAGTGTCCTAGCTATTACTCACACAGTAACGAGTACAATGTAAATCAATGGGGAATTCAATTCCTCTGCTGCTGGACCCTATAAAGAGGTCTTGCAGCAGAGGAAAAACCTGCAATTCCCCATTTCATTGTTTAAAAGCCAGCGGTAAAAAGCCGCTGGCTTTTAAACAATGCTGACAGCTGCTGACAGCTTCCCTGCTGCCTGACAGCTGGATCCTCCGCTTCGCTTCAATGAACGCGCCATTTTCTGGGGTGGCTGCGGACTGCCATTCACAGCGGGGGATGCCCAGAAGGCTTGGGCCTCCCTGCGCTGTGGATTCCAGCCCCCAGCTGCCTAGCTGGACCTGGCTGGACATAGAAATCGCGCGGAGCCCCACGCATTTTTTTTTATAATTTCATGAAATTCATGAAATAATAAAAAATAAGGTCTTCCTGATATTTCTGTGTCCAGGCAGGTCCAAATAGTCAGCTGGGGGTTGGGGGCAGCCTGTTGCCGCCTGCTGTATCCGGCTGGCATACAAAAATACGGCGAAGCCCACGTCAAAATTTTTCTGAAAAATCCATTAAACAATATTCTAAAAAGGGACTGCATCTTTATTAACCCCTCGACCATGGGTCGATGGGTTAATAAAGATGCAGTCCCTTTCATTCTTATTGTTTTTTTGGCATTTTTCAGAAAAAAAATTGACGTGGGCTTCGCCGTATTTTTGTATCCAGCCAGATACAGCAGGCAGCGACGGCCTGCCAACAACCCCCAGGTCCCTATCTGTACCTGGCCGGACACAACAATATAGGGGAGCCCCTTTTTTTATTATTTCATGAATTTCATGAAATAAGAAAAAAAATGCGTGGGGCTCCGCGCTATTTCTATGTCCAGCCAGGTCCAGCTAGGCAGCTGGGGGCTGGAATCTGCAGTGCCGGGAGGCCCAAGCCTTCTGGGCAGCCCCCGCTGAGAATGGCAGCCTGCAGCCGCCCCAGAAAATGGCGCGTTCATTGAAGTGCCATTTTCTGGCGCTGAACCCAACTCTTGCAGGGCCCTGGTGCGGTGGCTCACTGGGTAATAAAGGGGTTAGGGCCAGCTTTGTATTATCAGCTGCCCCTAAGCCTGAAATTCATGGCGGTCACGCCAGTAGTAGACATGACCACCATGAATTTCTAGTGAATTAAAAAAAAAAAAAAAAAACACAGAGAAAAAACATTTTTATTTGAAAAAAAAAAACAAAAAGACACTTAGGGACTCCATCTTTATTTTAAAAAATCCTCTTCCGTCCAACGTAGTCCAATCCACGGTTCTTCTTTAGCTCTGCTACATCTCTGGTAGAGAACCTCCACCAGAGATGTAGCAGAGCTGTGCACCCTGGGAAAGTTCATGTGAGTTCATGCAGGCAAGCATGAACTCACATGAACCCTGCCAGCACTGCTACTTCAAATGAACAGCTGACCTGAGTCAGCTGTTCATTTGAAAATCCAGATGGGAAGGTCAAAAATAGAAAACCGGATTGAAAACTGGACTCTATGGTCCCGGATTGCTCCGGACCGGGGCAATCCGGGAGAATCCAGTATTCACTTAATGCCATGATAGCGGCCGTGCTTTGCGGCCGCCACCGTTCTTTGTGGCTGCTGTCGCAAAGACACAGAAGAAGACGGCGGCCGCGGAGGACGGTGAGTGAACCGCCGCCCCTTCCCCCCCCCCGCTCCAGCCACTGTTGACAGCTGGATCCTCTGCTTCCCCCCCGATCCTAAGTTAGGATAGGGTGGGGAGGTGGTGGGGCGAGCGGAGGATCCTGCTGACAGGCAGCGGGGAAGCTGTCAGCAGTTGTCAGTATTGTTTAAAAGCCAGCGGCTTTTTACCACTGGCTTTTAAACAATGAAATGGGGAATTGCAGGTTTTTCCTCTGCTGCAAGACCTCTTTATAGGGTCCAGCAGCAGAGGAATTACTTGCAATTACTCGCTTCCCCATTGACTTACATTGTACTCACTAGACTCGTAATGAGTACCGAATAACGGGACCTACTCGTTACGAGTCTAGCGAGTACGAGTATTTTAGTACTCGCTCATCCCTAGTGATGGACTAAGTTTTTTACTAGAAAAACATTACAATCTGAGAGTCCTCGATGGTTTATACCTTTCAACGGCTTACTTTAAAGATGGTAATAAATGGCAAGCTTTTAAGACAGCTCAGGTCTCTTTGTCAGGCTGGTATAAGACAAAATTTGATGCGCCACATAGAAATTCAAGTGATATAAAGTAACATATCATAGCAGTCTCATCAGCACCACCTAGTGAGAGACTGATAAAGAATAAATATGGGATAAACAGCAGTAATAGCATGCTAATAGCTGCTTTTTGTGTTTTTACAGTGACAGCAAGCAAGGGGAGTATTAAACCAAGCATTGCAGATTTTGCAACCAAATCTGTATTCAAATATTAGTTCTGTTGTAAATGAAAGTTTGATCCCTGTGTTTTCAGAACAACCTTTCTTAAAGAGAAATATCTGAAATTCTGAAACTTAAGCACAAGTTTTTTGTTACCAAAGTTTGTGGTTTGTCTAAATTAATATTTCTCCAACAGTCTAATACCGTTATATGATACTAGCTGTGAGCCCGATGCAAATGCATCGGGATTCTAGAACGTGCATTAATTTGATTATAGTAGTTAGAGCTGTTAGCCAGATGCAAATGCATCAGGTATGTAAAATATGTTTATTTATTTTTTAAAGATTTTTAAATAATAATCGCCTCATCAAAAGCAATAATATAAGGAATAGCATTATTATTAGCAGTAATAGCATTATTAATAGCATTATTAGCAGTATTATGAGCATTAAAAGCATAAATAATAGCATTATTAGCATTAATAATAGTATTAATAACATTATTAATAGCATTAATAGCATTATTATTAGCATTAATAGCATTATTAATAGCATTAATAGCATTAATAATAGCATTATTAGCATTAATAATAGCATTAATAACATTATTAAAAGCATTAATAGCATTATTATTAGCATTAATAGCATTAATAATAGCATTAATAACATTATTAGTTGCATAAATAGCATTATTATTAGCATTAATAGCATTAATAATAGCATTATTAGCATTAATAATAGCATTAATAACATTATTAATAGCATTAATAGCATTATTATAAGCATTAATAGCATTAATAATATCATTAATAACATTATTAATTGCATTAATAGCATTATTATTAGCATTAATAGCATTATTAATAGCATTAATAGCATTAATAATAGCATTATTAGCATTAATAATAGCATTAATTACATTATTAATAGCATTATTAGCATTAATAATAGCATTAATAACATTATTAATAGCATTAATAGCATTAATAATAGCATTAATAGCTGTATTAATAGCATTAATATCATTATTATTAGCATTTTTATTTTATATTAATATATTATTAATTATATTTTTTGGTATATTAATTTTTTATTTTAATTAAATTTATTTTATTATATTTTAATTAGTTAATGTAATTAATATGTTAATGTAATATTTTTTTTTTTTTTTGTTATTATTATTTTTTATTTTATTATTTATTTATTTATTTTTTTTTACAATTTTTATTATTATTAAATTTAGTTATTATTTGTTATTTTAAGTGAATTTATTTGTATTAAGATTTTATTTTATTTATTTATTTTATTTATTTTATTATTTATTATTTTATTTATTTATTTTATTATTTATTATTTTATTAAAAAACCGCATCTGCGGCGCGGTTGCGGTAATCCCCATACAAAGTATAGGGGGACTTGCGGCAGGTGCGTCAAAACCGCACTTGCCGCACCTGCCGCAAGTCCCCCTATACTTTGTATTGGGATTACCGCAACCGCGCCGCAAGTTGCACTTGCGGCGCGGTTGCGGTAATCCTTATGGGGATTACCGCAACCGCGCCGCAAGTGCTCGCACTCAGCCAGCGACTCGCAATGCGGCGCGGTTGCGGTAATCCTTATGGGGATTACCGCAACCGCGCCGCAAGTGCTCGCACTCAGGCAGCGACTCGCAATGCGGCGCGATTGCGGTAATCCCCATACAAAGTATAGGGGGACTTGCGGCAGGTGCGGCGACTGAGGTAGCGACTCGCAATGGCCTCGCGGCCATTGCTCGCGCTACACAGCGACTCGCAATAGATCCCCATTGAAAGTATAGGGGGAGTTGCGGCAGATGCGGCAGCTGAGGTAGCGACTCGCAATGGCCTTGCGGCCATTGCTCGCGCTACCTCAGCGGTAAATCGCTAACTTTGTGGCCGAGCCTCTGGTTCTATTTTCGCCCAGCGACTCGCAATGGCCGCTTCGCGGCCATTGCTCGCGCGTGGTGACGTCACAGCGTGACATAGCCACGGCGTTTTCAGGGTCCGACACGATTTTGCCTACGGCAATTATAGAGTAGATGCATGTTTGCTATTGGGATGTGATTCCACCTAGATATCCTGGTCCCATCCAATTTGGTAAAGACAAATTTTCTTTTTTATTTGTTTATTTTTTTTTTTAAGAGAAAACTACATATTCTTTAATGCACCACTCCAGCTGTTTTTTTTTCAGTGCTTGAGAGGTACATTATATGTAAGCCCCCTCTCTTATGCTTACCATATGTAAGCCCCCTCTCTTATGCTTACCATCTTCATTTTTTTTTTTAAGCCTCTCTGGCGCCATCTTGTGCCCATAACTTTTGAGTTGATGGAAGTCAGAAGGTACATTACAAGCGCTTAATGCATGTTTCGAAGAGCCAGAACAAGGCTAGAACAAGGCCCTCCTAGAGTTGCATTGATTTGTGAGCTCTGTTGTGCTCCATGAAAGATAAATCACTGAAGTGATGGTAGAAAAAGGTAAAGACGGCAGCAGGTGAGTATAAAACAGGTTAGGAGACTTATATTTAAAGTGCTACCCCACCAGTGAAATAAAAGAATACTGAAATTGTTCTTTAAACTTAAAGTCAAGTGTTTACCTACTAAGGTGTGCGAGTTTTCGTTATTAAAATTAGTATTGTATTATAGGCACAAGGACTTTTTTTGCGTTGTTTCAAAGAGAGGAAATCATAATCCTGAAATGTAAAGACAAGTGTTTACCTACAAAGTATGTTAATTGAATGAAATAAATTGCTGAGCTCTCTTCATTGCCCTAATTAGTCTAATAAGACCTGTATACAGGTTACCTGAGTACTCATATCGGTGGCAAGTCATTCTACCACATTTTCTGTCCCATAGGGATTTCTAAAGTTAGTGGACTTTTTTGTTGTTGAGCGGACTTTAAACACACTTGAACATGCTTGTTGTTCATCAATAGAGTCCAGAGTGGTAATCAGCCATACTGGAACGGAGGTTGAGTGCATTATTGCTTTTTTTGACCCTGCTAATTCCAAGTGTTTCTGTAGCTCTACACAGGTGGTTCTTGGCTCATGAACTCTTCTAACAATCATTTTCACAATTCTGGTAAATGTGATAAGTCTTGGCGCTAACAAGGACCCCTCTCTATGGCTGAATAGAATGTACCTCAGATGGTATGTTTAACTCATTCTTGGGAAGTTTACTAATCATATTACACTAAGAATTTATGTTATAAACAATAAAATTAAAACCTTAGATAGCAAATTTGAGAATTAAAAATGTTCAAGACTTAAAAACACTTAAAATAACAGATAAAAATGTAAAGTTAAATTAAAGTCTAGTCTCGCAATAACAATACTTGGTGACCAATATTTTCATCTGGACTTCATATATGTTTGTTTTTTTGTGATATATTGTGGAGGAAATGCCTTTGTTCTGCCGCGATCTACAATACAATACAAATGAAGAGACTAGACTCATAACTTAATTTGAAATTTTTATCTTTTATTTTAAGTGTTTTTAAGTCTTGAATATTTTAAATTCTCAAATTTGCAATCTTAGTTTTTAAATTTATTGTTATCACATATGTTATATAACATATAACGGTGTAATTTGATTAATAAACAACCAAAAATGGGTTAAACGTACCTATCTGAAGTACTTTCTTTTCAGCCATAGAGAGGGATCCTTGTTCAGTCCCCGTTACACTAAGTGAGATCGCTAGTGATATTGCTGCTGAGTCACACGTTTTGTGACACAACCAGGACCTCGCCAGTGATCTCGCTACGTTTGACACGTAGCAGTAATCAGGCCCCCGCTGTGAGATCGCTGATACTTACAAACCGTTCTGGACCATTTTTTGTCGTCGTGCTCCCGCTGGGCAGCGTGCATCACTATGTTTGACAGGGGCAACGACCAACAACCTCAATACTACTCCTGAGAGTGACAGTTTCCAACAACGCCGTAACGTTGTGCTGCTCGCTGTCGAGATCTCACTGTTTGACATTTCACCAGCGATTATGTAGCCATGCACCAGCGATCCCTACCAGGTCATATCGTTGTCGGGATTGCTGGAGCGTCGCCAAGTGTGTCGGTACCCTTAGCTCTAGGATTTATCAAATTTACCAATATTATGTGATAAACTACCAGTAAGAGGCACACACGGTACTATCCTAAGGCCTTGTAAGCAGCAACATGTCCAGCCAAAACTTGATAAATTCCCCAAGTTGCTAGCTCTGGTGTGAAACTAACTTAAATCATTTTCAGAATTATGTCTAAAGTCTTGCAGTGAGCACCTGATTATGTTCAGTTTATGGTGAAATGATGGTTCTTTTCATTTCTGGATTATGGCGTCAGCAGTTCTCATTGGAACGTTCAGTAAATTCTTCTTTAACCAATGCCAGTGTGGATTAGATAGGTTGCTACCAACATCTGGTGAGAAATTCATGTGAATACTCCTTTAAATATATTTACTTAGAAAATTGATGACATGTTCAATACTTTTTTCACCTGCTGTATATATTAGGCTGGCTTCACACTGGCGTTTGTGTCTGCATGTGCAGGGCATGCAGACGCAAACACAGTGCAAACGCAGCCCATACTGATGTGAACGCAGCGGAGAATCTCTGCATGCGGTCACATTAGTATGCACCCCGGCCAGCCAATCAGCTGGAGGAGATCAGCGATGGAGATCTCCTCCTCCCGGCCACAGCTGATCTTCTACCGGTGTCAGTGTGGGAGATTTGAATAAACAGCTGATCTGACAGCTGTTTAAATCTCCGCGCCGACACCGATAGGTGATATCGGTGCTGGAGATAAGAAACAGCTGATCGCTGCTTCAAATCTCCCACGCAGACCTCACCTATTCGGTGTCGGTGCGGGAGATGTAAACAGCTGTCAGATCAGCTGTTTCTTCAAATATCCCGCGCTGACACCGGCGGGAGATTAGTGGAGGCTCTAGCTGATCTCCCGGTGGCTCGCCACTGATCACCGGGAGAGATTTTAATGTGATTTGCAGCGTTCTCCTGTGCTGTCATGCGGAGGACACTGCGGATCCATTGACTTCTATGCGTGGTTTGTGCGCTTGCAGGCGCTTGCAGATAAAACAAGTGCCCGCGACCGCACAAAAAATGCAACATGCTGCATTCAGAGTGTGCTCGGAGGGTGCACAAACTATGCACATCCAAACCCGAACGCAGCCAAACGCAGACACATGCGTTCCCATGTTAAACATAGGAACGCATGTGCGCAAGCGTTTGGCTGCGTTCGGTATGCTGCGCTTGCAAACACTAATGTGAAGCCAGCCTTAGAGGTTACGTTTTTGCAGCTGTTTGACTACTCAAATTTAACAATCGCAAGCTGCAAAAAAATACTGCTGTGCTGTTGCTGCAAATTACTTTTACATGTCTGTATATAAATTTAATAACCTCTTTATTTAGGGTTAAGCTGTATTTGGTTAGGGTGGAAGAATTAAAAAAAAATTGTTTAGTTTGGAAAAAGAATTTAGAAACAAATTTAGCTTTTGATATTTGTTCAAACTATTTGCTAAGCATGGCAAAGACAATGAATGTGATAGAGTGATGATAAAAAAACTAATATTATGGATAAAAATGTGATGGCATCTAGCTGCAACTCTGTCATCACTGTTAGTGGTAGCAGCAAGTGTCTCAGCAATGGTAGTACCAACTCAAGTCACATTTGGCCTCTGGCAGGTGCTTTGGTAAGAAGGATGCAGAAGTGATGATAACATGTATGTCCCATTGCTTATCTCAATCACAGCAAGATAATATAGCCTCTATCAGCGACACCATAAGCTGAAGTCAGCATTCTGATCAAGCCACCTCTTTTGACACAATAAACGTTAATGATGTACAGAGCAAAATTTCCAACATTCCAAGCTGACATTTTTACCTACAGTGAGGGAAACAATTATTTGATCCCTTGCTGATTTTGTAACCTTGCCCACTGACAAAGACATGAACAGTCTATAATTTTACGGGTAGGTTAATTTTAATAGTAAGACATAGAATATCAAAAATAAAACCCAAAAATTCACATTGTCTAAATTATATAAAGCTATTTGCATTTTGCAGAGAGAAATAAGTATTTGATCCTTTGGCAAACAGTATTTAATACTTGGTGGCAAAACCATTGTTGGCAAGCACAGTAGTCAGACATTTTTTGCAGTTGATAATGAGGTTTCCGCACATATTAGGAGGAATTTTGGTCCACTCCTCTTTGCAGATCATCTCTAAATCATTAAAATTTTGAGGCTGTTGCTTGGCAAATCGGAACTTCAGCTCCTTTCTATGGGATTAGGGTCTGGAGAGTGGCTAGGTCACTCCATGACCTTAATGTGCTTTTTTATGAACCACTCCTTCATTGCCTTAGCTGTATGTTTTGGATAATTGTCAAGCTGGAAGACTCAGCTTCGACCCATTTTTAATCTCCTGGTGGAGGTAAGGAGGTTGTCACAGTATTTTACGGTACATGGTTCCATCCATTGTTCCATTGATGCGGTGAAGTAGTCCTGTGCCCTTAGCAGAGAAACACCCCCAACACATAATGTTTCCACTGCCATGCTTGACTGTGGGGACAGTGCTTTTTTTGAGTCATAGGCAGCATATGTCTTCCTCCAAACATGGCGACTTGAGTTAATGCCAAAGAGCTCAATTTTAGTCTCATCTGAACACAGCACCTTCCCCCACTCACTCTCTGAATTACCAAGATGTTCATTGGCAAACTTCAGAAGGACCTGCACATGTGCCTTTTTGAGCAGTGGGACTTGGTGGACACTGCAGGATTTAAATCTATTATGATGTAATGGGTTACCAATAGTTTTCTTGGTGATTAGTGATCCCAGCTGCCTTGAGACAGCTCCCTGTGTAGTTTTAGTCTGATCTCTTACCTTCCTCACGATCCTGGATACCCCATGAGGTGAGATTTTGAATGGAGCACCAGATTGATGTTGATTGACACTCATTTTGTATTTCTTCAATTTTCTTACTATTGCACCAACAGTTGCCTCTTTCTCACCCAGCGTCTTACTTATGGTTTTATAGCCCATTTTAGTCTTTTGGAGGTCTAGGATCTTTTCCCTGACATCATTAGGCCGGCTTCACACCACGGTAGAATCAGGTCGAGGGCTGTCCGGTGTAAACCTGACAGCCGTGGAGCCAATTTTGCTGTTATGCTGCCCTATGGGGCCAGATGGAACCGGGTGTATCCGGGTGTATTCAGATTTTTCTCCCGGATGCAAAAACTTTGCTTGCAATGTTTTTGTGTCTGGGGGGAAAAAATCTGCCCAAATCGGATCCAGGGCGATCCGGCACTCCTTAACATGGCAGTCTATGGCGTCGGATTGGCCAGATCCGGAAGGATCCGGGAACTGGACACCGGCGGCTGAAGTTTAGCAGCGAGCACTGCTAAACTTCAGCACCACCGGCTGTCCCCTGCTGTGAATTCAGGACTGCGGCTAGCGGAGATCTTGAAATTGCAGCAGCTGTGGCTGCTATCAGCGGCATCCGGCTGCAAACATATTTGCCCTTCTGTTCAGTTTGCAAATCCGGCCCGGGGCTGTCCGAATCACATCGGACAGCCCCGACCTAATGCTGCTTCGACTAATTAATTGAGTGTGTGGACAGGAGTTTTTTATCCAGGTGACTATTTAAGACAGCTATCTTTAATGCAGGTGACGAGTTGATTAGGAGCGTCTAACTGGTCTGTAGAAGCCAGAACTCCTAATGGTTGGTGGGGGATCAAATACTTATTTCCCTTTAAAAAATGCAAATACATTTACGGCATAATGCATAAAACTATGTAGCTGGTGACAGGTAACAAATCACAGGAAACCAAGGGGAGCAGCAGCTATAGAAGATGAAGCCACTGGAAATACAGTGCCTACAAGTAGTATTCAACCCCCTGCAGATTTAGGTGGTTTGATAAGATGTAAATAAGTTAGAGCCTTCAAACTGCAAACTAGAGTAGGATTTATTAACAGAAGCATAAATCTTACAAACCAAAAAGTTATGTTGCTCAGTTGAATTTTAAAAAATATCAAACATAAAAGTGCGGGTCAATTATTATTCAACACCTAGTTTTAATATTTTGTGGAATAACCCTTATTTGCAATTACAGCTAATAATCGTCTTTTATAAGACCTGATCAGGCCGGCACAGGTCTCTGGAGTTATCTTGGCCCACTCCTCCATGCAGATCTTCTCCAAGTTATCTAGGTTCTTTGGGTGTCTCATGTGGACTTTAATCTTGAGCTCCTTCCACAAGTTTTCAATTGGGTTAAGGTCAGGAGACTGACTAGGCCACTCCATCAGCTTCATTTTTTCTCTCTTGAACCAGGCCTTGGTTTTCTTGGCTGTGTGATTTGGGTCGTTGTCTTGTTGGAAGATGAAATTATGACCCATCTTAAGATCCTTGATGGAGGAGCGGAGGTTCTTGGCCAAAATCTCCAGGTAGGCCGTGCTATCCATCTTCCCATGGATGCGGACCAGATGGCCAGGCCCCTTGGCTGAGAAACAGCCCCACAGCTTGATGCTGCCACCACCATACTTGACTGTAGGGATGGTATTCTTGGGGTCATATGCAGTGCCATCCAGTCTCCAAACGTCACGTGTGTGGTTGGCACCAAAGATCTCGATCTTGGTCTCATCAGACCATAGAACCTTGAACCAGTCTGTCTCAGAGTCCTCCAAGTGATCATGAGCAAACTGTAGACGAGCCTTGACATGACGCTTTGAAAGTAAAGGTACCTTACGGGCTCGTCTGGAACGGAGACCATTGCGGTGGAGTATGTTACTTATGGTATTGACTGAAACCAATGTCCCCACTGCCATGAGATCTTCCCGGAGCTCCTTCTTTGTTGTCCTTGGGTTAGCCTTGACTCTTCGGACAAGCCTGGCCTCAGCACGGGAGGAAACTTTCAAAGGCTGTCCAGGCCGTGGAAGGCTAACATTAGCTCCATAAGCCTTCCACTTCCGGATGATGCTCCCAACAGTGGAGACAGGTAGGCCCAACTCCTTGGAAAGGGTTTTGTACCCCTTGCCTTCCTTGTGACCCTCCACGATCTTGTCTCTGATGGCCTTGGAATGCTCCTTTGTCTTTCCCATGTTGACCATGTATGAGTGCTGTTCACAAGTTTGGGAAGGGTCTTAAATAGTCAGAAAAGGCTGGCAAAAGAGATAATTAATCCACACATGTGAAGCTCATTGTTCTTTGTGCCTGAACTACTTCTTAATACTTTAGGGGGACCAAACAGAATGATGGTGGTTTGAGGGGTTGAATAATAAATGACCCTCTGAATTAACTTTTAACGCTTTAAAAAAAAAAAAAATTAAAAAAATCTTTTTGGCTGCAGTGCATTTCCCACTTCCAGGCTAATCTACAGTCCAAATGTCACAATGCCAAGTTAATTCCGCATGTGTCAACCAGCTAAATCTGCAGGGGGTTGAATACTACTTGTAGGCACTGTATAAGGCTATGTTAACAAACCACCTTTTTGCTGGAGCAAAAATGCAGCAAAACCTTAAGGTACATTCACACGCGGCAATATTGCTGGGCAATTCCACTGTCAATTTGCTGGTTGCAGTGAAATCATGGACACATTGTTGCATTTGTACACGGCAACAAAATAGAACAATGTGTCCATGATTTCACTGCAACCAGCAAATTGCCAGTGAAATTGCCTAGCAATATTGCCACGTGTGACGGTACCTTTTGGGTTTCTTAATAAATTTAGATTTCTTGTTAGGAAAAAACCTGAAACTTTATTTTTTTGCTGGGAGTTTGCTGTGTTTTTTATGTCATTTTTGCTGTGTTTGGTTTTTGGATTTTTTCAGCTTTTGCCCATAGAACACTGCAAAAACACAGAAAAGAATTGATATGCTCAACCTTTTTAAAAATGCAGTAAAGCCTGTGCAGGTTTCAGTCTCTGCAAAGAAATTAAACCAATGTGTGTGTAGTTTTTCCCTGAATCAAATAGGTTTTGCTGGGAATTAAAAACACAGATTTAGATTAGCATAAATTAGCTTAAAACCATTGTAAAAATGCAGTAAAAACGTAGCAAAAATGCAGTAAAAATGCATAATCTATTAGAGGAGATTTAGATTTAAAGCATCACTTTAGTGGCGCAATAAAAAAAGCACTGAAGTGATGCTTTAGGGAGGAACAATATGGCAGCATGCGAGTCTCGGATCACTCATGTAAAGGCCACTTTACAAACACAGATATCTGTGTCCAACTTCTGAACAACTTACTGGTTGCCGTGAAATCATGGACACATTGTTCCATTTTGTGGCTGTGTACAAATGGAGCAATGTATCCATGATTTCACTGCAACCAGAGATCTGTTCAGAAGTTGGACACAAATATCTGTGTGTGTAAAGTGGCCTTAAGTCTATCGGTGTGAGAAAAATGTTGCATCGCACTAACACATGAGAGTGCAGTGCGATACAGATTGCGAACAGAAAGTACTCAGACCCCTTTAAATTTTTCACTCTTTGTTTCATTGCAACCATTTGGTAAATTCAAAAAATTTCATTTTTTCCTCATTAATGTATACTCTGCACCCCATCTTGACTGAAAAAAAACAAATGTAGAAATTTTTGCAAATTTATTTAAAAAGAAAAATTGAAATATCACTTGGTCATAAGTATTCAGACCCTTTGCTCAGTATTGAGTAGAAGCACCCTTTTGAGCAAGCACAGCCATGAGTCTTCTCGAGAAGTTTTTCACACCTGAATTTGGGGATCCTCTTCCATTCTCCCTTGCAGATCTTCGCCAATTCTGTTAGGTGGACAGCCATTTTTAGGTCTCTCCAGAGATGCTCAATAGGGTTTAGGTCAGGGCTCTGACTGGGCCAGTCAAGAATGGTCGCAGAGTTGTTTTGAAGCCACTCCTTTGTTATTTTAGCTGTGTGCTTAGGGTCATCGTCTTGTTGGAACGGGAACCTTCAGCCAAGTCTGAGGTCCAGAGCACTATGGAAGAGGTTTTCATCCAGGATATCTCTGTGCTTCACCAATTAATGTTTCCTTCAATTGCAACCAGTCATCCTGTCCCTACAGCTGAAAACCCCCCATAGCATGATGCTGCCACCAACATGTTTAACTGGTAGGATTGTATTGGGCAGGTGAATAGAAGAGCCTGGTTTTCTACACACATTCCGCTTTGAATTATCACCTAAAAGTTTTATCTTTGTCTCACTAGAACAGAGAATCTTATTTCTCAACGTCTGAGAGTCCTTCATGTGTTTTCTTGCAAACTCTATATGGGCTTTCATGTCTTGCACTGAGGAGAGGCTTCCATTAGGCCACTCTGCCATACAGGCCCGACTTGTGGAGATATGCAGTGATACTTGACTTTGTGGAACTTTCTCCCATCGCCCTACTGTATCTCTAGAGCTCAGCCACACTGATCATGGGGTTCTTATTTACCTCTCTCACCAAGGCTCTTCTCCCACAATTGCACAGCTTGTCTGGAAGGCCAATATGAAAGGAAGAAGAGTTTACATGATATAAAGAAACAATATAAAGAAAGTCTCATGTAATACTGAGATCTAAAGCTGACTTGTTTCCACTGCTTTGTCATAGAAGGGGATGAACACTTTTACCAAATCAATTTTGTTGAACCCATGGAAGTGCAAATATCCATAATAGTTCTCCTTCTAGACTGGTACTGCACCTACATAGTGCTTTGCTGCCATCTGATCTTCAGGCATTATTATCCACAGCTATTAATTGACTGCAGCATTTACAATATAAGTCTGGTTTCACACTGCAGTTTTTTCACTGATCAGGTTCCATCCGGTTTGTGTGCCAAAACCGGGAGAGGAACTTTCAGAAAAAAAACTATAATTCAAAGATTGACACCTGTTCTGGGTTTTGGAGACATTCCTGGTTTTGGCACACAAACCGGATGGAACCTGATCAGGGAAAAAAACTGCAGTGTGAAACCAGCCTAAGGCTGGGGTCACAGTTGCCATGCGTTTTTTTTAAGTGATTTAACAAAACTCATGCTTTTTTTCATGTCAGCATGAGTTTTGTAAGGTTTGTGATGGCTCCCTGCGTTTTTGGGTGCGTTTTTGAATCTGCACCTAAAAATAGTGCTTGTAGTATTTTTTTGAGCGTTTTGAAAAACGCATGCGTTTTTGTAGAAAACGCATGCGTTTTTATAACATGGGTTCCTATGGAAAACGCATGCAAAAACGCATGTACAGTTAGTACCTTTTAGTGCCATTCAAAAACGCATGCGTTTCCCATAGGAGCCCATGTTTAACAAAAACGCATGCGTTTCCGGAAACGCATGCGTTTTTGTTAACATGGGCTCCTATGGGAAACGCATGCGTTTTTGAATGGCACTAAAAGGTACTAACTGTACATGCGTTTTTGCATGCGTTTTCCATAGGAACCCATGTTATAAAAACGCATGCGTTTTCTACAAAAACGCATGCGTTTTCTACAAAAACGCATGCGTTTTTGGATATGCTCCAAAAACGCATGGGACAGTCACACATGCTTTTTGGCTATTAGGGCATGCGTTTTTTAACATGGGGGCCTATGGGTGCGTTTTTTACATGCGTTTTTGAAAACGCAGGTCTCCAAAAATGCATGTGAAAAATGGTACTGTGACCCCAGCCTAAGGCTCCTTTCACATCAACGGTTTATGCTGATGTGTAGCAGATTCGGCAGGTGATGCCACATCTGCCGGATCTGCCGCCTAACGGCCGACTTGCGGCCCAGATCCGGCAAGACCCATGTATTGTCTATGGGGCTTGCGGTCCGGTGCGGCAAGTGCGGCTCTGCCTGATGCAGCAGAACCGGCACTCACGGCCGCGAAAGAAAAACGCTGCAAGCTGCATTTTTTTTTTTGTGGCAGCAAAAGCCGGATCTGCCTCTTCTGGCAGAATCGCACTTGCCGCACTGGACCGCAAGCCCCAATACATCGGGCTTGCCGGACTCGGGCCGCAAGTCGGCCGTTAGGCGGCAGATCCGGCAGATGCGGCATCACCTACCGGATCTGCCGCACATCAGCGTAAACCGCTGATGTGAATAGGCCCTTAGGGTGCTTTCACAGCAGCGTTTTTTTAAAATCGCGGCAGATGCGTTTTTTTCACCGCATACCGGCTGCACTTGCTGCACGGTTGCGGCGCGGTTGCGGTAAACACCATACAAGGTATAGGCGGACTTGCGGCAGGTGCGGCAAGTGCGTTTTTGGCACTTGGGCAGGTGCGGCCGCGAAAAATACCGCGGCTGACAGCATTTTTTTTCGCGGCCGCACCTGCCGCAAGTCCGCCTATACCTTGTATGGCGTTTACCGCAACCGCGCCGCAACCGTGCCGCAAGTGCAGCCGGTATGCGGTAATCTGATTTGAAAAAAACGCTGATGTGAAAGGGCCCTTAGAAACCTTTAATAGCATGTTTTTTTCCAGCAGACTACCAGTGCGAAATATAGAGGCATGGTGTCTATCTGGAAGTGAAAATATTTTTTTTCATGTTCCTATTAAAAATTGATTGTACTGGACAACATATCTAACACATAAGGTTGTAAATGAAATGATAGTAACTTGAGATGAACTTAGAGCATTGGCTCCAGCATTTTTTTCATTGCATCACTGGAGTGATGCTTTAAATCAAAGTCCTTTGATCTCTTTGTCATACTGCCCCTCCTATGGCTTCACCTTCTTTTACCGATGCTCCTGTGAGTCTCTGTCAGTTTGTGACCTGCTAGCAGCTCCAGTGTTTGCTAGAGCATGCTGAAGGTCAAAAATCACAAACACTCTATGGGTCCCTTTACACGCCGCTACTGGCAGGTGGCTACAACCGGGTACATGCGAGAATTGTATCTTGCACCGCCAATTCAACCCGTGGTAGCGGCGTGTGAAGACGGTTGTAGCCACCCGCCAGTAGCGGCACCTGTTTCCGAGCACTGCCCTGAAACAGGGTGGCTACCCAGGCGATTGTAGCGACCTGTATCGGCGTGTAAAGAAGCAACAGAAGGGATGTCTGGACACCAGGCTATGTACCTGGTCTGTACCTGGGGCGTGACACAGCCTCCGCGAAACCACCCACCTTCAGCAATCATTGGAGAAAGCTCCTGCGTTACGATTGGTTGTTGCTGCATAGGGCGGCATATTTAAGGAGCTGACCAGTCACACTACACAATTGCTCGAGCGCCATGTATTCATCAGCCTCCTGCGATGCCTGGCCAATCATGATGTAATTGCTTTGTCCTATCAGCGTACGGACGTCTCGTAATCCACAATTGTGGCACGCCTATGTGTTGTCCCTGCTGCACCAGGTCCGCCCATATTAGCTTGTTGTAGCGGTGTGTAAATGAGGTAAGGTGCTCAGCAGAAGGTAACTTGAGACACCCGGCGCTGTATCTAGAGATAGATGTAACCTACTGTAGCCCACCTTGTTGCGGCGTGTAAAGGTGGTGCGATTACCGTTTGTAACCGTTTGTGCGTGCTCGTGCACGTGAAGTATCTGGTTGTAGCCACCCGCCAGTAGCGGCGTGTAAAGGGATCCTATGAGAGAATCATCCTGGTCTTGTTCTGACTTTCATAGAGTTGCTTTAAAGCGAACCTTCCTGGACACCCGGCCACAGCGCATGCGCGGCTCCATAGACGAGAACGGAGGCGCGTTCATGAGGGATGGTCAGCTGCAGGCGAGCACCATGACTGACAGAGGAGGCGGGTCGGAGGAGCGCGAAACCCCGCCTCCGGTCTTAGGTCTCTTAGAGTAAACCTTTATATAGTTCATATTAATAGTATAAAGGCTCAAAAGCTTATAGCCACCTTCCCTGAATGCAGCTTAGTGCTGCAGAAGGTGGTATTATAGCTTTTGATGTCCAGGGGGGGTGTACAGGTTCGCTTTAAATCGAGTCCTTTGACTCTTTGTCATACTGCCCCTCCTATGGCTTCACCATCTTTTACCGATGCTCCTGTGAGTCTCTGTCAGTTTGTGACCTGCTAGCAGCTCCAGTGTTTGCTAGAGCATGCTGAAGGTCAAATCACAACACTCTATGAGAGAATCATCCTGGTCTTGTTCTGACTTTCATAGAGTTGCATTGAGAGCCTGTGATATAACATCTGACTTTCGACTAGTCAGAAGTTAGTCACAAATAAAGATGAACGAACACTTCAGTTTCTGAACAGCAGGGTGTTCGCCAAATTCTCCGATGAACTGGCAGGCACCATCATACGCATAGAAAACACCTTTAAGGGTAAGTTCACACAGGAAGGTTTAGTGGCGTCAAACCGTCAGAAAACCGCTGGAAATTATCAGTTCTGAGCTCTGAAGTCTCCAGCTGTTTCGGCGGTTTTCGGCGTTTTTTTACAGCGTGTGCACAGCGGTTTATAGTCGTTTTTCCCAGCGGTTTTCTATGAAGGATTTTGTTCATGGAACCGATCAAAACCGCTGGGAAGAATTGACATGTTGTATGCTGCTAAACCGATCGGAAACCGCTCAACCGCTGGCAGATCCGCTCACATAAACCGACTATGTGTGCACAGCGGTTTCTAAATTGCATAGGGTTACTTGTAAGTCCTAAAGCTGCTAAGGATTTACATAAATTTAAATAAAACCTATGCTAAACCGCCGGCGGTTTTCGCTGCTAAACCGAGGTTAAAACTGTATGTGTGAACTTACCCTAAATGTGTCCAAAAGCTGCTAAACTACTCATATTAGTGCCAGACAAAATGAGAACAATCGAGCCAGAGTACAAATAGTCTCACGGAGTACCATGGGTGTATAAGACACGATCTGTGGCAGGCTGCACACTTTTCAAAATTAGTTCAAAATAGATGGTGGCTCAAAATCACTTAAATTTCAGAGGTGGGGGAAACTCAGTTTGAATTGACAGATGTATATTAGTCACAGGGAAATTTGGCAGCAGTTTCTACATTAAGTAAAAGGAGGAGGCGTAAAAGGAGGATGAGTGATATAATTGACTTGAATAAAGCCACCATTACACATTAGATCCTTGTGGTCTTTTCTCTCATGGCAGCGCAGATCAGATAAACACTGTCCTTTAGGGTTCATCTTCTGTTGCCATCGCGTACACGTGGAGTGTGGATTATGCAGTAGCCATATTACACGCTTATACTGCTTGGGTGTCACACAACCTATCCAGGTGAGCAGCAACATCTGTTTCATCACTAAAAGTGTTTTTAAAGGATAAGACCCTATTACACTTTTTATTTCTCATAGTTATTTCTGGTGTAAGCATGTCACTAAGAGAGCCCTGCTCAAGTCATGCACCACATAGCAAGGAGACCCCAAGATGAGTCCTCACTTTTCCAAAAAATAGTGTCAGACCACAGGAAAGTCTTGGTGATTAGATTTTAGCAGATCTAGCAAACACTCCTTTTTAGCACTAAATATGTGGAGATTTCAACAGAGCACTGCATCAGGGCAAAGATGGCAAACACTGATAGTAGACAAAAAGATTAGGTGGATAGATATTGGCAGATCTGAAAAGACTGTTTTTTTGCAGTAAATTTGTGGGGATTGGAATCGAGCTATGCAGCAGACCAGATTTAGCAAATCATGGTCATGTAGCCAAAAAGGGCTGATTTGGGAAGGAGTCACTAAACCTACTAGCCATCTATCTACAAAAAAAGCAAGTTGCTTGCTGGCTGTCTCTCTATGTACCACACACAGTAGCAGTAGCGGTGGCAGCAAGACTGTCTCTTAGCCCTAATACTGTAAAAATGGCGTTGAGGGAAAAATGCCCCTTCTTATATGCCAAGTACATGTTACTTATCCAGCCAATGATACAAGCCCTTCTGTGTGCAAGTTCTGTTTCCTTTATGTGCGCTGATTGGCTGCTGGAATGGACCATTCACAGTAGGTGCAGGGAAGAAAAAAGAATAGAGAAACCTGTGCATTTCTTATCTGAGACCTCTCCCCACCAGCTTTCCTCATTAAACACCTTCCACCCGCTATCCTGGACACTGACATGCAGGGTAATGTAGAACAGAAACATTAGTGCAAATGCACTGCTGCTTTCTGTCATCTGAACAGTTACCGAACAAGACCCAAACTCCCGACATTTCAGCAAAACGTTCATGTTCAAGGGAACGAATGAACAATGCTAAATTCAGCCCAGATTTGAAATAGGCGAACATTGTCGACAAATTTTCGCTCATCATCACTAGTCAAAATGGCGCCGCAATACCGAAGCAATGCTGAAAGAGCATGGAAACGCCAGAGGGTGAGTATAATAACAGTGGCAGGGGACTTACAATTAAAGAGCTAAACCAGCACTTTGATTGATGATGGGAAATATAACACACCATGTATATTAATTGTTTTAACAGCTGCTGTTATGTTTTCATACCAATGTATATGTGGCGCCCTGCAAAATAAGGCGTCACAAATATCCGCAAATATCTGTAAACTCTAGTGATGGGGAAATCAGCTCTTTAGCCATTTTAATACACTCATATGTGGTCAGTGCAAAGGGCTATTGTAAGGTATGGTGGTTAGCAGCCCTATGGGACAACTACCGAACCCAGGAGAAGCAATAGTGCTTTCCTTGGATCCAGTGGTGCTGGAAAGAAAGAGTCTAGACAGAGCCTATGTTGTATTTACTGTCATGACAGAGCAAAATATACTGCTCAAAAAAATAAAGGAAACACTTCGACATCACATTGTGTTGTTAAATGTCCCCTTTATTTTGTTGAGCAGTATATGTGCAGCCACATGAGATATAGTGTCTTGTGCAGCTGAAATAGTGCCCAACTGCCAGACAACAATAGTTACGGATTGGCAGTGAAGAGGTGAGGGTGTGCGGAGAGTTGCCTACAAGAGATCCTGAGTTGTCAGCAGTGGGAAGAAAGCTGAAGTACTTTCCTGTAAGTCTATGGTATCATGAAAGCTAAAGTCCAGGCTGAGAGTAGAGGTTTGAGGGTGTAGTAAAGAGCCATAATCAGCAAGAGTGAGGAGAGCTGTGACACACTGCCAGAAAGAGAGCTGAGTTCCTTACACTATGGCTGGGGTCACACATAGAAATCCGTTTTTGGAAGTGATTTTCATCACCAATCCGTTTTTTATATGGTGCATTTTAAGCCTCCTGCACCCCTGAACGTTTTTTGGACTTAGTCATTTTTTCCATAAAAACGGATATGCTTTAACGCATGCGTTAACGCAGGTGCCTATATTTGCCATGCGTTAACGCATGCGTTTCCCATAGGGCCCCATGTTAAAAAAAACGCATGCGTTTTTTAACTGATGCCAAAAACGTTGCTAGCAACGTTTTTGGCTCAAAAACGAACAGAGCAATGTTTTAAGGTCCAGAAAAAAACGGACAGGGTGTTTATTACATCCAATCCATTTTTCTGTCAGTTTTTGGACTTGGAAAAAAAAAATTACAAAAATGAAGCCAAAAACGGACCAAGGGCTTATGTGTGACCCCAGCCTATCAGAGGCCTTAAATCTGTATGTTGGACTGCGGAAAGCTGTAATAATCATCATCATCATCAAAAGCTCCAGTAAATGAGACTCTTAAGCCTCACTCACACAGAGTGTTTGTGCTCCTTTTTTGTTAATCTGTATTTGGTGCAGTTTCTGTGCAAAAAATGAATCCTCTTTTTTTGTAAAAAAAAAAAAAAAAAAGCATCACAAAGGCATCTTTGGTTTGTGTTGCTTTTTTGCTCCATTTTCATGGGACACAGACAGACACATAGACAGAGATACACATATTTTTTTACCCTCCCGGCAATCCTACGGTGAGCCTCGGTGATGGCTTTCTTCCTGGCATCGGCAAAACCTGCAGGTACAGTACTGACAGGACCTGGCTGCGTCATATGGGCAGGTCCTGTCAGTACTGTACGCGCAGTTCCTGCTGATGCCCAGAAGACTTGCTTGCCTTGGGATCACTGGCGGAAGGTAAGTAGTGGAGCGTTGGTGGTGTGGAAAGTGCAGCAGAATAATGGAGCACTAATTGCTCATGCTCATTATTTCCTGAATATGCTTTCTGCACTACTAACGCAGCAGTCAAAAAATCTGACATCTGCACAGCAAATTGAAAATCCTATTCACTTTTCTAGTAAATACAGTGACTGATCCATTTTTCGTGCAGTTTTAAAAATAAAAATTGCAACACCAAAAGCAGATAAAAAACATCCAGTGTGAACATAACCTTATTGTTTTGCACCTGAAATTTGGACATTATTTACTGAGAGGGGCTGATCCTGCATCCCCATCCACATCTTTAACCCATTCTCTTTCTGCTGATGATGCCCTGCCACCCGGAGAGACCACCATGACAGTTGGCTGACATTACACCCCTGCTTAGTGGAGGCCAATCCAGACATATACAGTATAAAAGTGTACTGTTTGGCCATTGAGTGCATGTACTAACCACTGCTCATAAAAGGCCAATGTTTTCTTTTTTCTCTCATTTAGACTCTAGTTTTAAACAGAGAGACAAAAATAGATCATTTGTTGACAGAAACTTGTGTTATGTTAAACAGACTCTGTCCTGCTGATTAAGCATCAGGAGCCTGTGTAGGGGTAAGTACCGACACCTAGAAGGAAGTACCCGATAGGAAGAGGGTCATCGACCATTCTAAGAAAGGAAAGTTAGATCTGCAAGGGAGAGGACATGTAAGACACTATCCTGCACCATCCTTTGGGGCTGTGTTACCTCTGGAGATAAAAACTAACCCGGTAAACAGAGGACGCAATCCCAATCCAGTGACCCTGCCAAGGGAGAAGGCTGTCTTAGCATTGCTTACAGTAGGGAGTGGACATGAAAGCCCCAGGAGGTGGTATCAGTGACGCATCAGGAAGACCCTGCAGTGAAACCACACATTGGTTGGTGAATGGCTACTTTCCACTCGATGGAGCAGCTGTCAGCCAGCATTACAGCAGCCACACCCAATTCAGTAAATCCTGAGCTCAGGACCCATCATAGTGATCACAGTAGGAGCAAACACGCAAATGTACTTAATTTGGCACCAAACTTAGTCGAGCAAATATAGGCATTGGGTTATATCAGTGTTCGACAGACCCGGCTCTCTGAGCTAACCTTACTTGAAAGAGACTACAACTGTGGAAAAATGAGTACTGCACCATACTGAACATTTCTTATGTTAATTATTTGTGGAGTGGGAGAAAAGGGAGATTTAGATTTTTTGTTAAATTTGTGAGCTACTCTACTACACCACCAATAGGCCACCCTTGACATATATTTGATTATGCCTTTATATTAGATATCTCTTTGGCTATCACACCAGGCGGCCGTCACACGGTTCAATTTAATGCACAATATCGTTTAAGCGATCTGCTTTTTGATCGCTTAAGCGATATCGTTTGTGCATCGCTACGTGCGATCAAGCGATTTTACAATGTAAAATTGCTTGATCGTGACATCGCAGATATGGGAGCCAGAGCTCATATCAAGCGATAAACGCTTGAACAATCTGCGACATCGTGGTGTGTGACACCACGATGAACGATCTCCTAGCGGCAGAGCCTATGCTGGGAGATGGTATCTATGGTAAACGTCGGGTTACTAAGCGCCGCGCGGCGCCTAGTAACCCGATGTGTACCATGGTTACCAGCGATTTCGCTGGCCCACATCGCTGGTGAGTCTGTCTGTGTGACATCTCACCAGCGATGTGAGCGATATTGTTAGCGATCGCGCGTGCACGTGATCGCTTACAATATCGCTCACGATATTGATGAGTGTGACGGCCGCCTTAGGCAGATTATACTAACTTAGACTATTGAGTTGTACATCACAGAAGTCCTGGTCAGCCTCGACTGGGTGTATGTGAATATATTTGGTTTCTATCTTTTGTTATCGGAAAAACATTTTATCTTGGTCATTTTTCTTGGAGTCACTGTACCTTGGACCACCCCGATATATGTTGTACAGCTGAAAAAAACTTTGGGGTGTTGCTTTTAAGGATTTAAATGTAGAATTTATCAACATTCCAAGCAACCCCTGCTTATGCTGTAAAAGAAATAGTGTAGCTTTTGACATCTTGTATAGTGACAATGTTGCAGCTCAAATCTGATCTGTAGTAAGCTATGTTTTTTACTTCCTAAATGACAATTGCAGATAGCTAAAATATGAGTTTAACCTGACAGTCAAACACAGAGCTTTAATCTCAGTATATTTACCATTTTTTAGCAAATTGAGGACATTAAGTGTGCACTTTGGCCTGTCAACTCTTTCTCAATGAGGTAATGTTTTTTATGCTTGAGAAGATGCTGTGAAATGAGGCAGATCTTGTATCTCATCAAGGTCATGTAACACTTGTCTGTGCCAAACCATTGATAATATTTCAGCCAAGACCCGTCTGAGAAAAATAAGTTATGTTAGATAGTTGGCAGTTGGTATATGTCTACCTACGTATCTAGAGCAAAGCCAATTTTGACATCATCACATTCAACTGAACTTGAAGATTACTGCTAAAGCACAGTAAATCTAAATCATTTTCCTTAAAGAAACACTAAAATTGTGAACTAAATTTTGAAACGTGAAGCATTGCCATGTCTCCTACGCTAAGTGTTAATTTAATAGGAGGCTCACTGCAGGAAGCTGCCAGAGATCATCATAATGACTCTACATGCTTCTCAGCTACAGTTTTTCAAAGAATTGTACAATTTTATTTTTAAAAGGAGCAGTTTCCATGTAGAGAACATTTTAAGTTTCTGAAAGATTTTTTTTTTTGAGCTTACAGAAATATTTGCCTTTGATCATGATTGGGAGCATGACCTCAAGCAAAATTTACCAGTATAGAAGTATTATACTTTCCACTAGATTTTCACTATTGAACTTTAAGATTTTATTTTAGCTTTGGAAAGTTAAAATGTCATTGAGTTACAAAGGCCATTTAGAGGAGTAAACAAAAATATGAACTATACTGAGCTGAAAGAAATATTGGCAAAATCTATCAACAAAAAGCGAGGAAATCCGTCAAATGAAAACATTCATGAACAAACTTTGTTAGCCACTCTACTTAAAGGGAACTTGTCAACTTGTGTTATCTCTCTATTCTACCACTACCTGTCCCTGCACCTTGCTAGCACATCCCTAACCATCCCTCTCTGACCTAAAACTGCACTTTGAAGCTTTTGAAAAATTATTTATTAACTTACATTTTGCTATGTTGATAAGGGCTATAGGCTACGGCATAATCTGAGATGGACCTTCTCCAGGTCTCCATTCTTCCCCCTCGCAGGTTCTTATCATGCCCCGCTGGGAGTCATCATTCCTTCTCCTGTGTCTCCCCTATGTTGAAATTCCCACCTCCTCCTCATAGTGTGACATGCAGCCGGACATCATTTCTGGTCCTGTGCAGTGTGCGGATGTATGGGCTGTAGGGTGCTGCTCCAGCGTATACACAGTGTGCATATTGAAGCTGGGCTGTATGCCTAATAAGCCCCCATAATGCAGCAGACCGGAAATGATGTCTGGCTGCACGTCATACTATGAGGAGGAAGCAGGAATTTCAATATAGGAGGTGCACAGGAGAAGGAATGATGACGCCCAGCAGGGTGTGATAAGAGCAACGAGGAGGGAAGAATGGAGACCTAAAGACCCAGAGACCGCCTACGTCAGTTTAGACCAGAGCTCTCATTCCCATAGCAAAATCTAAGCCAATAAATCATTTTTCAAAAGCTTTTTGTGCAATTTTAGCTCAGAGAGGGATGGTTAGGGATAAATTAGCAAGGTGCAGGGACAGGTAGTGGTAAGATAGGGAGCTAAAACGAGCTGAGACGTTCACTTTAGAAGTCCCCAGAAGCACTTTGGGTGCAGTGACATGACCTTTTCGGCAGAGAACTTGGATCAGCTTGGAGTAGCTTCTGGCCATAGAATAAAGCAACAGGAAAACATATCTGTCTAGATCAGAACTAGAGAGAAAGGGACAACAGCAAAATAAAGGTGTGGATTGTGGTTATTTAAATAAAGGTTGGAGTTGAGGTGATAAAGATAAAGGGAAAAATCAGGCAGTCCATAAACTAATCTAGAAGAACATCTAAGTGTTGAGTAAGCATGAAAAGGTGAGTTTTTTTACCCTGTATTCATGAATAAAACAGTTCCATTATTGATCATGTGCTCAGAAAATATGGACCTAGTCTTTAAGGTAATCTTTTTGCATGATTGCAAGTCCAGCAATACATTTATCTTAAGGCTGAAAGCACACGGGCGCGGAGGGTCGCGCGAGTGCAATGCGATAAATACTGGTCCCATTAGCACGATTTTCTCACATTACACTCGCATTGCAAGAGAAATGTGAGTTCAATCTCAACATGCTGCAATTGAACGCAATTTCCTCACGTGAGTGGCCATTAAAAGTATGCACATTCCCTGGACACAAGCTGCCACCACAGCAACATCTTCTTAACCCTTCAAACACCGGGTTATTAGCTGCATCTGCAGCCTCTGTGCTGACATGCCGCTCAGACGCTGCAGATGGGGTTAATATGCTGCTAATCCCAGAATTTTAAAAAATTCCCACAGCAGCTCTGTTTTAACTAATCATCTTGCACTGTTGCTATCACAGCGGTGCAAGATGTTTGGTTACTGTCCGGGAAACCGGCAAATTCAAACTCCACAGCCGCAGAGTTTAAATTCACAGGCAAATGCTGTCCGCGGTCTTAAAGTTTACTTCAGGACCGCAGACGGCATCACACTCACACGCACCACACATGCACTCACGCACACACTCGCAGCACACTCACATGCATACAGCCATGCACACTCACCTACACGCACCACACTCATTGCAAACACGCACAACACTCGCATCACTGTCATGCATCAAACATGCTCCTTGTTTGATGTATGACAGTGTGCCTTCACCCCAACAGTCTTTTACTCCATTATGAAGAAATCAGCATTTGAATTGATGTGCAAAAAATGGCATATTCTCAAACTGTCAATAATTATACCTTTATTTAGTAAGCAAAAACATGAACAGAAGTATTGGCTTACTAGGAATGAAAAACATATCCTTTGGAATCTACAAAATGAATATACAATTCCAATGGCTTTTTATCAAGCTGTCCAAAAAAGAAGAAAATGTCAGCAATTTTCAAAGAGAAAAAACTATTTCTTTTCAACAAGTCATTCAAAAATGATCTCTATTTTTGGAGGAATTTCATGTTTAGGTTCTGAAGAGGTATATGCTTTTTAGCAGCAAAACAGTGTACCTATGCGACATACTGATGAAGAATAGGTTATCTAGAGCACTTCAGTAGAAGTGGCAGTTATAGCAATTGTAAAGTGTAGAATATAATAGGCAATGAGGTGTCTAGAAATGATTAAACAGTTATAATAGTCCAAGCAACAGCAATAAAGCACTAAAAAACACATGGACAGGCAGGAGGTATGTGGCTAAAATGGAACTCTAGTGGCAGTGGCAGAAGCCAGTAGTAAACAAATATTACCCCGGGTGGTAACGAGATGTCTGGCAGTTTAGGGTAAGCAGTGGCAGCCCCAACAGCACTAAAGCTGGTTTCACACTTGCACCACATCTCTATGCGTTTATGCTTGTGAAAACTAATATAATTGCGTGTGTTTTTTCGCCACTTCAGGCACTGGATCAGGAAAAAAAATGCTGTGGTTGTATCAGTTTGTCATTCATTTTTGTCCTGATCCGTTTATGCGTTCCCATTCATTGTATGAATTTGAACTGTAGTCAGTCCGGAGAGTGAGCGTGTGTGGGAGAGAGTTCTTTGACTTGACTTGAACAGAGTACAAACTTTGGACATGCGCAGTGATAAACACATATCAATATGGACGGATCCATCCCAGAAGGATCCAGACACCACTGGGACACATTCTATTTGCGGACTCGTACGGCCAGATCCACATGCATCAGGATTTTTGTCATGTTGCAAAAACACAACTTTGAGCATTCAATGATGAGGTGAAAACGCCGCAGTAGTGCTTATCTGCCAAAATACTGATACCAACGTATGTCCCTGTGGCACCATGTTAAGTATAGCGTGCGCATGCCTGATCAGGATTTGGACAGATATCGATGCAAGACAAAAAAAATGCAGGTGTGAAACCACCCCAACTCAGTATAGATGATTTAATAGAGAGGGAATAGATAACTGGCTGAGTATTGGTTATCAGCACTATCATCAGCAGAAAGTATAAAATACAAAGGATAGGCAGCCAGCATACAGCCAATTAAATAACTGGTTCAATAAGTTAGTGAAGGTATGGTTTTTCATGATCGTGGAAGATAACCTGGTCTTCTTGGGCATGGCAAAGCCTCTGACTGATTACCATCTCAGACAGTTAATTGGAGACGCGATATTGCAAACTAAGTTCATACTTTTCCACTAGTTCATATTGCAGATTTCAAATTCAATGATATTGGGGTTTAGGATATCTACCAGAGGAAAAGACACTCTCCAAGTACAGCTGAACCTACTTCTCTGATTGCTCAAGTGTTCCAAATAAACACAGCTGTAAATAAAACATTTGGTCAATAATGTCAAATATACTGTAGTCACTGCTGCCTTAGCTACTTATAGCCATAGCGCAGACACAAGAGGGTGGTTAGCCATGCATTTGTCAGGCTTTGTACAGCAGCCCAATAGGGAATACAGTTTATCCTAGTAATATGTCAGTTTGTACTCCATTTCAGAAAATATTCCCCCATTTTAGTGGCAATGCCTATACCAAAATCAACAATTTGATTTATGATTACAATAGACTGTAATCATGCTAGCATTCAGCTTTCAACTTGCCTTGCTCACCAGCATGGTTAATGATCCCAAATGGTTCACCTTTTAAACCTCACTGCTGTGGTTGATCGTCATGGCCTTTGTCAGTATTGTCATTTTCAATCTTCCAGACTCATCCCCTTGTCTATGCCTGGGTTAACTCAATATTTGGCTCCATATTCAGTAGCTGCTTTTGCTCCTCTTATCTCTCCTCTAAATAATGCACCATAAGTTCCAACAGCTCCAGGACGGCAATGAATATTTAAAATTTGCTTATCTTCCTCAATCCTCTTTTGCATCCTTGTGAACTTCCTCACAACTCCCCTCCCACCTACACTGCCCTCCTCCTCCATCAGCCACTTCCCCCCATAACTGAAGACCAACTCTCCTCCCTCCTGTCAAAATCACACCTCACCTCCAGCGCCCACGCACGCTCCCATCCCACCTCATTCCAAACCACACCTCCATTTTCATCCCAGCCCTCACCCACCTCTTTAACCTTACACTTAGAACTGGTGCCTTCCCCTCGGCCTTCAAACACCCCTAATCAGCCCATCCTAAAAAAAACCTCACTTGACCCTACCTCTGTCTCTAACTATCGCCCCATATCTCTTCTCCCATTCGCCTCTAAGCTACTTGAACAGCACGTCCACTCCGAACTGTGCTCACCCTTGTCACCACCTACAGTCCGGCTTCCGACCCCTCCATTCCACCGAAACAGCCCTGACCAAAGTCACCAATGACCTACTGACCGCCAAGAACAAACACCACTACTCCATCCTCCTCCTTGACCTGTCTGCTGCCTTCGACACAGTTGACCACTCCCTTCTTCTACAGATCCTGGAAACCCTCGGCATCACCCACCTTGCCCTCTCCTAGATCTCCTCATACCTAGCAGACCGGACCTTCAGCGTCTCCCACTCCCACACCTCCTCCTCACCCTACCCCCTTTCTGTCGGAGTCCCCCAAGGTTCGGTCCTGGGATCCCTACTTTTCTCCATATACACTCTCGGCCTAGGGCAACTCATTGAGTCCCACGGCCTCCAGTACCACCTCTACGCCGACGACACCCAAATCTACCTGTCCGGCCCTGACATCACCTCCCTACTCTCCAAAATCCCACAATGCCTTTCCGCCATCTCATCCTTCTTCTCTGCTCGCTTCCTTAAACTCAACAAGGACAAAACTGAATTCATAGTCTTCCCCCCAAGAAATTCCACCCCACCTCCCAACCTATCATCTGCATCAACGACTGCGCCCTCTCCCCAGTCCCCCAAGCCAAGTGCTTCGGGGTAATCCTTGACTCCTCCCTATCCTTCAAGCCCACATCGAGGCCCTCAGCACATCCCTCCGGCTCCAGCTCAAGAACATCTCGCGGATCCGCTCCTTCCTCACCCACGACTCCCTAAAACACTCATCATGCTCTTATCATCTCCGCCTTGACTACTGCCACCTTCTTCTCAATGGCCTCCCGGCTAACTCCCTCACACCTCTCCAGTCTATCTTCAATTCCGCTGCCCGACTAATCTACCTGTCCTCCACTACTCCCCTGTCTCCCCCCTCTACCAAGCCCTTCACTGGCCCCCCGCCTCCAAGAGATCCCAATTCAAAACACTAACCATGGCGTACAAAGCCATACACAACCTGGCCCCACCATACATCTCCAACCTGGTCTCCCGATACTTACCCTCACTCAACCTCCGCTCCTCCCAAGAACTCCTCCTCTGCTCCCCTCTCATCACCTCTTCGCACAACCGAGTCCAGGACTTCTTCCAGGCATCTGCCTTACTCTGGAACTCCCTGCCCGAATACGTCAGACACTCGCCTACACTGAGAAGCTTCAAGTGTCACCTGAAGACTCACCTATTCCGTCAAGCCTACAACCTGCCATGAGACCCACGACCGCCCCATACCTGACATTCCCCCATCCTACTGTATCCCAACCCGCCCCTCGTAGACTGTGAGCCCTCGTGGACAGGGTCCCTGCCCCTCCTGTACCTGTACGTCCTGATTGCCTAGAATTAGTGTACTTGTTCTTGTCTCCCTTATCCTCATGTAAAGCGCCATGGAACCTAATGGCGCTATATAAATAAATAATAATAATAATAACTTTTTTCCAAGATTGATGTAAAGAGATTACATTGTTGATCTCCCAGTTGTCCCCACTGAGGTTTAGTAGCCTTTACAAAGGGATTCATTCAGTAGGAAACAGTTGTTCCTCATCAGCTGCCAATAGCAGACCTCTAGGTAACTCACACTCCAGTTTGGCTGCTGCATGGTATAGTCTGGCAGCACTTTACACAAATTTTCCAGAATACATAGCTTTGAATCAGGTGGTACTCTAGCATAACATTCTATTTTTATCAAATCCATCGGACAGCCTTTCATGTAGCAATAATTTAAAATCAATCATCACTTTCCCAGCCATAGCCACCACCTTCATCTTTTGGATATATTCATTCAGGAAATTTTGCACAATTAAAATGAGGATATGCACCATGTAGGTAGTGTGTGTTAGTTTCTCCAAACGTAAGCTGCCACAATGTACGAGACCCAGACGTTGTCATGCATAGCAATAACCAGGTGGAGTTGATGGGGAGCCATTTAAGGAAACATGTGCTTCTTGACAAACAAAAATATGTCATCAACTCTTTTGTCTCTCGTACTTTAAAGTTGTAAAACCGCTCAACAGCACATTATCTTGCATAAACAAAATAAATGAGGGTCAAGCTTATGATTCACCCAAGGGCCATCGTTGTGGACTACGTCGGAGGCGATCGAGCGTCGTAGGACCATCGTTTTTGGACTATGTTGGATCTTTATAATAAAGATGGAGTCCGAATTTTGTTTGTGGGGTTTTTTTTTTTAAAAAAAAGATTTTTTCTGTGTGGTGTATTTTTTTTACTATTTACTAGAGATTCTTATGGCGGGGTCTAACATTGGCTCGACATTATGAATCTCGTGCCAGCTGCCAATAAAAGTTGGCATTAACCTCTTTATTACCGAGTTTGCCACTGGCACCAGGGGAACTGGATGAGTCTGGGTACAGCGCTAGAAAATGGCGCTTCAATTAATGGAATCTCCAGCATGGAAAGACTCAAACGTTGTGGGCCCTCCACGCTGCGAATTGCAACCCACGGCCACCTCAGAAAATAGCACATTCATTAGAAGCGCCATTTTCTAGTGCTTTACCCCTAATCTTCCAGTTTCTCTTGTGCTGGTGGAAATGCAAGTGGCACACATGGGCTCTCCATACGCGACATGGTGTCTGCTAACAAGTTGAATGGAAAATTAGCTCCAATTTGTTGGCGGACACCATGTCGCGTATGGAGAGCCCCTGTGTGCCTAAACAGTGGAGCTCCCCCACAAGTGACCCCATTCTAGAAACTAGACCCCCAAAGGAACTTATCTAGATGCATAGTGAGCACTTTGAACCCCAGGTGCTTCACAAATTGATCCATAAAAATGAAAAAGTACCTTATTTTTACAAAAAGTTTCTTTCTTTTGTTTTTATGGATACGTTTGTGAAGCTCCTGGGGGTTCAAAGTGCTCACTATGCATCTAGATAAGTTCCTTGGGAGATCTAGTTTCTAAAATGGGGTCACTTGTGGGGAATCTCCAATATTTAGGCACACAGGGGCTCTCCATATTTGATATAGTGTCTGCTAACAATTCCAATTTTTAGCGGCTACCATGTCGTGTATGGAAAGCCCCTGTGTGCCTAAACAATGGAGCTCCCCCATAAGTGACCCCATTTTGGAAACTAAACCCCTAAGGAACTTATCTAGTTGCATAGTTTGCACTTTTGTCTCCCAGGAGCTTCACAAATTGATACGTAAAAATGAAAAAAAAAAATTTGTGAAAAAAAAAATACTTTTTTATTTTTCTGGATCAATTTGTGAAGCGCCTGGGGGTTCAAAGTGCTCATTATGCATCTAAATAGGTTCCTTGGGGGTCTAGTTTCCAAAATGGGGTCACTTGTGGGGAAGCCCCAATGTTTAGGCACACAGGGGCTCTCCATATGCAACATGGTGTCTGCTAACAATTTAAATGGAAAATTAGCTCCAATTGTTAGCGGACACCATGTCGCGTATGGAGAGCCCCTGTGTGCCTAAACATTGGAACTCCCCCACAAGTGTCCCCATTCTAGAAACTAGACTTCCTAAGGAACTTATCCAGATGCATAGTGAGCACTTTGAACCCCCAGGTGCTTCACAAATGTATCCGTAATAATAAAGAAAGAAACTTTTTGTGAAAAAAAAAGTACTTTTTCATTTTTATAGATCAATTTGTGAAGGACCTGGGGGTTTAAAGTGCTCACTAAGCATTTAGATAAGTTCCTTGAGGGTCTGGTTTCCAAAATGGGGTCACTTGTGGAGGAGCTCCAATGTTTAGGCACACAGGGGCTCTCCAAACTTGACATGGTGTCCACTAACAATTGGAGCTAATTTTCCATTCAAAAAGTGAAATGACGTTCCTTTCCTTCCGAGCCCTGCCATGAGCGAAAACACTGGTTTATTACCATATATGTGGTATCAGTGTACTCAGGAGAAATTGCCCAACACATTTTAGGATCCATTTTATCCTGTTGTCCATGTGAAAATGAAAAATTTGAGGCTAAAAGAACATTTTTGTTGGAAAAATTAAAATGTCAATTTTTTCCTTCCACATTGCTTTAGTTCCTGTGAATCACCTGAAGGGTTAATAATCTTCTTGAATGTAGTTTTGAGTAGCTTGAGGGGTGCAGTTTTTTGAATGGTGTCACGTTTGGGTGTTTTCTGTCATGTAAACCCCTCAAAGGGACTTCAAATATGATGCGGTCACAAAAAAATGGTTTTGTAAATTTTGCTGGAAAAATGAGAAATTGCAGAACTTTGAACCCTTATAACTTCCTAACAAAAAATGTTTTTTTTTCCAAAATTGTGCTGATGTAAAGTAGACAAGTGGGAAATGTTACTTATTAACTGTTTTGTGTCACATAACTCTCTGGTTTAGCAGAATAAAAATTCAAAATTTGAAAATTGCGAGATTTTCAAAATTTTCACCAAATTTGTGATTTTTTTCACCATTAAGCGCAAAAATTATCAACCTAAATTTACCACTAGCATGAAGATCAATGTGTCATGAAAAAAGAGTCTCAGAATCGCTAGGATCCGTTGAAGCGTTCCAGAGATATTACCTCATAAAGGGACACTGGTCAGAATTGTAAAAAATAGCCAGGTCATTAGGGTCAAAATAGGCCCGGAGGTGAAGGGGTTAAAACTATTCGGCCAAGGTAAGAAAATTCTTTAAATATTTTCAGCTCTTTTTATTGTTAATCTGAACAAGTTTTTTACTTAGTAGAACAGTAAAAAAAAACTTCAGTTATTAAAAATATTTTTATCCTTATAATACCATTTTTAGTAATCGTCAACTAACGTTCTAAACATAATTGACCAAGGGTTACACAATGTTTTAGCAATAGCTGCAACTATCTGATAAATGTTTAGTGGGGGACATTACTCTAGGTGAATTACAACATTTATAAATACTCATTCATCTGCAAGTGAAACTTTGGTGTTTCCTTTATACTCTTTCTTTCTGCTATGAGAAAATCTAATATATAAAGCTGAATGTGTGTATGTGTGTATGTGTGTATATCCGGGATTGCATCTACACCGTCGCAGCTACAGCTACAAAAATTTGCACAGTCACACGTTGGACCCGAGAGCGTCATAGGCTATGTTGTGAGGCTAAATTTTAACCCTGCGCGTTCCAGTTCACCAAACAATTTTTCCCCTATCTACATAATGGGGAAAACGTGAATGGAAAAGTGTTGGAGGAAAATCGACAGCTGTCAGCTATAGAGACAAAATTTTGCACAGTCACACGTCTGGACCCAGGAGCGTCATAGGCTATATTGTGAGGTGAAATTTTAACCCCGCGCATTCCAATTCACCAAACAATTTTGCCCCTATCTACATAATGGGGAGAAAGTGACAGTTACCAGTTGACAGTTGTGAATGAGAGGGGCTTAATGATAGCGCAAAAGACTAACAGCACATACCAGCATATAGTCACTAAGGTGGGGCCCCAACATGAGATATTCACCACGCACGGGGACATGTATACACACCACATGCACACAAAGAGTAACAGCAAGTGTATAGTCGCTAAAGTGCAGCACCAACATTGGATACTCACCACGCACCCGAACAAACACACACACACCACAAAGAGACACACACAACACAGAGACACACACCTCCCCCAAGGGGGGACACACACACTCTATAGCGACACATGCACTCACCCCACAGGGACACACACACACCACAAAGAGACACACATAACACAGACACACACACCACACAGACCCCCCCACAGGGACACAACACATAGCCACCCTATAGGGACACATGCACTCACCCCACAGGGACTCACACACACCACAAAGAGACACAACAACAAGATACACACACACCACACAGACCCCCCCACAGGGACACACACACATACACTCCCTATAGGGACACATGCACTCACCCCACAGGGACACACACACACCACAAAGAGACACACACAACAGAGACACACACCACACAGACCCCCCCCCCACAGGGACACACAAATACACACCCTATAGGGGCACATGCACACACCCCACAGGGACACACACACCACAAAGAGACACATACAACAGAGACACACACCACACAGACCCCCCCCACAGGGACACACACATCTACACCCCAGGGACACACACACCACACAGACAAACACAGATGTGCACAAATCACCTCACACAACTCGCCTCATACGTCTGCTATCTTTATTTTCCAAACATAAACATCTGATTAAAAACAGCCAATGTGCAACACATGTGCCATATAGGGAATTAAGGCAGATGTCAGTCACATGAGCTGTCTATTATGTGTATGTGTGAGGCAACATATACTGCCCCGCCAGGGGGAGGGTTTACTGTTGGTTGGAGATTTATTAGGCTGCCTATAGCAATCAATCACAGCTCAGCTTCTATTTTCAAATTCTTATTTTGTTATAGCTAACATCAGTTATTTATTAACCCGGGCGTAGCCGGGTACTACAGCTAGTATCTTATAATATCAAACTATAATAGGAATCTTGACACCATGAAAAACATTTTCTTTCTTTGATTCTACAGAACAGCATTTCATAATTTAAAATAACTTGACTTTATACCTTAATTTTTTACATAAATGTATAGATGTTCATTAGATTATTCGAAATGGGATTTTAAATTAATGCAGAAACAAGTCAGCAGTATTTACGATACATCAAATAATAATGGAAAATGGTTATATTGTCTATTCCAACTCAGCAAAGATCCATGTTATCTTTGCTTTTAGGTCCACTTTTCTACAATGGAAACCCCTGTAAGTGTAATGATAGTACATGTTAATTGTACTAGATATAAAAATGGTCTTTCATCTAGAAGTTAATTTCGATTGGTTTTTGAACTAGATATTTTTCCAAAGCAAAATTATAATCATATCATGTGATTCTATGCCACTTTTGCATCACATAATATTATTTGCCTTGGCAATAGCTGCCTGGAAATGTTTGCACAGCTAAATGTAATGTCAGCTCATGTCTCAAAAACATTTTCTCAGTTTTAAATGATGACATATTTTAATATGCAAGTGTACAATTTGTTTTATCTTCACAACTTTAATTTCTACATATTAAAGTGGTATTCCGGTCTAGCATAATTATAGCGGATCGTACCGTTGGAGAGCTGACTTAAGTTTGCGGCTTCCACTAGTTCTTCATTGGCTGCTGCCTGAAGTAGTTGAACAGAGCAAGAGGCTACACATGAGCACTGTTGCTCCATATCAATCTATGATGCAGAAATTGTCAAGTTTTGCTACCAACACAACTCTCATTATATATATATATATATATATATATATATATATATATATATATATGTATATATTGTGATGTACCAACCGGTTATATTAAGAGAGGCAGGTATGTAATGCACAGACCGAGGTATGCTGCGATCTAAATCCAGGACAGTTTACTGGGGCTTATTGTTTCTCAAGTCAGGATTTAGAGATGGTCAAAAGTGATGGAAGGGACTGGCCATCCACATTTCCTTCTTCTCCTACCAGGGTGTATTCCTGCTGATATCATGTGACTTCTCCCTCATCACATGTCTGTGACATCAGCATGCTGCTGACTTCCTGTTTGAGCACATGGTATGGCTGCAGAGAGTGAGGGCTCTGAGGCTGGGAAGTTACCGAACTGCTGTGATGCTGGATTACTAGGAGTCAGTCTGAAACTGATGACAGATCCTGGTAGGTGGTTCCAGCTAGGCAGCTGTCCCAGTTATCTGAACTTTTAGGAGACAGAGTATGGATCAGTCATTCACCTGAAAGGTAACCTCAGAGACAGGAGGTTGTATGCTGACTGCTGACAGTGTTTGGACAACACAGTACCTCCACTGCATTACTGCAACAGCAGAGCTACCCGAATACCGCTTGCGTGTACCCCACTAATAAGATGAACTGTATCGGTTTATAATGACAAAGGTCAGTGTATGTTTACTTTGTACATCAGCAAATAATCAAAGTATCCAGATGACTGAGCGCTGCCAAGGAGATTGACCTTATGATAAGGACTCTGACTCCTTTTTCTTTCCTTCTTGGAGATTTATTTGAAAAAGCTTCACAGTAATAAAAAGTCATAAGATTACTATGTTCATCAGGTTTATGTAAGGTAATAAACCAGAAATGGACTTGTTAAAATGTAGAGACTGTTGGTGTGTGTTTGAATATTGCTGCCTAGTGAGTACCCCAACACTCTAAAGGTACCTTTACACGCCGCTACAGAAGGTTGAAAACAACTGGGTTTCGAGACAAATGTATCTTGCACAGTCAAATCAACCCGAGGTAGCGGCGTGTAAGCTAGCTTGTTGCCACCCGTCACTTTCGGCACCTGTTTCAGAGCAGTGCTCTAAAACAGGTTGATTTCAACCCGATGGCAGCGACGTCTAAATAAGGTAAGGTAAAGGTTTTTTCGCCACCTAGTTAACTCCCTGGGGCGTGACACAGCCTCCGGGAAAACGCCCCCCTTCAGCGGTCATTGGTGGAAGCTCCTGCATTACGATTGGTTGTCGCTGCATAGGGCGGCATATTTAAGGAGCTGACCACTCACACTACACAATTGCAATAGCATGATGTATTAGCCAGCCTTCCTGCGCTGGCTGGCCAATCATGATGCTATTGAATTGTCCAATTATCGTACGAGCGTCTCGTAGTTCACATTTCTGGCACGCCTATGTGTTGTCCCTGCTGCCCCAGGTCCTCCCATATTACCTTCTGTAGCGGCGTGTAAATGAGATAAGGTGCTCTACAGAAGGTAACTTGAGCACCCGGCGGTGTCTCCAGGGATAGATTAAACCTTCTGTGGAGCACCTTGTAGCGGCGTGTAAAGGCGGTATCGGGTACCGTTTGCAACCGTTGGTACGTGCTCGTGCACGTGAAACACCCGATTCTTTCTAACCTTCTGTAGCGGCATGTAAAGGTACCTTAAGTGATCACTACATCACTATATATATTATATATATATATATATATATATAATATATATATTATACAGTTGTGGCCAAAAATATTGACACCCCTGCAATTCTGTCAGATAATGCTCAGTTTCGTCCTGAAAATGGTTGCAATCACAAATTCTTTGGTATTATTATCTTCATTCAATTTGTCTTCAATGAAAAAACACAAAAGAGAATGAAGCAAAAAGCAAAGCATTGATCATTTCACACAAAACTCAAAAATGGGCCAAACAAAAGTATTGGCACCCTCAGCCTAATACTTGGTTGCACAACCTTTAGCTAAAATAACTGCAATCAACCGCTTCCGGTAACCTTCAATGAGTTTCTTACAATGCTCTGCTGGAATTTTAGACCATTCGTCTTTGGCAAACTGCTCCAGGTCCCTGATATTTGAAGGGTGCCTTCTCCAAACTGCCACTTTTAGATCTCTTCACACACAGGTGTTCTATGGGATTCTGGTCTGGACTCATTGCTGGCCACCTTAGAAGTCTCCAGTGCTTTCTCTCAAACCATTTTCTAGTGCTTTTTGAAGTGTGTTTTGGGTCATTGTCCTGCTGGAAGACCCATGACCTCTGAGGGAGACCCAGCTTTCTCACACTGGGCCCTACATTATGCTGCAAAATTTGTTGGTAGTCTTCAGACTTCATAATGCCATGCACACGGTCAAGCAGTCCAGTACCAGAGGCAACAAAGCAACCCCAAAACATCAGGGACCCTCTGCCATGTTTGACTGCAGGGACCGTCTTCTTTACTTTGAATGCCTCTTTTTTTCTCCTGTAAACTCTATGTTGATGCCTTTGCCCAAAAAGCTCTACTTTTGTCTCATCTGACCAGAGAACATTATTCCAAAACTTTTTAGGCTTTCTCAGGTAAGTTTTGGCAAACTCCAGCCTGGCTTTTTTATGTCTCGGGGTAAGAAGTGTGGTCTTCCTGGGTATCCTACCATTCAGACACCAACGGATAGTACGGGTTGACACTGTTGTACCCTCGGACTGCAGGGCAGCTTGAACTTGTTTGGATGTTAGTCGAGGTTGTTCATCCACCATTCGCACAATCTTGCGTTGAAATCTCTCGTGAATTTTTCTTTTCCGTCCACATCTAGGGAGGTTAGTCACAGTGCCATGGGCTTTAAACGTCTTGATGACACTGCGCACGGTAGACACAGGAACATTCACGTCTTTGGAGATGGACTTGCAGCCTTGAGATTGCTCATGCTTCCTCACAATTTGGTTTCTCAAGTCCTCAGACAGTTCTTTGGTCTTCTTTCTTTTCTCCATGCTCAATGTGGTACACACAAGGACACAGGACAGAGGTTGAGTCAACTTTAATCCATGTCAACTGGCTGCAAGTGTGATTTAGTTATTGCCAACACCTGTTAGGTGCCAAAGGTAAGTTACAGGTGCTGTTAATTACACAAATTAGAGAAGCATCACATGATGTTTCTAACAGTGCCAATACTTTTGTCCACCCCCTTTTTTATGTTTGGTGTGGAATTATATCCAATTTGGCTTTAGGACATTTATTTTTGTGCTTTAACATTGATGACAAATTAATGAAGATAATAATATCAAAGAATTTGTGATTGCAATCATTTTCAGGAAGAAACTGAGTATTATCTGACAGAATTGCAGGGGTGTCAATACTTTTGGCCACAGATGTATATGTAGCATCCCAGAGTCCGGCCTTGCCTCCCTCAGGGGGTAAGGTCATGCTTGGAAGCAAGATAGGGTATCCACACCAGGTAACCCACCACACACAACACCTTCCTGACTCCAGAACAGAAGGGGGAGCTGTAACCCAGGTTCAGGGGAGTCTCCCCTCTAAATTCTGTCTGGAGGCAAGGTTAGTCAGTTCAGTTCCTAGGAGGACTATAGAAGACATCCTGCAGACTGAAGCAGTGTCAAACTCGTCCGAGGATACTCACTAGCCAGCGTGAGGGACACATGAGGATGTGTCTGGGGAAAGAAGAGGAGTAAGCCTGGGGAAAGGAGCCTGTGAACAGTTCACCCAAGAGCAGAGCACCAGAACCGGACAGGGGGTTCCGAGGTTGCCCGGGTGCTCTAGCCCCAGCAGCCAAAACCGAAGGACAGGTGACTCCAAGTATTCTGGCCACCAAAGCACTTGAAGGCACAGTAGCGTAGAAGATCCAAAAAACAGTGGTAGGAGAGGAGGCACCCGGGAAGGGCTCCAGTTGCCTGCCATATTAGTGAGAGACCGTCCAGCAGAAGTAAAAGGTCACAGCCTAGCCACAGGCAGCCAGGACAAGCAGGCAGAGGTGTAGCAGGGAGGCCTCAGAACCAACTAGGTGAGGAGATTCCTAACTTGCTTCCAGGCTACCCGGATTCCTAATATCGACTGTGGACTGTACCCTGACACTTGCTACTACAGTGAAGGTAAAGGAAACGACCCCTACGTGTCTGTCAGTTATTCAGCGCCCTGAATCCTGCACCCCAATAGCCTACCATTGCTATAGACATCGCCCCAGAGCTTTTAGAAAACTGATCCCCAGGGTCACGGAAGCGAAACATCTACAGACTTTTCACCTATCATGCAAAAAGGGAGCTGCCGGTAGCAGATTTTGATGATTTGTATGCATGTAACATGACAGATCATTCTTCAGATTAACAGCCTTAGCGATAACATATCACGGCAAGTAAGCGCATGTACATGTTAGTTGCACTCATACTCAATACTCATAATATACTTTTCATTGTCATATCTTTCAGTCATTTCATAATTCCAAAAGTCTTACAGATAGATGAATAGATAGGATGATAGATCGATAAATAGATAGATAGATAGATAGATAGAATAGTAAATAAAGATTAGCTCAAACTTAAACACTAGGGTGCTCAAATCCTGCAAAATGGGGTATCAAATTCAAATAAATACAATAAGAAAATCGGACAGCACTCCAACATAGGTGAATAAGGAGACTTTTATTCAGCCCTGTGGTGCAATGCTTCGGTGTAATACACCTTCTTCAAGGCTTAAAGAAGGTGTATTACACCAAAACGTTGCACCACAGGGCTTAATAAAAGTCCATTTTTTTTCATCTATGTTGGAGTGCTGCCTGCTTTTCTTTTTGTAGAGAGATAGATAGATAGATAGAGATAGATAGATAGATAGATAGATAGATTTATTTTACTTCACCAAAAAATTTTAAATATTAGATAAAGATAGCACAAGTAAACACAAAATGCATTTTATAAATGAAGGTCTTTATTATTAAGGGAAAAAGAAATCCAAACCTACAGGGCCCTCTATGAAAAAGTGATTGACCCCACCCCTTTAAAACAAATTTACTGTGGTCTATCTCATGTTTTGGAAGCTGAGTTCAATTTCACAACCCACACCCAGACCTGATTGCTGCCACATTTGTACTCAATCAAGAAATCAGTTAAATAGGAGCTGCCTGAGAAAGTGAAGTAGACCAAAAGATCCTTAAAGGGAACCAACCACCCCCAATGACCCCCCCGGACTATTAATATGGCTCCCTACACCCAGCACATACATGTGCTGCAATGTTTTTTGCTAAAAAAACCTGCTTTTTAAAAGTAAAGATAATGCTTTATAAAGTTTCTACCGAAGGGACGGGTGGGCGTTACTTACATGGGGCTAAAGCCGAGATTCTGCTGCCACTCATCCTCGTCTCTCCCCTCGCAGCAGTAACGGCCAGCCCTTTGTTCAGCGTCACAGCCTGGTGCACGGGCTCGCATGCCCGTGCACACGTCATCAGCTACAGCCGGGTAGCGAGCGCGCGCTCTGACTTCCTGCGCTCAGCTATGGAAGTCAGAGCGCGCGCTCGCTATCCGGCTGTAGCTGATGACGTGTGCACGGGCATGCGAGCCCGTGCACCAGGCTGTGACGCTGAACAAAGGGCTGGCCGTTACTGCTGAGAGGGGAGAGACGAGGATGAGTGGCAGCAGAATCTCGGCTGGGGGTGGTTGGTTCCCTTTAAAAGATAAACAACATGCCACAATCCATAACAAAAATCAGGAACAAGTGAGAAAGAAACTAATTGAGATCTATCAGTCTGGAAAAGGTTATAAAGCCATTTTAAAGCTTTATGACTCCAGAGAACCACAGTGGGAGACATTATCTACAAGTGGCAAAAATATGGAACAGTGATGAACCTTCCAAGGAGTCGCCATCCAACCAAAACTACCACAAAGACGCTGTGATAACTCATTGAAGAGGTCGCAAAAGACCCCACAACAGCACCAATATAAACCACTTAACCAATAGATGTAGGGATGCAAAGTAAAAATAAGACATATAGACAAAAAAACTTTACAGATATTAACTTTATTATCAATACGGAAAATAAAAGTTACCATCCAAGATTAAAAAGAAGTTATCACACTATTAAAAAAAGAGTATTAACGGATATGTGAGATAGTGCCTCTTAAATAAAGAGAGGCCATTAAGCAAATTGAGCTCACAGGAGGAGGACATCTGTCCCTTAATCAGTCCTGCCTACCAGCGGAGGTTAGCACCCTATATTTGTGGTGCTCCCACTTCACAATGGCTGACCATTTGTATATGAGTCGTCCATAAGGGCCGGAGGGTACTCAGTAGCCGGACCGGCTGGTTCTTTGGGAGGTCACAGTGGCTGTGGCCCAGCTTAATGGCCCTGGCCGCGCAGTGAAGGGATTACTTACAGGGGAATTTAGTAGCTTTTTTGTGACGCCACATGTGAAATTTGGCAAGGGATGGCTGACGCTGCTGGTTTGGGCCTCTGGGGCAGTTGGTGTGGCAGCCGGGATGGTATCACTCCCTACAGGTGGAGCTGGGCCCCAGGGATGGCGTGGTAGTCTATGAGGTTAATGGTAACGGTCGGTGGGGTGCAGGACAGAGGGCACAGGAAATAATCAGAGGACACAGAAGGGTGCAGTTTCCTTTATCTTTACTTGGCAGATGGTGGTACAATCTGGGGCACTGGTTACCAGGTTTTGGAAGGGTCTGGTAAGCCTGGAAGCATTCGGGGATCCACCTTGCCAGATAGGTTTGGAGGCCTTTCTGCTTTCCCTTTGGGTTCCTGCTGCTTGTGGCTATGCAGCGGCCCTCTTCCTGCGTGATTGCTCCTTTCCCGTATGGCAGACAGCACAAGCCTTTCATGGACACCACTTTGCTGATGGCAGCTTAGGGCTCTCAGTATGCTGTGGTACTGCTGGGTCTTCAGTGTGGCTAGGAGACTTGCAGCCTCCTGCCTTCCAGATTTGGGTGCTGGGCCGTACAGTGCCCGTGCAACCAAGAACTCTGGCATCCTCTATAGCGCCTCACTGAGGTGAGCTCAGTTTCCGCTCCACTCCCCAGAGGTCTCTCCTACACATCCTCCCTTCTCCCTTTCATCAGACGTTCTCTCTGCTTTCTAACTCTAACCCCTCCTCCTTGCCAGAACTAGGGCAGCTCCCCTGAACTCAGGTGCAGAGCACCCTCTTCTGGCTCGGAGTCAGGTCTGGTGTTGGATGCTAGGTGTTACCTAGTATGGGGACCTCTTCTGCTTCCAGGCATGACATCACCCCCTTTGAGAGAGGCAATGCCACTGAGGCAACAGGAAAACTAGGGTGCCATATATACCCTCTTAGTACTGCCTTAGTAGCCACACTAACAACCCTAAAGTATTTAGTGCATACCAGTCTTCTCAAGGATATATAGTACAATCCAGTTCTCAAATGATCAAGGATATATCAAAAATCCTAAATAATATCCCCAGACAATGCTTTCAATAGCATAATACATGCAAAAGAGGTGCACTTATCTCTCATAGCAGTTCTCTCTCATCTCAATGCATTTCCCCCATGAGGTAAACAATGTGGGTTCATCAGGGGATTAATTTCATTGGCTTATATCCGGGACTACAATAAGTCTCCTGACTGTATAGTTGCCAGTATTGTGGCACCAAGTGCCCTTTCCTATGACAACATTGCTAGATCTGCAGCCTCAATTGCCTCAGTTAAGGTCAGGCTTTGCAAAAATGGCCTGCATGGCAGAGTTCCAAGATGAAAACCATTGGTGAGCAAAAGGAGCATAAAAGCTTGTCTCAGTTTTGCCAGAAAGCAACTTGATGATCCCCAAGACTTTTGGGAGATAACTCTGTGGACTGATGAGACCAAAGTTGAAATTTTTGGAAGGTGAATGTCCTATTTTATCTGGCACAGAAGTAACACTGCATTTCAGAAAAGTACCATCATACCATACCAACAGTAAAATAAGGTGGTGGTAGTGTTATGGTCTGGGGCTGTTTTGCTGCTTCAGGACCTGGAAGACTTGATTTGGTAAATGGAACAATAAACTTTGCTACTTACCAAAAATCCTGGAGAATAATGTCTGGCCATCTGTTCATGACCTCATGCTTAAGCGCACTTGGGTTATGCAGCAGGACAAAGATTCAAAACACATCAGCAAGTCTACCTCTGAATGGCTTAAAAAAAAATCAAAATTAAAACTTTAGAGTGGCCAGTAAAAGTCATGACTTTAATCCGATTGAGATGCGTTGGCATGATCTTAAAAAGGTGGTTCATGCTCGTAAAACCCTACAATGTAGCTGAATTACAACAATTCTGCAAAAAGGAATGGGCCAAAATTCCTCCAGAGCATTCTAAAAGGCTCATTGCCAGTTATCACAAATGCTTGATTGCAGTTGTTGTTACTAAGGGTAGCCCATCCAGTTATTAAGTTTAAGGGGCAATCACTTTTTCACACAGGGAACTTTAGATTTGGATTTCTTTTTCCTTTAATAATAAAGACCTTAATTTATAAACTGCATTTTCTGTTATCTTTGTCCAATTTGTTTGGTGATCTGAAACATTTAAGTGTGACAAATATACAAATTAATAACAAATCAGGAAGGGGCAAACAATATTTCAAACCACTATAGATCAATTGATTAGCTGATCCTTTTAAACACAAATTGATAAGCTTGGTCGAATTTCCTAAAGCTCAGCATCTCATGCCATGTAGCTCAGCAAAGTGCCTTAGCTCAATGTTTGGCTACAGCGGTGATATGAGCTTTCGATGTTATGTTACCACTGTAGCCAAAACATTTAGACTAGAGCGGTGTTAGGGAGTAGGCACTAGGCCTAGGGAGGGGGAGTATCTGCACTATTTGCTATATTCGGTATGTAAAAGTGTTTGGGGTCAATTCTCTTAAAGTGTAATTTCATAAACTCCCTTAATTAATAATAATAATAATTTTTATTTATATAGCGCCAACATATTCCGCAGCGCTTCACAATACAAACTTCACATTTAAACAATCATAAGAAACAATTAGAAAACATAATACAATGCCAAAAACAATACAATACAAAGCATAACATAATACAATAATTAGAGCAAAAAATGGCAGCCCTGCTCATAAGAGCTTACAATCTAACAATGATAGTATAGTCAACTTGAGGACATGGGGAACGGATAGGAGCAGAATAAGTGGCCACAACCTATGTCTAGATGACTGATTTGGGATCATGATAGGTAGGCCGCCCTAAAAAGATGTGTTTTTAGGGATCGCCTAAAACTATCTAAATTGTGGATACACCTAATTTCTTGGGGTAGAGCGTTCCAAAGAATTGGTGTGGCTCGGGAGAAGTCTTGGAGCCAGGAGTGAGAGGTTCGGATTAATGCAGAAGTGAGTCTAAAGTCACTTCCAGAGCGAAGAGAACGGGTGGGGTGATAGACAGAGATAAGGGAGGAGATGTATGGGGGTGCTGCACTGTGAAGAGCTTTGTGGGTGAGAACAAGCAGTTTGAAATGGATCCTATAGTGTATAGGCAGCCAGTGTAATGACTGGCATAGAGCAGAAGCGTCTGAGTAACGATTAGCTAGATAGGTAATCCTGGCTGCTGCATTAAGGATGGACTGGAGAGGGGACAGTCTGGTGCGGGGGAGGCCAATTAAGAGAGAATTACAATAGTCAAGGCGGGAGTGAATTCAGGGCCACGTGAGGGTTTTTGTGGTTTCCAAGGTGAGAAAGGGGCGAATTCTGGAGATGTTCTTCAGGTGCAAGCGGCAAGAGCAAATTGATATGATCAGGAAACATTGTGGTAATTGTCAACAATATAGTACAGTAAAACACTATATTGAATAGCTTCTTATCTACCTCACACATTGCTTCCATTATTAAGGCGCACATGATACAATATTATTAGAACTAAATATTCTAACATTTAATTTAATTTATGAAATTATACATGAAATGAGATAAACATAAAAAGACAATAACACATCTTAGAAGTGGCTTCAGGTGCTTTGGCAGAAGTAGAATTTTATTGAAGAAATTACAAGTATTTAAATGAATGTGTGGAATTGCTATCTTGTATAATTCATTAAATCATTTAATGCTACAGCTCTTGCTGTGGAGATATTCATTTGGCAGCCAAAATGGCTAATTAATTAGCACAATTTTCATCTGTTTGCAGACACAAACATGAAATGAATATACGTATGCGCTGAGGGAATTTTAAAGATATACACAGTATATTAAAATTATGAATTTGTAGTTTCAAAATATAAACATACAGTAGACTTAAAATTCAACGTATGTCATGGGCAGCACTGTCAATCTGTTCTAGACTCTTTTTATTCTGAATTCCTTAGAAAACTTATATTGATTTTTATAATATAATAATCTTTTATGATATAGCACCAACATATCATAGAGACACTGTTTTTATTGATATTCTACACACTATATTAACATAATTATCAGAACTCGCGCCTTAATCATTGAATTCAGGTTTTATATTCATTCCCACTGTCAAAGGCGTAAAATGTTCAGCCCCTAGACTTTTCAAAGATTTTTGTAGAACTAAGAATGGGTGTTTCCTATGAACTCACCAAATTTGAGGTTTGCATTGTGTTTCAGACCCAACTTTTAACCATTGAATTTAGGTTAATTGTTCAATCCAATTGCTACAGGTGTTTAAAAATAAGCCCCTAATCAGGTGGTCTACCCTTACAACTGTTTGTGCAAGAATAGGTTGTTCTGCAGAGACCACACAATTTGATAATGGTTTCATTGTAACAAGTCAGCAAATGAAGTTTCTTCCCTTCTTATCAACTAATAATAATCTATATTTGTATAGCGCCAACATATTCCGCAACGCTTCACAATTCAGAGGTTCATATTCAAACTATCATAAGAAACAGTTATCAGAAAATACAATACAATACAATACAAAATACAATACAAAGCATAATACAATAAAGCAAAATAGTGACAGCCCTGCTCATAAGAGCTTACAATCTAACAATGAGGTGGGGATGACACAAAGTACAGGTGCTTATTTACAATGATGGTATAGTGAACTTGAGGAGATGGGGTATATATAGAAGCAGCATAAGTGGCCACCAACCATTATTTGTGATGCATTTGAGACTGGTGGAGCGGATAGGCTAGAGGTCCCCAACTCCAGGCCTCAAGGGCCGCCAACAGTGCAGGTTTTCAGGATTTCTTTAGAATTGCACAGGTGTTAATGTGATCAAATGCACAGTGATGATTCCAACTCCTGTGCAATACCAAGAAAATCCTGAAAACCTGCACTGTTGGTGGCCCTTGAGGCCTCGAGTTGGGGAGCCCTGGGATAGGCTGTGTCTAAGTGATTTTGACTAGGGATCATGATAGGCTGCCCTAAAAAGATGTGTTTTTAGGGATCGCTCGAAACTAGGTAAGTTGTGGATACACCTAATTTATTGGGGTAGAGCATTCCAGACAATTGGTACAGCTCGGGAGGAGTCTTGGACCTAGGAGTGGGAGGTTCGGATTAATGCAGAAGTGAGTCTAAAGTCACTCCCAAAGAGAAGAGAACGGGTGGGGTGATAGACAGAGATGAAGGAGGAGATGTGGGGGGTGCTGCACTGTGAAGAGCTTTGTGGGTGAGAACAAGCACTTTGATAATTGCACATTTTATCAAAAAGTAGAAGTGTTTAGGAACTAAACCACCTCTAAGACCATACAAAGTTGATGAGCTAAGCCGCCTGGCATTGAGACACTACATGTGTGCTGTCTAGTAGATAAAGATTTTTATTTCATTTGATATTTCATAACTGGCCATTTCCCAAAGAGAGGGATTTATATTATTGTATACACATAGTATTATGAACTGTTTATTGCACTTGCTGCTGCCTACTCGCTATTGTTATAATAGGTATGATATGCTTTTCTACAGATTGTATTGCTATTTTCCCACAATGCCTCTCTCTATATATATATATAACCCCTCTTATCTTGTTCCTATCTTATCCTCACTTCCTCCTTCTTTGCCAGTGCCATCTAGGTTGTATGTGCTTCAACATTGGAGAGAGGATTCTCTTGTTACTCCTATCTTCTATCCTACATTCTATAACTGTCATTATCTCATCATCTCCTGATAGCTAATCTCATCCTATCAGGGTACTGTGGTAAAATATTTTAAAATAGAACCATTGCAGCATCCTTCCTGGACAGAATACGTGCGGTTGTTCAAACATGGGGAATAGGAGAGCAAGTAACCTACATATCACTACTTGTACAAAGATCTGTGCTCACAATCCTCAGACATATTTACATGCATGCATCGGTGCAGACTGCAGAGTTTCAAAACCGGACATTGACATTAGCACAAAAATGGTGCAATTGGATCTTCATGGCATGGTTTTTCAAGGCCGAGTAGCATCATGCATGCCTTATATTACAAATTGAGATGAGCGATGTTCGACTCGAATTGTTTGCCAATCTCAAATTCGAGTTGTTTTTGGCGGTGTTCGAGTCATTTGCCGAATTCGAACAATTTGGTTCAAATTCGGCAGTTCTAGAAGCTGTTCGATTTTGGTTCGAAAATGCAGCAGATGCGGTCAGAAAACCGCATCTGCCGTATTTTCAGCCAAAATAAACAGCTATTACGTAAAATAAAGTGTTAAAAAAAAAATGTATGCTCAACGGTCCGGCGGTCCACCGATGGCTCCGGCAAGGTCCTGTTGCTGATAGGAACTGTGGTGACGTCATTTTTCATTTTTAACACTTTATTTTACTTAATTTCACTTCTGCAATGTATGTATATACATTGCAGAAGTGAAACAGCCCCTCATAGCTGTTTATTTAATGTTCCTGGGGTGTTCGCGTGTTCGACGAGCATTCGACGAACATTCGTCGAACAACCCGCCGATTCGACTAATCGAATCGAACACGAACATTGGGGTGGTGGCTCATCTCTAATTACAATTAAAAAATGCTATGTTTAAGATGTAGTGATGTAAACCATCTCTAAACTCTGGGGCTATAATAATGTCTTTTGGTATTACATATCACACTTCTCTGACAATCTGTTAGACAAGTCTAGTCTGCTGAAGGCTATTATTATGTTCCTAAAAAACAACTTCTCCTCTAACCTTTACATTTACGGTAGAATAATATAGATAATGACCAAGCCAATATGGACAATTGCATGCTTTCAACTTTGCAGAAATAGTTTGAGGAATGCTCTTTCCAGAAGGATTGAAGCTTTTACTACTGCTACGTCCATAGAATTGAAAATAAGACATCATGAAGGTCCATCTCATTAATTTTGTGCATGGAGTATATCAAATTCATACAAAAACAATTATAACTCACATGAAGATGAGCAGAAACAGAGGTGATTTGATGCTATCATAGTAATTCCTAGCTTAGTAAAACAGTAGTACATAGCATGTCCAGTTCTCTTTGCAAAGGAGGAATAATTAGGCCCTGTGCACCATTTTTGCTGCATTTTTGTCACCTTTTGGCTATGTTCACACTGGACGTTTCTGATACACTTTTGTTGCTGCATTTTTTTTAACTGCACCAAAAACGGATCGGTCGAATTGTCTGTCAGCAAAGTGAATGTGATTTTCAATTTGCTGTGCAGACAATGCATTTTTTTACTGTTCTGTTAGTGGTGCAAAAATCGCATCCAGAAAATAATGAGCGTCAATTTGTGTTGGGTTTTTCTGGCCCACTTTCTGCACCACTAACATCTAATTACTTACCCTAACTGGATTCCATGGTGATACCAGGTGTTGTCTTCATCTGGAAAGGGGCAAGACTTTTCAGTGACTTAATTGGTGCTTCCAGGACCTTGCACTGCATCATGTGACTCAGTCACATGGGCAAGTCCTCAAGCACCAAACAACTTACACACAGGCCCTGCCACCTCCTAGGATGAATACATCACCTGCACTCACCATGGGATCGCGTGGAGGGTAAGAAAGTGTCTGTCTGTCTGTGTGTCTCTGTTTGTCTTTCTCTGTTTGTTCCCCTTGAAACGGAGCAAAAAAACAGCACAAATGGATGATGAGTTTGTGATGCTTTATTACAAAACTAGGATCAATTTTTGGTGCAGAAACTGCACCAAAAATGGATCAATTTAAAACTGAGCACAAACGCTCTGTGTGAACATAGCCTTACACTAAGTTGTAGCCTCCATCCTGGGGGGGTCTGTTAAGTTTATTAAAAAGTGTGCTTTTTATTCACCTTTCACATTACACTATGAGCTCAGAAAGGGATGATTAGAATAGTATTATGAAGCTGCAGGTACAGACAGTGAGAGCTGGAGAGGCAGTAAACTAGCTGACAGGTTCACTTTAATTATAGAGATGATCAAATGAATTTGATGCAAATCAAATTCACCAATCAAATCCACAATTTTTACTGATATTTGAATAATTAGATACTTAATTTGTGCTAATTTCTAAAAAATGTCCATCACCACGTTACCAGTTTATACATTGTAGTAAAAGCATAGTCTTACATGTCATGGGATTCCTTAAAATTTGCCTTGTAGCTATCATAGCATATCAATCAGGGCAGACCATGATGCCTCATGTCTCTGATAGTGGTGATTTAGAACAGTACTACTGTGAAAACCTGGTGTTCATACTGTATGGGACTGAGTTTTGCTGTGTATAGTACAAGTGATAAGAGTGTAAGTTCAAGTCTCTTAAGATGACTATAAGATATAAATAAAAATAAATAAAAAAATGTTATGGAAAAAAATGAAAGTTCCAATTTTCCTTTAAAGAGGACCTGTCACCCCCTGGTGCATGGCAAACTAAATGCAGCACTGAATAGTGTGTCTGTTGCATTCAAGGAAGGGTCCCCCATGTCTTAGCCCCCAGTAAGCTTTAAAAAAGACTTTGTAAACCTTACAGTTAAGAGGTCGTCTGGGTGGGATCCTAGTAAGAGGTCCTCACTGCTGACGTCACAAGGAGCAGGAGCAGAAGAGGAGGGCAGACCCAGAAAAAGAGGAGGCGGCTACAGACACATAGAGGGGGCGGAACACACAAGGAGGAGGCAGGGAGGGCTGTGCCAGCAGGAGGACCTCTTAATAAGATCCCACCCAGGCGACCTCTTAACTGCAGGTTTCTAAAGTCTTTTTTAAAGCTTACAGGGGGGCTAGAGCCATGGGGGGCCCCTTTACTGAATGTAGCAGAAATGCTGCATTCGGTGCTGCATTTAGTTTGCCATGCACCAGGGAGATGACAGATCCTCTTTAACCCATTAAAACAAAAGAAATAAAATATACAAGTAAATTAAATACCCTTACGTAACATCCCACATAGATTGTGAGCCCTACAGGGATAGTAATAATGTTTGTAAAGTTCTGTGCAATATAGTTGGAGCTATATATGTAGAATAAAAAATATATATATTTAAAGGTCCAATACCCTCAGCTTTTCTCTGTTGACCATCACTACAGATATCAATATGAATGATGGATGCCTAGTTCATAGGATTTAATCAAATCTCTTGAAATTAAAATTTTCTAGTTATGAAGAGATTTTTTTTTTTATTTAAAATTGAAGCGAATTGAGGGTACTCAAATAAACCTACTATGAATATGATATGTATGTAATGCTGAGGTCTTCAAGACTGTATCCAACCCCTTTCAATCTTTAACATACAGACATAGTAATGTCAAACTTACCTTACACTAGAATGAAAAATATGTCAGAAGTGATGAACAGCCCATTTAAAGGGAAACTGTCACCAGGTTTTTGCCACCTTGTCTGAGAGCACATAATTTGGAAAAGACACCCAGATCCAAAGAATGTATCGTATCAATTAGTTTACTGGGTTAAGCAGTTGTGACACAATCAGAGTTCTTAGATGTAGCATGAAACAAAGCTCAGAAAGCTAACCCTGCTCAAAACTTTGTATGTAAATTGTCAATTGACATAAAGATTCTTATCTGAGGAGAGGCATGGTCAGACAACTGCTCAGTAGCCCTGGCAGTGATTATTTCCTGGTGATAATCATTATTGTAAGTAAGAATCAAGAATAGATTGTTTAAGCCTTATGTAATGTTGTCTTCAGCAGAATACATCTGACATATTCCTTTTAATAATACAGTGCACTGACACATCTATATATTTAATCTGACACTGATTTTAAATATTTTGTCTGTAAGAGCTATTGTAATATGTTGCTTCTTCTTTAAGTGCATAAAAAATGAAGTAAAAAAGGTGTAATTGTAACGTAAATGCAGAAGGACAGATGACAGCTATATCATATCAATCATACTGACACTTCTGAATTTATATGTTAGTGTAAAGCCACACTGGCGTCATACTCGCACGAGTGCAAAGCGAACAAAATCTTGCCTTGCACTCAGACCAATGTTAAACAATGAGCCAGGTCATATCAGTTAGTTTTACCTCTGTTGAACTCGGACTGGGTGCAAAATCGTATCATGCTGCAATTGCACGCATATTTCGCAGGAATCTTGCCACTGTAATGTCTATATGTGTGATAATCACATTGCACTCGCATTGTACTCGCATTAAACACTTACACACTTCACGGCTATCATGCATTAAAATCCATCTGATTATACATACACTAGTGTGTGTCTACCCTTAATCAGAGACTACAATGTTCATCTTCACTGCTACAGTTATTTAACATATTACTGTCTTTATACAATGTGTTAGAGCTTTCTTTTCTTGTATTCATTTTGAGTTTAAAGGTACTATCTTTATAGTAAAATAGTTGCTGCATTCTTGCAAAGGCTTTTATACAGACTCATTTTTTACCTCCTAATTGGCTGTGATACACTATGTGATGTGATAGCTGTATGGCATTATGAGAAAGACTGAGGTCATTTCAAGCATCTGTGACTGAAACAAATTTATGAAATATATCAATCTATGTTGGCATAGATCTTGGCATACTATTTACTAGCACTGCCCCAGCTACTGTTTCTATCCTTCACAGATAACAATCTTTTCTGAGCTTGCATGATTTTCTGTACTAAGACTTCTAGTTAGGCTGGAGGCACACTGTCATGCATCAAACACGGAGCGTGAGTGATGCATGACAGTGATGCGAGTGTTGTGCATGTTTGATGTGAGTGTGGTGCATGTGGGTGAGTGTGCATGGCTGTATGAATGTGAGTGTGCTGCATGAGTGCGTGTGTGGTGCATGTGAGTGTGATGCTGTTAGCGGTCCTGAAGCAAATTTCAGAACCTCGGACAGCATTTGCCAGTGAATTTAAACTTGCGGCTGTCAAAGCCCCAGAGTTTCAATTTGCTGGTTTCACGATACAGTAACCAATCACTGTCACCGCTGTGACAGCAGCAGTGATAGATGATTAGTAAAAACAGAGCTGATGTCCAAATTTAAAAAATCCCGGAGTTTCGCTGCATATTAAGCCCATCTACAGCCTCTGTGCGGTATGTAAGCACAGAGGCTGCAGATGCGGCTAATAATCCGGTGTTTGAAGGGTTAAGCCGATGTTGGTGTGGTGGCAGCTAGTGTCCAGGGAGTGACCACACTCCCTGGACACATGCTGACATCACAACCTGACTGTGGGGGGGTTAATACATTGTTTAAATCAAAGCTGCTAATTGTTGAGTATTTGAAATTATCACTAAATGCTGGCGGTTCCTTACAGGAGCTCTCTGAGGTACTGTACGCAATTTGCATACAGTACATACCTGGCGGTTCCTATCAGGAGCTTTCTGAGGTACTGTACGCTAATAGCATACAGTGCATTGCGGCAGGTCTCCTGAAGTCAGGAGCTGTCTGAGGTACTGTACACTCCTGACAGAGCCACCCGGCATGTACTGTATGCTATTAGCGTACAGTACCTCGGAGAGCTCTTCACAGGAGCCGCCAGGTATGTACTGTGCGCAAAATGAGTTCCTGTCAGAGCCGCCGACATTTAGTGATAATTTCAAATACCCGACAATTAGCTGCTTTGATTTAAACAATGTATTAACCCTGCACAGCCAGGGTGTGATGTCAGCATGTGTCCAGGGAGTGTGGACACTCCCTGGACACAAGCTGCCACCACACCAACATCGGCTTAACCCTTCAAACATGGATTATTAGCCACATCTGCAGCCTCTGTGCTGACATGCCGCACAGAGGTGCAGATGCTGCAGATGCTGCTAAACCCCAGGATTCTTAAAAATGCCCACAGCAGCTGTGTTTTAACCGGCAAATTCAAACTCTGCGACTTTGACAGCCGCTGAGTTTGAAGCAATTTTTAATGCACACGCGTGTGAACTATAGCAGTGTGCTGTATGGGTGCGAGATTTTCTCGCACCCATAGACTTTCATTGTCGACTTGCACGGGGAAATCGCGTTCAATTGCAGCATGCTGCGATTGAACACGCATTTCCCTCACAATGCGAGTGTAATGCTAGCAACTCACACTGATGGGACCAGTATCATTTAATGTTACTGGTCCGAGTGCAATGCGAGTTTCCCTCGCATTACACTCGCGCGAGGAAATCTGACTGTGCCTTCAGCCTAACAGACCATTCTGTAAAAATCTTAAGCTTAGAAGTTTTTGATGATGATGAGCTTAAAAAAATAAAAGCAATAATAGAGTTATATCAACACTTTGAACTATAAAGATAATATAAGAATATACAACTGCAATGTTTGAAGAGTTTCTCCAGAAATAGAAGAAAAAGACAAATCATCATAAATAAATCCCTCAATACCATTAATTAACACATAATATTCATTTGGATTATAGAAAAAAAGGATCGGCTCTCAATTCATCATCTTCTGATATTGAATTGAGAAAGGCTCAAATAGGAAGCCAAAACGCACGCGTCTTATATCACTGTATTTGATGCAAAATTACAAGAATAAAGGAAGAATAAAGCTGGTTTCACATCCCTTTTTCAGGTCCGGGGCATTTCGGTGTGAACAGACAGCCCCGGATCTGATTTTTCCCCTATTGTATCCTATGTTACCGGATGAGGCCGGATGGCAGTTATTTGCCATCCGTTTGGTAACTGTACGGCAGGATCCGGCTGTTTTCATTTTTTGCCCCAGACACAAAATCAGAGCTTGCAGCATTTTTTGTGTCTGGGGCAAAAACCGATCAAAACTGGACAGCGCAGCTGAAAGAGCTGGTGCTGAAATTTCAACACTGGACAGCGGCAGCCATGCGCAGGAATTATTCCGGCCAAAACAGGATAAGAGGGCATATTTTTATCTCCGGTTCTGTTTGTCCAGGGCTATCAGATTCTGTCCGGTGCATCCTGCAAAACACCGGACAGAACCTGACAGGGAAAAATCATGGTGTGAAGCAAGCCTAAGAAGATGATGAACTGAGTGACAATCCTTTTTTTCTATATTTGGTATTGGGACTGCTACCCTTGGATTTGTGCACCCACAAAGAGGAGTGCCCATCTGGATTTGGATACTCATTATGATTAGGATGCACATAATAATAATATTTATTCATTTATGGCTATATTCATAGCACTTTAATACATCGTATGTGTCTACTTGGAGCTCACATCTAATATCTATGTATATATACAGTATTTTGAATGATCACTGTCTACTCTACACTGCCAGAAATCTGTCCTACAATGTGAGCAAGTTACCTGTGCTTGGAGGGGGTTCTGCTGCTGTGTCCTAGAGATAACCTTTACTATTCCTTGTTGAACTCCAGATCACAGCAGAAGAGACTACTAGTGCACAGGAACACTGACACCCTACCTTGATGGACAGGTTTCCCTCAATGCAATAAGATATGCCATTACAATGTACTATAACGATTACCTTCCTAAAAAAAAATGTGATTTTATGGATTTAATAATGGCATCTTATTTCTTCATTTCTTTTCTACTATTCACTATTAATTTGCTGCTGAATCAGTGGACAATTACACATGCAAAACCAATGCAACATGATTCTAAAAGGACACGTCTGGGTAAAATTGCCATATCAGTTTTTGACCTTGCTTATGAAAGAAATAGTGCTTACAAGTTACTCTCACCAATATCATTCCACCATGTACAGTAAAGAAACATAAATATCAATGTCATCAATTTGACTTTTCTTTTGCTTAAATAAACTTAAGTCACACTAAGTTCAATACAAAATTCAGATTAAAACTTCATTTGTAATATAGAAACAAATAAAACCTTAACACATCACAAGTCTTGTGGTCCTGAGACCCCTATTACTGAGGTAAAAGGAAGTAGTTGAGGAAATCAGGCATGCATTCATGGAAGCACAGTCAGGCGCAAGAAGGCCAGCATAGGTTTTATGCACCTGTCACACCTCTTTCCTTAGCTATCGTTATTGTCATGAAGTTTTAATGAAAAATTGAATAAAAGAAAAAGTTTTACTATTTAAGTGAGTGCTGCTTTCTCTTCTGCTTTGTTAAGCATCTGTGTTACCTTCTGTAGGTCTTTTAAGCTTAGCACAATTGATTAATCATCTGTGACGTCAGGCTACAGGTGACTTTTTCACCTGGTTTCTGGGATAGTGCCAAGTTGTTTCATTTTCTTTTTTATACACATGCATTCATGTGACGCTGCCTAATACCTTATAGGTAGTTTTTTTCACATAGAGAAGACTGTGGACCTAATGTAGTTTGGGTCACTTGTCTTAATCCACTAATACACTTAGATAGCTGAAAGTAAATATGGTTCAAGCTAAGCTAATGTAAATGTTAAAAAAGGTTGATGTTCAAGTAAAATACACCTGGGTTCTGAAATAACTAAGTTCAACCACTGGAGTTGTCCAAAACTAGCAAAACTGGGGTTGCTTTTAAAAAGGGCTATTACCTTACCCTGGATAGTAGGGGTCGTCGTGCAGCTCAACTCATTTACCATAATTTTTTACATAAAAGTGATGTCAATTATGGCAGAAATGTCAATAACACCCGGGAAGCTGAATGATGCAAGTCTTAAAATAATTTAGTGCATCTTTACAATCTTATAGAAGTACATTTTCTATAAATGCAAATAAAAAGTTTTTTAAGTAAAAAGCTAACAAATTTTAGATTACCCATAGACTTTGTCAGTCCACACATTAACATCTACTGAGGTTCTACAACATCTTTGCAGTCTAAGCAGCTTGTGTACGTAGCTGTGGGGTGTGGAGAGCTGCTGTCAGACACAGCCAGACTCCTCACAAATAGGCTAAATTGATTTAATACCTTTTTTAAGTTTTACATCCCTGTGTATGCTGCACTGAGTACTTGTGCACACTTTAATAACCATTAGAACTGACTATGCATGCTGGGTGGCACAGTTGCTCAGTAGTTAGCACTATAGCCTTGCAGCACTGGGTTCCTGGGTTCAATTCCCACCAAGAACAACATCTGCAAGGAGTTTGTATGTTCTCCCTCCAGGCACTCCAGTTTTCTCGCACACGTGAAAGACATACTACTAGGGTGTTTAGATTGTGAGCCCCAATAGGGACAGTGTTGCAAATGTATGTAAAGCGCTATGGAATTAATACTGCTATATAAATGAACAAATATTACTATTATTTTTCTCTGGACAGGTGATTTCTGAACAAGAGCTACTAGGAAACCCAAACAGCAGTGCTATACGGTTAGAAGGCTGACAATAATAAACCAGTTCTAGCTACAGGGAAAAATCAGCAAAAAATAGAATATGTTGCAATGTCCACCATTGTCTTAAGATCTTATGAATGGCACAGCGCATACCATAAACGAAAGAAAAAAAAATAAAATGGCAAAAATAAAATAGAAAAAAAAATAAATTTAGAAAAAAAAAATAAGATACACTTCCAGTCTAAACTGGAATTTTTAGCCCACGCCATTAAAAAAATATTTTCAATAAATAGATTCAATGGAAAGGGGTGCACAACTTAAAATGTTTTTCAATGGTAGTAAATAAATAAATAAATATAACGTGTAAAAAATAGATATTTCTTTCTTTTTTTTTTTTACATTACCCCCATATCAGCAAAAATAGGAAGTATTAAATTATATAAAAATGAATACACATATGGTGAAAAAATGTCCAAAATTATTTACATTTTTGGAATAAAAAAACTATTATAGAGCTGCTAAAAGGGATAGAACCAGAAAATGTGCTTCGCCAGGAAGTGGGGAAAATAACCAGGTCATGAACTGGTAACGTATGATGGAAACAATTAAAGCAAATAGGAAATACATTTGAATTAAAATCAAACTGTGATAATATCATGCAAGAAATCATTACCCAATTATAGAATATTTCTAATATTTCCAACACAAATAAACACATTTCTTCAATAAAGAAGATAATACATTTCAAAGACATAATGGCCAATGGCAGAATCGTTAGTTAATATTAATCTTTTTTGCAATATGCAAGAATCTAGTGCTCAGCCATCTACATACCTGTACAAAAATCAAACTTTATGTGACATGCTAAGCACATAAATGGCACAAAGCAAGATGAATAGAGAATATCGGCTATGTCAGGATTAACCATAGAACATAGACCCTGTTATAATTAGGTAACCAGAACAAATTATAGTCAACACAAAACAAACAATAAAAATAAAATACAATAAGTTTCACATATAAATAAAGTATATATCACAATACCTGCATTATTTTTCAAAATCCAAGGGTGGTCAAGTGTGATGAGTCCAAACCATGCACATCCGTGGACAACACCGGCCAGCTCTAAATGTGTATTTGAAAGACTAATTTGAATGTATTTCCTTGTCAAAGAAATACACCTAGTAAGCCGATCACATGTAATCCATTCCCCGATAAGAGACATGGAGCATCGGGACAAAGGAAGACTGCTGTGTGACAGTATCCTAATGTATCCGACTGAAAGCGTAACTGCAGCAGACTATTACTTCAAAGCCTAGGCAACTAAAAGTTCTTTCCCAAGCTGAGAGCATTCACATCTGCATTACAAAGGAAAGCATTACAAAGAATACGAGGCCATTGTGTTAAGGCCTTTAATTTCCGCAGCTTAATTATTAATGAATCACACCTTTGATGCACAGTGTAATATACGGTACATGTTCTGTTTGCCATTACTTTAGACCACAAATACGCAATTCCTATGCGTCTATCCATTTTTCATTTTATTTATGTGACATTAAGCCAACTGTGTTTTACTCTTTTTTCCACACCACAAGATAAAGGAGGATTTTCTGATATCCTGCAGCATGTAACTTGGCCCTTCATAAATAATTACTTATCACATGAACACATAAAGTCAAAAGGTTGACTAAGGAAACAGAAACCCACAGTTACACCTAATATTCATTTTAAAATGCGGGATATATTACTATAATATAATAGGAATTGGTCAAATATGATAAAATTGTCCTGACATTTTTACAAACTGCAAATAAAATTAAAAATAGTACAAACAAATGAACGTTAGTAAGGCTGGGGTCACACTTTTACAAGCGTTTTTAAAGACCTGCGTGTTCAAAAACGCATGTAAAAACGCACCCATAGGCCCCCATGTTAAAAAAATGCATGCCCTAATAGCAAAAACGAATGTGTGACTGTACCATGCGTTTTGGTGCATTTCCAAAAATGCATGCGTTTTTTAACATGGGCCCCTATGGAAAACGCATGCAAAAACGCATGTACAATTAGTACTATTTAGTACCATCCAAAAACGCATGTACAATTAGTACCATCCAAAAACGCATGCGTTGTTTTAACATGGGCCCCTATGGAAAACGCATGTGTTTTTGAATGGCACTAAATGGTACTAATTGTACATGCGTTTTTGCATGCGTTTTCCATAGGGACCCATGTTAAAAAACGCATGCGTTTTCTACAAAAACGCATGCGTTTTTCAAAACGCACCAAAAAATAGTGCATGCACTATTTTTTGGTGCGGATTTAAAAACTCAGCCAAAAACGCAGGGAGCCATCACACAGCTTGAAAAACTCATGATGACATGAAAAAACGCATGAGTTTTTTTAAATCACTAAAAAAACTCATGTCAAGTGTGACCCCAGCCTAATACAGCTTTTAGGAAAAAATATTTCCTTCTCCGCTAATCAGCCACTTCTCTCACCTCAATACTGAATCATTCACGATAAAAAAAATAGCTAAAATCTGTTTTGGTAAAATCAATAAGGATTGACAGCTACATGGGGTGTCAGATGACAACTCCTATTAAATCTCCACTCCAGCATTTATTTATTTTTCTTTTTGAGTGCTGGAGTGGTGTTTTTAATCTAAGGTCTCAATCCCTAGTTTTAGGCTGGGGTCACACTTGCATTTTTCACAAGCGTTTTTTGGAGACCTGCGTTTTCAAAAACGCATGTAAAAAACGAACCCATAGGCCCCCATGTTAAAAAAACGCATGCCCTAATAGCAAAAACGCATGTGTGATGGTACCATGCGTTTTTTAATATGGGGCCTTATGGGAAACGCATGCAAAAACGCATGTACAATTAGTACCATTCAAAAATGCATGCGTTTTCCATAGGAGCCCATGTTAAAAAAACACAAGCGTTTTAGAAAACGCATGTGTTTTTTTAACATGGGCTCCTATGGAAAACGCATGCGTTTTTGAATGGCACTAAATGGTACTAATTGTACATGCGTTTTTGCATGCGTTTCCATAGGGGCCCATGTTATAAAAACGCATGCATTTTCTACAAAACGCATGCGTTTTTTAAAACGCACCAAAAAATAGTACATGCACTATTTTTGGGTGCGGATGTAAAAACGCAGCCAAAAACGCAGGGAGCCATCACACACCTTAAAAAACGCATGCAGAAATGGAAAAATCCATGCAAAAACGCATGAGTCACTAAAAAACTCATGCCAACTATGACCCCAGCCTTAAACTCAGTCTCCAGCATTTTCACTTTTTTTGGCACTGCTTTGGTCCTGCAACACCATCTTGTGACCGCAACGTCTGACTGGTTGAAAGTTAGAAGATACCTCACAAACTCTTAATATAACTCTATGGCTGGGTCACATTTGGGACCTTGCATCCGTTGGAAGGATGCATTAAAGGATGCTGTTTTCCCCCTTGGCATTTGTCCCTTTTTAGCACTAGCATTAATGCTTGCGTTAACGCATGGTACATATATGTACCATGCGTTAACGCAAGAGTTTCCCATAGGCTCCCTTGTTAAAAAAACACTAGCGATTGTGCAAAAGCTTTTTTGGTGCTTTTGCAAGAACGCATAGCATCAAACGCATTGCATTCTGGCAATGCGTTTTGTGCATGGGGGCCTATTTAGTGCGTTAATGCTAGAGTTTTTCTATATTTGCACATCAAAATATTGCTGACTTTTAGCACATGCATGGTGCTAATGTGTTCCTAGCCTAAAGCCGGGGTCCCACCAGCGTATGGCATCGGATGCGTAAGCATCAAATATGATATGTTAATGACTCTCGGCTCAGGCTCTTCTGTGAGAATGAGACAAATGTCATGCAACTGGGATCGGATCCTGCAATCAGATCACAGATGCAGTTGAGAGGGAGATTAATCTTCTCCGTTATCTGCCTTGGCATATAGCTCACTGCAGTTGGGTGATAACCACAAGCAGTCCGATATTTCACGTGCGCTAATAGAGCTGTATGGGTGAGTGTGATCTGAGACTCGCTGCCAAATAAAGCATGCTGCAATTACTTTTACATACCATTTTGGCCTAAAAAAAACCTCACAAATATAAATCTTGTTTAGATATAGTGCAAGTGGAATCTGATGTTTCATGGGATTGCACTCATCCGTTGTAAACCCAAATGGAACTGGAGCTTAATGTTGTGTATTATGTTGTTTCTTTGGAACATATTCTACATAGAGATAGGAGAGCAGAAATCCATCATGCGTGAGTGTAATATGTATGAGAGACATCATAATAATGTCAGGACTTTGGATCTCAATTGACCTCCGTGCGTCTTGCCCCTTTTCAAAATGGTGTCCACTGTTTTGCTCCTGTTCATGTGATCCTCCCTTATGCCTTTATAAACCTCAGCCTACTGTCTAGCTACGATTTAATATTTCTGTTTTAATCCCCAGCTTTCTGTGCTGTACCAATCTGATCCACCTTCTGCAAATCTACTCCAGCTTCTCCAGCAACTACCTTTGGACTCCAGCAAAGCTCACCTTCCTCCTGCTACTCTCCTGCTTCCAGCTGCCTGTGCTTTGCCCCCCTATCTCTGCTCCTGTCTTCACCTGGGGCTGTGTCATGTAAGCCTCGTGTGCCTTGCCAGTGCTTGCTGAAATATTGTTTGTTGTGCAGCTCTCTGGACATGGGGGCTCTTTAAATAGTGCTTGGACTTATTTTTCTGTGGATTCCCATTTCCATGCCTCTGGGAGTCTATTATTTGTGAAAATTACTTCTTGAAACTTTCAGTAACTGCTTGTTTAATGAACATACTCTTGCCACTCTCAACTTTATCTGCCACATGTGACAACTATAGACTTGTTTACCATTAAAATTGGTTCAGTGTGTTGTCTGTCCTCCTATTTGTTAATAGATCCCTGAGTGATCCTACAGCATATTACATGTAGCTTATTTCCACTTGTTTTGAGACAAGTGAAAATTTGAGATCATGCCAGAAGAGTAAAAGAAGTAAATGAAGCATACTAATAGAATTATTTTTATTGCTCATGATGAAACACATCTCAACTCATACTTAATAGAAATGAGTGAACTCTCTCAGAACATGTTCGCCAATTTCAAATTCGGCATTAACATGCAGATTCGGTTCGTAATCAAAACCCCAAGCTTTTTGCAAGAAAAAAATCATTGAATGCAACTTTGTACGGGAAAAAAGTTAAAAATGTAAAATGGCCCTAAAACTTTCTCTGGGGCCAAAACAATCACCAGGAGACTCATTGGCCATAAACCACACCTAACCTAACCTTGATGTTAGGAGTGTTGCCGCCATGGAGTTTATTACCTTGTATAAAGCTGTAGAATTTTGTGAACTTTATATGAATATTTTTAATATTCCTGCAGTTTGCAGGTGTTTTGACACCTGCAGGGTGTGAATTTTGGAAACAGTGCCATATGTGGCAGCATATGTGAAGTAAAGAAAGCTTAAAATGTCCTTACAACATCCAATTAAAAAAAACCTTAGTATTTTGTGGAGAATTTTTTTTGAAATTTTTTTTATTATTTTTTTTTATTATTATTTTTTGTTATTATTACTATTATTTTTTGGGGGGCAAGAGAGCAAACCTTTATTGTTACAGAGAGTCAGCAGCATGCGAGGGCACCTCTTCTACACTTATTTGCTATCAATTCAGAAATAAATAGCATATTCCATTACTTTAGGCTGCTGGAGCTCTGCTGTATTCTAGGTCATCAGCACAGGTACAGCAGGCAGGTATGGGCCACCAATTCCCAGATGCTTAGTTTTACCCTGCTGGTAATCAAAAATACATTGTTTTAATTAATGCTGTAACTAATTAAAAATAAAATAACATGGGCTTTGCCATATTTCTGGTTGGCGGCCAAGTACAGCAGGCAGTTACGGGCTGCCACCCACCCCCAGCTGTCTAGTTTTACCTGGATGGAAACCAAAAATATTAAGGGAGTCCTTTTTCTTTTTATTACATTTTTAAATAATAAAAAAAATGATGTGGGGCTTCTCTGTATTTTTGATTGCCAGCCAGGTACAACTAGGCAGCTGGGGTCTGGAATCCTCAGCATGGGAGGCCCAGGCTTTCCACCCTTCCCCCCATCTGTGAATTGCAGCCTAAAGCCGCCCAAGAAAATGGCACATTCGCAGAAGTGCCTTTTTCTGGTGCTTTACCCGACTTTTTCAGATGCCCTGTGGTGGTTCCAGTCTGGGTAATAAAGGGGTTAATGTCTGTTGAATATTGCTGGAATTTTTTTCTCGTATTTCAGTACATTATATGGCATGGAGCCATACCTTTCACCCTACAAAAAAAGAACAAGACTTAAAAGAGGTAGATTCTGGGTAAAAATTGTTGGCACATTTGAAATTGTTTCGGAAAAAGAAGCAGCAGCAGCCAGGATCACCCATCTGGCCAATCGTTACTCAGATGCCTCTGCTCTGTGCCAGTCATTGCACTGGCTGCCTGTATACTACAGGATCAAATTCAAATTGCTTGTTCTCACCCACAAAGCTCTTCACAGTGCAGCTCCCCCCTACCTCTCCTCCCTCATCTCTGTCTATCACCCCACCCGCTCTCTACGTTCCTCAAATGACCTTCAACTAACATCTGCACTAATCCGATCCTCCCACTCCCGGCTCCAAGACTTTTCCAGAGCTGCACCAAACCTCTGGAATGCTTTACCCAAAGAAATCAGGACTATCCACAACTTGCATGGCTTCAGACGATCCCTAAAGACGCATCTCTTTAAGGCGGCCTATCATACTCCCTAACATGTCCACTGTACTGTAGACAGTGAATGGGCTATCCTCTGGACATTATTCTTCTACAAACTCCACCAAACCATAAAGGTCTACACAGACTGATGACCATTCATGTAAGCTTAGCCCTATACCCCATTTCCTCAAGATGCCTGGACCACCAGTGCAATAAGCCCCGGCACCTTGTGCAACCCCTATCCCGTTGTAGATTGTAAGCTCTTTTGAGCAGGGTCACCTTCATTTCTTGCTTTATTTATTGTATTTTTTTTCACATTGATTCTATGCCTATTGTTTTTGTATCCAATGATTGTACTTTATTTGTTCTCTATTGTAATTACTTACTGTATATTTTCTGTACGCTAACCCTACATTGTAAAGCGCTGCGGAATATGTTGGCGCTATATAAATAAAGCTTTATTATTATTATTATTATTATTATTCCTCCCAGAAAATTATTGCAATTACATATTTTGTCATACAAATGTTTATTTCCTTTGAGTGTATTTTAACAACACAAAAAAAGTGGAAAGAGGGAAAATTGGACATTAATTCACACAAAATCCCCCAAATAGGCCAGACAAATTATTGGTCCCCTCTTCTTAATGTTTTTATTGCACACTATTTGGAATAAATAACTACATTCAATCACTTCCTATAACCATCATCAAGCTACTTACACCTGTCAACAAGAGTTTTAGACCACTCTTATTTTGCAAACTGCTCCAAGTCTCTCATATTTGAAGGGAGTCTTCTTCCAACAGCAATCTAAGATCTCTCCACAAGTGTTTAACAGGATTTCGGTCTGGACTCATGGTGAGCCACTTAAGAACTATTCAGTGTTCTTTTTCCGTCCATTTCTGTGTGCTTCTTGAAGTATGATTAGATTTTCTGCCTTGCTGGAAGACCTATGATCTAGGACCTAAACACAGATTTCTGGCATTAGCCCAATCCTTTGGTAATCTTCCGAATTCATGATGCCTTGCATACAGTCTAGCCACCCAGTGCCAGAGGCTGAAAAACTACAGCAAAAGTTCTTTGGTTTTACTATAGGTACTATGTTCTTTTCTTTGTAGACCTCATTACATTTTTGGTAAACAGTAGAATGACATGATTTCTGTTAACCCTTTGGATCCTTACTTTTGCTGGGCACCTGCTGCGACCATATAACAGAGAGCGGAGTTAGTTGGTTGTGACTTGCACAACCAAATCAGGTGAGTCCTTCCACTAAAGGGGGGCACTGAGGATAATTGTACAAAAGGAAATTACTCTATGTGCGCTCCATTTCCCTTTTTATGATTTACCAAAGAGCTTATTGTCTCATCTGTCCACAAGTTGCTTTCCCAGAAGGATTTTGGATTGATCAAGTACATTTTGGGAAACTGCAGTTTAGTTTTTTGTGTCTTTGTGTCTAGAGTGGGGTCCTCCTGGGTCATCTGCCATATCGTTTAAATTCATTCAAATGTCGATTGATAGTTTGCACTGGTACAGATGCACCCCAAGCCTGTAGGATAGCTTCAGCTTCTTTGGAACTTGCAGCTACTTATTCCCCATGCGGACTATTCTGTCTGGTTTAAGGTGTAATTTTCATATTGCCCACACCTGTTATTTGCTACAGGTAAGTTTGAATGAACATCACATGCTGGAAGCAAAACTGTTTACCAACAAATTTGGAAAGGTGCCAGTATTTTTGTCCAGCCCATTTTGGGAGTTTTATTTGAAATTGTGTCCAATACATGCAAAGGAAATACACATATGCATGACAAAACATTTCTAATTTTAGTAATTTTCTGGGAGAAATACTTAATTTCAAGGCTGGCAAAACTTTCAAAACTGGTGGCCTCTGTTATTTCCCCATATTGTCATACTTATTGCACTTACTCTACTCCTGGTAATGACTGTCAGCACTCTAGACCGCTTCAGCTTAAAATTCCTTGAATTTGGGTCAGTCCACCCAGCAGATATAACACACTGTATATGTACAAACAGTAGAACAGAAAGTGTTTGAACGCCGGGGCACTGACTGCGATGATATAGGTGGAATTGTATATTTTAATTAATAGATCTTATAATAATAATAATAATAATAATAATAATTTCAACAATTAGATGTGTTAAAAAATGTTCCAATCACAAGATATTCTTATAAATGTGTTCCTGTGTAATGATGTGCCCAACCATGCATGAACAGGTTGAATATAACAGAGCTTCTGGGCAGGGGCGGAGTTAAAATAGAGTATACAGACATTACAGCCAGAGATTCTGTGATGGAAAACATTTCATCGCCTTTTCAAAAACTTGTTTTTCCTTACAAAAAGAATAAGCTGCGATCCCCAGCTGTACTGTTGTAATGTTTGTATACTCTTTACTGCCTCCTCCCCAGGAGCTGTGGTATATCTGACCTGTTCCTGCATGGTCATATACATACAACACACTGGAGCACATTTATAAGAACATATTGGGACAGGAACATTATTTTGTAGCACATCTAATTGTGGAAATTATTTTTATTCTAATTTTATTAATTAAAACATTCAATTTTGCACAACCTTTTTAAATGTGTTTAAACATATAAAATGAAACAGATTTTAGCATCACACATAGATAAAAGAGATCAACTGAAAAAGGAATACTTTTGAAACTTGCATTATTTTTTTCTTGTTTTTTTTTAAACAGTTATCAAGTATTACAAAAACGCTATGTACAAGTGCATCTCAATAACTTAGAATATCAATAAAGATAATTTATTTCTGTACTTCAATATATAAAGTGAAATGCGTATATTATATAGAGTCATTGCAAACAGAGTGATCTATTTCAAATGTTTATTTCTGTTCATGTTGATGATTATGTCTTATAGCCAATGAAAACCCAGATGTTATTATCTCAGAAAATAAGTATGTTATATAAGACAAACTGAAAATATTACGCTGCAATCAGGGGTGCTTTCAGTTTGGGAAGCACCAGGGGGGTGACAGGTCCTCTTTAACTCATAAATGTAATTCATGTAACTTTATTTCTAACCTCCATTTCCTCAAGATGCTTTGCCCATCACTGTAATAAGCCCCTGTATTTTGTGTAAACCCTATCTCGTTGTAGATTGTAAGCTCTTTTGAGCATGGTCACCTTTATTTTTGCCTTAATTATTGCATTATACTTTTTACATTGATTCTATGCTTATTGTATTCTATCTAATTACTGTACTTTATTTTTTACATTGTTTCTCTGCTTTAATTATTGTACTTTTTACATTGATTCTCTGCTTAGTGTATTGGATTTTTACATTGATTCTTTGCTTTAATTACTTACTGTATTGTATATTTTTTATTATTACCTATGACCGTTTGTTTACAAACTACTGTATTGTAAAGCGCTGTAGAGCATGGTGGCACTATATAAATATTGAGATTTATTATTATTATTATTATTAATGTTGGCCTAATGAAAATATGTACAGTAAATGCACCCAATACTTGGTCGGGGCTCCTTTTGCATGAATTACTGCATCAATACAGTGTGGCATGGAGGTGAACAGCCTGTGGCACTGCTGAGGTGTTATGGAAGCCCAGGTTGCTTTGATAATAGCCTTCAGATCATCTGCATTGTTGGGTCTGGTGTCACTCATCTTCCTCGTCATAATAACGCATAGATTGTCTATGGGGTTTAGGTCAGGCTAGTTTGCTGGACAATCAAGCACAGTGATACTGTGGTTTTTAAACCAGGTATTGGTACTTTTGTCAGTGTGGAAAGGTGTCAAGTCCTACTGGAAAATTAACTCTCCATCTCCAAAAAGCTTGTCTGCAGAGGGAAGTATGAAGTGCTCTAAAATTTCCCGGTAGATGGCAGCGCTAACTTTGGCCTTGAGAAGACACAGTAGACCTACAGCAGTAGATTACATGGCCCCCCAAACCATCACCGATTGAGGAAACTTCACACTAGACCTCAAGCAGTTTGGATTGTGGCTTCAGTCTTCCTCCAGACTCTGGAACCTTGATTTTCAAATGAAATGTAAAATTTACTTTCATCTGAAAACAATATCTTGGAGCACTGAGCTAAAATCTACTTCCTTTTCTCCCTGGCCCATGTAAGACACTTCTTGCGTTATCTATTAGTCATGAGTGGGTTGACACAAGGAATGTGACAATTATAGTCCATGTTCTGGAGGGTGTAGGGTGGCTCTTGAAGCACTGGCTCCAGCAGCAGTCCACTCCACATGAATCTCCCCCAAATTTTTGAATGGCCTTTCCTTAATAATCCTATCAAGGTTGTGGTTATCCCATATGCTTGTGCACCTTTTTCTTCCTCACTTTTTCCTTCCGCTCAACTTTCCATTAATATGCTTGGATACAGCACTCTGAACTGTTAGCTTCTTTAGCAATGACATTTTGTGGCCTAACCACCTACCTGGTGGAGTGTGTCAATGACTGCCTTCTGGACATCTGTCAAGTCAGCAATCTTCCCCATGATTGAGTAGCCTACTGAACCAGACTAAGGGACCATTTTAAATGCTTAGTAAGCCTTTGCAGATGTTTTATGCTAATTATTCTAATTTTCTGAGTTAATAACTTTTGGATTTTCATTGTCTGAAAGCCATAATCATCAACATTAACAGAAATAAACACTTGAAATACATCACTCTGTTTGTAATGACCCTATATATTGTATGCATTTCACTTTATGTATTGAATCACTAAAATAAATTATCTTTTTGATAAATATTCTAATTGATTGAGATTCACTTGTATACCTACATCCTAGATTCAATATAGATGCTCAATACAATTGCAACCAATCAGTAGTCCAGAAGTCATTTTCTACTAATATCACTACTCAGAAGTCATTGTGCTAGTAATTATAACAAATGGCAATGGAGGCCAGTGATTTATTCCTAATAGTCTGTAAACATACACTAGCAGAGACTACCAGAACATCTAAGCAGGACTAGAAAGGGATTAAGGGAGCATCACATTTGCAGAGGACATTTTTATGTAATTAACAGGATAAGATGTATTGTGTGTATTGTGAGTAATGAAGGAATAGCCAACTTTCTTGCAATTGCATAACTTCTATCCTGCATTTTAATGAGATTTCTTCTCTGCAGGCTCTATTGCTAACTTGCAAAATGACTCTGAAGACTAGCTGCTATGATGTCTCCTATACAATAAACACAAAAAGGAGGGATTCATGCACTTTATTCCTTAGTTATTATGTATGAGAAAGCCGCACCATGGAGGATTGTTTATGAGCAGTACTGAGCAGTGTGTATGTGCATCTCATTCTAGAATGAGGTAAAACAAAAAAACTTGTTTGAAACAACATTAAGGGTTTTAATCTAATTTGTTTTCTAATATACTTGTAAAAATGTCCAACCGTTCCCCAACTACTCTACCGACATGCTATTCTATTTTTTTCCTATTTTCTGTGTGATGGCTCTTTGTGTGAGTATCCCAGCATGCCCTAGGATTAGATGAAATTAGATACCATAGATGAAATCAGAAAAAAATAGAATAGCATTTAGTTAGTGTAGTTCGAGAATGGTGGGAAATTTTTAATACAAATATGTTACAAAATAGCTTACATTATGGCACTAAATAGATAGGGATTTAGAATGAAATTTAGTTTGACTTTGGACCACCCCTTTAAGATATCCAATTTCACCATAATCATTCCAAATCAATGAAGTGTTTCTTTCATAGGGAGGGATAAGTATCTAGTAAAATTGAACCTTCTCTCTAATAAGTGTACACAATATAATGGTAATGGAAGGCTCTAGAAATTAAATCATTAATTTTACGATATTAGGTATAATGCTTTCACATTATGGCAAGAGAATAGATTTCAGCTTTTCCCATTGTGTCTATATTAAAAAGCCCTGAATTCACGGTAGCAGCAGGATTCCCACACATTAATCAATTGTATGTAATAAAGTCTCTTCCTCCATAACAGGCTAGAAGTAAATCAATGAAATCAATAGATTTTGTTAAGCTTAACATAAAAAAGCTTGCACGTTTCCCTGTAGAATAATTGCTCAACATTTGTAGAAGTCCATTCAGGATTATTGACGACTGAAACAAGACTTTATTTCTAATAACATATTATTTCTTGTTCAATACAAATCATGTATGTTCTACACTTATCTGGAATTCTCTGCCGTGTGATTGTAGCATTTCCGATGACAACTGTTCAAGCAGACACAAATATAAAGTTCACTTATTCGCACATTCAGCACACCGAGTAAAAATATTTATGCAGAAATTGGAAATGTGTGCCTGACTACTTGAAGAAATGAACTAAGGTATTGTTTGATGGCCTGTCTGAAACTTGTAATGATTGATTACTAACATTAGTTGGTAATTTCTATTTCTACACAGATAAAATATGATTTTATTCAGATGGAGTATATTTACCAAAATTCAAAGTCAACAGTCAAAATTCAAAGTCTTTCATTCCACCAATGACCAAAGGGCCACATCACACCTGGTGACGTCGGTGGAGATGTCGGCGGCGACTGGCGGGAGCACGTACGTTTTTGGCGCCCGCCAGTGCCGCTGTCCCTCGTTTACATGGGGCAACACCTCCGTAAACGCACCTGCGATCTGACAGGCGGCATCGCCGCTGGGGTGTCTAAAAACCCCAGCGGCGATGCTGTAACATAGGAACCTATGGCTCCCGTTGCCTGTCAGATCACCGTCAGCCATTTACATGGGCTGATGTGTACACATCGCCCCAGAGTGGCTGCCTTTTTTCACAGCGCTGCTGTGAAACCAGGCGACCCTTCAGATGTGTCGCCCTCGCCTATTTAAATTGGGCGACACATTGGCAATGTTGGTGGCGATAGACCACTCCCCAGCGTTGCCTAAAAACTCACCGCCAATGTCGCCAGGTGTGACGTGGCCCTAATACAAACATCCTTTAATCTAAACCTGTCCTAGACATCTTGCGAGCTTCACCTATTCACTGGAAGTGTTATATAAATTAATATATAAAAATTATCCAAAGATTGGCCAATGTGCTCATATCCTGTATTCTGTATTGTACTGCATATGTAGCATATATATATTTCTTTAAGAAGGTTTTATTTACTGCAAGTTATAGAATGTATGTAGACCAACTGGGAAGGTTACAGGATCTGGGGATGTTGCCAAGGCAAGATGCTCCATAATATTAGAAATTTAGGAATGCACTGAGTCAATAATTTCAATAACACCAAATTATATGCATTTAGAATAGATATGCATAATCCAATCACTTCACAACAATTAGTGACAATTGATTAGTTATGTTTAATACTTTGTAACCAATTAATGAAGGATCTTATTTTGGGGCTACCACCCCCAGAATTGTCTGTATAACTTTATGTGCTTCCTTGTAAAATTTAAAATTCTCCCATACTTGCTCCCGAGTTAAATGTGGTTATTTGTCCACGGACACCTGTTATTATTGATTGGGAAAGCATACAGTTAAGGAGAGGGACATAGTTTTGATGACCTAACCAAAGCATCCACAACAAAATCACTCTCAAGAATAGTATGATTAATTCACAATAGCCACAGTTTTATGCAGGGCATAAAACTGCATTTTTTTAGATTAGCCTATCACCTCACCTCATTCATTTATCTAACGATTCCTATTCTGCCCTTACACTATTTTATTGCAAATCTGGTGCCTTGCATCATCTGGCTGCACTCTCTATATACTTCATAGTACTTTATCTGTACTTTCACAGATTCTGGCTGGTGACCTGTTCATGCAGCGCTATGTGAAACCCTATATTTATTTACAGTGGGTACGGAAAGTATTCAGACCCCCTTAAATTTTCACTCTTTGTTTCATTGCAGTATTTGGTAAATTCAAAAAAGTTCATTTTCTTTCTCATTAATGTAAACTCTGCACCCCATCTAGACTTAAAAAAAACAGAAATGTAGAAATTTGCCGAAGTAAATATAGAATTTTGGGAAGAATAATGGATTTGTAGATGATTATTTTACCAGCCAAGACCCTTTGAAGATTGACAGTTTTTTTTAATTCTAGTTGAATGTTGTTTAGTAGAGATGTTAAATTTAAAGGTATACATTTTATAGTTGGATTTCTTTTTAATATATTCAGTCATTGTATGCATTCTTTTTCCCCATTAAACACAAATTCTTTTTCAATATTATCCTGTAGGATAAGGTCTAAATTAAAGCATAAGTGTCATGAAAATGAATATCGCTCATGATTTTTTAAGGTATTGGAGAGTCAGTCCAGGCTAACTCCCTCATTCCCCCTCCCTTTTTGTTGGTTTTCTGTGCAGTGTACATAGAAACAATTTCAGCATCCCCCAGCTTAAGCCCTTTACGACGCCCCAATAAATAACTTTCAAGGGGGTAGAGCTGGACACCAGTTTAAACCAGCTGGCTCTCTAAAGAAAATCTTTTGTCTGAATCCACCGTGTTTTTCAATATTGAATTCAAGACGACCCGTTCATGCCACAAACACAGAATTCATATTTTCAGATTCATTACCGTGTTGTGCATTCAATGATGTATTTTGTACAGTTGTACAACGTTCAGGAACCTGGGAAGAGATTGCTGGCATTCCAAATAAGACCATCAAGTCATATTTGGTATCAAACTTCTCAGAATAACCTGACCTGGAAAATGAGTTATAAATCATAATTGTGAGACGGCCCCACCCACAGATATGGAAAAATGGGGATGTAGGAAGCATAGTGAGAGAGGTGGTACTCGAGGATCCTCCCAGGGAGGAGGGATCACTCTAAGTGGTGGGGGTCACAGATTGCCCTGGTTTAATAAAAGCAAAGAAGGATTTTTGGGTCATTCTGCTCTCGAGGTCTGACAGTCAACACCAGCTGTCGACAGAATCGTACCATCCAGGAGAGGGGCCTCCTCCAAGAAACTAAGTACCAAGCCTGACTAGGTCTGAACCTTCTTTTTATCCCTTTTATTTTTCATAACTGTTTATTCATACATGTAATTTGTCTCTTAGATAATATTCTGTACATTCTTTGTAACCATTGCCCTATTTCGGAGTAAACTATTTTAATTTACTAGCTTCGATCTCCTTGTCCTATGAACGATTCCTCACGTCCTCCCTGCTCATTTTACGCTATCATACAGGTACCCGGTCTACCTTGAAGACCGGTGGTGGCAGCATATCGTTTTGTGTATTTATGTGATATTGTGGGCGTGAGGGTGACTGGATCGAGGTATATATACGTTCCTGGAAGGAACTGGTGGTATATATACATCCTGTCACATCACGTGCCGCAATAGACAACATAAAGTAGAGCAGCTGGGCACCTCTCTTATCCTCTGGCAGTACCGGATTTGGCCAGCAGTCTAAGGGGGCGCCAGAGAGCTGCAGGTCCTGACTAAGCTAATCGTGACAATTGGTGGCAGAGCGGTGGGATCATAGGACATTAGTGATCTGGTTTGAGCAATTATTCCTCTCACTAAAAACTTGCACAGTTCTTACAAGAACTCTGCGCAAAAGTTTTGAAGATCGAACTCAGTGGTTATTAGATCTGAGACAATACTGTGTGTGTAGCAGTTACCCCCCCCCCCCTCTTTGTTTTTCTATTCTATCTTTTGATTTGGAATCATGGCCACAGCAGTGAAAAGCTGGTATAAAGACTATAACAAGGAGGCTCTCGCCTGCCTGTGCAAATACAGGAATATCGACCCCTCCAACAGAACCAAGAAGCAGATGGAGCAGATACTGCTGCAATTGGATGTGGAGGAAGCCCAGCACCAGAGCCCAGTGAATGGAGAGGCCAGACAAAGCCTTGTCAGTGCTGATGTACAGCGTCCGGCTGCAGAGGTCAGTCAGAGCGTGGACGGTGTTGCTGCTGAGCCCTTACCTGTGGATGTAAGCCAAGTCCTACCAGGTGTTCCTGCAGGGGTCCCACCTGTAGACGCATGCCGCGTCAGCGACCAGGTCAGCATGGACCCCTATCTGCAACTGGCCTTACAGCAATATCCCGCTGAGGATTCCCAAGGGCGCCTGCAGCTCATTCAGCAATACCAGGAGGCTGCAGAGCGGCGGGCCCAAGCCGAGCGAGAGGCTGCAGAGCGGCGAGCCGAGCGAGAGGCTGCAGAGCGACGGGCTGAGGCCCAAGCTCAGAGAGAGCACGACCTGCGGATGGCCGAGCTGGAAAGGCAGTCATCTACCCCATTGAACTCTGAATCGACCCGTTCAACCACCTTCCAGCCGAATCCCAAGCATTTCCCTGTGCTGGATGACAACGGTGATCTGGACATTTTCCTGAGGGGTTTGAGAAGGCTTGCTTACAGTACCAGCTGCCGAACGACCAGTATGCCCCGTACCTCATTTCGGCGCTGAGAGACAAAGCTCTGGCGGCGTTTGTGGCTCTTCCTCGAGAGCTAGATGGGAACTATACAGCCATTAAGGAGGCTCTAATCCAGAGGTTCCAGCTGACTCCTGAGGTGTACCGCAGAAAGTTCCGGAACCTCCAGCGTGGACCACACGACAGCTACAGTGATGTGGTCCACGGGCTCAGAACCAACTTTGAGCAGTGGATTCAAGGACTGAAAGTGACCACCTTTGAGCAGATAAAGGATGTGATGGTGAAAGACCAGTTCCTGCATCTTTGCCCCACGGAGGTGCGACAGTTCGTGATGGATCGGGAGCCACCAGATGCGAACAAAGCAGCGCAGATCGCGGACACGTATGAGGCCAACCGGAGACCGGAGGGACGGAAGCCGATCATCACCAGCTGGAAGGGGGTAAGACATCCAACACCACCCCTGCCCCTGCCAGCCGACCTTCTGGAGGCCTCGGCCCCCCTCCCAACACCCCTCGGCCGGTATCCGATCTCCGCAAGTGTTACTCCTGCAACCAGACCGGTCATCTCAGTGCCACTTGCCCAGAGAAGCAGAGGAAGAATCTACCACCCAAGGCTCCAGGGCAGAAGGCATCAGTTTTTTTTTGTGGGTGGGTCGGTTGGGAGGGCCTGTGAAAACTTGCAGTCTGTCACTGTGGGGGACACTGTCACTGTGGGCCTCAAGGACACTGGGGCCGAACGAACCCTCATCCGACCTGAACTGGTGTCCACGGAAGAGTTTATCCCAGGAAAGACTCTGACTGTCACCGGGATTGGGGGCGTCCGCTGTCCCCTGCCAATGGCCCGGGTGTTTATTGATTGGGGTGCGGGGAGTGGGGTGAAGGAAGTGGGGGTGTCTGAAAACTTGCCCACAAATGTTTTACTGGGGACTGATTTGGGGAAAATGTTCGCTTATTATGTCCCTGACTCCCCTCCCCGATCTGATATGGTTGGTAAGGTCAATGCTTTAACTGAAGATGTTGATGATGATGATAATGATGTTGATGATGATGACGATGATGATGATGATGATGTATCAGGAGGTACAGGAGAACTCAGCCATGTCACTCTGCGGGTGTGATATTGCTGAGGATCCCCTACCAGGAGCAAGTGTTAGTGCTAAGGGTGATGGGAAGAGTCCCGGGGCCCATAAAGCGGGGAGTGCCATGCAGCTGATCAGTGTCACCACAGACGGTGACAGGGCTGATGGTAGCTGCCCCATGATGAGCACTGCTCCTGAGGTAACAGGGGATGATGGGGAAGTAGTACCCACAGCCAGGCAGGCTGATGGGACGGTGTTATTCCCCGGGAAGACGGCCTACATAGCTGCCGTCACCCGCAGTCAGAGTGCCCAGAATGCCAGGAACCCCCTGCCTTCTGGACCCTCCTCAGCCAGAGGAATAACCGAACCGGTTCCGGACCCAGAGCAGGTCCCAGAGAGTCCCGAGGAGGATGTGGCCTTAAAGTCCCTCCTGGCTGCCTCCAGCCAGGAGTTTCAGGCAGCTCTGCATACAGATGCTAGCCTAGAGACGTTTAAGGATCCTCGCCAGTAAGTCCCCCTCTGAGACGGATAAGGAGAGGGTACTCTGGGACCAAGGAAGGTTGTATCGGGAGACTGTGCCCGGTACACCCCAACAGGATTGGCCTAGAGAACGACAGCTGGTCGTTCCCTACCAATTCAGGGAGGAGTTGTTGCGGATTGCCATGAGATCCCCCTTGCTGGACACTTGGGGGTTAGCAAAACCAAGGCCCGGTTGTCGCACCACTTCTATTGGCCCAAAATGGGGACAGATGTGAAAAACTACTGCAGCTCCTGTATCACGTGCCAAAGAGTGGGAAAGGCAGGGCCGGCTCCTAAAGCACCCCTGAACTCGTTGCCAGTGATAGAGGAGCCTTTCCAGCGGATTGCTGTGGATATCGTGGGACCACTGCCCATACCCAGCAGTTCTGGAAAGCGATTCATCCTCACTGTGGTAGACTTTGCTACCCGGTATCCAGAGGCAGTAGCTCTGTCTTCAATTAGGGCAGATAAGGTGGCGGATGCCCTGTTGGCCATCTTTTCCCGAGTAGGATTTCCCAGGGAGATGCTTACCGACCAGGGACCCAGTTCATGTCTGGCATAATGAAGGCCCTCTGTAAGAGAATGCAGGTGCAGCATCTGGTATCAAGCGCATATCATCCGCAAACAAATGGTTTGTGCGAACGCTTCAATGCCACCCTCAAACAGATGTTGAAAATGCTGGTTGAGTCCCAGGGACGCGACTGGGAACGTTACCTCCCACACCTGCTATTTGCTTACCGAGAGGTCCCACAGGCCTCGACAGGGTTCTCTCCCTTCGAGCTCCTGTATGGCAGACGAGTCCGGGGACCCTTGGTTTAGTAAGAGAATCCTGGGAAGAGGAGCAGAGCACCCCAGGAGTGTCCATCGTGGAGTATGTCATGCGTTTCCGTGACAAAATGCAGACCGTGACGCAGTTGGTGAATGTCAACATGGCGCAAGCCCAGGCTGACCAGAAGCATTGGTACGACCAGAACGCCCGTGAGCGGACCTACCGAGTGGGTCAGATGGTGTGGGTGCTGGTCCCCGTACCAAAGGACAAGCTTCAGGCAGCCTGGGAGGGCCCTTACGTCATTCACCAACAGCTCAACTCAGTCACCTACGTGGTCACCCTCGACCCCGAGCGGGGTAGGCGGAAGGCCTTTCACGTCAACATGATGAAGGCTCATCAAGAACGTGGGCCCTGTGTCCTACCGGTCTGCAACCTGCCTGAGGATGGGGAGGAAGATCCCCTCCTGGACATGTTGGCCCAAGCGAAGGCCAGCGGGTCCATTGAGGATGTGGAGATAAGCACCTTGCTATCCACAAGCCAGCGGTCTCAGATGCGAGCGGTGTTGGAATCCTTCCAAGTCATGTTCACCAACATACCTGGAAGGACGGCGGCGGCGGTCCATGAGGTGGACACCGGTAATCATGCCCCACTCCGGCGGACAGCCTATCGAATCTCCGACGAGGTGCAGCACGTCATGCGCCAGGAGATCGATGAGATGCTGAAGTTGAGAGTGATTACCGAGTCCAAGAGCGCATGGGCCTCACCTGTAGTCCTGGTGCCAAAGAAGGACCGGACCACCCGATTCTGTGTGGACTACAGGGGGCTCAACGCTATCACGACCTCCGATGCCCAACCAATGCCACGCATTGAGGAGTTGCTGGAGCGGTTAGCTAGTGCAAGCTATCTCTCCATTATGGATCTGAGTCGGGGATATTGGCAGATTCCCCTGAGCCCTGAGGCCCGGGAGAGGTCCGCCTTTATCACCCCCTTTGGATTATATGAATCCACGGTCATGCCATTCGGCATGAAAAATGCCCCGGCCACTTTCCAGAGAATGGTTAACTCCCTGCTCCTGGGACTGGAGAGGTACGCGGTGGCGTACCTGGATGACATTGCCGTCTTCAGTCCCACCTGGGGGGATCACCTCAAGCATCTGCGGCAGGTGCTCGGGCGCATCCGCCAGGCAGGCTTGACCATTAAGCCAGGAAAGTGCCAGATGGGCATGAATGAGGTCCACTACCTGGGGCACCGGGTAGGCGGGGGCACGCTGAAACCAGAGCCCGGGAAAGTGGACGCTATCGTGTCCTGGCCCACCCCCAGGACCAAAAAGCAGGTGCTGTCCTTCTTGGGCACTGCAGGGTACTATAGGCGCTTCGTGCCAAACTATAGCAGCCTTGCGAAGCCTCTCACAGACCTCACCAAGAAAAACCTACCCCATGCAGTCAATTGGACCGAGGCCTGCGAGGTCGCCTTCCAGGCTCTGAAGACGGCCCTGAGCAATTCCCCTGTGTTGAGGGCGATTGACGGCAAGCAGCCATTCCTAGTACAGACTGATGCTAGTGAGTTTGGCCTCGGAGCTGTGCTCAGCCAGGTCGACTCCAGGAACCAAGAGCACCCAGTGTTGTACCTCAGCCGGAAGCTCCTCCCGAGGGAAGTGGCCTATTCCACGATAGAGAAGGAGTGTCTGGCCATTGTATGGGCCCTGCAACGCTTGCAGCCCTACCTGTACGGGCGCCCCTTCACTGTCATGACTGACCACAACCCCCTGAGCTGGCTGAACTCCCTGTCCGGTACCAACGGGAGGTTGCTACGCTGGAGCCTCACGCTCCAGCAGTACGACTTTACCGTGCACCACCGAAAAGGCAGCGAGCATGGCAATGCCGATGGGTTATCCCGGCGGGGAGAGCCCACAGGGACACGCTTGGAGGAGTACCGAGAGGTTCTTCCTCCATAGCGTCATCGAAAAGGGGGAGGTGTCATGAAAATGAATATCGCTCATGATTTTTTAAGGTATTGGAGAGTCAGTCCAGGCTAACTCCCTCATTCCCCCTCCCTTTTTGTTGGTTTCTGTGCAGTGTACATAGAAACAATTTCAGCATCCCCCAGCTTAAGCCCTTTACGATGCCCCAATAAATAACTTTCAAGGGGGGTAGAGCTGGACACCAGTTTAAACCAGCTGGCTCTCTAAAGAAAATCTTTTGTCTGAATCCACCGTGTTTTTCAATATTGAATTCAAGACGACCCGTTCATGCCACAAACACAGAATTCATATTTTCAGATTCATTACCGTGTTGTGCATTCAATGATGTATTTTGTACAGTTGTACAACGTTCAGGAACCTGGGAAGAGATTGCTGGCATTCCAAATAAGACCATCAAGTCATATTTGGTATCAAACTTCTCAGAATAACCTGACCTGGAAAATGAGTTATAAATCATAATTGTGAGACGGCCCCACCCACAGATATGGAAAAATGGGGATGTAGGAAGCATAGTGAGAGAGGTGGTACTCGAGGATCCTCCCAGGGAGGAGGGATCACTCTAAGTGGTGGGGGTCACAGATTGCCCTGGTTTAATAAAAGCAAAGAAGGATTTTTGGGTCATTCTGCTCTCGAGGTCTGACAGTCAACACCAGCTGTCGACAGAATCGTACCATCCAGGAGAGGGGCCTCCTCCAAGAAACTAAGTACCAAGCCTGACTAGGTCTGAACCTTCTTTTTATCCCTTTTATTTTTCATAACTGTTTATTCATACATGTAATTTGTCTCTTAGATAATATTCTGTACATTCTTTGTAACCATTGCCCTATTTCGGAGTAAACTATTTTAATTTACTAGCTTCGATCTCCTTGTCCTATGAACGATTCCTCACGTCCTCCCTGCTCATTTTTACGCTATCATACAGGTACCCGGTCTACCTTGAAGACCGGTGGTGGCAGCATATCGTTTTGTGTATTTATGTGATATTGTGGGCGTGAGGGTGACTGGATCGAGGTATATATACGTTCCTGGAAGGAACTGGTGGTATATATACATCCTGTCACATCACGTGCCGCAATAGACAACATAAAGTAGAGCAGCTGGGCACCTCTCTTATCCTCTGGCAGTACCGGATTTGGCCAGCAGTCTAAGGGGGCGCCAGAGAGCTGCAGGTCCTGACTAAGCTAATCGTGACAATAAGTATGTGATTTAAGGTAGTCCACTTTATAATATGATGTACAGTTGAAACTAGAAGTTTACCTACACTTTGTAAAAATACACATATGCTTGTTTTATCAAAATGAACCTTACCCGTTTTAGGTCAATTATGATTACCATAGTTATTAATATTTGTCAAATGCCAGAAAAATGAGAAAGAAAGTTTTAAGGCTTTATATTACTTTCTGCAAAGTCACATGTTTACATACATTTCCTTCCTATTTGGTACCATTGCCCTTAACCTGCATGACTTGGGTCCAATGGCTTGGATGTCTTCCACAAGCTTCTCATAATAGTTGGTAGTAATTTTGTTCCATTCATCCTGACAGAAATTGTGTAACTGAGCCATGTTTGCAGGTCACCTTGCTCACTCCTGCCTTTTCAGCTATTCCCATAAATGTTTGATAGGATTGAGATCAGGAATTTTTGATGGCTACTCAAAAATATTTACTTTCTTATCCTTCTGCCAATTTGTAACTAGGTTGACAGTATGCTTCGGGTCATTGTCCATTTGTAAGACCCATTTCTGCCCAAGCTTTAACTTCCTGGCTGATGTTCTTCTTCAGTATTGCTACATAATATTTTGTCATGATGTCATCTATTTTGTGATGTTCACCAGTCCCTCCTGCAGCAAAACAACCCCACAACATGATTCTGCCACCTCTTTGTTTCACAATTGGGATGGTGTTCTTAGGATTCCAAGCTTTTCGCTTTTTCCTCCAAACATAACGATAGTTATTATGGCCAAACAGTTCAATTTTAGTTTCGTGAGACCACAGCACATGTCTGTAAAAATATATAAGTCTTTGTTCCTGTGTACATTTGCAAAAATTAATCCGGCTTTTTTATGTTTCTTTTGGAACAATGGCTTCTTCCTGGCAGCGTGGCATTTCAGCCTGTGTTGATGGAGTACTCATTTCATTGTGGATAATAACACAATGTTACCAGCTTCCACCATCGTCTTCACAAGGTATTTTGCGTTTGTTCTTGGGTTGATATGCATGTGTTTGACCAAAGCATGTTCATCTTTGAGACACTGATCCCATCTCCTTCCCATGCAGTATGATGTCTGGACATTCCTATCTTGTTTGTACTTGTGTGTAATTATTTGTACAGCTGAATGAGGCACATCAGGTATCTGGAAATTGCACCCAAGGATGAATCAAACTTGTGCAAGTCCACAATTATCTTGTTCAAAGTTTTTTATTGGTTTTACAAGATAAGGGATTACGTTGTAACCATATGACATTACAATCAATATAACAGTTTTTCAAAGAAGTTTTTTAACGCCATTAGAAAATCAAGTTTAGGTATTAGAGTCTATGTCCAATGGGACAAATTACAAAAATATCGAATTTGTAGAGTTAAATCGGTATTAACTATTGCGGTAAATATTTCTAAAGTATAATAAAGCAATTTTCAAATTCAAACCCAGAACGTCTTTGAACGAAGTTACATGGTAACATGGTAGGAATGAGGAGGGAAAAAGGGGGGGGGGAAAGAGTAGAGTCCGTTTAGTCGGGTGAACAGTAGTTAACACTGGTGTTAAAAAGATTTCAAGTAGGCGTGTATTTGGAAGGAAAAAGTCTGTTCCAAGGTTCGCATTTTTTTAGGTATTTATTTGTTGTTTTAGATCTCAGCGAGTGGGATAGTTCATGGGCATTGTGTTTGGCAGTTCTTTCCAAGAGAGCCGAGAAGGTGGGAGCCTGAATGTCTCTCCATTTGGTGGCAATGAGTGTTTTTGCTATTAGAATGATATGTACTATCAGAGGTCTAAATTGCGGGGGTATCGATTCTCTGCCGAGGAGCAACAAGACCAGTGTCGGGGTCAGTGTACAATTAATTCCTGTCAAATCTGTGATCAGAAGTTGAATCTCGTTTCAGTTTCTTACAGTGCCAAAATATGTGTGAGATGTTTCCCACTTCAAGAAGGCAGCGCCAGCATAATGGGGAGTATTCTTCCTTGATTGTATGTAACCGTTGGGGGTATAATACCATCTAGTAAGTGTCTTGTAGTGGGTTTCTATCAGTGAAGAACATGGTATCATTTTCTGGAGCTTCGAGAGTGAGAGACTTATTGATTCGGCGTCAATTAGAATGCTTAATTCTTTTTCCCAAGCAAGCAGGTTGGGAGTTTTAGTTATAGATGTATCTGAGTTAATGATTTTGTATATACTTTTTGTAGACCAGAATACTGGGGTTAGATGATACTTGAAGAGGTGTAATGGGTAGAGGAAAGAGAAAGTTTGTTTTTTTCCTGGCAATATAATTGTTGATTTTCTCCCAAGTTGATAGTTCTTGATCTTGTAGTTTGAAAGTGGAGCGTAGCACGGCGAAGGGGATTAGTTGGTTTCTCCTGTCAATTATGTCTGATATGAGGTTAACTCCTGAGTTTTTCCAGGAGTTTAAGTTGAGGAGTGGGACTAAAAGGTTTAAAATTTCGGAAGGTATCCAGTTGTTTGTGGTAATTGAGGAATTTTCAGTCGCTTTTGTAACTAGATGCTTTCACTCTTGGATTGTCGCTTTAATTGTCAATTCCTGAGGGAGCCTTTTCGTTTTATCACATAGGTGGGAGAGGAGAAGTAGATTGAGTTTATGTTTAGGGTGTTTGGATTCTTCTATGGAGAGCCAGCTGGGTCTCAAAGTCTCGCTCCACCAAGTTCTACTTAAGATAATTAAGGTCGAGTTGTAATACGCTGTGAGGTTGGGAATGGCCAGGCCTCCGTTCATTCTACTTTTTTCTAGAGTATTCCTTGCCACCCTTGTTTTTTTTTTGTCCCCATATAAAGGTATAAAGTTGAGATTGGAGCTTTTTTTATCCATTTCTGCTTAATTGGGATTGGGAGGGAGCGAAAGACATAAATTATTTTTGGGAGAACAAACATTCTGTAGGATTCAATCTTTCCAATCCAGGACAGGTCAACTTTAGAGATGTGTGCCAGGTCATTTTGGATAGTTTTATTTAAGGTTGCAAGGTTAGTGTCTATCAGAGTCGAGGTGTGGGCAGTGATTTGAATACCTAAATAGTCCAATGTTTTGTTATCCCAAGTTAGGTTGTGTTCTTTTTTAAGTGTGGAAATGGTTTTGAGATCCAGATTAAAGTGCAGTACTTGGGTTTTATTAAGGTTAATTTTATATGAGGAGACTGCTGAGAATTCCCGAATAGTTAGAAGCAAGTTCCTGAGAGAGTTAATGGGATCTGAAAGAGTGAGAATAACGTCATCAGCGAATAGGCTGACTTTGTATTCTTTGGCCTTAGTGTGGATACCTCTTATATGTTGGTTCATTCGGATTTTTTCTGCCAGGGGCTCGATATATAAGTCAAATAGTGAGGGGGATAGTGGGCATCCCTGTCTTGTTCCATTTGATAAGGGAAATGTGTCTGAGAGCGTGTTGTTGATCAAAATATTTGCTGTTGGATTGGCGTATAATGCTTTAATAATGTGGAGAATATTGCCTTTGAAGCCAAACTTCTCCATTGTGGCAAAAAGGTAACCCCAATGGACTCTGTCGAACGCTTTTTCAGCGTCGACAGAGACCACAACTGCTGGGATCTTATCTTTCTCTATGTGGGATAGTAAATTGATAGTTCTTCGAGTGGCGTCAGCCGAGCCTCTATTTTGGATGAAGCCTACTTGGTCACTGTGTATAAGCTTGGGGATACGTTTTTGTATTCTAGTGTTGATCGTCTTCTGAATTAAGTAGGGAAATGGGTCTAAAGTTTGCTACATCTTCTGGGTCACCTTTATTTTTTGGGATAACTGTAATAGTAGCTTGAAGGGTTTCTTTAGAAACATGTGCATTAGGGTTGGTAAGTGAGTTTAATAGCTTAGTTAGATAAGGTGCTAAAATTTCTTGATATGCAGAATAATATTCGTTTTGTAGGCCGTCGGGCCCAGGGGATTTAAGTTTTTTTAGGGATTTGATTGTGTCTAGTATTTCTTCTACGGTAAATGGGGAGTTCAAGTCCTCAAGATCTTCTTTGGAGAGGGAGGGAAGGTCCATCGTGTTGAGGAAGGTAGTGATTTTGGATTGGGAAGCTATATGTTCTGAGTGAGATTGTTGTAGGTTGTATAGACACTTGTAGAAATCGGCGAAGGTGTCCGAGATTGTTTGGGACATGTTTTCTAGGATGTTATTCTTATTTTTAATTTGGGAAATATTAGTTTTGGATCTACGAACTTTTATGAGTTTCGCAAATAGCTTGGAGGGCTTATTTGAGCAATTATAAAAATTTGATTTATTTAGACGAGAAATTTTATCGTAGTCAGAGACCAACAAGGACTTAAGCTCCATTCTTAATTTGAGGATTTCTTTCATGGTTAAGTCGTTGGGATGGTCAGCTACAGATAATTCTAGTTCTCTAATTTTATGGATTATGTTGTTCGTGGCCAAGAGCAAAGATTTTTTATGTCTGGAATTAAGTTGTATTAAGGTCCCTCTTATCACAGATTTGTGAGCGGACCAGATAGTTGAGATTGGAGTTTCTTTGAGGTCGTTTTCGCTAAAATATAGTTTTAATGTTTGTTCTATTTCTGTTTTGAAATGTGGGTGGGAGAAGAGAAAGGAGTTTGCTCTCCATACGTTTCTACGACTTGGAGGGGAACCTTGTAGGTTACAAATAGGACTGGCGAATGATCTGACCAAGATTTCGGGAGGATTTTGACTGATTTAATGCATCGAAGGGAGGAGATATCAGTGAGGATTAGGTCGATACGTGACAGGGATTTGTGGACGTTGGAGAAGTGAGTATATTCGATTGAGGAGGAATTTATACATCTAAAAGCATCGTATAGCTCCTCTTTTTTTAGTAGTGGATCTAGTTGGGTGTTTTGATTGCTGCTCTTGTTGGAGGAGTCAAGATTACTGTTTGGGACTGCGTTGAAGTCTCCGAAGATATACAAGATACCTTCTTGCTTCTCTCGTATAATTCGTAAAAGTTTTTTTAGGAATGAAATTTGGCCAGAGTTTGGGGCATAGATATTAACTAATGTATGTGTGACATTGTCTAACTGGCATACGAGGATTATATATCTTCCCTCTGTGTCGTGTAATTAGTTCTTTTTTTTTCGAATTTAATCGTTTCTTTAATTAATTTAGCTACACCTGCTTTCTCTTTTTTTGTTTGATGATAGAAAAATGTGGGTGTAGGTGGGGTTTGAAAATTTTGGTTGATTATCTGCGCTGAATCTAGTTTCCTGCAATCCAGCAACGTCTATGTTAAGTTTTTTTTAGCTCCTTCCATATATAAAACCGTTTTTGTGGCGAGTTGAGGCCGTTTGTGTTTAGTGATAAGAAGTTGTGGGTCATAGTAATTGTTGTAGTAATTTGATAAGTTGAGTAGATAGGACTCTACAGGGGAGGAGTGGGTTAGGGGAAAGCGAGGAAATGTGAGGTTATGTAAGAAAACCTGTCAACGGGGGGGGGAGGGTTGGGGATGGGGGAAGTAAGCTTAAGTAAACAAGTAGACGTCACTCAGTGACGTGTCAAGAAAGCATTCAGAGGAAGGGTTCTGCGGAACCGATGTTGTTCTTCCTTGAGGCTAATGTTTTGGCCAGAGTGCCAATTTACGACTGTATGTCAGAGTTTTTGTAGTTGGAGAGGGTTTCAACCCGAGCCTCTGACGTATGTACATCCCCGCCGCTCTGTTATGCCTCCAGCACGCATGCGCAGTGCGGGGCTTGAAGCTAACAGAGTGGCGCGGGTGTACATACGTGACCCCCAAGCCGGAAATGACACGATTCGCGTCATACAGCCGCACTGCAGCCCCGCCGACACAGAGGAGAGTGGGGAGGTGCACATTTGAATCACCATTCAAGATCACGCCTATTAAGGCGTGATATTATGAAGAGGGAGAGCCTGCCTGGGTGACTATGAATACAGTAGCCACTCATTAACATACCTAATGAGTGAGTTTAATAACGTTTATCTACATTTTCACTAGATGCATTTATGACCAAAAAGGAGTGTAGGATAAGTGATAATATGCTCTAGGGACATCTTTTAATAGCTTATGAGGCGTTTTTGGGGTGAAAGGATCCCTTTAATAAAACCTACTTGATTCTGATTAATGAGGATAGGGAGAATCCATTGTATCCTGTTGGTGATTAGTTTTGAGAATATTTTGATATCAGTATTAATGAGAGATGTTGGTCTGTAGTTTGCTACTTGTAATAGATTTCCTTTATTCTTTGGTAGTATTATTAAATTGGATTTAAGCATTTCCTTTGGGATTTGGTTAACTAGTTTAGTTAGGTACGCAGATAGAATTTGTTCAAAGGCTTTATATCATTCATTATATAGGCCATCTGGGCCAGGCAAATTTTAATTTTTGATTTTTGAACTATGGATGATATCTCGCTATGTATAAAAGATGAATTTAATGATTGCAAGTCTACTGAGAAAACGTCTGGAGGAGCAATTTTGGGACAAGAAGTTTTCTGTTATCTCTGATGCTTGTTGGGTGTTTATGTTATCTTTTAGATTACACAGTTCTTAAAGAAGAAAACAATGGATTCAGATGTTTCTTCAGTTGCTTACAAAGTTTTGCTTCCTTATTGCTAACCACTGGAAAATTTTCCATGTTCCGGTTTTCAGTTTCGCTCCCCTTCTTCCAAGAGCCAAAACTTTTTTTCCGTTTTCTGTCAATACAGACATATGAGACCTTGTTTTTTGTGGGATGAGTTGTACTTTCAGATGAAATCATTTATTTTACTATGTAGTGTACAGGAAAATGGGGAAAGAAATTCAAAGTAGGTGAAATTGTAAAAAAAAAGTGCAATTACACATTTGTTTTTCAGGCTTTTTGTTCACCATGCTCACTATATAGTAAAACTGACGTGTTGGTATGATGCCTCAGGGCGGTACGGGTTTGTAAATACCAAGCATGTATACTTTTACTGTTATCTAAGTGGTGAAAAAAAATTCAGAAGTCTTTAAAGAAAAAAAAACTTTATTTATTTTCATTATTTTACCTGGCCCACTAGAGGGCCTCAGTGCCGCACATTGTGATTTCTTTTCTTGTCTTCAGATTAGCTTCAGGTGACCTCATTGGTTCATCAGCAGCAGGAAGTGATTCAGGACAGCTTCCAGGGTCATCACAGGACCCTTGGTTGTTCAGGTAAAGCATGCAGGTCTCGTGATCACATTTTGGGACCTCCAATAATGGCAGTGAACAAAGCGATTCACTACGCTGGGCTTTGGAATGCGCTGTCAGTGACTGACAGGGTGATCCAAAAGTTTAACTGCAATGATCAGATCTGCACTGTTACATACACATCTCAGCTGATGATATCTGCTGAGATGTAGGAGAAAGCTTGCATAAAAGGGTGGGAGGTGACCTATGATGCACATGTGCATCATAGGTCGTGAGGTTAATAGTCAGGATCATTGTCTTTACCCTATGTTATTTGACTTTCAGCATCCTAAATTTCAGTTAAAGTTTGTTGGTGGAATGGTAGAATTTTGTTCTGGTTGTTTAAATGGATCCTGTCACCCCCAAAGTGCCTCCTAAGCAATCCAAACATGTCCCTGCAGCATCCCTTCACTAATCCCACACTGCTTTTTGCTCAGAAAAGCATCTTGTAAAAGTGTAGAAAAATGTTGTATAACTTACTCATTAGTGATGATAATGAGCTGGGACTATATTCTTTAGTCCCTAAGACAGGCCATATTGGTCCTAATATCACGTCTTAATAGGCGTGATCTTCAATGCATATTGAATTCAGCGCCTCCCAGCTCTCCTGGGCACTGCCGGGGCTGTAATGACGCGAATCGCGTCTATCCCGGCATCGGGTGATGTCAGTACGGTGCTTGAAGACTGCAGAGCGGCGCGGGTGTACTGACGTCACCCGATGACGGAAATGACGCGATTCATGTCATTACAGCCCCATATTAGGACAAAGATGGCCCGCCTTAGGGGCTAAAGAATATAGCCCCAGCTAATTGACATCGCTACGTTTTTCTACACTTTTACAGGATGCTTTTCAGAGACAAAAGGAGTGTGAGATTAGTGATAATATGCTGCAGGGACGTGTTTTGATAGCTTAGGAGGCGTTTTGGGGGTGACAGGACCCTTTTAAAGCATTTTTTTATATTCTTGTGTTAGTAATGACCTTAGCTCCATTCTTAGCGTTAAGATTTCAGAGAGATTCGTGATGGAGGGGCTTTGAGTTTGATCAGCCTGTTTAATTTTTTCAGGGACAGATTTGATTTTTTCTCTGTTCTTTTTGTTCTCCCTACTTTAAATCTGAATGAAAACTCCGCTAATAACTTTTTACACAGAGAATATATGGAGATATCCTATGTATTGTTTTCTTTGAAGTAGTTTTCAAGGACCTTTTCAATTACTATATTTTGGGTGATGAATTAAGTAAGGCCATCTTTATATTACAATTTTGAGGCATCCGAGTGTATCCATGTTAAATCGGATACACTCGGATGCGATTTTGCCTCCCTTGTATCCCTATGGGGCTCGGATTGTGCATAAATCGGATGGCAAAAAGGACACATCTGAGCACAATCCGTGCCCCATAGCAATACATGGGAGGCAAAATCGGATCCAAGTGTATCCGCTTTGACACGGATACACTCGGAAACTCCAAAATCGTGGTGTGAATCCGGCCTTAGAATTACATCTCCATATTTTTTCACTTTTGTTGAGAGCACCGCATTGAATTTCAAAGCTGACAGGTGAATGGATGGACCATTTTCTGAGGCCTATATCTACTGATTAAAATTTACTAAGTGTAAATATTGTGGTCAAAACCAAATCTATTATAGAAAAAGACTCATGTCTGTAAGAGTAGCACGTGTACTCCCTGGACGAGGTATTTAGGCACCAAAATCTGTAATATAATTCTTCCCTTTCTAACCATTTATCCAGTGTCAACAACTGATGTCTGTTTTCGGGAGGAAGAGTCAGGTCTCCCATTTGGTACCACATTAAAATCCCCAAACAGGATCAAATCCCCATCTGATAATTTCTTACAATATTCATCAGTTTGCTAAAAAATTATACAGAACTAAAGATGAGTGAACAACTCAGGGATTGAGTTGCGTTTCCCAAATGCCAGATGTTTGTCGAATTGTTCAATGAACAATTTGTCGAACACCCTGAACACCATTAAAATCAATAGCAGGAAACATTAAAGGGAACCTATCAGGTGGTTTATGCTCCTCCAGCTATCACTGTCTGTAGCTTGCGCTTCATAATACTATTCTAATCATCCCTGTCTGAGCTCATAGTGTAATGTGAAAGGTCAAAAAAAGCATTTATTCACTTACATTTCAGTCTACACCTTGGAAGAGGAAGATTGCCTGGCAGGATAATAGTTAACTCACTATTAACTTGCATGGCTAAAGGACCTGTGTGATGTAACGATCATGTGACAATAGTGGGCGGAGCTAAGCGAGCAAACTCATATTATGTTATAGGGACTTAGCTCCGCCTATTGTAGTCACATGTTTATGACATCACATCAGGTCTCCCAACATGTTCTAATATAAGGCTGAAATATCAACTATTAACCTGCCAAACAGTCTCCATCCTCCAAGCTGGAGACTGACTGCCTCATTACATAAGAAAATGTAAGGGTATAAATGCTTTTCTTTCACCCTTAACATTACGCTATGAGGTCAGACAGGGATGATTAGACTGGTGTTATAAAGCTACAGCTACAGACAGTGATAGCTGGGGGGCATAAACTAGCTGACAGGTTCCCTTTAAATGCATAGAAAACATCTTAAAAGGTGTGCAAAAGCTGCCAAACACACATAGACACACACAGATCATCTTACCTGTCTCTAGCTACTTGCTTGCTTCCAGATTCGCTCTCCCACACTCCCTCTCACTCACTTTTGGTCCTGTCCATTAACCTTTCTGTTTATTCATGAAAAGAGAACATTGCTGGGCACCAAAACACTGCACCACTTTTTCAGCCCAAGCGGCCAACTTTTAGGTTAGGTAGTAATCACTTGTATAGAACCTGGGGACTGGTGTTGCATGCTAGGGTGAGCCTTAAATGCATTACTTATTAATGAAGAAATGAAAAGCGGCACTCACCAGTGGTGGTTTTCAGCTCCAATTATTTATTCATCCTCAAGGACTGACATGTGTGCAGAGAGAGGGAGTAGGAGGCGTTGGACAACGGCACGCCATTTCGTGATAATACCGCTTCCACAGATCCCATGGAAGCGGTAATGCCGTGAAATGGGGTGCCATCATCCTCCGCCTCCTTCTCTCCCTCCCCGCGCACATGTCATTCTTGAGGATGAGTAAATAGTTGGAGCTGAAAACCACCACCGGTGAGTGCCGCTTTTCATATCTTTATTAATAAGTTTCTGTATATTCAGTTTCCTGATTCCACAACAACCAATCACAGATGCTCCTGTTCTGTGAGAGTGTCTGTGATTGGCTGTTGCGATTAGACTGCATTTTTTAGTGTATGGCAACTAACCTGATGTCATATGGTGTAAAATAAATAAATAATGGGAAAAAAATGCGTAGGGCTCCACTGCATTTTTCAGTCTCAGCACAGATAGAGCAGACAGCTATGAGGGGCCACCCTTAGCTGCCTATTTTTACCTTGGCTGGCAAAAAAATAGATAGGGCTACACATTATTTTTAATCACCAGCCAAGGTAAAATTATGCAGTTGAGGGCTGGTATTCTTAGCTGGGTGAGATTCCATTATTTTAGGGCCCCTCATGCTAAAGAATAGCAGCCCACAGCCACCCCTGAAAATGGCGCATTCGTCGCAGTGCAATTTTCAGGATCTTTACCCTACTTTTTTAATTAAAAATAAAAACACAGAGACATTTCAGGATGCCATCTTTATTAATGGCTCCACCATCATACCCCTCCTCTGTGATGTCTTTTTGAATGGATGCTGTTATTAAGATTACAGTATCTTCATCACAACCTCCAGTCACTGAATGAACCAATTTCGAGCTCTGGTTAGGATGTGCAGTGACTTACCTGCGATCACCATTTAGGAAAACCACGATGCTTGCCTGAACAGTGAGCTCAGATACCCTCAGCAAGTCACCTTACATCCGTGCTAGTGTTTGCTGATCTAGTCACCATAGTAACCAGGTCAGGTGACCAGACCATCTGACGCGATTACTATGGTGATAAAATCAGCTTACCACACACATCACTCTAGCGCGGTCAACTGATCTGATCACCATAGCAATTGTGTCACGATCAGCAGACTCAATCTGGTCACGTGATACGATTGTTATGGTGACCAAATCAGCTGACCATACGTGATGTACGCAGTCAGCTGATCTTGTCACCATAGCAATCATGTCAGCTGATCTGGTAACCTGACTTAGTTACTATGATGGTGACCAGATCAGATGACTGTGCATGTCATGCTCTGTTACCTCCAGGTGATCTGGTCACCATAACAAGTCATCACATGGCCAAACCGGGTCAGTGGATCATGATGCATTGCTATGGTGACCAGATCACCCCGAAGATTGCAGAGTGTGATGTCCATGGTCATCTGATCTGGTCAACTTAGCAATGCGTCATGATTTCTATGGCGACCAGATCAGGCTACCAAGCACGTTACTCTCTGTGACCTCCAGTCCCAGTGTGCGGGGACTCATTGAGGTCTCATGAGGACACCGTTCAGGTAAGCATGGAAGTGCTGATCATAGTGGGTAACATGCTTACCTCACCAGCTCTTGGGTGACCTCAGGAGTCACCGTACACTGGGCTGCTTTCTTCAGTACAGCAACCATTCAAGAAGACATCGCAGAGGATCCATAAAGATGGCATCCCTAAATGTCTCTGTGTTTTTATTACTAATTTAAAAAAATTCTATAAGTGGTGTCTTCTTTACTATGTAATTGAATTTCTTAATGGCTGGGTCTAACCTGGCCTGACATTAAGAATTTTTGGCATAATGCCAGCTGGCAATACAAAGCTGGCATTACGAGAGTGGGGAGGGTTTAATAAAGTTGGAGTCACTAAGTGTCTCTGTGTTTTTGTTTTTTTGTATAAAATATTTTTTCTCTCTGTTGTGTCTTTTTTTTACTATTTATTTGAGATTCTTAATGGCAGGGTCTAACCTGGCATGACATTAAGAATTTTGGGCATAATGCCAGCTGGCAATACAAACTTGGTATTAACCCATTACCCAGCATGCCACCCCCACCAAGGCCACAGGATGAACTGGGTAAAGCATCTGGAAATGGGGATACGATGAATGCACCATTTTCAATGGTGGCTGTGGGCTGCTATTCTTTAGCATAAGGGGATCTAGAATAATGGGCTCTCACCCCGCTGAGAATACCAGCTCTCAGCTGCGTAGTTTTACCTTGGCTAGCAATTAAAAATAGGGTGGAGCCATACGCTTTTTTTTGTCAGGTAAAAATAGGCAGCTGAGGATGGCAGCTTGCAGCTGTCAGCTTTAGGGGCCTTTCACAGTTGCGTTTTTTTCCTGATCTGGAAGATTAGAAAAAACCTGATTCTTACAGGATTCATTTTTTTGCCCATTCACTTTAATGATTTCAGGTAGAATCTTGTTGCTACAGGTTTTTTCCTGAAATCATTAAAGTGAATGGGCAAAAAAATGAATCCTGTAAGAATCAATTTTTTTCCTGATCTTCCAGATCAGGAAAAAAACGCAAGTGTGAAAGGCCCCTTATCTGTGCTGAGAATGAAAAATACAGCGGAGCCCAATGCATTTTTCTCATTATTTTACACCCTATGAAGTCAGGTTGGTTGCCATACACTACACGTGTAAGACAACCAAGCAAAGAAACCATCCACATTGTGAAAATGCAGTCTAATTGCAACAGCCAATCATAGGGTACCTTTACACGCGGCAACTTTTCTAGGACTTTCACTGTCAACTTACTGGTTGCAGTGAAATCATGGACACATTGTTCTATCTTGTTGCTGTGTACAAATGGAACAATGTGTCCGTGATTTCACTGCAACCAGTAAGTTGCCAGTGAAATTCCTAGAAAAGTTGCCGCGTGTAAAGGTACCTTTAGAGAATCTCACAGAGCATCAGCATCTGTGATTGGCTGTTGTGAAGTCATTGAAGTGAATATGCAGAAATGTTAATATGCGGGACTGGACGTGAGTGAAAGGAAGCACAGTAGAGTGGACCCGGAAGCAAGCAAGCAGCGAAAGATAGATAAGATGATCTGTGTTTTGTCTGTCTGTGTATGTATATGTAGGATAACGTAGAACAAAAACATTAGTGCATTTGCACTAATGCTTCTGTCCTAGTTAAGCTACACACACATCCAAGCAATTACTGAGCAAAACCTGAATTTCTGACTTTTCAGAAAAAAGTTCGAGGTAAAATTGGCGAACATGTTCGAGCAAAGTTTGCTCATCTTTATGCTGAACCTACCTGCTTCATCTGGTATTTCCAGTATTAATTTGAAATAAGCTGTATTTTGTATTAAAATGATCACTCCATCTTTTCTCTTTTCGTTAGATGAGAGATATTTATGAGGGAAATTTCTATTGTTAAACGTAGGTAGATTTATGGAGAACAATTTAGTTTCCTGTAATCCAATTATGTTGGCATGGGATTCATTCACTTGTTTCAAGGCCATGAATAGTTTCTGTGGGCTATTTAGGCCTTTGACATTATAAGTCATAAAATGTAACATCTTTTGAAGGTGTGAAAAGGTGAAGAGACCATTCTGAATGCCATAATATGTATGAAATGTACAAAATATTTTTAATAGAAGACTTGACCACTATGAGGTACCTGTAAGGAGAAAATGGATTTAAACATTCCTAAATCTACAAAGAAAAAGTACAACAGTAAATATAAGACTAACTGTCTCATAGTCCTTCAGGAAGATCTTGTAAAACCAATACTACAGATCGTCTCCAGGAGGGGTAGTTATACGACTTGTCCCGCATCATGACATCTAGTAGAATGAGATAGGGTTACTTGGCAATCCAAAGGAGCAAGAAAAGTTAAAGTGAATCCTCTTTTTATTATATGGGTGGCTGGACCATATTTGATGGCATTTTTTACCATTTACCTCTTATGCCTCCCCTATCTCCTTATAGACTGTAAGCTTGCCAGCCGGGCCCTCACTCTTGTTGGTATCTGTTGAATTGTTTAGTCTGTAATGTCTGATATTGTTTTTACATGTCACCTCTAAATTGTAAAACGGGTGTTGGTGCTTTGTAATAAAAAAATTGTTAATATTTTTATTATTATTATTATAATTATTATAAGGGGTTAAAGGGAACCAACCACCCCAAATGACCCCCCCGGACTGTTAATATGTGTCCCTACACCCAGCACACACATTTGGGGCAATCGTTTTTGCTAAAAAAACTGTTTAGTAGAAGCTAAGATACATGTTTATAAAGTTTAATAAATCACGACGGATAGGTGTTACCTAGCTTTGTCCACGTGCAGTGTTCGTGCCTGTGATCCTCCTCTCCCCCCTCCCTTCTCACATTCTAAGAGCCTGGCCGCGTCATGAAAGGGGCGGGGCTAAATCGTGGCGAGCCTCGCCCCCTTTCATGACGCGATTTAGCCACGCCCCTTTCATGACGCGGCCAAGCTCTTAGAAATTGAGAGGGGAGGGGGAGAGGAGGATCACAGGCTCGAACACTGCACGTGGACAAAGCTAGGTAACACCCATCCGTCGTGATTTATTAAACTTTGTAAACATATATCTTAGCTTCTACTAAACAGTTATTTTAGCAAAAACGATTGCCCCAAATGTGTGTGCTGGGTGTAGGGACACATATTAACAGTCCGGGGGGGTCATTTGGGGTGGTTGGTTCCCTTTAAATATGTTGATGATTATATTATTGAAAAAAAATCAAACTATATTCATGACACTATTCGATATCTTTGAGGTTTCGATATGCACATTCTGAACAATCATGGAGTAAATGACCGCACTTTAATGATAATTATTAAGAAGAGAGTGACCTACCGCTGTTTATAATTCAACAGCACCATGGAATTGACTAGTGCTGCAGCATATTTTATTAATAGCTGGAATTCAAGCAGTTCAAAGGGACAAAACCATGAAGTCCCTTTGAGTAACACTATAAATTGTGTCTTACTTCAGATAAAAAGCCTTTGTGCCGCAAGTCGTGACCAGAAATATCTATAGAACCTCTATTTTGTTAATAAACAGGAACTAATCAAAGATTTTGAAAGGTGAATGATTAATTTTTCTATGTAATGTCTGCACTTGAAACTATACACCTGTAAATGGAGTAATGCCTGTATTAGCAAGCCGTGACAACACTCATATTTATATAAGCCTAGGGGGCTTGAATATGCATTAAAGGGATCTCTTGACTTGCAAGCCTGCTTCTAACAATTGACACAACCTCTCACACAAGAGATCTGATTAATAAGCAAAAGTTGGCTGTCACTGATTGTCAGTGGACCGATGCCAACTGATATGTTGTAGCATGCTCCATCGACCACTGTTTATATGGATATATACATATGGATGTATGCTCACATACCTCAACCATTGCTTCATATTCATGAGATTCAAAATGGTTGTTACCTATGGTTAAAATGTAGAAACATGAGGCAACAATGATAATTAATATTAGCTAATAGGTTTAGCTTATTTATATGGAAAAGACCACCAAGCATTACATTTAGGGAACAAAATAATGCAATATGTGAGGTTAAATGTAGGCTTTTAATTAAAAATAAGGGACACTGTGGATCTGAGAAGACAGGTGTCTCCATTTTTTTAGCCCTCAATCCTTTATTTTGGCTGCCATCATGGCCATCATGTACCACAATATACTAAATTCACTGCTCTTACTAGTATAGCTGCACTGTTCAGACACATTTGCAACCCATTCATTTACCACTAACACTAGAGATGAGTTGATATGCCAAGATTTGCAAATATATGTAAAGTGCTATGGAATTAATAGCACTATATAATTTAATAAATAAATTGGCCTATATATATTTGATTTAGCTAAATTTAATGGTATTTTCAATTAAGTCATTCTCCATTAATTGAATGTTCACTGTTATGCTATGGTGTAGCTTTAGACCTCAAAGTATAATGAACGTAGCTTGTTAAAAAAAAAACAAATGCTCATTTCTCTGTTAACCTGTTGCAGCCCCTGCTTCCTCTGGTGCTGCATGTCCAGTCCTCAGAGCTTCTTTACACATATACTGGCTGTGTCTAATAGATAAAATAGGGCCTTTGACCATGAACAAGCTTCCGAGGTTGCAGTGTATCATGATGTCATGACGTTATAACAAGCTGTGTCATCTGAGGACTGGTTGCAACTGGAAGTCCTGTTCTAGAGAGAATGATAGAAGGAGCGATGTTAGAATGCGTCGCTAGTTAACACAAGATCAAGCCTTCATAGAATTACCTTAAGTTTATTACACAAAGCTGCAAGGTGCGACCACAACGCGTTTCGACACACAAATCGGTGTCTTTCTCAAGTGATCCACTTGAAAAAGACGCCGATTTGTGAGTCGAAACGCGTTGTGGTCGCACCTTGCAGCTTTGTGTAATAAACTTAAGGTAATTCTATGAAGGCTTGATCTTGTGTTAACTAGCGACGCATTCTAACATCGCTCCTTCTATCATTCATACCTATTCTCCCTTCGGGGAGCGCAGTGTAGCGAGCAGCTTGGGCAAGTCCATAGGACCTGGCAGTACATCATCCAAACTCCACCTGTGTTCATCACATGATCAGCCAGCTCTGAGGAGACAAGGAAGTGATTTCCACTAACTCAAGGAGCGTAAAATATCTTCTCTTCACACAGAGGTCTGATGATCATCAACTTTATGGACCCTATCTCCCTATACGCTTAATCTGGTTGTGCGGATTCATGCACAAGCTGGAAAGGTTAGTGTTCATTTAATAGAACCACATTGTGGTGAAATTTAGTGGTGTGGCGCAACAGTGCTGTTTGTTTCTGTTTCATATGTTCTAGAGAGAAGACACACGTGAGCAACTGTAGAAAGAAAGGACGCCGAGGACCAGACGGAAGGGGGCATTAATGTTTTCAGGTGTGCTAAGACAGGTGAGGCGTAAGTTGAGTATTATTTACTTTTTTAACCTTTTGCTGGCCCTCTATAGTGCAGCAAAGTTGTTTCGGCAGCCAGCTGACTTTTTATTTACGTTGCATGGAGTGAATAACAAAAAAAATCCAGTATTTTAGAGAATAAGGATATTTGTAAAATTTAATTTACTCAAATAAATCTTTCTCTAACTAAAAACATACTTGTCAATTCAGCTAGATTTATATAGCAACCCTGTTTTAAACTCCCATAACTTGATAGTATATGAGATAAACAGGCTTTGTGGCATTTTGGCACTGTTGTTACTATGTGTTTGTGTTATATAGTCACGCATTGAGCACTCTGGCTTCCTGCTTCCGGTTCGTGGAAATCAGGTTCCAGTCTGTGGTATGCACGCCGGCGCATGCGCAATGCGCATATCATGGTAGAGACCGCGCGTGACTATATAACACAAACACATAGTAGCAACAGTGCCACAACGGCACAGAGCCCTGCATAACCGAAGGTAACACCTAAAACACTGTTGTAGTTATTTAGCCTATGAGAATCATGATATGACTATCACTAACCCCAACATTTAAATTTTAGGTCACTACCTTTTTATCGAACAACAAAATGTTATCCTATGCCTAACAGGTAACTGCACATTATGATACTCACTGACGCCTGAGCTATAAGTTGAAAAACATATATTGTACATACTGCCTTATTATGATTTTATCTCCTAATAGTGAAGCTTGTATCCACCATATTGCAGTAAGCCTAGTTGTGACCATATAACCCCAGCTCTGGTTATCTAAAGGTACCTTTACACGCCGCAACTGCGGTGAGAAGTCTGACAGGCAATCAGTGCCCCGTCACCATCGGCGTGAAATTGCTATGAAATTGCGGCGTGTAATTGGGGAATCTTGCGGCAACCAAAAAAGTTGCGCCTGGTTCTGATTTCACTGCACTGCTCCAAAACCAGAGGCAATCATAAAGGAAAAATTCCCTGCTTTTCGTGTGTGAAGGGGCAATAGGGATGGAATCAGTGTCGCTTAATGATTTCCCGGAGGCGTGCCACAGCGTGCTGGACACCGCACCCCGTCAGCGATGATTGGTGGTGGGTACTGTGTTTCCATTGGCTGTCCCTTCACAGGGCGCCATATTTGAACAGCTGTTCATTCACACTACACAATGGCAATGGCGTCATGTATTAGCCAGCCTTCCTGCGCAGGCTGGCCAATCATGACACTATTGCGTTGTCTAATCAGCGTGTTTGGGGCAGGGAATACACCAGTCTATCACACCTATGTTCTTGTGGCGCTAACCATGTACGCCCACATTCCTTTGGGGATTGCGGCGTGTGAAGCGGCGATGGGAGTCTACCGGATGTTTCCCGCAGTTTGTGTGGGAACTTCCGGGGAGACAAGTCACCTTAGGTTGAGGGCGAAATTGCGGCATCTAAAAGAGCCTTCCGCGTTCGGAGGCAACCATGCACACGCACGTTAGGTTGCCTCCGATCGCCGCCAAAAGTTGTGGCGTGTAAAGGTACCTTAACAGGTATCTCATCCCATTTGACTAGCCTTATCCAGCTTGTTTGGCCACCACTAATACCCCTTTCTTCGACCTTAAACAGGCTACATTATTGCCACCTAACACAAGGTGATCACTTCCCCAATTGCATTAAGAGCTCAGACAACATACACGGGTATCATTCTTATTCACATTTACACCAGGGTAATATGCCATATCTTGAAACGTTTGCTACTAGACACACTCCGATAGATGTTACCTTCTGCTATCTACTAGTTACCTACTACATAGGGTCTGATAGTCTCTGCACCTCTATCTACCTCCATCAACTACGAATAATTTAGTTTTCATTATACTACTATGTAAATTGTTTTTAATTGCGAAAGTTTCCCCATTGGGAGCGCTGTATATATTAGTCTTTCTTGTTGTGTTTTTCCTTAATGATTTTCTCATAGACATTATTTTAATTTATATCACATGTGTGCTATTTTCACTGATTCTTTTCCATTTTATTTTGTTGTATTTTTCATGTATGGACCCAGTCTGTAAGACCCCCAGATGAAAACCCATGATAGGGTTGAAACATCAGGCAAAAGACTTGTATTCTGTTGTATGAGAAACACCTTTTCCTTTTTTCACAATTAAAAGGACACATAGAGAATATTTCAAACTTCCTCTACTTTAGTGCCAGATCTTGTGTTAGGCTAGGGTCACATTATTGTTAACCAGGGGTTGGGTTAAAAACAGGTTTTAGCAGCCTAAACATGGTGCTAACGCCATGGTAGCGCCGCATTAATGCTGCCAATGTTACCCTATGGTGACATGGCCCCTAGTGCGGCTCAAACGCCGGCATCTGAGTGAAATCTTGTGCTTTTTCTTAACGCAAGGAAAGACACTTTCAACAGCGTTTTTTCTTGCATAAGGAAAAAGCGCAATATTTCACTCAGAGGCCGGCATTTGAGCTGTGCTAGGGGCCGCGTCACATAGGTAAGCATTGCAGTGTTAACGTGGTACTACCATGGTGGTAGCACTGCGTTTAAGATGCAAAAGCCTATGTTTTTAATGCAACACCTGGTTAACGTTAGTGTGACCCTAGCCTTACAGAGTATTTCTTTCTAGGCTAGGGTCACACTTGGTCAGCCCTGACAAGTGCTAAGTTACAAATTTTCATCTGCATGCATAGCGTTAATGCTATGCACTGCCAGAGAATGCAGCTATACTTCTGCGAGTCGGGACGAGACTCGGAAGAGGCTGGAGCAGTGACCCTGAACGGCCTCTCCTTGTCTGGACGGGGCTGTCAGCTGATTGTAGTTTTGTGCAGCTCCACACTCCCCGTCCAGACAGGGAGAAGCCGTTCAAGGTTACTGCTCCAACCTCTTCGAGTCTCGTCCGCCAGACTCGCATGTAAGTAGCAGAGTGTGTCCGAGTCCTAAGGAATCTCATTCACTTTGCTGGCACTGGAAAATTCTTCATGTTTTGTGACAAAGCTGTGTGGAAAAATGTGACTAAATGTATGTTTGCAGGTACCTTAAGTTTTATCTTTGTCTTTTCTAATAGAAATCATGTTTTTAAGAACCTTCTGAAAAATCATGTTTTCTTTATATTCCTGTAGATATATATGTACATACGTGTCAAAAATTTCACTGCAGCACTCCTTGGAGTATTCAGTTTTAGTAGTCCTTTATTCTAGCTTCAGATGGACAGATGGACAGGAGATGGTCACGTATCGGGCACACACGCCCTTTGTCAAGCCTCCAAGGAGTGCTGCAGTGAAATTTTTGACACGTGTGTATAGAAAGGCTGTGAAGCCAAGCTGCTCTGCACCCTGACGGTGTCGCTGCTCAAAAGGTTCACTTTATTATTATAATATGTACATATGTACTGTAGATATACGGTACATATACATAGACTTACCACAATTTCATCTTGATTTTATGTATTGTAAAACAGGAAGATTGGATGATGTGTTTGGAATGGTTGCTCTGGGTGTATAGGATGTGATTAGTGAATATATGTATGACAATTTGCTCTTGGATATTCAGCATCTCCTGTAAGGAAAAAAGGAGTTTTTCTACTTAATAAGACAAAATATAATTGAATTCATTAGAATTAATGAGTCTGACTAATTCTAGTACAGAGATCATACTGACCTTACAAATGAATAGCAAATTATTTATATATTAGCAAAAGATGGTGAGAATAGGTCAGTCTTATAACTGGATGAAATAAAAATGATTAAATAAAGAATAAATTATGACATAACAAAAATTATGCTACTGTTAAACTGAATTCTTGTAAGTCACTAGAACATTTTGTATATGTATTTAGCTATTGTTTTAAATCGTTTATGGTTTAGGTGTGGAACAGAAGCATATAATGCATTAATATCACAAGCTAACCATTTCCATTCCTTCTTCCATTTTAGTTGATGAATCACTTTCCGAACCTTTTGACGTTCTTAATATATTTTGGTGTTCTCCTTGCAAATGGTGTTAAGCTAATGTCCAACCAGATGGATAATGTCTCCAATAAAGACCAATACTGTAAATAATTGATCTAAAATGTGCAGGGAATAGATTTTTTTGTGTTTACGGTAAAGCATGGAATATTGGACACTAGTGATGCCAGGATTATATATGCTCAATCTGTTTTTCATTTGATACCTAGTGACAAGTTTTTCTTGTAAAATGCTGTGTAAAGAACCTTTAAAGGCATCAGAAGGGTTTCCCTGCAATATGCAGAACACTTTGTCATCATTGAGCATTGTCAGGATTTCTGTCTGACACAGTATAATGTAGCTACAGTATAATGTTCAGCACTGTGATCGAACCATGGATGCTTTAATTGCAATATAACAATTCTGATGGAATTTCCTGAAAGTCTTTTCTCTCTCTGCAATTATTTGATTAATTTTTAGCAGATTATGATCATATAAAATGTTCAATTCAGTTTCCACCATGTTGTAAAAATCTTCCAATTGCTTCTGATCTTGCATGTACATAACTAGATTTTTTAGTAGGAGTTTGCAAAGTGTCATCAACCAGAAGGAAGCCATTATAATTATGGGGTCAATTTAGACCTTGAATGGTTCAACAACATTAGTTCAAAACATCAAAATGCAACTGTGAATACTCATTAGTAATCTGTTCACACATTGCGTCTATTGACAAATCTGTAGCATGAGGTTCAGATTGTTAGTCTAATGACAGTTGTACAATTACAGTCGTTTAAGCAAGGATAGCTCTAATCTTCTATTTTTCCTTTATTAGACGTATTAAAAAACAGTGGACAGGACTGAAGGCTGGACGTGTTTCGGGGAGGCACCCCCTTAGTCCTCAGCTATCCTAGGAGGATATCTGTTTGTGCAAGTAACTATTACTGTGCAGAATTATTAGGCAACTTAATAAAAAACAACTACCGTATATACTCGCCCCAGTGGTAGTATACAGCAGCCCCAGTGGTAGTATACAGCAGCCCCAGTGGTAGTATACAGCAGCCCCAGAGGTAGTATACAGCAGCCCCAGAGGTATATACAGCCCAAGAGGAATATACAGCAGCCCTAGTGGTGTATACAGCAGCCCCAGAGGTATATACAGCAGCCCTTAGGTAGTACACAGCAGCCCCAGTGGTGTATACAGCAGCAGCCCCAGGGGTGTATACAGCAGCAGCCCCAGGGGTGTATACAGCAGCAGCCCCAGGGCTGTATACAGCAGCAGCCCCAGGGCTGTATACAGCAGCAGCCCCAGGAGTGTATACAGCAGCAGCCCCCAGAGGTATACAGGTCCCCCCATCATGATCCAGGGCCCCCCCCTTGCACGGCAAACCTGTAAAGTAAAATCATACTTATCACTGTCCTGTCGCGCCGTCCCACCGCTTGCCGACATCACGATCCCGGGCTTCATTCCGCGTCTTCCGGCTTCCGGCTTCCTGTGGTCGCGGGCAATGACGTCATTGTCCGTGACCACAGGAAGGCGGAAGACGCGGAATGAAGCCCGGGATCGTGATGTCGGCAAGCGGCGGGACAGCGCGACAGGACAGTGATAAGTATGATTTTACTTTACAGGTTTGCCGTGCAAGGGGGGGGCCCTGGATCATGATGGGGGGACCTGTATACCTCTGGGGGCTGCTGCTGTATACACTCCTGGGGCTGCTGCTGTATACAGCCCTGGGGCTGCTGCTGTATTCACCCCTGGGGCTGCTGCTGTATACAGCCCTGGGGCTGCTGCTGTATACACCCCTGGGGCTGCTGCTGTATACACCCCTGGGGCTGCTGCTGTATACACCACTGGGGCTGCTGTGTACTACCTAAGGGCTGCTGTATATACCTCTGGGGCTGCTGTATACACCACTAGGGCTGCTGTATATTCCTCTTGGGCTGTATATACCTCTGGGGCTGCTGTATACTACCTCTGGGGCTGCTGTATACTACCACTGGGGCTGCTGTATACTACCACTGGGGCTGCTGTATACTACCACTGGGGCTGCTGTATAGTACCACTGGGGCTGTATATACCTCTGGGGCTGCTGTATACTACCATTGGGGCTGCTGTATACACCTCTGGGGCTGCTGTATACTAACCACTAGGACTGCTGCTGTATATTCCACTGGGGCTGCTGTATATACCTCTGAGGCTGCTGTATACCACACTGCTGGGGGCTGTATACCTGTGCTGGGGTCCACCCTCGGCTTATACACGAGTCAATAGGTTTTCCCAGGTTTTGGGGGCAAAAGTAGGGGGGTCGGCTTATACACGGGTCAGCTTATACACGAGTATATACGGTATATTCCCATCTCACTTGTTTATTTTCACTAGGTAAACCAATATAACTGCACAAAATTTAGGAAAAAACATTTCTGACATGCAAAAACAAAACCCAAAAAAATTAGTGACCAAAATAGCCACCTTTCTTTATGATGACACGCAACAGCCTTCCATCCATAGATTCTGTTAGTTGCTTGATCTGTTTACGAACAACATTGCATGCAGCAGCCACAACAGCCTCCCAGAGACTTTTCCAAGAGGTGTACTGTTTTCCCTCCCTTTAGATCTCACATTTTAGGAGGGACCACAGGTTCTCTATGGGGTTCAGATCAGGTGCACAAGGGGCCATGTTATTATTTTTTCTTCTTTTAGACCTTTACTGGCCAACCACGCTGTGGAGTAGTTGGATGCATGTGTTGGAGCATTGTCCTGCATGAAAATCATGTTTTTCTTGAAAGATACCGACTTCTTCCTGCACCACTGCTTGAAGAAGTTGTCTCCCAGAAACTGGCAGTAAGTTCGGGAGTTTAGCTTCACTTCATCCTCAACCTGAAAAGGTCCCACGAGTTCATCTTTGATGATACCAGCTAATGCCAGTACCCCACTTCCCACTTGCTGGCATCTGAGTCGGAGTGAAACTCTCTGCCCTGTACTGATCCAGCCTCTGGCCCATCCATCTGGCTCATCAAGATTCACTCTCATTTCATCAGTCCATAAATCCTTTGAAAAATCAGTCTTAAGATATTTCCTAGTCCAGTCTTTACATTTTATCTTTTGTTTCTTGTTCAAAGGTGGTCGTTTTTCAGCCTTCCTTACCTTGCCCATGTCCCTGAGTGTGTCCTTGTGCTTTTTGATACCTCGGTAACATTGCAACTATGAAATATGGCAAAACTGGTGGCAAATGGCATTTTTGCAGCTTCACACTTGATTTTCCTCAATTCATGCGCCATGAAATGCTTGATTATTCGGTGATCACGCTTCAAAAGTTTGGCAATTTCAAGACTGCTGCATCCATCTGCAAGACATCTCACAATTTTGGACTTTTCAGAGCCCGTCAAATCTCTCTTCTGACCCATTTTGCCTAAGGAAAGGCATTTGCCTAATAATTAAGCACACCTTATATAGGGTGTTGATGTCGTTACACCACACCCCTCCTCATTACAGAGATGCACATCACCTGATTTACTTAATTGGTAGTTGGCTCTCAAGCCTATACAGATTAGAGTAGGACAACATGTATAAAAAGTATCATGTGATCAAAATACTCATTTGCCTAATAATTCTGCACACAGTGTATGAGGGTATGCAAGCATATATTCTAGTCTTCAGCCTGAAATTAGTTCTGCCTCGTCCCATCTGCTCTGCACCCCTCTACTCCTGCATCCAGTATTACGTCTTTACTTTTCCTAACTCTTGCAGAGGGGTCCTAACTGGCATGCTTGAAAGCTGGAATGATGTACATCCCCGGTATATAATTTAATGTGAGGAATGGCTTATTATCAGTACTGAAGCTATGTGTCTTTAAGGGAAGTTAGCTCCGTCCCATCCTTGGCTCTTCAGCAATGTGGATAGGCAGGGATGGAGCCTTCAGGAATGGATGATTTTGCATCAGCTGCAGGTCTAGTGGGGAAGGAATGGATTTTTTTCATGAGTGAACAATTGGGAGGGGAAAATCGTTGTTAGTGACAGGTCATGGGAAAAGGTATGTTCTAACAAAAAGCTAAACCTCATTTTCTTTACTAGTAATAAAGACATATCGAGATGCATCAGTCCAAGAGCAGAAACTGTGAACAGATGAGGTACAAGAAATTGTAACCCTTTCTTACTCTTTTTTTCAGGTGTGGCATTGATAAAAACAGAAACAGATTGAGTCATAAATGGAATTGATGGCTGCCTTCTCATTCAGAATTTCTCATTTTGTGGCGACAGCTCCTATAGGTACATAAGGATCCACTGAGAACAGGAAATAGTTATATGAGCATGAATTTCTTGATGATTGGTCTTAGATTTTAGTGAAACACATCACAATAGATGAAGAGCAATGTTTTGTGAGAGGATCAGACAGGAAATTTAAAGTAGTGAAAATTTTGCAATTGGCTCCAGTTTTGCAATATTTGCCAATGTCATTTGTAAACATATTCTAGAAAACTCTTTGGAGCTTTTTATGTGTCAGCAAGCTGAATTGCTGTGTCATTTGGTGGCGCTATGGTAAAAAATGTAGATGTTGGCTTTGTTGCCTGACATTGGTTGGACACTTATTCCAACTGATATTAGGTTACACCTAATATTGGCACAAAAGCATTTCTGTTTCCTTCCTAGAGGTGCCACAGCTGATGTTTTACCAACATGATGTGTAGCCCTATGTCTGAAAGGAATTAATTAGGGAAATTTCATGTTTTTCCTTATGAAATTCCAACATGAGTGCTTCATCTCTTTTGGTGCTGATTTAACTGTCCATTGTTTCTATCAGGCTAAGCAATCTACTAAGCTGGGCTTTTTTAGCACAACAGGGAATGCCTGTGAGTGTTCATACAATAGGGTTGTGGCTCACACTCGACTCATGGAGGAGGGAAACAAACTTGCTCATGGAGGTATTTGGTAATGGCAGCCATGAGTTGATGCAGAATAAGCATAGGGCACTCATGACAGGAGAGGGCAATGAAGGAGTTAACTTTGTCTTAGAATGTGAGGCTAGAGGACTTAGACTTTTAGAGGTAAAATACAAGAAAATGGGTGGGGAGAGTTAGATAATGTTTGTTTGTTGGTGTGGCCACTATCTAGGGGGTCATATACTTGATTTTGCCCAATTAAGACATAATTTAACAGTGAGGACAATTGGTGTCCTGCCCTGTCTTTCATGAGCTTGTATAATGTTCTGGGGATGACTTGGCTCATTGTAGGTAGTAGCAGTAGGGTTTAGGTGATTTATTGTAGACCTTTTAAGAATTGTACACTCTGGCTGGTCCTGAGTAACATGAAGGGTCTCCATTGCATACCTATTGATATTGACCAGGTTTCATGGTTAATTAATATATAATGATCTCCTCTAAAGGGTGGACTCTTGGGATTGTGAGGAATTTTGGTCCTGGATGAATGAAAATGTTAAGTTAATGTGATAATAAAAATACAAAATTAGATTAAGTAGTGCAGGATGCCAAACGCTTTCGTAAATTCCCTTTTCTGAAAAGGAGGGTATCCTGACTTGGCTCCAAGAGGGAACAAAGAAAAATTCAATTGATACAACATCTATTGTTCCATTAAGTCGCTTGGCTTTTGGTGGGATTTCTAAGAAGGATATAGCTGTTTAATTTAATTATTTTGAAACTGCTAATTATCTAGTAAAAACATTTGGTCCGCTAGCCCTGCTCGCAAAGCTGGATATTGAGTCCTTGTTTTGATTTTTACCTGTTGATCTAGCTCATTTTTATTTATTGATTTTACCATTTGAATAATTCTTATAGCATAGAAATAGAGAGATGGCGATCATTCACTGTGAATAATATTGTGGTTGGCTAACAAATGACTGTGAATCATGTGCTAAGTATAAAATCATTTGTTGTTTAAAGGCCATGGGTTAGCCAGTCTAAATGGGCCCTTAGCCAGAATCAAGGCCTTCACTACACTATTTTTTAAAGAAAACCTATCACCTCCTAAAAAATGCAATTTTTATTGCAAAAAAAAAACAGTAGTTAACCCTGCCATAAATCTTTTTCTGAATATCAGCAATGAAGAAAAAACATTGCAAGTGGCTGTTTGAATCATGTAAAGTACTCAAGTCTCCAGCAGGGGACTGTGTGATCCCACTATGTCTAGTGGCATCTCACAGCCCTCCTAGACAGCAATTAATAGTCAAACTACTAGATCTTCTGTGTTCTCTAAAAATCTGGCATTCTTATAGGATGGTGCTTGTGAAAAATACGTAAATATAAAAACATAAGATGACTAAGTGTCAAAAATGTATGTTACAAAAAGTTGATTTTGATAGTAATCCATGACTAGACAATAAAATAAGTGTCTCATCTGAAATCTGCAGCCTTTGAGTTTACATGGCATGCGTTATGTGATATAATCTAATAGGATATTCTCATGCCTGTTCTTTGAGACAAAGACTATACTTCATGATAGGTATGGGGCAGTTAGAAGAAATCAACATGGTATCAAGTAACAGAAAGTTCTGACTTCAGGTTATAAATTATACAAAAGAGACACAGATGGATTTCACAGAAGTAGGATGACTACTCCTGCAACAATAGAAATGTGAGCAGAGACTATTGATAAAAGGACAACAAGGATGACACAAGCAGATAAATGCCAACTTCTGCATATAATAGCTTAAAGTGACCATTCGACTTTTCTGAGGCTGCACATATACTTGGCAGTAGTAAACCACTGAATTTCCCTGCTCTAGTTACAAACAGATTTTGTTCAATAGCTAGACTTTCAGTTCACTGACCTATTCCCTTATCCTAACCCCTGTACGCCATGGTCATTATCTGTTTTCATGTTTTTGATTTTTTCTTCCCTTCTTCCAAGAGCCATACCTTTTTTATTTTTCCAGCACAAATCCCATACAGTATACTGGAAAATTGGAAAAAAAATTCAAGTGTGGTGAAATTGCAAAAAAAGTATAATTCCAAAATTGATTGTATTTTTTATATTTTACCATGGCAGTGTGATTCTATAGGATGCTATGGTTATGTTGATACCAAGCATGAAAAACCAGGGAAAGAAAAATGGTAGAAATAATGATTTTTATTTGAAATAGTTTTCTCCTTAAAACTTTGCTTTTGTCAAAGAATGCTCCCTTTGCAGCAATTACAGCATTGCAGACCTTTGGCAGGACTATTTAATGAAGGTGCCATATGAAGATCTGTGAGGCGTCAATTCTCAAACTAGAGACGCTAATGTACAGTCATATGAAAAAGTTTGGGCACCCCTCTAAATCTTACTCTTTTTTTTTTGTTTAAAATAGTTTTTTTGCAACAGCTATTTCAGTGTGATATATGTAATAACTGATGGACATAGTAATATTTCAGGATTGAAATGAGGTTTATTATACTAACAAAATGTGAAATATGCATTATTTCAAAATTTGACAGGTGCCAAAGTATGGGCACCCTTCAGATTTTCATGATTTGAATACTCCTAACTACTTTTTACTGACTTATTGAAGCACTAAATTGGTTTGGTAACCTCATTGAGCTTTGTACTTCATAGCCCGGTGTATCCAATCATGAGAAAAGCTATTTCAGGTGTCCACTTGCAAGTTTGTTCTCTTAGTTGCATCTTCTCTGAGGAGTGGCATCATGGGCTCCTCAAAACAGCTCTCAAATGATCTGAAAAAAAGATTGTTCAACATAATTGTTCAGGGGAAGGATACAAAAAGTTGTCTCAGAGATTTAACCTGTCAGCTTCCACTGTGAGGAACATAGTAATGTTGATTGCTCTCAGTGTGAGAAACAAGATACAAATCTTGTAGTTGCGATACCTTTTAATGGCTAACAAAAATAAAATACATGATGTTATAAGGCGAGCTTTTCGAGACGACTCAGGTCTCTTCATCAGGCATGGTATGACAAGATATTGAATGAAACTCAAAATATATGCATGCACAACTAAAATGATTGGACATTTGACTCAATAAACATTACAAAGGCTGGACATTTGGCAAAATAAACAAACAGCCTCGGAGAGGATTTCAATAGGCAGGCCCAGTGATCATAAAGTCTCTAGGACACTAAATTATAAGAAAACTTGGTGTCTAAGATTCCCATGTCTTTGAACAACATTGTTTAGACGTGGTAATGAGCCATAAAACCATCAGCAATGTTCAGTCCATTCTGTATACAATTGAAGCTTCTAATTAGCTTGGATTCACAGACTCTTCTGTGTTTTTGGGATTTGAAATTACCTCTCAAAATTAAAACCTTCATATTGTCAATGTTATGTCCCTGGCCAGAAAAATGATCCACTACTGGAAAATTGGATTTTTTTGTGTGTAATTGTGTGACGACCCCACCTCCATTGATGATCAGATCATTAAAGCCACAAGGATCCCTAGAAGTCAAGCACTCCAATACATACGAGAAAAAGAAGAGAACCAACGTGTTCTCCGAGGCTGTTTGTTTATTTTGCCAAATGTCCAGCCTTTGTAATGTTTATTAAGTCAAATGTCCAATCATTTTAGTTGTGCATGCATATATTTTGAGTTTCATTCAATATCTTGTCATACCATGCCTGATGAAGAGACCTGAGTCCTCTCGAAAGCTCATCATTTATTTTATTTTTGTTAGCCATTAAAAGGTATCACAACTACAAGATTTGTATATTGTTTCTCACACTGAGAGCAATCAACATTTTCTCAACTGGCTAACACGTACTAGAGATGAGCCACCCCCCTAGTGTTCTAATTCGATTCGATTCGTCGAATTAGTGATTTGTTCGTCGAATGTTCGTCGAATGTTCGACAAACAACTCGAACCCATTGAAATCAATGGCAGGCTACAAAGAACACATAGAAAATACCCTCAAAGGGCTCCAAAAGCTGCCAACTACTGGCAGCTGGCAGGTGGGGGCCGATATCGAGGGCTGAAGGGAGCTGAAAGCAGAGCGGCCGGTCACGTGGTGCCGCTCATTTGCTATTCATGATATGCACTGCATCCTCCGCCCATCAGCGGGGGGATGCAGTGCATATCCCGTAATACAGGCTCCCCCCGTATGTATACAGGCTCCCCCAGCAATTATACAGGCTCCCCCGTATGTATACAGGCTCCCCCAGCACTTATACAGGCTCTTCCCGTATGTATACAGGTTCCCCCAGCACTTATGCAGCTCTCCGTATTATACAGTCCCAGCACTTATACAGGCTCTTCCCGTATGTATACAGGCCCCTCCTCACAGTTTTGCGCCCCCCCCCTCACAGTATGCCCCTGCAAGCGCAGCACAGCGCACATACTATACCTTAATCAGCTGTCACCGGTCTCCATCCGAACGCTCCCGGCTCTGCTTGCATCTTCTCCTCCTGTCACGTGAGCGGCCGGGTCGCGGTGACGTCATCGCAACGAGCCCCGGCGGCCACAGATAGCATAATGTGAGGGGAGGGGGGCGCAAAACTGTAGTGGGGGTCTGTATTCATATTGGGAGAGAGCTGTATAAGTGTGGGGGGCCTGTATACTTACAGGAAGAGCCTGTATAAGTGCTGGCGGAGCCTGTATACATACGGGGTGGAGCCTGTATACATACGGGGGGAGCCTGTATAAGTGCTGGGGGAGCCTGTATACATACGGGGGAGCCTGTATTACGGGATATGCACTGCATCCCCCCGCTGATGGCCGGGAGGATGCAGTGCATATCATGAATAGCAAATGAGCGGCACCACGTGACCGGCCGCTCTGCCTGTATATTTACGGGGGGTGCCTGTATATATGCTGGGGCAGCCTGTATACCTACAGGGGGAGCCTGTATATATTCTGGGGGAGTCGAATCATTTTCGAACATAACTAGAACTTCCGAATTTGATGCAAATTGTTCGAAATGACGAATCACTCGAACACAGCCCAAAACAGGTCGAATCTGAGATTGGCGAACATTTCGAATCGAATATCGCTCATCTCTACACGGTACCAAACCTTTTTCTTCTAATGAACATAGTAATGAAATGGAAGACCACAGGGACAGTTCTTGTAAAGGCCAGAAGTGGCAGGCCAACAAAATATCAGAAAGGCAGAGAAGAAGAATGGTGTGAACAGTCAAGAACAATCCACTGACCACCTCCAAAGACCTGCAGCATCATCTTGCTGCAGATGGTGTCACTGTGCATCGGTCAACAATACAGCGCACACTGCACAAGGCGAAGCTGTATGGGAGAGTGATGCGAAAGAAGCCATTTCTGCATGCACGCCACCAACAGAGTCGCCTGAGGTATGCAAAAGCACATTTGGACAAGCCAGTTGCATTTTGGAAGAAGGTCCTGTGGACTGATGAAACAAAGATTGAATTGTTTGGTCATACAACAAGGCGTTATGCATGGCGCCACAAAAACACAGCATTCCAAGAAAAACACTTGCTACCCACTGTCAAATTTGGGGAAGGGTCCATCATGCTTTGGGGCTGTGTGGCCAATGACGGTACCAGGAATCTTGTTAAAGTTGAGGGTCGCATGGATTCCGCTCAGTATCAGCAGATTCTTGAGAATAATGTTCAAGAATCAGTGTCAAAGTTGAAGTTACGCCGGGGATGGATCTTTCAGCAAGACAATGATCCAAAACACAGCTCCAAATCTACTCAGGCATTCATGCAGAGGAACAATCACAATGTTCTGGAATGGCCATCCCAGTCCCCAGACCTGAATATCATTGAACATCTGGGGGATGTTTTGAAGTGGGCTGTCCATGCTCGGCGACTATCAAACTTAACTGAACTGGAATTGTTTTGTAAAGAGCAATGGTCAAAAATACCTTCATCCAGGATCCAGGAACTCATTAACAGCTACAGGAAGTGACTAGAAGCTGTTATATTTGCAAAAGGTGGATCTACTAAATATTAATGTCACTTTTCTGTTGAGGTGCCCATACTTTTGCACCTGTCAATTTTTGAAATAATGCATATTTCACATTTTCGGTTACTACAATAAACCTCATTTCAATCCTGAAATATTACTGTGTGCATCAGTTATTACATATATCACACTGAAATAGCTGTTGCAAAAAAATAATTTTTTAACAAAAAAAAAAAAGAGTAAGATTAAGAGGGGTGCCCAAACTTTTTCATATGACTGTACTTGTCTTTTTGCTCAGTTGTACAATAGGGCCTCCCACTTTTCTTTCTATTCTGGTTAGAGCCTGTTTGTGCTCTTCTCGAAGGGAGTAGTATACACCGTTATAGGAAATCATTAGTTTCTTGGCAATTTCTCGCATGAAATAACGTTAATTTCTACGAACAAGAATAGACTGTCAAGTTTCACATGAAAGTTCTATTTTTCTGGCCATTTTGAGAGTTTCATAGATCAAACAAATGTAATGCTCCAGATTCTCAGCCTCCTTCTGAAAGGAAGGTCAATTTTATAGCTTCTCTAATCAGCCAAACCGTTTTCAGCTAACGGCCATGTACTACCCTATGACCAGAGTGGACACTGAAACAGCCCATGGTACCAAGAGACATGAGGTTGGCGTCGTTCAGGACTTGTTGCACCCAATCATTATAGGCAGGGATTTTTGCTTGTTTTGGGATCTGTGGGGGCAGGTTTCAGGATTCTGGGGTTTGGATATGGGACCAGTTAACCCGGAAAAGGTGACACCCCACCCAAAAACAGTGGAGTTCCCGTTCTGTGTTCTTGCAGAGGAGGGGGAGGTAGTGTCCCCTGAGTCGAACATACCAGAAGTAGGGGTGACCAGTGGGAATTTTGGGTCTGCCCAACATAAGCACCTGACTCTGAGGGAAGCTTTCAACAATGTCACGGTTATAAATAGGATAGCCCAGGAGCCTGGGGCTGATACCCATTTCCCCCATTTTTTGCTTAGTGGCGACTTGTTGTACCGGGTGACGAAAGTGAGAGAGGAGCGGGTGGAGCAGTTGTTGGTGTCGGGGCCCTATAGACAGAAGATACTGGACTTGGCCCATTCACATATCTTGGGTGGACATCTAGGGGTGGACAAAACGCAGGAACGGATAACGCAGAGATTCTACCGGCCTGGATGTTATCTGGAGATATTAAGATATTGCAGGTCCTGCCCTACATGTCAGGTAACCGCTCCCACCGTTCACTTTCATAGTCCCCTCGTACACTTTCCCATCATTGAAGTGCCCTTCGAGAGAATCGCCATGGACTTGGTTGGTCCTTGGGGAAATCTGCTCGGGGCCATCAGTATATATTGGTCATCCTGGACTACGCCACCCATTATCCTGAAGCGATTCCTTTGAGGAATTCCTCAGCAGAGAGGTAGTGCACGTGTTTTCCAGGACGGGTTTGCGAAAAGAAATCCTGACTGACCAGGGTACTCCCTTTATGAGTAAGGTGATGAGGGGTTTGTACAGGGTCCTGCAGATCACCCAGCTGAGGACTTCAGTGTACCATCCTCAGACGGATGGCCTTGTCGAGAGGTTTAATAAAATCTTCAAAAGCATGTTGAGGAAAGTTATAGAGAAGGATGGAAGGGACTGGGACTGTCTTCTACTGTATCTGTTGTTTTCTATTTGGGAGGTTCCACAGGCATCTAAGGGGTTCTCACCATTTGAGCTCCTGTATGGACGACATCTGTGCGGTCTCCTAGAAGTAGCAAAAGAAACCTGGAAAACCGAAGTTTCACCTCACCGGAGTGTTATTGAACATGTTGCCATGATGCAGGAGAGGATTGAGAAAGTGATACCCACCATCGAAAGTAAGTTTCTCGCCAAGTGGCAAGGACCGTATGAGGTGGTAGAGAGAGTTGGGGAAGTGAACTAAAAGGTTCATCAGCCGGGACGAAGGAAGCCATACCAAGTGTACCATGTCAACCTCCTCAAGCCGTGGCAAGATAGAGAGGCTGGGGAAGCGCCGTACTTGGTGGGCAAGCCAGAGAATGATGTTGGAACGGTCGCAATAAAGGAAACCCTCACCGAAAGCCAGAAGCAGCAATGTCGGGAGTAGCTGCAGACGAACAGAGATTTGTTCTCAGAGCTGCCAGGCTGTACCAGGGTCGTAGAACATGAGATCCTGATGGAGCCCCATTTACGGGTGAACCTGAAGCCCTATCAGATTCCTGAGGCCGGACAGGAGGTGATCTCCAACGAGGTGACTCGCATGCTGAAAATTGGTGTCATAGAGGAATCCAAGAGAGGTTGTTCGAGCCCGATCGTGTTGGTCCCAAAACCAGATGCAGAAAGGAGATTCTGTAATGACTATCGGAAACTGAATGAGGTCTCCAAGTTCGATGAATATCCCATCCCGCACGTCGATGAGCTGATTGAGCAATTGGGACCAGCCAGGTACATCGCTACCTAGGATTTGACAAAAGGGTATTGGCAGATCCCTTCTGTCGCCGGGAGCCAAGGAGAAGACCGCATTCTCCACTCTGGAGGGGTGCGTCCAGTATGTCCGGATGCCGTTTGGACTGCAGGGGGCCCCTGCCACCTTCCAGAGAGCCATGGATCGCATCCTTACGCCTCATAAGGAATACACCACAGCATATCTGAACGACATTGTGGTCTTCAGCCCCGACTGGCAGAGTCATCTGGTGAAGGTCCAGGCGGTGTTGGATGCTCTGAGGAAAGCAAGGTTTTCTATAAATCCAAAGAAATATGCCTTGGGGAAGGCAGAGGCTAAATACCTGGGTTATGTTGTCGGCAGAGGCGAGATTAAACTCCAAGTTAAGAAGGTGGAAGCAATCCAAACCTGGCCAAGACCGCTGTCCAAAAGACAAGTCCGAGCCTTCCTGGGAATCGTGGGTTATTACAGGAGGTTTATCCCCGATTTTGCCATGATGGCCGCACCCCTAACTGACCTCTTGAAGGGAGCAAAATCAGCCATGGCCAAATGGACTGCGGAGGTGGAATTAGCCTTTTCTAGATCTGAAAGGGGCCCTGTATAAGCAACCAGTCGTGGTGGCCCCCGACTTCAAGAGAGAATTTTTCCTCCAAACGGATGCCTCAGATATTGGTTTGGGGGCAGTCCTGGTCCAGGAGATACAAGGGGAGGAGCACCCGGTCCTCTACATGAGTAGAAAGGTGTCCCCCTGTGAGAAAAATTATCTGTGATCGAAAAGGAATGCTTGGCCATAAAGTGGGCGGTGGACACTCTACGCTACTATTTATTGGGATGAAAGTTTAAATTAGTGTCTGACCATGCCCCGCTCAGTTGGTTGAAGGACACAATGGGGAAAAATGCCAGGGTCACCCGCTGGTTTCTTGCCCTGCAGAACTTTAATTTCCATGTAGAGCACAGAGCAGGGCAGCTGCATAGCAATGCTGATGCCATTTCTAGAGTCCCCTGTCTAGTTGTGAACAGTGCCATGCCCTTTAGCTTTAGGCAGAGGGGGGAGGTGTGTGAGGTGGCGAGGGGTTGTATAATTTCAATGAGGTATGTGTCGCAGAGATGCATGTTATCTGTGACATAAGCCGGAGTATTTTTCTCTAGTGCACGTCTGCACTGGGAGTTTAACTTAGTGCACATGGGTCCGGCCTATGGGTTCTGTGAGAGACAGGCGGGTCCAGGACCCACATACCTCATCGCTGGGTGTGGTAACAGGCCATAAACTGGAGCCTGGTGTTCAGCACGGGGGTGTTTTTTTTGTGGGTGTGTGCAGTCTCCAGGCCAAGCTGGATGCTGGTGACTTACAAACCTGTGTGAACGCAGGTAGGCGACACCTGAGACGGTGCGCTATAAAAGACTGTTCCTTTCCGTTTGTTTTTCATTAGTTTTTTGTCCTGCAAGTTGAGAAGTGCTCCACTAGGGATGGGCGAGTCTACTCGCTAGGACTCGGGACTCGGCGATTCTGAAGGTACTCGCAGGACTCGTTACTCGGCGAATCTCCCAGCTTGGACTCGCACAGTGACGAGTCCAATGGAATTCAATGGCAATAAGCTTGACTCTTCAGATACCCGCTGTCAGCAGCGAGTCTGAGCGAGTCTACGATTCCGAGTCCTACGAGTCTACGATTCCGAGTCCTGTATACTGTATTCGGGAGTCGGACTCTCGAATACAGAATATGATTATGTTCCGAGGCAGCACAGCGTGCGTGTTAGGTCAGAAAACTTGTGAAGATAGCCAATCATAGTCAGTAATGGCATAGCAAAGTTGGTTGTGTCAGGACTATGATTGGCTGCTGTCCATCGTGATGCCTATGTCATGTATGACAGGCAAGGCAGTATATAAGGCTTGTCCCCGCCATTTTGGCCACATTCCTGAGACGATCTGACCTAGTATAGGGAGAGAGAGATATATGCTGGAACAGATCAGGGATTGTCAGTGTAGGGAAGATTCCTTATATTAACCCAAAAAGCTCTTCTGAGAGCTAGGAGGAGGACAGAGTAGTGCTGTGTAGGCAGGCAGGCAGGCAGGGAGGGAAGGAAGGAGAAGCCTTACAGTGCACACAGGACGGACCTCATAGCTTAGCTTACTCACTCAGCTTTGCTAACAGCTGCAGTCAGAGGCTTAGCTGAGGTGCTGTTTCCTTTTTGTTTTTGCACCAGATCGATTTTTGTTCCTAATAAGCCATAGAGCGTTATTTTTTCTGTGGCAGACCAGTGCGTTGCTGCTCTCCTACCTTTAAATAGCACGTACACCACCTTAGGGCCCTTTCACATCAGCGTTTTTTTGAAATCGCGGCAGATGCGGTGAAAAAACCGCATCTGCCGCGATTACCGCATACCGGCTGCACTAGCGGCGCTGTTGCGGTTTTTGCCATGCAAAGTATAGGCGGACTTGCGGCAGGTGCGGCAAGTGCGGTTTTGCACTTGCGGCAGGTGCGGCCGCGAAAAAAACCGCGGTCAGCCGCGGTTTTTTTCGCGGCCGCACCTGCCGCAAGTGCAAAACCGCACTTGCCGCACCTGCCGCAAGTCCGCCTATACTTTGCATGGCAAAAACCGCAACCGCGCCGCAAGTGCAGCCGGTATGCGGTAATCGCGGCAGATGCGGTTTTTTCACCGCATCTGCCACGATTTCAAAAAAACCCTGATGTGAAAGGGCCCTTAGGGAGTGTAGTGTGCGGCTTCACTGCCAAGTGTGAGCGCGCACACTTACCCCGCCAGCAAGTGACGCATACAGCAACACCAAACCACATCTCGGTGGCTGTGCGCACTTAAAACCAATTTTTTTAGGGAGTGTAGTGTGCGGTGTGTTTGGACTCGCACACTTTCAGAGACACATCAGCGAGTTGTAAATGTCATTATTCGCTATTACTCGGTTCCCTATTCATTAACATTGGACTCGCTGGACTCGCAACGAGTCCCGAGTCCTTGACTCGGACTCGTTGGGGTCTTGCGATTCCGAGTCTTTTAGGACTCGCCCATCTCTATGCTCCACCCCTTGTCACTGAGCCTGAACACATAAATTGCTGTTTCTACCTTGTGTGCCCATAATGAATCTGGCCCTGCTGCATCCTGCATCTATGAGGTATGGTCACACTAGATCAGGTTTTAAATACGTTAGTCTAGGACCGTTCTGATAGGGGTCACCGTGGAGTGGTAGAACGGCTTCCGTACCTTTTTTGCAAAAAACGTACTAACTAAGAACCCTGCTGTTGACACTATTTTGCACTTGCTTTGTACTTTTATAGCAGTGATATATATTTTTTGGACGTTTATTGCACTCTTTTTTGTGATATATCCTTTCCGTTTGTTTTGGCCTGCACTTAAAGCTGCTAGTTTCACATTTGTTTTGTAATCGCTTGATGGAGTGAATGAACCGTTTTGGCCTATAACTTGTGAAGACGCTGCCTCTTGTTGCATCCTGATGCCCGCAAGTGAGTCGCCGTATCATACCCCCTTGAACTTTTCAACCTTTTGCCACATTTCAGGCTTCAAACATAAACATATAAATCAAATTGTAAAGACCGGGCACTACTGGGGTTTTGTGTTGGGAGTTTCCATGTGTGTCAGTCGTCTTAGATGAGGCACCTATGCACCTGGGTGTGCTCACTCAAGTGTATGTTAAATGAAACAGTCCAGAAAAAAGAGGGCACTCACCCATTTGGTGCTTCTTAGGAATTTATTTCCTTTTCAGGGTTCCGTTCAGGATTCCATACAGTACAATGGAAGGAGGGGGGAACGTGGAGGGATGCCGGACAACGGCCTGTTTCGTGCCCTGAATGGCACTTCGGACCAGCAGAAGTGCCATTCAGGGCACGAAATGAGCCGTTATCCGTTGCCCTCTTTTTCTGGACTGTTTTATAAATATATAAATTCTAGTTTTTTTGTGAAGAATCAACAAGTTGGACACAATTGTGAAGTGGAATTAAATTTATTGGATATTTTAAACTTTTTTAACAAATAAAAACTGAAAAGTAGGGCGTGCAATATTATTCGGCTCCTTTACTTTCAGTGTAGCAAACTCACTCCAGAAGTTCAGTGAGGATCTCTGAATGATCCACTGTTGTCCTAAATGACTGGTAATGATAAATAGAATACACTTGTGTGTAATCAAGTGTCCGTATAAATGCACTTGCTCTGTGATAGTCTCGGGGTTTTGTTTCAAGTGCAAAGAGCATCATGAAGACCAAGGAACACACCAGGCAGGTCCGAGTTACTGTTGTGGCAAAGTTTAAAGCCAGATTTGGATACAAAAAGAGTTCCAAAGATTTAAACATCTCAAGGAGCACTGTGCAAGCGATCATATTGAAATAGAAGAAGCATCAGACCTCTGCAAATCTACCAAGACCCGGCCGTCCCTCTAAATTTTCATCTCGAAAAAGAAGAAGACTGATCAGAGATGCAGCCAAAAGGCCCATAATCACTCTGGATGAACTGCAGAGTAGGAATGAGCAAGTATGCTCGGCGCTACTCGTTACTCGCATGAGTATCCCGGTACTGACACAAATACACAGCTCCCTTCAGTGCACACAGTGAGCTGGCACCTCACAGAGAGCAGATTGATTGTTAGGATGCCTCTGGGGGGCAAAGCAAGGTGTTGTATGCTGCGGCGATTTGAAAAAGCCCACCCTCCCGCCCTTTCCCAGAAACACTCATTTTATAGCCGGAAGTCTGTGGGCGGAGCCTATCACTAATTGACTTACATTGGGCTCGGTGCTCTGGCCGAGTACACGAGTATCTTGGGATGCTCGGCCAGAGCATCGAGCACCCGAGCATTTTAGTACTCCCTCATCTCTACTGCAGAGATCTACAGCTGAGATGGGAGAGTCTGTCCATAGGACAACAATCAGTCGTGTACTGCACAAATGTGGCCTTCATGGAAGAGTGGCAAGAAGAAAGCCATTTCTGAAAGATATCCATAAAAAGTCTCGTTTGAAGTTTGCCACAAGCCACCTGGGAGACACACCAAACAAGTGGAATAAGGTGAAAAGGGGTCTATCAGACACTTGATTTCTAATTCAGTAAGTGTTAAGTTAAAAAATCAAACAGAGGAAAAAATAGTTTATTTGAATATAGATTCCCCCACACTATACATAGATTACTACTACTAGTCAGTAAAAGACCTGGAGTTTCTCATTCGCGGTAACGTCAGTAACTCACTGAAATTACCACACGTGAGAAATTCTGGGTCTGGCACTGACCAGGAATAACTCCAGAGTTCATGACTGGCCACTGTGCTCTAAACCTGGAATTGCCTCTCAGCCTATTGCTGAGTGGTTAAGTCTATATAAGGCATCTTCCCCTTAAGTGATGTGCCTGAGCAACGTTTTCTATCCCTTAGTGGCGTTGCTTGTTCTCAAGTACATTTGCCTTATACGTTGTTCTTTGTTTCCACTAATACCTTGTCTCATCCTAGTGTCTGTCTCCATTGAGCCTGCTAAGTCAGTCTGCTGCATCTAACTCTATTGAGCTTGCTACGCCAGTCTGCTGTGCCTGCCTCCATTGAGCCTGCCAAGTCCAGCTACCAGCCCTCAATGCCGGTGAGCCTTCAACACTAGCCAATCTAAACCTTAAATGTAGTGAGCGAGCTCCATGCTTTATACCATCTTGTACTGGATGCTGCCACTTGTGGCATTGGTTGGCGTAAGAAGTTGTGCTATCTCCCACAGCCTGTAAAGCTCTGTTAGGCCTTGTTCACACATACCATCAGTTTTTGCATTCTCTGCATTTTTTAGCTGTTAATAAAAAATGCACATGCGTTAACACATGGTGCACTTAAGTGTAGTTGCGTTTTTTAACAACACATGCATTTTTTTACACCATTCCAAAAGGTAGAGGGTAGAACTGCTCATGCAGTGGTTGAGTAGACTGAGGATCACTGCAGCTTGTAGACTTGTCAGAAGAGGCAGGTCTTCAGGTTCCTTTTGAAGGTTTCCACAGTGGGTGAGAGTCTGAAGTGTTCAGGTTCCAGAGTATGGGGGAAGCACGGGAGAAATATTGTATGCAGTTGTGGGAAGAAGAGATAAGAGGGGAGGAGAGAAGGAGATCTTGAGAGGATCGAAGGTTGCATGTAGGGAGATACCGGGAGACCATGTCATAGATGTATGGAGGAGACAGGTTGTGGATGGCTTTGTATGTCATAGTTAGGGTTTTGAACTGGAGCTTCTAGACAATAGGAAGACAGTGAAGGAATTGGCCGAGAGCAGAGGCTGGGGAATAGTGGGGAGACAGGTGGATTAGTCGGGTAGCAGAGTTTAGCATAGATTGGAGTGGTTCAAGAGTGCTAGGGAGGCCAGAGAGTAGGAGGTTGCAATAGTTGAGGCGGGAGATGATAAGGGCATGCACAAGTGTTTTTGCAGTTTCTTGATCATGGAATGTGCTGATCCGGGAAATATTTTTGAGTTGGTGTCGGCAGGAGGTGGCAAGGGCCATGATATGTGGTTTGAAAGAATGGGCATAGTCGATGATTTTTATTTATTTATTTATTTATTTATTTATTATAGATAAATGATTAATAAAAAGGCCTGCAAGCTTAAAACCCTGCCTATATGCCTGCTCTGATCTGAACTTTCCCTCCTAGAATGTTTTTCCCTGAACTACAGTGTTCTGAGTATTACACCCCAGGTCTCATATAAGACCTAATGATGCAATGCACCCAGCCAATCACAGTAATCACAGTAGTCAACATGACTTTGGCATTACTGTAATTGGCAGGCAGTCATTACATGTATAGTGGCTGAAACAAATCTGCAAAACATGCAGAGCGGAAACTCGAGATTTCAGTACTCGGCCAGGTAACAAGCATGCCCTCGAGCAACCAAACCCACTTGGCAATCATTACATCCTTATTGTTTTTTAATACTTGAATTAATTGATTTTTAAGTTAAATATGAACAATTACATCTTTTCCAATTTCCTCTGACAATGCCTTTATATCTCTCTCCATAGTGTTTTGGAATAAATCCAATGTCTCATCGCGATCCTGAGTGAGTTGAAGGCACGTTTTGGGGATTATTTTAATTTTGCTATTTATAGTCAAGTGCTGATTGCCCTCAGACTCCAATTCATTCCGTCATTTAGGAAATACGTGTTCTACAAATGACCTGGCTCTAAAAGCATTGTCACAAGTACCCACACAAGAATTTTTGTCTAGCGTATTCTGATCATCAATGAAGTATTGCTTAACAGTAAGATTTCTGAAAAATCTATTGATGTAACATATAAGTAGAAAAACTTTGAGCAGCACCTAAGCTGGGTGCAAATCTGTCAAGCAATCCAATCCTTGCTAAATATATCACAAAAAACGACAGCAGCACTCCAAACAAATCTTCAATTGCCTTTAATCCGGCCTACAGGGCGACCTTCGACGTTTCAGCCACCAAGTGGGCTAGACAAAAGCCACTTGGTGGCTGAAACGTCGAAGGTCGCCCTGTAGGCCGGATTAAAGGCAATTGAAGATTTGTTTGGAGTGCTGCTGTCGTTTTTTGTGATATTGATGTAACATGATAGAAAATAGTTCAAAACTGCATGTAGGTTCAAAATTAAGTTCAAGAGACAATAAACTTTGATGAACCTCTGTTAGTGGTGTAGATGATAAATTCACAAAATTATTATGGTTTATTTTACTTTTCTCATATTTCTCAGGTAACTCAAATTGTCCTTAGGCTAGGGTCACACATGCCAATCAGTTTTTTTCCAGTGGCTTCATTAACAGATCCGTTATTTTATGGCTGGTTTTTGAGCCTCCTGTGCAGCTATGCGTTTTTTGGACTTTGCCATTTTTTGCCAAAAAATGCTAGCAAAAATGGATCCGTTATCGGATGGTGCCTATATGTGCCATTTGTTAACGGATCTGTTTCCCATAGGGCCCCATGTTAAAAAATACAGATCCGTTTTTTTACTGCATCCAAAAAATGCTGCTTGCAACATTTTTTGGGTCCTGTTAAAAAATGCATAGCAGAACATTCACACTTGAGTCCTGGATCCGTTAACAGCATCAGTTTTTGGACTTAGAATTCTAAAGTTGAAAAACTGATGCAAATAACAGATCCAGGGCTTATGTGTGACCCCAGGCTAACTTGTTTTATGCTTTCTTCTTTTTTTAAGCTACTTTTTAGATAAAAGATTTTTTGGCTCTTTTTATAATAGGAGTTTTTGAGCATAGAACTTTCATAGTCAGAATCTTTAGTGACCTCATTTCATGCTTCTGTATCAGAAGATACAAATGCCCCTTTCTATGATTTTTTTGGATTTTAAGACACACTTTTGTTCCCTCCAAATTGGTAGGAAAATGGGGGTGCATCTTAAAATTTGAATCTAAAATAAAAAAAAATATTACCTAGCAGCAAGGGGGGCCGCGGTCATGGAGCACTGGAGAAAGGTTTTGGGTCTGGAGATGCAAGGGGGTAGCGGCAGCACCGTGCAGTGGGTGCCACCATGTTCTATTTGTCTGGCTGCATTCATTAACCTTTGTCAGGCTGCATAATTTTACAACCTTAACAGGCTGCATAGGTACAATTGTACCTTCATATATACCTTCACTGTGGGAAGACTTTACTTGGTTTCAGAAACTAAAGTTCATTCAGCTACAAATGATATGCTGATATCTATTGGCCAGTGTTGTTACTGGTCACTTTTGTTGCTGTCAATTAAGTTAATTCAAACTGGGAGTGGCTTCTACTTCTCTTCCTGCCTCCCTCCTCTCAGTAGCCATTTTGCTGTTCATCTCATTGCTGTGAGCACACACATTTCATCTATCATCTATGCACATGACGGGAGAAGTTGAAGAGACACTAGCAGCCAAGCCAGAGATAATAAAATACTACAACAAAATAAAACGTGGCGTTGATGTTATGGATAAAATGTTGGGAGAGTACACTGTGAAACGACGAATATCACGTTGGACTTTGGCATTTTTCTACAATATGATTGACGTCACTGGGTTAGAATCCTACATCATCTACAGAGAACACAATCCAAGATTCAGGGCAAAGGATCAACGAAGAAAGTTCCTGAAAGATCTCGCAAATCAGCTGTGTATTGCTGCAATTGAAGAACGTAGTACACACCGAATGATGATGAGAAACCATTTTCTTCGAGGTGCAGTAGAAATGGTGCTTGGACGATGCATTATGGTAGCATCGCAAGCAGCGGCTGACCCTCAAATACCTCATGGTAGTCGTGGACCCTCCCCTGTTGTTGGTAGTTGCTATGTCTGCCGAGACCTGAAGTGAAAACAACATAAGACTAGAAAGTCTTGTGTGGTTTGTGTGAAACCCATTTGCGATGAACACTCGGTAGCAAAGCCAACATGCATTACTTGCGAAGAAAATCAATAAAAAAAAAGTTTCTTACATTTTCTTTTATAATGTACCGTATATACTCGCGTATAAGCCGAGTTTTTCAGCCCAAAAATTGGGCTGAAAAGTGCCCCCCTCGGCTTATACGCGAGTCAATACGGCCCCCTCAAAGTTTGGCGCCCCCACCTCCCTTTCTGGGCCCCCCCCGCATGCAGCGCTGCGCATATACATTACCGGTCTAGCAGCTGTCACCCTCCGATGGCGGATCGCAGCTCCGGGCTCCGGGCTCCATCTTCCTCGCTGTCTTCCTGCTTGTCAGGTGACCGGCCGGCGTCGCGATGACGTCATCGCGATGCGCGATGAGCCCCGGTCACAAGGCAGGAAGACAGCGAGGAAGATGGAGCCCGGAGCCGGGAGCCGCGATCCGCCATCGGAGGGTGACAGCTGCTAGACCGGTAATGTATATGCGCAGCGCTGCATGCGGGGGGGCCCAGAAAGGGAGGTGGGGGCGCCAAATTATGAGGGGGGCCCTGCTGGGGCCATGTATACTACCACTGGGGCTATATACTACCACTGGGGCTGTATACTATTACTGGGGCTGTATGAATACTACCACTGGGGCTATATACTACCACTGGGGCTGTATACTACCACTGGGGCTGTATACTACTACTGGGGCTGTATGTATACTACCACTGGGGCTATATACTACCACTGGGGCTGTATACTACCACTGGGGCTGAATATACCACTGGGGCTGCTGTATACTACCACTGGGGCTGTATACTACCACTGGGGCTGTATACTACTACTGGGGCTGTATGTATACTACCACTGGGGCTATATACTACCACTGGGGCTGTATACTACCACTGGGGCTGTATACTACTACTGGGGCTGTATGTATACTACCACTGGGGCTATATACTACCACTGGGGCTGTATACTACCACTGGGGCTGTATACTACCACTGGGGCTGTATACTACTACTGGGGCTGTATGTATACTACCACTGGGACTGTATATACCACTGGGGCTGCTGTATACTACCACTGGGGCTGTATACTACCACTGGGGCTGTATTTACCACTGGGGCTGCTGTATACTACCACTGGGGCTGAATATACCACTGGGGCTGCTGTATACTACCACTGGGGCTGTATACTACCACTGGGGCTGTATATACTACTGGGGCTGCGTGTATACTACCACTGGGGCTGTATATACTACTGGGGCTGCGTGTATACTACCACTGGGGCTGCTGCTGTATACTACCACTGGGGCTGCTGTATATACCTCTGGGGCTGCTGTATACTACCACTGGGGCTGAATATACCACTGGGGCTGCTGTATACTACCACTGGGGCTGTATACTACCACTGGGGCTGTATATACTACTGGGGCTGCGTGTATACTACCACTGGGGCTGTATATACTACTGGGGCTGCGTGTATACTACCACTGGGGCTGCTGCTGTATACTACCACTGGGGCTGCTGTATATACCTCTGGGGCTGCTGTATACTACTACTGGGGCTGCTGCTGTATATACCACTGGGGCTGCTGCTGTAACACTGCTGGGGCCTGTATATACCACTGGGGAGGCTGCTGTATACCACACTGCTGGGGGCTGTATACCTGTGCTGGGGTCCACCCTCGGCTTATACACGAGTCAATAGATTTTCCCAGGTTTTGGGGGCAAAAGTAGGGGGGTCGGCTTATACACGGGTCGGCTTATACACGAGTATATACGGTAAATGAACAGTTTTTTTACTTGTTTATAATAGTTAAATAGCATTGTCATTAAAAAAAAATGTATGCTTTTTCCCTTGCATTATCTTCATTCAAAATATATGAGGTACATTTGTACCTATGCAGCTTGTTATGGATGCAAAAAGATCTCGACCCCTTATCTCGGAAGCAGGTGGAGATATTTTATTGAAATTTGTCCAATATATTCTGGACCAAAAATGTAGAGATGTCATGAAATTTCAGCCTTCTACGTCTTTTCGAAAAAAAGTTATTGCAATTTTAAAATGGAATAGTTACAATTGTACCTATTCAGCCGGATAAGGGTTAACAAGGTGCAGCTGGCTGCTAAAGGTTATGACTTCTAGAAAATGTCCGCTGAATGCGGCTTTGTTCATAAACTGGTCAGATAAAAAAAACATTACTAAGCTTATGTGAATTTTTTCTTCGACCTTCCAACAGTGTAGGATAGTGGGTGGACATGTTTGATGAGGGTAGGAGTACTCCATTTTTTTTTCTGACACTTTCTGTGTGGATGTTTGGAGCTGGCAGCCAATGCAGGTGCAAAAAACATCTACAAGTTGAAGACACAAGGGTTTATGTCATTGGCTGTCTTGTTTCATTGGCTGCCAAAGTCACATGTTGCTAGGGATTTAAGAAGACATTTGACGTTGTCGTCATTTTCAGAGTGTTACTGGTCAGGGACAGAGTTGCTGCCACTCCTTGCTACATCATACGGCTTCATCTGTGTTACACAAATAGATATCTAGTTACTTGATCATTGTTTAGATAAAATAGAGAGACGAGAGTGTTTATCTGGACATAGGCGTTTTGTGCTGAGAATAAAAGTGGTTCCTAAATCTGTGTGTATTTCCAAAGCTGTGTTTTTTGCATATAGCAAGTGATTGCCAAACCTTTCAGTTTCTTCTAAAAATGCTGTGTTTGGCCTCAAACCAGTTATTACCAAATCAATTAATTACCCCTAAAAAGGCTGTGTTTCGGCCTCTAACCAGTGATTCTCAAATCCTTCAGTTTGTACTTAAAAAAGGAATTTTGTTTGCGTGAAACCATTTATTGTAGGGATGAGTGGATGAGTGAGTAGTCAAATACTCGGACTCGCTATACTAGTGCCGATTACATCGTAATACTCAGGTATTCGTTGCGAGTAGCGAGGCCAATGTTAGTCAATGGGAAATGCGAGTAATTGTCTGCTGGACCCCAAAAAATGGTCTGGGGGCTGAGGAAAAGGCTGAAGTGGGTGCATGATTGCCGTAAGTGCAAGTTATGATGGAGGAGATCTTCTGACAGCTCAGTGTATAAGTGGTGTAAAGAGAGCTATCTGCCCTAGGGGCTGTGTGATGGTTAATGCAGAAAAAAGTCACCCATCATCATCATCTCAAGGGCTTCACAATTATAAAGCTTGGACTACTGGCATTATTGTTCCACTGCCACTGCACAATGTGCAGGCATAGTGCCTCCAAAAATTAGCCCAAGGGGCTGGTATCATGGTTGATCAAGGAAGCAGGCCTTAAGGGCCAAATCATTTTGAAGCTAGGACTACTAGCAGAGTAGTTGCGGTGCCCAAGTCCAGGCATAGCCATAGAGTCTCCAAAAAGTAGCCCAAGGGACTCTATCATGGTTGATGAAGGAAGCAAGCCTCAAGGGCAAAACAATTAAGAAGCTAAGATTACTAGCACAGTTGTTGCAGTGCCCAATGTCAAGGCATAGCCATATTGTCTCCAAAAAGTAGCCCAAAAGGCTGTACCATGGTTAATGAAGGAAGCAGGCCTCAAGGGCCAAACAATTATGAAGCTAGGACTACTAGGAATACTAGCATAGTTCTTGCAGTGTCCAATATGCAGGCATAGCCATAGTGTTTCCAAAAATTAGCCCAAGGGGCTGTATTCTGGGTGATGAAGGAAGCAAGCCTCAAGGGCCAAACAATTATGAAGCTAGGACTACTAGGACTACTAGTACAGTAGTTGCAGTGGTCAATGTTTAGGCATAATCTCCAAAATTAGCCCAAGGGACTGTATTATGCTTGATAAAGGAAGGAGGGTCTCATCAAATGTGCCTCTGATGGGAAATATTAATTAACGGAACATTGTTTTTAGCTTACTGACCATGAGATACATGTGGCAGAAGCAGGAGTGTAAAAGATGTGTAAGAAGAAGAAGAGGGGTTTGTATGGGAAGGGATGGATGTGATCACCAGTTGCCTAAAATAACATTTTGGGTAAGTTTAGGTTGGGATGCTGTCATCAGGAGGGCTTAAATACTCTTGCGAAAACCAGTCCTATGTGCATTCTCTGTAGTCAGCCGTGTGCGTTTATCTCTGATGATTGCCCCAGTGGCACTGAAAACACGCTCTGACATCACACTAGCAGCAGGGCAGGCCAGCACCTCCAAGGCATATAGGGAGAGGTCTGGCCAACTATGCAGCTTGGGTACCCCGTAATTAAATGGAACAGAAGCATGAGGGAGGACACAGGTATGGTCACTTAGATAGCCATTGACCATCTTGTGCAACTTCTCCCCCCTTGACATTATTACCGGTCCAGCTAGCCCTTGATGATGAGCAAGTTTATTGTAGATGGCCCAGTTTGTGGACATTTTACCACCACCTCTTTTGGATCTGCTGGCCATGTCTCTCTCCATTAATGCATGCTGCTGCACAGAGCTGGTACCTCTGCTAGCAGCGGTGACTGAGGTAGATGTTGCCATCAAATGATCAACAACAGCCCTCTTGAAAGATTCTATTATGAAACCCCTTGGTGACTGCAACAGTAGCAAAGGAAATTTGTCCTTGTACCGTGGGTCTCGAAAGGTGGCCAACTAGTATAGGTTGCTGTTGAAAATGTGGATCATGCGAGGGTCTTGGCACAGACAGTTACATATGAAGTGTGCCATGTGTGCCAAGCTGCAAAGAGACAAATGTTCTGTGACATGCTCACCTCACACTGACTCTCCTCCTCCACTTCCTCCTCTCCAGCCCACCCATGATGGACAGACATGAATCTGGGGATGGGAGTCCCCTGTGTAGCATGAGGGGTCCCCTCTGTACCACTGAAAAATAAGTTTTCTCCCTCCTCATCTTCCTCATCATCTTCATCCCCCAATCTTGCCTGATAAGATTGGCTGGGCAGTGTAGGATCGCCCATTGTGAAATCTTGCTCAATACACAGCTACCGGACACTCAAAGATTCCATTTTTAGATTATGCAGCAATTCTTTTAGCAGACAGAGCATAGGAATGGTTATGCTAATATTAGCCTGATCACTGTTCACAAGTTTGGTGCAGTACTCAAAGATATCAAGCACCTCACAAATGTCAGCGATCCACACCCACTCGACAGTTGTTATGTGTCTTGGCTGAGACACAGTCTGACAGGCATGGTTAAGCTGGTATTCAGCAAGTGCCCTCTGCTGCTCACGTATCCTTGCCAAAATATGATATGTTGAATTCCACTGTCTTGACAGGTCGCAAATGAGTCAGTGGTCTGGCAAATTAAATTGCTTTTGAACAGCTGCAAGACTAGCAGAAATTGGTGCAAATAAGGTGCACCTTCTCAAGTAGGTACGACAAGTCAGGATATGTTTTTATAAATTTTTGTACAGCTAGGTTCAGCACGTGAGCCATGCATGGCACGTGTACCAGGTTCCCGAGCTTTAAAGCTGCCACCAGGTTACACCCAGTATCGCAGACAACCAGACCGGGTTGGAGTTGCAGTGGGGAGAGCCACTGATCGGTCTGTTGTTTTATTCCCTGCAACAGCTCTGCTGCAGTGTGTGGTGTTTCACCTAAGTAGATGAGCTTCATCAGAGCGTGTTGCCACTTTGCTGATGCGCTGCAGCACAGCTCCCAACTTTGGAGTGATGTGGAGGGTAATTTAGCATAGGATGACGAGGCGGTGGAGGAGGAGAAGAAAGAGGGGAGACGTGAGGTATATGACGAGGCGGAAAACCTGATTGAGGTTGGGCCCGCTCTTCATGGCATGGGTAGGATATGTGATGGGCCAGTTTGAGACTTTGTCCCACCCTCCACCAGGTTGAGCCAGTGTGATGTATTGTCCCTGTGACACACCCACTCCAGGGTCTAGGATGACTTGTGAACCGAGCGGTTACTATTTCACCTTTTTTCGATTCTTTTCACAGGGACAGACAGGAGCAGAGACCCGGTCCCGTGACCCAGGTGGTGTCATTTTAAGAAACGGGAAGATGTTAGAGAGAGTCTGAGGGAATAACCTGCGTTGTGCTGCCAGAGTGGTTTCCTCAAAGTCCTCGGGTCCGGTAAACCATACCCAATCTCTAGTCTCCCCATCTGCATTGGGAGCTCTTGCACACTCCTGCCCGACCACTGGGGTGCTAAAACCACTGTCCGCCATGATGCCTCCTGGCTGCTCGCACTACGCGGTTCTTCTTCTTTCTGCTTTCTAGGCCTCACCCTTCAGGCCTCGTCTCCTCCACTAGGCGCGGTCAGCAATTCTCGATAGCAGGCCTCCTTGGCTTTTCTTTAGTACTCGGGGCGGGCCTGCAATTTCACGGTGCTGGAATTCTTTATTCAAGTTTGTTGTTCTACTCCACCTTTCTTCTGTTCTTTTCACGGGGACAGACGGAGGCCGAGACCCGGTCCCGTGACCCTGGCGGTGTAATTTTAATAAACGGGAAGATGTTAGGGAGAGTCTGAGGGTATAAAAGGGGTATTTGTGATGTCTCTCACACCACAGCTGCAGTTCTGTTACTTTTACTCAGGTGTTAAACATGGCCAACGGGTATGCTCCTGTCAGTCTCCGCTTCGCTCATTCTCCAGAGCCGGGTTAGTGCAGTCAAGCCAAGGTTGGTGCTCTTTCTGTCCTCTCTAGGTGTCTCAGCCTCTGGTGGTCTGTCTCATTCAGCGCTATAAGGAGTAGTTCTCATCTGAAGCGAGCAGGTCATCGCTCTGCCCCCCAGACTTTCAATATCTCCGCAGCACAGAGCTCAAACACCGGGGGTGCTTATCTGTGTTCCCGTTGCCATGAGTTTCCTCTCCTGTGCACTGCTCTCTAGTCCGGCCACTTTCCCCAAGATGTGTCGGGTGTTCGGCCACAGCTCCCGTTAAAAGTCTGGGGCTTCCAGGTTTACGGCTCGGGCATGAAGCATCCGCACCACCTGCAGGGCCGGGTCCCTGTCTCCACTAACCCCTCTGTCTCGTCAGATTCGGGTGTACAGGGATTGCTGTCTCTTCCGCACTCCTAGGGCTCTTCTGTTCCTCTGATAGTCAGTCTTTCCCTCCCGTAGGTGACTGTGGTGGCTTTGTTCCAACCCACAGGAGTCGGCACCACACCGCCTCTATACTGCCAATTACCACTCCTCATCATTTGATGTTACTCCTCCGGTCTCCTTCTACCGACTTCTGACTCCTACTCTACTGCCCTGTCCCCATTTTTGTGACATGGTTCCTCCCTCAGGGTACACCTGTCCACAAGTACTTGTCCACGTGTCTGTTGTAGGGTAGATCTTCCTGGTTATGGCATTTGTGAGAGCACACTTTAGCTTGTTTAAGACATGCTGGTGTAATGCGGGACAGTACACCAGGAAAAATAGTGCTGGCTGGGAACCGAGTATCGTGGGGCAGCCACAGCCAACAGATCACGGAAAGGCTGTGTCCTCACAAGCCTAAACGTCAACATCTCCATGGCTAGCAACTTGGCAACGTGTGCGTTCAGTATTTGTTCTTTTGGGTGTGTGGCTTGGCATTTATGCTTGTCTGAGACAAACAAGAGGATGAGCTTCAACCTCTTCACCCGGTATATCATGTGGATGAAAGTGGCTTTCTTCTGGCTGTGGGTTTTCAAATATTTAGCCATGAATGGACAATAACTCCTCAAGTTCCTCTTCAATGTCGCTCGGTGAGGGGCCAGAGGCAAAGAAAGGAGATGGACCAAACAGATCCTAGGAGTGGCCAAGGTTGGGGTCAAATGTTTCCTGTGACTCCTGACGGGGTGATGATCTAGGAACAGGTTGAGAATAGGATGACCCAGCGTTCTCTGTATGGACAGGAAACTGTGTGGTTGTGGACAGTTGGGTGCTACTAGAAAATTTTGTGGACGCCTTATGAGCCATTAAAGAAAGTATCTGCTCTTGTTCTACTGGCTTCCAGACTTGTTTACAATCCAGACCGGGAAATTTCGCCAGGAACATAGATGCATCAACCTTCTTCTGTCTTCCAGACTCTGTGCCTTGTCGGGCACCACTGACAACCTCATGCCCACGTCCACGTCCGTGTCCCAACAGCTTTTTTAGGAATTGATTTTTTTTGCTGACAAAGCTGCAGAGGTTCAGATGCCGATATTGGGTAACAAGGAGCAGTTAGTGCTTTGTAGAAAATAGCACTACAGCCTAGTATTGCTTTGTGTTTTACACACAGCACCGCAACGGTACAAACAAAATTGCCCTGGGGTCTAAGGCCATATATTATGGTCGCCAGTCACCACACAAGACAGCGGTGCTGGCTGCTTGTTAGTTGTGCAGTACACTGCGTGCTATTCAGTGTGAACACAGCACCGCAATGACACAAAAAAATTGCCCTGAGGTTTAAGGCCATATATTATCTTATCTTTTTATGATATATAAGGCGGCCGTCACACGCACAGATATCTTGCCCGATATCGTTTAAGCGATCTCCTTTTTGATCGCTTAAGCGATATCGGGCAAGAAATCGTTGCATGTAATCAAGCGATTTACGATGTTAAATCGCTTGATCGTGACATCGCTGATCTGAGCTCTGGTTCTCAGATCTAGCGATGAGCGATTTGACGATCTGTCTCATCGTGGTGTATAACACCACGATGAGCGATTTCCAGCGCAGAGTCTATGCTGGGAGATGGTAACTATGGTACACGTCGGGTAACTAAGCGACGCGCGGCGCCTAGTTACCCGATGTGTACCATAGTTACCAGCGAGATCGCGGCTCCACATCGCTGGTGAGTCTGTCTGTGTGACATCTCACCAGCGATGTGAGCGATATTGTAAGCGATTGCGCGTGCACGTGATCGCTTACAATATCGCTATAGATATCTGTGCGTGTGACGGCCGCCTAAGAGTGATACAAGTTGTGGATGAGGTACATAAAGAGCTACAATTCATGACAAGCACTGCATTAAGAGGCATGTCTTGCTGCTCCTCCACCTCAACATCACAAACAATAGAGTACTCACTGGTGGTGCCCCGATTACCCATGTGTCACCCTGTGCCACAACTATCAAACCACACAACTGTTTGTGAGGAAACACAGATGGCTGATTCTGCAGAGATGTTAATACATTCTATTCCACGGGCATCAGAGGTCTGCTCCAAGGATTCACATACTCCAAAGGAGGAAATAATTTGCACTGATTCCCAAAATCTTTTTAAGTTGGATCCGGGGATGGAAGAAGTATGATCCCAGCAGAGAACAGGCCCTCATCTCCAGACTTTAACCCCCAGGGTAGAGTTGATGATGATGATGAGACTCTGATACCTGAGGAACAACTACACTGTTTAGGGCAGGAAGTGGAGGAGGGTGACTCATGGCAAGTTAGTAAGATAATAGAGAGGATGATGATGAGGTTCTAGATCCAACTTGGAATCAACCCAGAGTGACATAGCTGAGTAGCTCAGCAGAGGAGGAGAATGATGAGGAGGTTGGGTTGCATGTTCCCACACAGAGACTAGTGGCTGTAAGCATGACAAGCACTGTATCCACAGCCTCAACTCTGGCTCTGGACAGCAGTGGTCAACCATGAGGGGAAGAGGAGAGGAAGAGGAACCAGCAAAAGATACAGTGAAGCAGCGGTCAGAGTGATAGGAGAACGAGGAGAGAGCGGTGTCCTTGAGCCCAATAGAGTGGAGTATGGAGAGGAGGGCTGGTTATCCACAGTATTGAATGCAGCCGAGAGATCAAGGAGGATCAGTAGGGAGTAGTGACCATTAGATTGCGCAGGTAAGGGGACTTGGTAGCCAGACAGGCAGTCTGTTAGTGGCGAGTGCCCAGCCCTGACCGGACAAGTGAAAGGGGGTATATTTGTGGGGGATATTAGTTTATGATGTAACGTTATGCCAGCTAAGTGGTTTGGCCAGAAATGGCCAGCGCTGCATGAGGGGTTCCCAGGGAATAGATGGTAATTCAGTAAGGTAGATCATTCCCCCCAGCAGGAGCGGACCCCTGGGGTGATGATGGGAGATGTAGTGATCAGTGCAGGAGAAAGAAGCAAGGGGGTAAATTAATGCAGTCTTTACTTTTACTGATGATTGACGGTAAGTTGAATCCAGGGGTACTGGTCACCAAGTTCAGGGTGCAGCCAGCCTGGAAAAAGCTGAAGTCCACTCCACCAGGTGAGATCAATGTGCCTTCCTTCTGTGCTTTATATTTACAGTCTCAGATGCCTGTGAGCTAATCTGTTCCTCTTTGTGTGCTCCCTTCTATGTGTAGTTCCCCAACCAGAAGGCAGTGCAAACCTATCTGGGGTGCTGTCATGTTTGTCACAGCTTCAGGCTCTATATACTGCTGTGCTCTTGAGTCTACATGAGTGACCAGCAGACTTGTAATCCTCTGGTCCCCAGACTTGGCTTCCAGGGCTTGCAATACCTGAATAGCCCAGTACTCTGGTGACCTCCTCTCAGCGTGAACCTGGGGTGAGCCTGCAATAGCTCCATACCCCTAGAGCTCTTGACTTCTTGTGTGTCTTCTCCCTTTCCTTCCTCACACACTACTATCCTCTCTCTGTACCCTTCCCCCAGCAAGAAGAGGCCGAAAACTAAAAGCACCTAAAAACTAGGTGCTTGTGCTCCCCCTTCTGGACTGGGATCAAGCTTTTGTGTGGATGCATTGCTGCCTGATATAGGGAGCTTCATTTACTTCCAAGCATGATACCACCACCTGTTAGGGAAGCGATACCACTGTGGCAACTGGACCGCAGGGGCGCCACATATGCATTGTTCTGACATGGTGGAATTCCACTCTGTACATGCTGAAGCCACTGCGGCAACAGCAACAAGCCCTGGTGCAGTATGTAATGACATAAACAGTGACTTAAGTGAATAAAATGTCGTGCACATGATGCTTCCAGAGTGGGCACAGATCAAGGACCTCAGCACCCTTCTTCACAGTTTCTAAAAGACTACTAAGATGGTTAGCACTGAAGACAGTCAGCATCACTATTCCATTCATCTATATGCTGGAGAAAACTTTGAAAAGTTTGCAGGATGAGGTGGTACCACAGATAGAGGAGGAGGAAGAAGAGGAGGATGCAGAAAGGATATCAATATCTCAAAGGTCCAAACTCTTGTCACACAGCCAGGTGGCATTGTAAAGTGGAGAAGAGTGACAGAGGGGGGCTTATGGTACCAGACAAAGTGGTAGTGAAGGTGCAGGAGCCAAGGACCAAATAGAGGAGGAAGAGAATGAAGAGTTGATGGGCATTGAACAGTCAGTAGATGAGGAAAAAATGATTCCCCTCTCTGTTGTCCAAGATTGGCAGGAAAAGATGTAGGAAAAAAGCTCGATTTTTAACCGCCACCAACACAAAGAGGACTTGAGACTAATGTTTGCATCAGACACATGAGCACTTTCTTGCTGCACTATCTGCAACATGATGCCTTTATTGTTAGGATTAGAATTAGCGATAAATACTGGGTTGCCACACTCTTGGATCTGCAGAACAGGAGTAAATTTAGCCAGATGCTTCCCACCTTGGACAGGGACACAAGCATGTTGAAGTATCAAAAAAAGCTGATAGACAATCTTAAGACTGATTTTCCCCAACACATCAGTGAGGGACACAGTATGCATCACATGTCTACACTTCCAACTTATCAAGTCATCAGCATAGAAACATTAGCAGTTGCAATTTTGCTGTCAGAAGTAGTGATGGGCGAGTCCTAAATTACTCGGAATCGCTTGACTCTAGCGAGTCCGAGCCCGGGACTCGCTACTCGTTGCGAGTCTAGCGAGTCCAATGTTAATGAATGGGGAAGCGAGTAATGTGCGATTTACAAATCGCAGATGTGTCTCGGAAGCTTCAGGCTCTATCTGCTAGGACTCGTTACTCTCCGAGTTTCCCAGCGTATACTCACACAGTAACGAGTCCAATGCAAATCAATGGCAATCCTAGTTTTGTCAGAGACTCTGACAAAACTAGGATTGCCATTGACTTGCATTGGACTCCTTACTGTGCAAGTAATCACAGGGAAACTCGCACAGATAAGAGTCTGGCTGTCTGCTCTGTGTGCAGGCTGCCGCAGCTCCAGGTCCTAGAGCCCGCCTGCTGCCTGATGTAGCAGAGCTGAGATTGTTCTCAGTCTGCTCATTCCCTGTGCATAGACATCTATATCTATGCACAGGGGATGTAGCAGAGAGTACATCGCGTTTTGGACTACGTCGGACGGAAGAGGATTTTTTTAATTAAAGTTGGAGTCCCTAATGGCTTTTTTTTTTATTTCTAATAAAAAATTTTCTCTGTGTGGTGTTTTTTTAATCCTTTATTGGAGATTCTTAGTGGCTGGGTCAAACCTGGTCTGACATTAAGAATCTCGGGCTTAATACCAGCTTGTATAACAAAGCTGGTATTAACCCCTTTATTACCCAGCGTGCCACCGTTACCAGGGCCGCTGGAAGAGCGGGGTTCAGCGCCAGAGGATGGCGCTTCAATGAACGCGCCATCTTCTGGGGCAGCTGCGGGCTGCAATTTGCAGCGGGGGGTGCCCAGAAAGCTTGGGCCTCCCTGCGCTGCGGATTCCAGCCCCCAGCTGCTTAGCTGTACCTGGCTAGACATAGAAATTGCGCTGAGCCCCACGCATTTTTTTTTTGTTTCCCTGCGATTACTTGCACAGTAACGAGTCCAATGCAAGTCAATGACAATCCTAGTTTTGTCAGAATCTCTGACAAAACTAGGATTGCCATTGATTTGCATTGGACTCGTTACTGTGCGAGTAAACGCTGGGAAACTCGCAGAGTAACGAGTCCTAGCGAGTAGATTCGCCCATCCCTAGTCAGAAGCAATTTCTGCAAGCACTTTGACAAATTTTTTAAACCATTTAACCCCACCTGCAGAATTGAGTACAAGTCCCCTGAAAATGTAGAACACCTAACTTTCATCACGATGAACAAGTTATTGATCTCCAAGGATTTTTCCACCCCAGTGGCAGACTGCGTAGAGTAGTCGATGTTGTACTTTGCTGCATGCTGTGTTCATCTCGCCATTTACCATTTTTATTTTGTGTCAATGACACTTTTGTGGTATCTGGCCCTAATGTTTTGAAATGTGGAGACTCTTCTTGGGGGTCTCTTTCTTGTCTGTTTTCTGAATTTAGCAGGGATCTCTGCGCACGATGCCTACACGTGTCACTCATTTCCCTGTTACTAATAAATGTTTAACCTTTACATGTTAGGTCAGACCTTGTACCATGCATGCAGGCTGTGCCATTATGCAATTTTTATTCTGACTCAACTGATGCCACTTTGGTGGTATCTCTCCCTTATTTTTTGAAATGTGGAAACTCTTCTACTGGATCTACTTCGTGTCTGTTTCCGGAATTTAGCAGGGTTCTGTGAGCATGATGCATACATGTGTCACTCATTCCCCTGTTGTTAATGAATGTTAAACCCTTAAATGCTAGGCAAGATCCTGTGCCATGCATGCAGGCTGCGCTATTATACAATTTTCAATCTGGACCATACAAAAACTTATTACCCAGCGAATATACAGTCATGGCCAAAAGGTTTGAGAATGACACCAAAATTATATTTTCACATGATCTGCTGCCCTCTGGTTTTTATTTGTGTTTGTCTGATGTTTATATCACATACAGAAATATTATTGCAATCATATTATGATACCAAAAGGTTATATTGACAGTTAGAATGAGTTAATGCAGCAAGTCATTATTTGCAGTGTTGACCCTTCTTCAGGACCTCTGCAATTCTCCCTGGCATGCTCTCAATCAACTTCTGGACCAAATCCTGACTGATAGCAGTCCATTCTTGCATAATCAATGCTTGCATTTTGCCAGAATTTGTTGGTTTTTGTTTGTCCAACCGTCTCTTGATGATTGACCACAAGTTCTGAATGGGATTAAGATCTGGGGAGTTTCCAGGCCATCGACCCAAAATCTCTATGTTTTGTTCCCTGAGCCATTTAGTTATCAACTTTGCATTATGGCAAGGTGCTCCATCATGCTGGAAAAAGCATTGTTGGGCACCAAACTGCTCTTGGACGGTTGGAAGAAGTTGCTCTTGGAGGACATTCTGGTACCATTTTTTATTCATGGCTGTGTTTTTAGGCAAGACTGTGAGTGAGCCAATTCCCTTGGCTGAGAAGCAACCCCACACATGATTGGTTTCAGGATGCTTTACAGTTGGCATGAGACAAGACTGGTGGTAGCGCTCACCTCTTCTTCTCCGAATAAGCTGTTTACCAGATGTCCCAAACAATCGAAAAGGGGATTCATCAGAGAAAATGACTTTACCCCAGTCCTCAGCAGTGCACTCCCTGTACCTTTTGCAGAATATCAGTCGGTCCCTGATGTTTTTTCTGGAGAGAAGTGGCTTCTTTGCTGCCCTCCTTGAAACCAGGCCTTGCTCAAAGAGTCTCCGCATCACAGTGCATGCAGAAGCACTCACACCAGCCTGCTGCCATTCCTGAGCAAGCTCGGCACTGCTGGTAGTCCGATCCCGCAGCTGAAACAGTTTAAGATACGGTCCTGGCGCTTGCTGGTCTTTCTTGGGCACCCTGGAACCTTTTTGACAACAATGGAAGCTCTCTCCTTGAAGTTCTTGATGATGCGATAGATTGTTGACTGAGGTGCAATCTTTTTAGCTGTGATACTCTTCCCTGTTAGGCCATTTTTGTGCAGTGCAATGATGGCTGCACGTGTTTCTTTAAGGTACCTTTACACGCCGCTACAACAGGATGGATACAATCCGCTACAGGCTACAAATGTAGCTTGTAGGCCAATATAGCCCGTAGTAGCGGCGTGTGAAGACGGGACGTGACAGCCGGCAACAGATAAATCTGTTTCCGAGCACTGCTCGAAAACAGATGGCTACAAAGCCGATTGTAGCGACCTGTATCGGCGTGTAAAGAGGCTACAGAAGGGATGTCTATACACCAGGCGATGTACCGGGTATGTAGCTGGGGCGTGACACAGCCTCCGGGATACCGCGCCCCTTCAGCGATCATTGGAGGAAGCTCCTGCGTTGCGATTGGTTGTCGCTGCACAGGGCGGCATATTTAAGGAGCTGCCCAGTCACACTACACAATTGCTCGGGCGTCATGTATTAATCAGCCTCCTGCGATACCTGGCCAATCATGGGTTTCTTGCTTTGTCCTATCAGCGTACGGACGTCTCGTACTCCACAATTGTGGCACGCCTATGTGCTGTCCCTGCTGCACCAGTTCCGCCCATATTAGCTTGTTGTAGCGGTGTGTAAATGAGGTACGATGAGCTACAGATGGCTACTTGAGACACCCGGCGATGTATCTAGCTGTAGATGTAGCGTAGCGCACCTTGTGGCGGCGTGTAAAGGTGGTGCGTTTCCCGTTTGTAACCGTTTGGGCGTGCTCGTGCACGTGAAGTAGCGGGTTGTATCCATCCTGTCGTAGCGGCGTGTAAAGGTACCTTTAGAGATAACCATGGTTAACTGAAGAGAAACAATGATACCAAGCACCAGCCTCCTTTTAAAGTGTCCAGTGGTGTCATTCTTACTTAATCATGACTGATTGTTCGCCAGCCCTGTCCTCATCAACACCCACACCTGTGTTAATGGAACAATCACTAAAACGATGTTAGCTGCTCCTTTTAAGGCAGGACTGCAATGATGTTGAAATGTGTTTTGGGGGTTAAGGTTCATTTTCTAGGCAAATATTGACTTATCAAGTAATTGCTGTTAAGCTGATCACTCTTTATGACATTCTGGAGTATATGCAAATTGCCATTAGAAAAGCTGAAGCAGTAGACTTTGTTAAAATTAATATTTGTATCATTCTCAAAACTTTTGGCCATGACTGTATATACTAACCACTAAATCTTTGGTTGGGCCCCTCTTAGGTAAATTTATTAAATAGAAAAGAAAACATAGAAGAGGGTTCATGCCCATCATATATATAGATGTGAAAAAAAGAGTCCATACTGTTAATCTCATATTAAGATATAACTTTTAATGCTTTCTTTGCAAAAGACATACAAGTAAAATCCATATACTGTAAGAACAGACTAAGGCCCTTTACAAACATCATATAGTTGTGCCACTTGACTGTGGCGGGGAATAAAATTGACTGGAGCGGTTTGCATGATGTTTGAGGGCCCCCTGCCCACTGGACCTATATAGGTCACTGACCAAACTGAATCCTTCTTCTTGTTGTAATCCTTCTTATAGTAGTCTACAAACCAGATATTCATGCATCATGAGTTTAGCGGTGCATAAAATTTGCAGGAGAGGTTGTATTAGGTTTTAGTGCCCCCTGCTCATTGGGCCTATACATGTTACTGACCTAGCTGAATAATTCTTTTGTAGTACTCCATGAAAGTGATAGCTGTGCCACCTGACTGTTGCGAAGTATAAAATTGTCTGGAGCGGTTGGATGAAGTTTGAGGGCCCCCTGCCTACTGGGCCTATACAGATCACTGAACCACTCAAATCTTTCTTCCCATAGTAGTCCATAAATCTGATACTTATGCCAGCTGAGTGTGGTGTACCAAAACATTTATTGGAGCTTTTGCATGAGGTTTGAAGGGACCCTGACCAACAGTGCTACAGCTGTCACTCATCCTCTTGTTCATTATCAATGGTTAACCTTGAAATGCTAGGCCAGGCCCTGGTTCAGACACTAGCCATGCAAACAGCTGTGCCATACAAGAATTTTTTGGTCTCTTGGTCAATTGATGCCACTTTGTGGTATCTGGCTCTAAAATTGTGGAGACTCTTCTTTGGGGTGTGTTTTTGTGTGAATTTAGCCTTGCTCTCTGAGAACCGTGCCTACACCTTTAGGTGCACCTTTCTGTGAATATGACCCCACAATATTGTTGTAAAGCCCCATGCCCATGATATGTTGCTTCATGCAATTTTGAGAACCTGCATCAAAATCTGCATGTCTATCCTGAAGCCAGAAAAGTCTATGAGAGTTCAGAAGTGCTGTGCCAGTTAGTTAGTTTTTCCTTACAGATTTGGTGCAGATTTTGGGGAAGAAAAGAAAATTTGAATCACATATGCAATAAAAAAAAAAAAAAGCAACGTAGGCACAGCACTTCTGTCATAGACTTTACTGGCCTCAGGTTAGACATACAGATTTTTATAAAGATTCTCAACATCTGCATCAAAAAAAGCATCAAACAACACACCATGGGCAGAAGGCCTAAGGGAGGGAGAGCAGCCATTGTGGTGAAAGGGTTCAGGATTCCTCTTGCCCCCTTGCTACCTCCACAGAGACTTCTAGGGCAGGGTGGCAAACTACAGTCCTCAAAGTCTGGAAACAGTGCACGTTTTCAGGATTTCCTTAGCATTGCACAGGTGCTAATTTCATCTCCTGCAGTAGTGATGATTCCAGCAACTTGTGCAATGTTAAGAATATCCAGAAAACATGCAAAATTTGTGGCCTTTGATGACTGCATTCAGACAGCCCTGTTTAACAGGAGTGTGTGTAGTATCTTTCATTTCCAAACCTGCAGCTTGTTCACCAGGGCAGTATGACAGTACCTGTTTACAGAAACTATAATAAGTCTTAAAGACACATACATCAATATACACAGAAAATATATATAAGGAAAGTCTCACAGGGAGCAGCAGACTCCATTATAATGATGTAAAGTCCATTATGGTCCCAATTCATTAAGGCTTTGAGATGTAGCCCAAAGGCTGCATTACCTCCAATCCAGTATGGTAATTGCAACTGGCACTAAATTTGGGAATGGGAAAATAAAATTAACAAAAATATATATGACTTGGTCTTTAAAGACCTTAAAAACAACTGAAAAGATTCCTTCTCTTGACAAAATGCCAACTAAGGGATCAGCGACCAAACAACATTCCTTTTTTAAGGAAGTCCACTTTAATTTGAGTAAAAACTGTCTAGCAGCTTTCTCATCACTGCCGATGATTGACGTTGATGTTCCTCATTGTATCTGCAGAAGGATGGTTTCAGGGATTTCAGGGGCTATTCCTCCTGGGGCATTCTCCACCACCTGCCTCGATCACAGCCCATCATGGCCACTGATGAAGAAGAGGATAGAGGAATTAGGGAACAACCATCCCCTCTCAGAGAGACTGGATCAACTTGGGAAACACCAAAAGGGCCTTCATGATCAATGACCCCTGTGGGTTTGTGTGCAGCTGGCTGTCTTACCGAGAGATGCCTGGCCTCCAACAGCATTTACTACAGGTCAGCCACCTGCTGTCACTTTTCAAATTTTTTGGTGTTGGCAACCCAACTTAAACCAACCATGGACCACCCCTTGCTGCCCATCACTTTCACGAAGGTAATCACCTCCCTACAGAGATTGCATGGAGTCTTTTGGGAAGATGGTCATGCAGCAGAGTATACTGGTTGACATAGCCCTGATGACCAGTACCTTCTTCATTTATGAAACCAAACTACCTCTGCAGGATGAATGCAACCACCTTGTCTGGGGTACATTGGTCATCAAAGTCATTGGCTATAGGCCCATGCAACCACTCTTGGGCGATGTCATCCTTGAGCTGAATCTACTCAAGAAAGGAGACAGGACAGGATGGTTCATGCTGTATTGGAGAGTTGCTTTGTAGGGGTATTTTCATGGCATTCATCCAGTTGAAGGCTACACCAGACTGGGAAACAGTACCTTCTGCCCTTGTTACCTCCTCAAATACATTGTTCTCCTTGGCCTCCTCATCCTCTTCATCATGCTCTTCATTCTGGATTTGCCGATCCGGCAGCTGTGGCTCTGACTGCAGGTGCAATAATGTCTGGAATTCTGCAAGATTCTCCTTAGTGTGATATCTGCTCCTCCCGGCAGGCTTGGGGAATGGCTCACTTCCTGACTGTAAGCTCCCCAGGTCCTCCTCTGGCATCAGAGTCCAGTGCTGCATTCTGACCTTGCTGCATATGAGGCCCAATGCGGGTAGCATGGTCGAGCTCCAAGTGATGTGTGTCCTGTGAAGTCTGCTCTGATTCTGGTGCTGAAGCTCCTTCTGCCCCTGGGGTGGTGAGGAAGGTGACATCCTCCAGATCTTTCATATCTTGAGGTAGATGCATAATTAATATCACTGCATACTGCGGGCGCATGGTAGCAAAGTGTAGCAGAGCGTAGGTGTGTTGTACTGCACTGCTAAGATTTCACTGGGCTTTGCAGTGATGCTTCTTTGCTTTTCCTAGGAGACCAGTGCCAGGACACAATCACAGGATATTATTGTTTGCACAATTTTGTTGCATAGCTGCTCATTAACCTTTCCTTGAGGTGGCCTGTAGAAGGCACCTGACTTACATTACAAATCCCATTCCCCATTCCACAGGTAACACCTGAGCTTGCGGTTGGGGGAGTAATTAATCAAGACTAACATATTTGGAGGAGAAATAAGGGAAACAAAAAGGTTTATTCAGCTCACCACCTATTCATCTGAAATGCTGATAAAGGCTAGTGGGCAGCAATGTAAGGACAAGTTTAATACTAATGATACATATAACACACTTGTGAACATGTCAAATATATGTATTCTAAACACATGGAATAAAATTAAATAAAGTGATTGCACATTTTCAAGAAGCAATATCCATAGTATGGTGTTTAATGAGTATGAATAGACCTTCAGATCATGTAGGTGAAGCATATAATGGCCATATGCTGTTTTTATATAAAATGCTATCACATAAGTGTAGAAGAGATGGCCATGCACCTCTGCAATAATAAAGGTTTGCCGTCCCCCCAAAAAAAAGAAAAAGAAAAATTACCAAAAAAAACGAAGCTCTCTTAAATGGATGTTTAAGGACATTTTAAGGTTCCTGAATTTCACAGTTGCTGCCACATCTGGTACTGTTTCCAAAATTCACACCCTGCAGGTATCAAAAACACATGCAAATTCCAGGAAGCTTAAAACAATATTTTAAAGCTCAAAACAATTCTACAGGTTACAAGAAAATGGCTGGGAACACTCCTAACAGTACCTGTTTTTCACAGCCAGGGGATCTTACCTCTTGCATTTTGGCCTCAAACAATCAGGGAAGTTTTCAGGGCCATTTTAACCCTACTACTCTGTTCATGTCCATATGACCCGAAGTGAAATTTGAGACCCTGCAGATTATTTATTATGCGGATTTGAAACTTGCAATTAATTGACATTTCCTCATTTGAGGGATTCTTACTATAAGTGTTGGTTTTTATTTTTCTTTGTTTACTTTTTGCTACACACTGCTTGTTACACTTGTACTGTTCAGGTCAATATGACCCAATAACATTTCATACTGTTCAACAGGTCACTAATCATTTCTGCCTGCAAAATTAATTTGTTTTCATTATTACTTCATCTCATTATTCAAAAGGGTGGAGATTTCACTGTTCTTATCAGTGAACAAATTCTCATCAAGTAATTTCTCTTTCAATTCTGTGACAGAGGACACAAGTAGCTTCACTTGTCACACGTGACAACTTTTTCACATCCTGCCAACTGGGCCAGATGTTGCGAAAAAGACAATTTAATATGCTGGGTACTATAAGGAAAAACAAGCAAGAACTGCTACAAGGTATCCTTAGTAAAAGAGATATGTATAGTTTTATTTTTTACTTTACTGGAGATACAACAGTTGTGTGTTACGTTTGGGTCATTCCATGTCAAGTGAACCAATGATTATTATCTCTATATTTTTAATTCTTTTGAGATTTTGTTATTTGATAATAGCATGTCAGACAATGCAGAATGTGAAGAGAAAAATTAAAAAAAAAAATTTTTTTTTTTTAAATGATTTTCAAAGTTCGGAAAAAGTGCGAATTTCGCTGTTGCCTGCCTTTACGTTTCTCCTCATAACTAAGGCTAGGAATAAGATAGAGAGACAAAATAAACACCATTCTACTCAGAACTATACAGGCTTTCACCAGATATGTCACAAGAGGATCTTTGTTAATATTTTACCCATGTGATCGCAAGCGCAAAACTTTAAAATGCATTTCCGACAAATCGGCGCGCTTTAAATATTTCAAAAACTGCCCATGTGTCTGCTTTGCTCCTAGCCACATCTGTACCAAATTTCAAGTTGGGATCGCGATGGGATCATATTTTAAAATATTTTACTATTAATAGCGTCAATGGGTCATTCCATATCAAGTGATCTAAATGTGAATATTTTTTTTACCTGACGTCTTTAGATTTTTTTTATTTTTTTTTCCTTTATGAAGTACTACTTTAGTTAATTACAAATTAAAAGTTTAGAATTTTTTTCTTCATCAGTTAATTTTTTACAGATTTTTAAAGTTTAAAAAAAGTGTGAATTTTGGCCTGGTATGACTTTACATTTTTTTTATCTTGGGCTAGAAATAAGATAGAGAAACAAAATAAACATCATTCTACTCAGAACTGTCCAGACTTTCACCAGATATGTCACAAGAGTATATTTGTTAATTTTAATTTTTTACCCATGCGAACGCAAACGCAACATTTTGAAACGCATTTCCGAAAAACGTTTTAATAAAAATTTTCCAAAACTGCCCATGTGTCTTTTATGCTCTTAGCCACATCTGTACCAAATTTCAAGTTGGGATCGTGATGGGATCATATTTTAAAATATTTAACTATTATAGTGTCAATTCAAAAATCTTGAATTCAGATCTGTTCAACCTGTGGTCTAAAAGCGTGGGGTCTATATTTATCAAATCCATTATTTTTAGACATTACTGTATTATTTTGATATGTTACAGCTTAGAAGCAGGAGAGGACATATAGGAAAAAAGCTTTGTTAGGGCTCAACCTGAGAAAGAACAGGGATAGAAAGTGAATGCAGAGCAAATGATAGGCCAGCAGCTCTATCAATAATGTTAAGTGTCTACCCACTGCATTCAGGAAGTAAGACAGCTCGTTCAGACCTTTCATGTCCTGACATGTCTGGACATCTTCGCTCCTGAACAAACAATAGTCTGTACAAAGCCATCAAGGCTGTGTACTAAAATATGGGTGAGTAAATATATTAATAGTTTAAAGCTTTTATTATTAGGGGCCAATACACACAGTGCTATTCTTAGGTATCATCATTCAGAAAAACAGCCCCATTGATTTCTATGGGGTTCACCACATGCAGTGTTTTTGGAAACACTCAAGAGTGAGTAAATCACTGCTTGAACTACTTTTTAATCGCTGCAATAAATGCAGCATTTATCATTTATTAAAAAAAGCTGCCATTTTTTTCACTAGCGATTAAAAAAACTAACGCATATGTGGTAAAAACTTGGTAGAAAAACAAGCTGCCAAAACTGCAGCGTGTATCTGCAGACAGAAAAAACTGTGCGCGCTAGCCCTAAAACTCACTTTATAGTAATACAGTTCTATCTCAAGTGTACTGTAAATCTTTATTTTTATTACCTATCTTCCTTACTTAATATTAACTGTATTTTTCCCACACAGCAATGGCTGCTACTTCTCAAGAAACAGCATTTTATCATAGACACTGTTGCAATCCTTTTGAAAAAATATGAATATGATTGGCGCTGGTGGCTGGCTACTGTACTCTCCAAAGATTGTGAAAATGAAGAAGTAGAATTGACTTTATTGCATCCTTCTGGTCCAGCGCCATCCTTTGTGTATCCAAGAAAGCCAGACATTTTAAAAGTGCACAAAAATCAGATATTAACTCAGGCGGAGCCTAACACCGTGACAGGCCGGACATACTCTTTGACACACAAGGAAATGGCGATTGCTAGTAAGCGTTTATGGACAAGATTACATTTCACCCACTAGAAGGGACAAATTGATAAAATGCCACTATAAAAACATACTATTAATTGTTTGATTAGTTCATAATTTATAGAACGATGATTTAACTACTGTACTATTCTTATTAAACACTTCATAAATCACATGTTTAGTGATAGAATAGAAAACAAATTTATATGTATAAATAGGGGTTAACATTTTTGGTTCTTTTAATCTTGTTTAATCAAACTTGAGGATATGATCACCTTTCTTCTTTTGGTTTGTTCAATACATTCAAGTTGAAAATGCTGAGCGTTGTGTTCTGATGATTAAGATGTATTTATCCTGGCACTTATGGGATTTGTTTTTTGTGTTTCTTTTTTGTTGCATATAAATGTTTTATTCAATAAGTTGTGATAACTTATACAACCATAAAATAAAAAATATATAAATTTGACAGGTCCCAAGTTGAATCTCTGCACAAATATAACCAAGAACACAATCAGTCATTTTTTCACAATTGCCCGTCAATAGTTTGAATTTGATATAAAGAAACATAGTCTTGTAACATATCAAATGAAAGCTGTTACCGTTCTGAGTAAAATGATGCCTCTCCCACTTCATTATCTTATTTCTAGCCTGAGATAAAAAAAATGTAAAGTCATACCAGGCCAAAATTCACACTTTTTTTAAACTTTAAAAATCTGTAAAAAATTAACTGATGAAGAAAAAAATTCTAAACTTTTAATTTGTAATTAACTAAAGTTGTACTTCATAAAGAAAAAGAATAAAAAAAATCTAAAGACGTCAGGTAAAAAAAACATTCATATTTAGATCATTTAATATAGAATGACCCATTGACGCTATTAATATTAAAATATTTTAAAATATGATCCCATCGCGATCCCAACTTGAAATTTGGTACAGATGTGGCTAAGAGCAAAGTAGACACATGGGCAGTTTTTGAAATATTTAAAGCGCGCCAATTTTTCGGAAATGCGTTTTAAAGTTTTGCGCTTGCGATCACATGGGTAAAATATTAACAAAGATCCTCTTGTGACATATCTGGTGAAAGCCTGCACAGTTCTGAGTAGATTGGTGTTTATTTTTTTTCTTTATCTTATTACTAGCCCGAGATATGATAGAAAATGTAAAGCCATACAAGGCCAAAATTCACACTTTTTTAAAACTTTAAAAATCTGTAAAAAATTAACTGATAAAGAAAAAAATTCAAAACTTTTTTTTTGTAATTAACTAAAGTTGTTCTTCATATAGAAATTTTTTTTTAAAAATCTGAGGACGTCAGGGAAAAAAATATTCATTTTTGGATCACTTGACATGGAATGACCCGTTCCCAAAAAAATAAACATGTAATTCAAATGAGCACAATGCACCATGACAATGCAATCAGTAATCGAGAAGACAGAAAGCCGGACATGATATCAGATTATAATGCCACAAAATGAGCAGTTATTACACTAGATCAAGCAATATCAACATACACATGCAAATGCAAAACTAATTTTTGGCCAATGATAATATTTTACAACATTCTGGATGTTTTGGCATACAGCACATTTGTTTTATGGAGAGAAATCAACCTCAATTGGAACGGAAATAAGCTGCATAAAAGAAGAACTTTTATTGAAGAATTAGGAAAATCCCTAGTTAGGCCATATATCAATCCCAGCACAGTAAACCCAAAATGTGAAGGAGCAGCAGCCATTGTGAAGAGTGTCCAGCAGCACTCTCAAGAAAGAGAATCCACAGCCTCCACCAGCACAGCTACCAGCCAAAAAAGGAAGACATGTAGCTTCTGTCCATCTTCTTGTGACAATAAAACAAATCTGACATGTGCTGGGTATGCAAATATCTATGTGTCACGCTTCCGGGGGAAGGCGCGCTGGAGTGGACCCACTGGGCCATGGTACCGAACTCCCCTGGGTGAGCTGGTCCTAGTTTAACCAACCCCTATACAGGTATTGTCAGGGGCAAGCCAAGGGGGTCTAAATACCACACCTGCTAGTATCAGGGGGTGGCTCGTAGGGTTAGCCTATACTCATCTTGAATGTAGAAGGAAAATCGGGCACTGACCTTATATTGCTGCAGTTGAAATTGTGGCACAGAACCAGGTCCAGCGTTGCTCAGCCGTAGGACATAGTTATTTTTATCCATAAAGAAAGAAGAAGGTGGCACTCATTGGACCAGTGAAGACAGGTTTCTTTATTCCACTGTACACAGGATCTGTTGAGGCGTAAGCACTACTCGAAACGGGCTCTGTCATCCCTGCACCTCCCTCCCCGCACCCTCCACCTGATGTAATACCGCGACTGGAATAAAGAAACCTGTCTTCACCGGTCCAATGAGTGCCGCCTTCTTCTTTCTTTATGGATAAAAATTAGTCTATACTAAGGTATAGCAAGGTAAGAAACACAGGTACAGGGCCCAAGGCTGGGAGAGCAGGAATGGATATACTGTAGGAGAGTACAAGGAAGGCCTGCCCAAAAGTTAGCAAGGCAGAAGCAAACTAACTTAATAATCAGGCACCTCCCATCAGTGGAGGTGGCCTGACATACCAGAGGATAGGTAGCTATTGGTCAAGGGGAGTGTCAGGTTGGGCCAGACCAGCCCCAAAAGTCTCAGGGGAAGGGTGCGGCCACGCCTAGTGCACCGCTCAAGACACTCATGAAACCTGACCCCTGCAGCATGCTGGTGCATGAGCTGGGAGGTCAGCGGACAGGAAGGGGACCAGGCGACGGTTCTGAGACAAAGTATGCCTGGACGCCGGATGCTCGGTTGGCATAGGAGCAGAGGATGCCGACCCAGGAGAGGTGAGCTGGGGAGCAGTGCCAGGGGACCTAACAGTACCCTCCCTCACGCTACCTCCTCTGAAGGCGCGCTAAGAACCTCGCCAGAATACGTAGCACATCAATTTTCTCCTGGGGCTCCCAGGTCCTCTCCTCAGGACTGAAGTGTAGTGCCCAGGCTTTTGGGGTACTCGTGTGTCAGGCGGCAAGGGTTAACTCTCCGGTTGTCATGGGGGAGTATATACAAGTTTGTGTTGTCGTGACGCCACCTGCAGTTTCTGGTGAAGTAGCACCAGCGCCGCCACAGTCCATGGGAAGTAGATGGGATTGCGGCTGAGATGGTGAAGTCCTCCGCAGGCAGAACTGGACCTCCGGGGCAGGAATCCTTCAAAGGAATAAGTTCATACAAAGGAAGATGCAGCAGAGTCGAGTTCCACTTCACTCCGTGCACTTTACTGGAAACTTTAGCAGCAATGGTTACAGTTCTCAGTTCAGCGAGATGTTATAATGACAAGTAGCTAACGGGTGGCTGCAAGCAGATCCCGGGTGGTAGGATGGAACCCTCGGTGTGTGCCTTTTTCTCCCGTCTTTTCCTTCCTGTTTCCCAGTAATTTATATGAAGTCTGGTTCCATAAAGCGAACCTGACCTCCTGCTGTCTCTCTCTCTTCGCTCCCGTCGGGTTACTCTCTCCTGGCCGGCCGCCGAACCATCAAGCGGTGCCTGGTACCCTCTTTTGGTCGCTTAAGAGCCTGAGAGTAGTATATAAATACTCCTCGGGTCTTTGGATTTTCTGTGGTCCTTGGAAGATCCCACAGGTGCGGGTTCCGGTGCCCGGTGAGCTGACTGGGCTGAACCCTCTCGAGTTCCTCTTCCCTTCAAGCTGTCTGCGCCTGGGATTCTTTCTCCTCCTGGTCCCTCAGCCGAGAGACCCTCTCTCCAGACCTGGAGGCAGAATACCTGAAGCCTCCGCCAAAAGACCTTCTTGTTCCCCCTAGAGGTGGTTTTGTTCCCTCCCGGGTACCTCCCACTATGTAATCTAGTGTGGGGTGCTGGTTAATGGGTTCCACCCACCATCCTAGAATCCACCTGCAGCTGGAGTATCTGCACCGCTTTTATGGGTGCAGTACCCCTCTGTGACGCCTGCATAGCGGGGCGCCAGAGAAGCCAACCCAGTAAATCAGGAAGAGGGTTTTGCCTCTACTCTTCTTCATGGTAAGGATGTCCCTGACCTCATATACGTTCTCGGAGCTGAGAGGCCATAGCATAGTGCCGGGAAATGGATGAAAATGATTAAGTACCATTGGTTTCAACAATGAGACATGAAAGGCGTTAGGGATGAGAAGCGAGACAAGCAGTCTCAACTTGTAGTCAATGTTGTTGATGCATCCCAGGACTTCGAAGGGACTGATATAACACGGCCCTAGCTTGTAGGACGGCACCTTCAGCCTAGTAGTGAAATTCAAAGAGATGATGGGAGTACAGGTGTGACACGGTCCGCGCTGCTCAAATGTAAAAACTCACCAAAAGAGTCACAAAGTCATCAGTAGGTTTTATCTTTTTAATCCTCCTTTCTCCTACGCGTTTCGGCGCCCCACCTGGCACTTTCCTCAGAGATATACCCCTGAGGAAAGTGCCAGGTGGGGCGCCGAAACGCGTAGGAGGAAGGAGGATTAAAAAGATAAAACCTACTGATGACTTTGTGCCTCATTTGGTGAGTTTTTACATTGGAGCAGCGCGGACCGTGTCACACCTGTACTCCCATCATCTCCTTGAATTTCACTACTGGTCAGTAGTTGGTGGAGGTCCTGCAGCAGCTGAGAGATTCTTCTCAAAATGCCTTCAAACCAGTTGTGGGGCCTACAACTGAATCAGGTGAGTGGCTCCTCAGCATCACTCTTTCTAGTGTCACTAGTGATAGGGCACTATTGCGCCTCTTGTCCCCCACCCTCTTAATTTTTGGCACCTTCAGCCTGACGTATCTGGAAGAAATACACTCTTTATCACCTGGGACAGCTAGGGGGGCCCACTGGCCATCAGGGACAGGCAGCCATGACAGCCAGGGGCCCATTAGAGACATACAGCCCTGTTAACAAGGGGCACATCAGGCAGACTCCGCAAGGAGCTGAGAGCTCCGCTGAGCTCCCAGTGCACATGGCTAATTTGCATGCGATGCAGATTAGCCATGTGCTGGCTCCATGGAGCAGTGGAGCTTCCTCCTTTGCGTACCGTAGCAGAGTGATGAGTGATCACCCAGCACCTCATCACACTGCTGCAGGAAGGAGGAAGCTCCACAGTCCCGGGAGCTGCTGCTATAAGGATGTGATGGGGAAGCATATGAGGAGGGCACAGCCCCGGGGAGCGGATGGAAGGTGAGTATGAACAGCAGGATGGGGGATTATATGTACCATGGAGGCTGTGCTGACTTTATACACAGGCTGTGCTGACTGTATATACAAGCTGTGCTGACTGTATATAGAGGCTGTGCTGACTGTATATAGAGGCTGTGCTGACTGTATATAGAAGCTGTGCTGACTGTTTATAGAGGCTGTGCTGGGGTATACAGTGGCTGTACTGGCGGTATACAGAGGCTGTGCTTGCGGTGTACGGAGGCTGTGCTGGGTATACGGAGGCTGTGCTGGGGTATACAGAAGCTGTGCTGCTGAGGTATATGGAGACTGCTGTTGTACTGCTGTATATATAATATGGAAGCTGTGCTGGGCTATATATACTATTTGGATTCTGTGGTGGGCTATATATACTATTTGGAAGCTGTGCTGGGCTGTATATATAATATGGAAGCTGTGCTGGACTATATATATTATTTGGAGGCTGTGCTGGGCTGGATATATTATTTGCTCCTACAGCTTCCAAATAATATATACAGCCCAGTACAGCCTCCAAATAATATATACAGCCCAGCACAGCCTCCAAATAATATATACAGCCCGCAGCGTCTATATTATATATACAGCCCAGTAGTCTCCATATTATATATACAACCCTGAACAGCCTCTATATTATATGTACAGCCCACCCAGGAGCCTCTATATTACACATACACAGCCCGCAGCTTCTATGTTATATTCATGAATCATAGTATGTGTTAAAGGGGCCCACTGAGACTGCTTCGCCCGGGGCCCACAAAAACCTGGAGCCGGCCCTGACCTGGGAGATAAGATGGTGCATCTAAGCGTCTCTTATCGTCATGTCTCTTCATCCTGCCGAAGGCTTGTGTAAGGGCGTCTTTGGTCTCTCTCTAGATTTTGGAGAAGTCCACGGACAATGCATCAGCCGTTGGGTTGCCGGACGCTGAGGAGATCCGAAGGGGCAAACAAGGATGTTGCCCAAATACCACGACCAAAGGAGATATAGCAGACGACTTACTGGAGTGATTGTTGTAAGCAAATTCTGCCCAAGGAAGGAGACTGGTCCAGTTCTCGTGATGAGCATTGGCGAAGTGCCGAAGGTAGGTGGTAATGCGCTCCACCTGCCTGTTGGACTGAGGATTATATGCCGAGGAGAAGCCCAACATGATGTCCATATGCTTGCACAGCACCCTCCAAAACCGGGAAGTGAACTGGACTCCCCTATCGGACACGATATAATGAGGAAATCCGTGGAGCCGGAAGATGTGTTCAATGAATATTGTGGCTAACTCAGGAGCGGATGATAGACCGGGCAAATGAATGAAGTGAGCCATTTTGGAGAAGTGATCCACAACTACCCAAATTACCGTACAGCCGGAGGAGCAGGGTGGATCCATAATGAAATCCAGAGAGAAGGTTCTAGGGAGGGAGCAGAAATCGACATTCCAAGAATATTAGAATCCGTGAAAACAAGCTAAAACTGCAGGCAGTGGTATTCAAACACTTAATCATTTGGAAGTAAGGCATAAGTCTATTCAATGGCAATAGACTATAGACACTTGCAATTAAAATTGCGGGACTGGGGCAGCCATGGGATGAGAGGCCCAAAGATGCCAAGCATCTCGTGTCGGTCTTCTGTCCTTATTGGAGAGTGCCAGATGATATTCGAAGCAAAAGATCATGTTGATCCTATCTGCTACCTCAGAGAGGGTGGAAGGGGATTCTGACTTCCACCTCGCCGTGACACAGAGCCTAGCCGCCGTCAAAATGTAGGCTAACGTCTTACAAACTATAGGGGGGAAATCCCCTAACCCAATGTGAAGAATAGCAAGTTGTGGAGTGAGAGGAATAGTAGACCCTAACACTGAATGGATCAAACAGGCCACCAGGTACCAAAATGGCACAAGCTTAGGGCACGACCACCACGTATGCATCAGGTCTCCCCCTCCCCCCACATTGTTTCCAACAAAGAGGAGAGGAGTCCGGGTTGAACCTTTGTATCCGAGTAGGGGCGAGGTACCACCTCAAATGGAACTTTTTTAAGTCTTCCAGATGAGAGATACATCTTGTTAATCGAGAGATACATCTTGTTAATCGGGAGATCGCCTTGGTGGCCCCCACCCAATCCTCGGGACAAGAGACAAAATTTAGATCCGTTTCCCACTTTTTCATGTAATCAAGCTTCTGAAGGACGTCCAATTGCAAGAAGGCAGTGTATATGGAAGAAAGACCTTTCGTTCTGAGGGGGTCCGACAACACAAAGATCTGGAACGGAGTGGGGGAAGAGAGAAGATGGCTCAAGTCTCCCCAGCATGGTCGGGATTGGAGAAAGTACCTAATTTGTAAAAACTGGAAGAAAGCCGTCTTGAGGGAGGATTCTTCCTCCAAGAAATCATTAAATGGCCTCAGAGTTCCGTCAGAGTATAGGTCCCCCAGAAACTCCACCCCAGCCTGACCCCACCTCTCCACGTCAATGGAAGGGATATGTAGTTTCAATGCCGAGAGAGGAATTACTGATGTAGGAAGTCGGGTCCAATCCGTTGGAGCCCGTTTCCAACAGTCCAGCAAGGTGTCAACAGTGGCCAACCGGAGGACCTTATGCACCGAGCACAAGGACATGGCAGCCAGAACAAGTCGAAGGTCGCCCCCTCATGTAACCTGTCCCTCAATTTGTACCCAACCTGACTGAGCTGCGCGGTCAGGGGGGTTCCACCATGCCTTTGCCTCCTCCAAGACCACAGCCCTATGGTATGATTTTATATCTGGGACTCCCATGCCTCCTCGATGTAACGGGAGATACATCACTTTCCTAGGCACTCTAGGTTTTTTCTTTGCCCAGATTTAGGTATTAACCAATTTCTGCAGTTTTGCTAGTAATTTACTGGGAATGCGGAGGGGATGCACCACATAAACTAAATAATTTTTTACAGTAACAGCATCCGAAACGCCTGAATCCTTGCCATTCAGGATAGATCCAGCACCGCATGCTCATCCAGGCTTCGCTGGAGGGTCTGCCTAAGAGACTCTATGTTTACTGGCACAATCCAGGAGGAGGGGCATAGTGTCACTCCCAAGTAAGGGATACCCTCCGGGCACCACTGGAAGGGTAAGGCTGACTGTAGCTGGGACTTGAACCCCGGGGGGACCAGGATTGGGAGAACCACTGACTTCGTCCCGTTAAGTCTGTAAAACGATAATTGAGAAAAGTTCGACAAAGCCGACATGGTCCGTGCACGCGATAATATCATCAGCATACAGGCCGATCTTATGTTCCCTGTCCACCACACAAATCCCCGAAATGCGTGGGTCACTGCAGATAGAGGCAGCAAGGGGCTCCACCGTCAAAGCGAACACTACCCGGGAGAGGGGACACCCTTGTCTGGTTCCATTCCAAATGGAGAACCATCGGGATAAGAACCCAGAAGAGAGGATCTTCGCATTAGGGTTAGTGTATAGACTGAGTATTGCTGACAGTATTGGGCCAGAGATCCCAAATTTTCTCAGCACTGCCTGAAGGTATCCCCAGTGCACCCTATCAAACGCCTTTTCCGCGTCCAACGACAAGAATGCACTGGGTACCCCCCTGGACTCAGCCACCCCTATGAGGTCCAACATCCTCCTAGTACCATCTTTAGCCTGTGTCTCCGCCACAAATCCCACCTGATCCGGCCCCACCAGCCAGGGAAGTACACGCGAAACCCTGTTAGCCAGAAGTTTAGAGAAAAGTTTAAGGTCACAATTTAACAGAGATATGGGACGATAATTCCCCGGCTGGTCTGAGGCCTTCCCAGGCTTAGGTAATGGTTGCCTCAAGTTGTGACTGCGAGATGGAGCCCCTCGCCTGCCAACTTAAGAATGTGCGTAGTAAGAAGGGAGTCAGTTGGTCAGACAAGGACTTATAGTAAGTGTTTGGAAATCCATCTGGACCGGGGGCAGGCAGGGATTTCGAGGCCGAGATAACTCCACTAATTTCAGTCAAAGAGAAAGGGGTGTTCAGTTCTGTCAACTGATCTGCAGAGAGAGACAGGAGGTTTAGACTGTTTAAAAAACGGTCAATCATCTCGGGGTCTGGCTGAGGGGTATCCCCATCATTCTTTAAGTTGTAAAGGCTCTCATAATTTTCTGATACGCCTCGCCAATACCGCGCCCGCCCTATCGCCCGCCGCATAATATGATGTTTTGAGGGTTCTCAACCCCTTCTCATATTGTCGCAAAAGCAAGGCTCTCAGCTGATGTCGAATCGTATAAATCTGGGATGAGAGGTGGGATGAGGGGTTTGTTTTGTTAGCAGCTTCCAACTGACCTAACTGGAGAATCAAGTCCGACCGAAGGGCCTTTTGGATGAACAACCCTTGCAGGACCACTTTGTGAGACTCCCAAAGAGTCTTATCCGAGACCTCTATGTTGTCATTAGACTTGAAATAATCTGATAAGTGTTGTGAGAACACGGCCAGGTTCAAGTTCAACCTACAGGAGTGGAGCGGGGGCCTCCCGCCACCAAGCACAACCTCCATCGTCACTGGGGCATGGTCCGACCATGTCATCAGGCCAATTTCCACACAGACACAGGCCGAGAGGGTCTCATCGTCAACCAGAAAATAGTCGATCCTGGAGTACGACCTGTGTCTGTGGGAGAAGAAGGAGAAATCTCTCTCCGAGGCGTGCTGGTAGCACCAAACATCATTGAGCCTGAATTCTCAGCTAAGAGGCCCCAGCTCCCGCCCCCTACGCAAAGCTCCGGAGGAGCAGTCCATTAGGCGGTCAGGCACAATGTTAAAGTCCCCACATACCATGCAAAGGCCCCTCGATTCAGTTTTGACCTTCTCCAAGACCGTCCTCATGAATGCAATCTGGGCTTCATTGGGTGCATAAACATTGACTATAGTAAAGGACCTTTCCACCCACCTTGCAGATCAGCATAAGATAGCGTCCCCCTGGGTCTGACACTACCTTCTGCAACTGGAATTGTACAGAGCTCCTTATCATGATGCAGACACCTGCCTTTTTTGTGGAATGATTAGCAAAAAATATATGTGGGAACAGTTTCTGATGGAGCCTCACATTATCTGCAGCTAAAAGGTGTGTCTCCTGAACACAAAGAATATCAGCCTTAGTCCGGCTGGCCTCCCTCCACAAAAAGGACCGTTTAATAGGGGAGTTCAATCCCTTAACGTTTAGTGTTACTTATTTGAATATTGATGACAGTGTACACAGTCTAATCAGCCAAAATACAGTAGAATATTGTTACCAGAACGTCAATGTCAATGGGGAAAGAAGGGAGGGGAGAAGGGGAAGTGAAAGGGAGAAGGGGGGAAGAGAGCGAAAAAGACAAAAGAACACACAAAAAACAACAAATATGTAAACCAGGCTATGACCGGAGAACTATCTCCTATGGGGGGGGGAGAACCACCACTCTTCTACCACACTCTGAGTAGCGGGAACTCTCAAGTCCTGGTGGTCCGAACAGGGAAACCCTGCTCTATCTGAGTGAGGGGCAGACAACAAATAACAACGTCTACCCCCATTAGAGCAGGAGAAGCTGAGCTGAGTCCCAGCCCATCATGCCGGAAAGTTTTAGGCCTCATCTTCAGGTTTCTCTATTACAAGAGGCAGGGACATCTTTGTTACCCCTGTCCACTCCAGAGTGAGAGGGGCTGGTTGACTTACGGAGGTTACATTCTGTAATAGCTTTGCCAAGCCGGGAGGGAGAAGAGAAAGTCTGTCTTGTCCCCGATAGCGAAAGTTAATCTTTACAGGGGACCCCCAGTTGTACTGGATTCCCCTATCCCTGAGGATGTGACAGTGAGGGGAAAATTCACGTCTCCTGGCTAAGGTACCAGGGGACAAATCCGGGTATACTGATATGCCCCTATTAAGCATCATGGAGCTGAGGACGAAGTCTCATCGCCTGAAGGAACTGTTCTCTTACTTTTGGGAAAGTGAAGGCAACTAGAATGTCTCTGGGGACGTCTTTACCTAGGCGCTGGGGCTTCGGAAGTCTATATGCTTTGTCTAGGGCTAATTCTGCAGTAGGAATATCAGGGAGCACGGCATGTAAAAAGTCCTTCACAACTGTCTGGGTCTCCTCACTCTCCCCTCCCTCTGGAATTCCTCTTATCTTCACATTTCCTTTCCTGATCTTATCTTCCAGATCCCACATTTTGGCCTTGAGAGTGAGCACATCAGAGTCCATAACAGCATATTCGTCCGCAAGCTGATTGTGTGCAGACACATATTCCGTCATTTTGCTTTCCAGGTGTCCTGTCCTGTCTCCCAGGGCCGCCATGTCCTCCCTTATCTGATTGATTAGACCCCTCATATCTTCTTGTAGGGAGCAGCGCAGATTACCCAGAAAGGACCTGAGGCAGCCCTGAGTAACTAGGGTACTATCATCTCCTTGCTCCCTTCCTGCTTCTGTGCTGCAGGAGGAGCGGTGAGGGGAGGGGAGCAACGTGGTGTCTCTGAGGCCGGAACCATTTTACCTCCCTGTGCCTGCTGCTGATCTCCACCGAAGTAATCCAGGACTGATTGTGAGGCGTCCCTGCGCCGCGATGACGACTTTGGCATCTCAGGTATGCAGAGTGTTGTCACACAGAGTTGTGGCCCAAGGGGGAAGCCGATGAGGCCAGTAATCGCCGTGTTTAGGGCTGAGGCTGAGGAGCTTCTTCCCTATGTGTCCTGCTCCATGCTCTGCAGGACATGCCCCCTGCTGGAAGGACCTTGACAGCGCATCAGCCTTGACGTTTTCACTGCCAGGCCGGAAGTGTAGTTCGAAGTTGAAACAGACAAAGAACAGGGACCACCGGAACTGCCGGGCGTTGAGCCTTCGGGTGGACTGGAGATAAGCCAGGTTCTTGTGGTTGGTGAAGATAATGAATGGATGAATGGCACCCTCGATGAGGTGTCGCCATTCCTCCAATGCCAATTTGATGGCCAGCAATTCACGATCCCCGATAGAGTAGTTGCAATCAATGAGGTAAATGCTTTGGAGAAAAACCCGCAGGTGACTAACCGACACGAAGAGGATTTCTGGGAGAGGACAGCCCCCGCTCCTATGGAGGAGGCGTCTACCTCTACAATGAACTGTCTGTTTACCTCTGGTTGGTGCAAGGTAAGAACCTCGGAGAAGGAGCGCTTTATGGTGGAAAAGGCGTTCTCGGCCTCTGGGGTCCAGTTACAGGCTTTTGCTCCCTTACAGATGAGAGCCATGATAGGCTTGATCAAGGAAGAGAAAAGGGGAATGAATTGCCTGTAATAATTTGCAAAGCCGAGGAACCGCTGGACAGCCTTAGTCACTACAGGACGGGGCCACTTCAGAACAGCAGAGAGCTTCTCGGGGTCCATCCATAATCCGAAATTAGAGATGATGTATCCGAGAAAGGGCAGAGAGGTCTGCTCAAAGACACATTTCTTCATCTTGGCGTACAACCGATCCTCCGCAGCTGCAGGAGGACTTGCCGCACGAGCCGCCTATGAGAGGACAAGTCCAGGGAGAAGATAAGGATGTCGTCCAAGTAAACCACCCACACACGTGTACAAGAGATCATGGAAGATGTCCATGACAAACTTTTGAAACGGGGGTGTTACACAACCCGTATAGCATGACCAAATACTCATAATGGCCGCCCTGTGTGTTGAAGGCGGTCTTCCATTCGTCTCCGGCACGTATGCGAACCAGGTTGTACGCACCTCATAGGTCCAATTTCGTAAAGATGCGAGCCCCTTTGAGCCTGTCAAAGAGCTCCGGAATCAGTGGCAGGGGGTATTTGTTCTTGACGGTGATGGCATTCAAGCCTCTGTAATCTATACAGGGTCAAAGGGTGCCCTCCTTCTTCTTCACAAAGAAAACCCAGCGCCAGCGGGGGATGTGGATTTTCGAATGAAGCCCATAGCCAAATTGTCCGTGATGTACTCAGACATGGCTTGCGACTCGACTGGGGACAACGGGTAGATTCGTCCCCTGGGTAGTATAGCACCTGGTACACGATCAATAGGGCAATCATACGGCAGATGAGGCGGGAGGACTTCTGCCTCTGTCTTGTTGAAGACATCTGCGTACTGCCAATAGGCAGCTGGTAATTCATGAAGAACAGAAGCCAGTTGCGGGGAATTGGGTGGCAGAACAGACTTCAGGCATCTCTGGTGGCAGAGTGGGCCCCACTGAAGCACGTCCCCTGAGCGCCAGTCCAGGACAGGTTCATGAACCCGAAGCCAGGGAAGCCCAAGGAACAGGGCATGGGAGAGACCAGGCAGGACGTAGAATGCAATATTTTTACGGTGTAGATCTCCGATCTGTACCTCTACCTCCTCTGTCACCTTGGTGATGATTTCCTGCAGCGGTCTGCCATCCACCGATGCAATCACGCGAGGCGTCGCCAGAGGTATTATGGGGATTCCAAGCCGAGACACCGCCTCTTGCCGAATGAAGTTTCCCGCTGCCCCAGAATCCATGTAGGCTAGCTCAGAGAAGCATCTCTGCGGAAGTATCACCTGCACAGGCCGGGTGAGGAGTTGAGAGGCATCGCTCTCGCCTAGGACGGTCTCCTAGGCGGAGGAGTCTTCCCGGTCTTTTAGGACAAAACCGGCGCCGATGGGATGCGTCTCCGCAATACCGGCATAGGCCCCGAGCCAACCTCTCTACTCGGCGTTGCTCTGCCATCCTGACCCGATCCACCTGCATAGGGTCGGAAAAGGGGGCGGCGGCAGGCACCACGGTCTGTGTACTGGACTGACTGCATTCAGAGGAAAGCGACCGGACAGATCTCCTCTCTCTGGCGGTTTCACGGGAGCGCTCCTGGCAACGCAAGTCGATGCGAGTGGTTAGTGAGGTCAAGTCCGTCAGCTCGGCTTGGATATCCTGACCTTTGAGTTCGACCTGTATCCTGCCGGACAGGCCACGCCAGAAGGCTCCAGTCAGCTCTTTGTTATTCCATTTCAATTCGGAGGAGAGAATGCAGAAGCGAATGGTAAGCGTCCGCAAGCGCACAAACAATGCATGGAAATCAATGGATCCGCAGTGTTTTCCGCATGACAGTGCAGGAGAACGCTGCGGATCACATTGAAATCTCTACATGCAGCCACCGGGAGATCAGCTGGAGCCGCCGGTGTCGGTGTCGGCGCGGGAGATTTGAAGAAACAGCTGATTTGATAACTGTTTAAATCTTCCGTGCCGACATCGAATAGGTGATGTCGGCGCGGGAGATTTAAACAGCTGTCAGATCATCTGTTTCAAATCTCCGCGCCGACATCACCTATTCGGTGTCGGCGAGGGAGATTTAAACAGCTATCAGATCAGCTGTTTCTTCAAATCTCCCGCACTGACACCATCGGGAGATCAGCGGCAGCCGGGAGCAGGAGATCTCCGCCACTGATCTAAGCCTCCCGGCTGCTGCCAAGCCCATTGATTGGCTGGCTAGGCACCATACTGATGTGAGCGCTTGCAGAGATTCTCCACTGCGTTCACGTCAGTATGGCAGCGTTTGCACTGCGTTTGCATCTGCGTGCCCTCTACATGCAGACACAAATGCTAGTGTGAAACCAGCCTAAAGGTCTGTTTAATACTTTTAACCTTTGTCTAATATTTACCCTCACCCTAACTCTCCATTAGACAGCCTCTACAAAATTTCCACCAAGGAAATATGGAATATTTATGAGTATATGCTATAGAACAATATAAAACTAGCAATCGAAATGGGTATAAAGAAGCAATTCTTAGAAATACAGAAGCATGGTGAATATCTAAATTGAATACCAGGTGGGCTTATGGATCTTAATGTTTACTGCTTTGCACCAGCTATCAAAATAATGTATACCTTTCAGCATCAGTTTTGTGTTGGGTATTAAAAATGTCATGTTTTAAGTTGCACATGCCTGAATTAAGAGTCAGGAGTCACTCTCATGCTATCCATATATGAAGAATATGTTAATCCACACATACTTCATCAAAAATCTCACCGTGAATCCTTCAATTATCTGTAACAACATCATATTGTTGCATGTCATATGTATAAAATGTAGTTTGCAATGTGTTTTCACTTATTTGAATGTATATTATGCTGAACACTGTAGTTCTACTCCTAAAAATCAGGAGTCTTATCTCTTAGACAGAATCAAGGATGTAATATCAGAATTGCTCACCTGGTGCGGTTGTGTGACGCACAACCAGCTTGATCGCTCAGAAAATGCAGCTGCTGCTGGGACTGTACTTCCACAGGTTACTGCGGTTTTCAATCAATCTTCTGGACAAAGTACCTCAAAGTCCGTGCTGCTGCCAAATGGATACAGAAACGCCAGAGACAACGGAATATCTGGATAAAAGTGATGACTGGCTTATTATCCGAAGCGTTTCAGAGCCACATACCGAGCTCCTTCCTCAGGGAACATTCCTGAGGAAGGAGCTCGGTATGTGGCTCTTAAACGCATCGGAAAATAAACCAGTCATCACTTTTATCCAGATATTCCATTGTCTCTGGTGTTTCTGTATCCATTTGGCAGCAGCGCGGACTTTGAGGTACTTTGTCCAGAAGATCTATATTCATCTTGACACGTGTGCTATAAATGTGAACAATGTCCTAACATTGTGTTAACCATCCTCACATTATTATACAATAAAATATGTTTGAATTAATTAAGCCACATATGCATGAATGAAATTAAACCAAATCTAGACCGTATTTATGTAACACTTGCAATGTTATCATGATTAAGGATGGTTCTCATCTGAAATGTGTAGATCTACATACATGTTTTTGAGTGGATTTTTTTCTATATGACAATTGATGTCTGAATTTTAACCTTTGGGTCTTCTATCAAATTTATTTTTCTGCTCACCATAAAGGTGGATTTTTTTCCTTCTTTGCTATCCACTACAGAATGTTTCCCTGCTCTGCAGTGATCCTCCCGCTGCTGTTAACTCCTAATACTACACTGTCAATGACTGACAGCATGCTCTAAATCCCCAAGGCGGGGATCGCACTATTCTCCACTGACATCAGCGACCATGTGGTGCAATCCTGTGGCCTCAATGTATTGCCATGACAGCGTGGGCTCATCTGATGACCCTGGTTGCTGTCATTGCTCATTTCCTGTTAGTGATGCCTGAACAGCAATAGATGGCTACTTAGATAGGCACACACAAGTGAAATTTTTTGGAGGTACACACCATTTGTTTTTGGTACCCTTTTGATCATTGGTGGTACAATGCAAAAATAGCCTTTGTGATAATGCTGATAAGATTTCACACTATACTACTCTGGTCTGCAGCTTGCGTGTTGTAGCCTGAGCCTGCACTGATGGTAGCGTCAGTGAGGACTTCTGAGCAGACGCACTGAGCATTCTGAAGCTGCCTAGTGTACCTCGGATATCTGCACAATGTGCAGATGCGAAAATGACGTTACCGTCAGCGCCACCGCACATCATACATAGAGTCGTGACATTTGAATCGGATGTCTGCGCAATGAACAGTTGCAGAAATGATGCGAGCCGCTGCAACATCATGCAGAGGCAGGACATTTGAATAGGATGTGTGGCACCCCTGCTGGTCCAGTTGCAACAGAGCTACTGCATCCCAGTTAGGGTGTAGTATTCCACTCACTGGTAACGGAAGTACAGACTGGTGTCGGGACACCCAGACCACACTAGGAACAATTATAGTGGGGTTGTGTGGTGAAGGGAGTTAGTTAGAGGGAACACTTTGGGAGGAGTGAGGTCAGAAAGAACACACATAGATGACATGGGACATGTAACAGAGGGTATAAAAAAAGCGAGAAATATCTACAATGTAGGAGACGACAGTGAAAAGAAAGACAGCTAAGGCTAGGGTCACAGATGGCTGTCAGTTTTTCCCCTTGTTTTCAGTAACTGATCCGGTTTTTTTTAGGGTGCTTTTTGACCCTCCTGTGCAGCTGTGCGCTTTTGGGACTCTGCCAGTTTTATCCATAAACAATGCTCTAAAAAAACGGATCTGTTTTTTTGTACCATAAGCAATGGTAAGTCTAAAAACCGGATCCGTTTTCCCATAGGGCCCCATGTTAAGAAAACAGATCAGTTTTTTTACTGCACCCAAAACATTGCTTGGGCCTTGTTCACACATACCATCATTTTTGGCATTCTCTGCGTTTTTTAGCTGTTAATAGAAAACGCACATGCGTTAACGCATGGTGCACTTAAGTGTAGCTGCGTTTTTTAACAACACATGTTTTTTACCATTCCAAAAAACACTGCATGCAGCGTTTTTTGGGTGCTGTAAAAAACCGCATGCGTTTTTTAAAAAATACATGCGTTTTTTTAACATGGGGCCCTATGGCACATATAGGCACCTGTGTTGACTCATGTTTAACGCATATGCGTTTTTAATGAAAAAATGACTAAGTCCAAAAACTTGCCCAAAACGTTCAGAACCTCAGGGGACACTATTTGGCCACCTTAGAAAAACAGATCAGTTTTTCTAAGGCTAAAAAAACGGATTGGCATGTGTGAACAAGGCCTTGCAACGTTTTTTGGGTCCTGTAAAAAAACTGACACCATTGCAGTCACACTTGAGTGCAGCATCCGCTTTTGGCATCAGTTTTTGGACTTAGAACACAAAAGTGAAAAAAATGATGACAATAACAGATCTAGGGCTTATGTGTGACCCTAGCCTAACAGAGAAAGTGACAGCTAAGGAGAGGTGGTAGAACAGCTGAGGAGAGACCATTAAACACAGAGGTCGAGTTGGAGGGCAGATAGAGAATATATGGTTGAGAAGTGTCTAGAGGACTGGAGCAAGTGAGAGCTCGTCCTAAGGCCGAACCCTAGAGCAGAAAATCACCCAATCCACCCGTGGGGCTTGTATCCATTGTCAAGCACAGGCAAGTGGAGGGACTAGGCTGCGAGGGACAACGGGAACCCAAAAGACTAGTGGAGAAGACCAGGCTCAGCTAGGCACCCGGAGGCTGTGCCACTTTCAAGGTGAGACAGTCGACAACCGCTCACATCGGCTGAAAAGGTGGCAACAATAGGGCTAAGCAGAGACACTGCAGGAGAACCCTAGGAAAAGCCCACAGTCACTGACTCAGAGCTCTGTGTGGCAAGGCACAAGGCAGTAAGAGTGAAGCAAGGGCTTTGTGAGATGACCGGGAAAGGACAGAGAAGGGGTACCAGTTACGTACCGTCCTATTACCAGTGAGTAGCTGGATCCCTGCCTCCGAGAATTCAGTGCTCAGCGGGCTGCTGCCCAAAGAGTGGTGCTGGCCACTTGAGTCACCATGCTATATAATTATATTTTCATTTGATTACTCTACAATGAAGGTAGGTTTTTTTATACATCGATTTTATAGTTTTATCTTTATATATATACATATATCTTTTAGAAATTCGGCTATTATGGCTCCTTTTTAGATCAATTTTATATTGATTTTTTCATGTAACCATAACATTTGGGTTTTATATTTGTATTTTATATGTAACATTATTCATGATTATGTATGTACTTTTCCTATTTATTGTATGGGTTGTTTTAATTTTTATTAGCACACACAAGTTTATATTTTATATTCAGCAGGTTATGTTATGTTTTCCAACAGTTTTAATTGTCGTCCTGCATCATATAGTAATTCACCTTTTTCATCGGAAGATTGGTATACAAGTGATCATTTTAGGTTTTTGTAGGGTTAATGATTTGCCATGATGTCATTAATGAGCTATCCAATTGTTGTAATCTGAACCCTATAAATGTCACTTCCTGAGCTCAATTCCTTGTATTACCTAAAGAAGATAGCCTGCATGCTATTGAAATGCGTTGTGGCCCATACAAGGAGCTAATAATAAAAGGTTTGAAAATCTGCTAATACGTTCCCTTTGCTTTGTGCCTTAGCGCTCATAAACTCCAGTTTCCATTTTCCCTTTGTTTTATGTTATAATCCCTTTGTGGGATCACTAGTGGAGCTGCTTTGGGCCAGTGCGTTGTTTAATTCCTCCTCCTTGAGGATCTGTGAAGCACCTTAACAACGATAACAGCTGAAGGACCTGTAGTGATGTCACATCTAACTCGGATCATGTGACCTCCTGGAATCACATGGACTGAGGTGGGACTACAGGATAGTCATCTTGTGCAGCTTCTGAGCGGGGGCTCCTCTGCTTACAGGCATACACCGGTGTTGTGCACGACTGCACAATCCCCCGGGTGAGTGGCCAATTGGCGTGCAATCTATTAACCCCTTAAACCACCAGGTTTCACACATTGCGCTCCTGTACCCTTGTTTTACATAGTTGAGAAGACCAGGCTCAGCTAGGCACCCGGAGGCTGTGCCACTTTCAAGGTGACACAGTCGACAACCGCGCACATCTACTGAAAAGGTGGCAACCATAGTGGTAAGGGGAGACACTGCAGGGGAACCCCTAGGAAAAGCCCACAGTCACTGGCTCAGAACTCTGTGTGGCAAGGCGCAAGGCAGGAAGAGCGAAGCAAGCACTTTTTCAGACGACCTGGAAAGGACAGAGAATGGGTGCCAGTTACGTACCATCCTATTACCAGTGAGTATCTGGATCCCTACCTCCGAGAATCCAGTGCTCAGCGGGCTGCCGCACCATGACCTGTGAGTAAAGGAACCAAAGACTGCAGCTCACTGTGTCTGTGAACTTTCTTACTCGTCAAAAGCACCAGAAACACTACTACCAACTCACTCAAGTACCTTCAGCTACCCTAGGGGTCAGCCTTACCCGTAGAGGGCTTAAGAACATTGCTGCCTCCCAACCATTGGCCCCTAAGAAGACTGTCAAGCAGTGGCAGCCAACTATAGATGCAACCTGCGGGAGGCGTCACTTGTAAATTAAAAAGTATCCCCAAGTCCAGTCATCCCTGTCCAGAATGAACCCTCCATGCCAGGTGCCTATCCCTAAGAGAGTGAGCCACCCACACCGAACTTTTAATGACACTACCAGCGTCACGGAGCCAGGTCTTGGTCCCTGTGATCCCCGTGAAGATGAAGCCTCAAGTAGGCCCGGTTCCGAGTATCCTAAGGCCTAAGGCCCTAGAACAGGATCCACCGGCCCGGTAGATTGGGCCTTGTGCTCCTTATTAATGGTGTTAAAGAACTGTGAGCTGTGCCCAGTGAAAAGGACAATTGCCATTACTAATAAGGAAGGAGTGGTATGGCCTCCCTTCGTGGGCCTGTTCACAGAGAAGCGTGAAAAGCCGTGCCCGCCCACCAAAGGAACTCTTGTGCAACAGACTGTGCCAGTTAACAAAAACGATCCACCTCGTTCTTGTTCCACCCAGAACAAGAACCGCCCAGAGAAGGGAGCAGGAGATCAAGGGAGTTGTAATCACTGGAGCAAGATGGCAGCCACGTACATGAATGTCCTGGTGGATGAAAAGCTCTACTCCGATGAGATGGAGGAGGACATGGGAAAGCTGTCGCTCCTTGACCCGGGATTCCTGCAGAGCGAGGTGGAGAACCTTGGTCAGCAACAGACCAAGGCCCAGATGGAGGCTGTGCAAGCATGGAAAGATAATCTGCTGAACAGGATGATCCGAAGGTGGACGCCACTTGAGACCGCAGTCGCCAGCCCCGGAGGAAGGAGCAGAGGTCAGCGCCAAGGAAGCTACAGGTACCAACACCCAACTGCGGCTAATGACATCCTAGTAGGGCCCCTAGATGCTCCGACCCCCCTAGCAGAAGGCCTGAGATAGTAAGAGCTTGCAGTGGGAACAGTCTGTAGTCCAGCAAAGATGGGTGTCCCTGCTAGGGTTTGAGCCAGCCATGGAAGACGTGTATGTGGAGCGGGAGGTCATCAGATGGGTCGACCAGGGGGACTCGTTAATGGGCATCCCAGGAGAGACTAGAGGGGGAAGGCCAACAGTAGAGACAATGAGTTGGGTGAAATACTGCTGCCAGCAGAGAGCTAAGCAGGAGGCTAAGAGGGAAGCTGAAGAGGCAGAGCGGCAGGCTAAATAGCTTGCTATGGAGGAGCGGAACCTGCAAGAGAAGCAGTGGGTCCGCCGATCCATGGATGCAGAGAGGGGCCTGATCTATTAGAGTTCCGCAGTCCGATTCAACCAGGAAAGAGGCTTGGGGTTCATCAAAAAGTGGAGGAGCGGCCGAGAACTCTTAATAACCGGGAGGGACGTTGAATCCCACCTGCCGGAGTGTCACCAAGGTTGTGACTTAAAGTTCGGCAACAGAGTCACCTTTACCCAACACCTGGAAGAGCGGGGGAGGTATGTCCTGGACATTAATCTAGTAAAGAATGAGCCACCTGCTTATACAGCAGAACTCCAGGTTTTTCAGCCAATAGCCATGCCTGTGCAGTTTCAGAGGTTGCATCAGCTATCTGCATCAGCGCAAATACCCTGTCCAAGAACTGTAGAAGTTGCTACACAAACTGTGTCAGGAGGAGCCACAATGGTAGCCGTTAGTGTCAGAAAAGTGGCTACACAGACTGAGCCTGTGTTAGTAGTAGCAGTAGACAACCCGGCTGCATTGTACAGTGCAGACGAGCCAGTACTACCCTGGCTGAAGAAAAAGCCACGGTCCAACATGTGGTAGTGTACCTAATGCAGCCATGTAGATAGTTTCTAATTTTCTTGCCAACCCAGTTAGGGTATGAGTGTTTGTTTGTTATATTTAGCGTAATTATGTATAGATGTAAATGTGATTGAGTAAATTGTCCTGTCTAGAGTAGAATGTATGCATGCCAATAATGTGACCAAAAAGACTGCGTGGCTATGGATGATGTGTAGCCCGGACTCTATGTAAATATATAGCAACCAAGGTGTGCTCCCTGTTGGTTTTAGAGCCGACATGTCCATACGACCGCAATGAACAAAAACCCACTGGCGTGGCCGGAGAATCAGTCTCTTTTATCCCTGTCGCTTTACCCAGAATATGTGCTGGGGTTTTCCTTGTGGCGGGTTCCCCCGAAGACAAAAGGGAGACACTAAGTGCTGGACACTCGTCTGCTTATCATCTAGGACAGTGTGATACATGCCCGGATAGGGTTTACACTGAACTTGGAGGAGCTGTAAATAGTTATTTATGTGTATTTTCCACTTTTATATGTGCAACATTAAAGTAACCGTAGCTCCCTTTAAAGGGAACCTGTCAGGTGGTTTATGCCCCCCCAGCTATCACTGTCTGTAGTTGCAGCTTTATAATACCAGTTTAATCATCCCTGTCTGAGCTCATAGTGTAATGTGAAAGGTGAAAGAAAAGCATTTATTCACTTACATTTCAGTCCCCACCTTGGAGGAGGAGGACTGTCTGGCAGGATAATAGTTAACTCACTTTTAACTTGGATAGCTAAAGGACCTATGTGATGTACCGATCATGTGACCATAGTGGGCGGAGCTAAGCCAGCAAACGGTTATCTTCTATGAGATTTTAGCTCCGCCTATTGTAGTCCCATGGTTGTGACATCACATCAGGTCTCCCAACATGTTCTAACATAAGGCTGAAATGTTAACTATTAACCTCCCAAACAGTCCCCGTCCTCCAAGCTGGGGACTGACTGCCTCATTACATAAGGAAATGTCAGTGTATAAATGCTTATTTTTCACCTTTCACATTACACTGTGAGCTCAGACAGGGATGATTAGAATAGTATTATAAAGCTGCAGCTACAGACAGTACCTATAGTATAGCTGGGGAGGCATAAACCACCTGACAGGTTCCCTTTAAAGGGATGAAAAAGGCTTCTTATTGTTATTGTTGTTGTTATTAAGCATTACAAAAATTTTGCATGTCTTTGAAACCACTGTTTTCAGTTCTCTTGCAGCCCGAACACGGGCTGGATTTAATCTGGGGGGAGTGTGCCGCCCTTGCGGGTCCAGTCGCCACAGAGGTACTGCATCGCTGTTAGGGTGTATAAGAGATAGAGAACAAAAGATGTTTTTGTGACCCAGATTGGATTACCTGAATGACCACACAAAGGTTTGCAGTACAAAGAGTTTTTATTAAATTACTGGTGGTACACAAAACAGGCATCAGTGGAAGGGTAAAAAAGGACAGTGTGGGCTGTTAGGGTGTAGTATCCCACTCACTGGTAATTTGGTCTGGTGCCGGGAAGCCCAGACCACACTAGGAACGATTGTAGTGGGGTTGGGTGGTGAAGGGAGTTAGTTAGAGGGAGCGCTTTGGGAGTAGTGAGGTCAGAAAGAACACACATAGGCGATGGTAGACACATGACAGAGGGTATAAAAAAAGCAAGAAACATCTAGCAAGTAGGAGATGACAGTGAGAAGAAAGACAGCTAAGGCTAGGGCCACACTGAACAGTGCACCCACGTTAACCAGATGCCGTTACAGTAGAGCCCAGCTAGTTGTAACGCACACCGTTAACGTCAGATGCTTCCTGTGACAACGTTTTCCTGTGTGCTCTGCTAAAGCGTACTGCCTGGGGCTTCCTGTGAAGCTGCATCCATGGTAAACATTGGGTTACTATGGAGCAGCGTTCACAGGAAGCACCTGACGTTAATGGTGTGCTATACAGCAGGCTGGGTTCTGCTGTAACGGCATCTGGTTAACGTGAGTTCACTGTTCAGTGTGGGCCTAGCCTGACAGAGAGAGTGACATCTGAGGAGAAGTGATATAACAGCTGAGGAGAGACCGTTGAACACCGAGGTCAAGTTGGAGGGCAGCTAGACAATATACGCCTGAGAAGTGTCCAGTGGACTGGAGCAAGTGAGAGCTCGTCTTAAGGCAGAACCCTAGAGCAGAACATCACCCAAGTGGCTCCAGGAGAAAGAGGGGGTCCCAGAGGCACGAGAAATTAGTAATCCACCCTTGGGACTTGTATCCATTGTCAAGCGCAGGCAAGTGGAGGGACTACGGGAACCCAAAAGGCTAGTGTAGAAGACCAGGCTCAGCTAGCAACACGGAGGCTGTGCCACTTTCAAGGTGACACAGTCGACAACCACACATATCGGCTGAAAAGGTGGCAAGCATAAGGCTAAGGGGAGACACTGCAGGGGAACCCCTAGGAAAAGCCCACAGTCACTGGCTCAGAGCTCTGTGTGGCGAGGCGCAAGACAGGAAGGACGAAGCAAGCACTCTGTGAGACGACCTGGAAAGGACAGAGAAGGGGTGCCGGTTACGTACCGTCCTATTACCAGTGAATAGCTGGATCCCTACCTCCGAGAATTCAGTGCTCAGTGGGCTGCTGCACAAAGACTGTGAGTAAAAGAACTAACGACTGCAGCTCACTGTGTCTGTGAACTTTCTTACGCGTCAAAAGCACCAGAAACACTACTACCAACTCAGTCAAGTACCTTTAGCTACCCTAAGGGTCAGCTCTGTCCATACACGGCTTAAGAACATTGCTGACTCCCAACCATCGGCCCCTAGGAAGACTGTTGAGCTGCGGCTGCCAGCTATAGCCACAACCTGCGGGTGGCGTCACTTGTAAATTAACAAGTATCCCCAAGTCTAGTCATCCCTGTCCAGAATGAACCCTCCACGCCAGGTCCCTATCCCTAAGAGAGTGAGTCACCCACACCAAACATTTAATGACACTGCCAGGGTCATGGAGCTGGGTCTCGGTTCCTGTGGACACTATAAGGTGAGACATGGATGATTAGGGATGTGCTAGGAATGTGCAGGGATAGGTAGTGATAGGTTAGAAGATAAAAATGACCTGACAGGCTCCCTCCCTTTAAGAGATTGTTCAGTATACTTACCTACAATACTCCTTATGTCCAGAATTAACAAATCTTCACTTGAATCTGAAAATGGGTTTCCCATTTCAATCACTGTGGCTGCAAAGTTATAAAATCTTTCTAAGAACTGCTTTTATTTTTCTCAGAAGCATTTACGGTATTTTATTTTCAAACTCTTTAACAATGCATGTTACTTATGCCACAAACCATCCATCAAACTAAAGCATGTAGGTTTTGATTCAAACCTATAGCTCCTCCAGGGCATTTGATTATAACATTATTGTGCGTTATCAATAGGCATATTGGAAAATCCTTGACCTATCTTATTAACAGTAAATTTTCCTGTAAGGAACTGTTGACAAAACTGTGGTTGCATCCTCTCCAAAAACATCATATCCCAAATGTACATCACAACATACCTTGCAAAGTTCTTTATATCATGATCATAAATTGCTTGTTCCCATTCCAATATGTCTAGCTTTGTTTGGAAAATGAGGTTCCAAAAATTTAAATGGTTTTCTTCTTGGGACAAATACTAACCTCATTCTGTAACATCAGTCTCATGTTTTCTTCACGAATTTACTTTGTATGCTTCTTGCCTAAGCTTTAACAGAGCACAAGATGTAATATAGTGAGCTTATAAGTAGTGATGGATGAACCCCCCAATACTAGGGAACGGGGGACTCACCTGAGCTTTTTGTATATCCCGAGTTTGGGGGCCGGAGATAACTCAAACTTGAGTCTAAACCCTGAACTAGGACTTTACAGTTATGGGATGGGGTGGCAGGGGCTGTCTGGTTTTACCTGGCTGGCAATAAAAATACGGCGGTAGCCCACACATTTTATTTTTATTTTTATTTTTTAATTATTTAAAAAAATTAATAGGCTTCCCTGTATTTTGATTGCCAGCCAAAGTAAAGCCAGGCAGCTGTGGGTGGCAGCCAGTAACTGTCCGATTTATCTGCGTTGAGAATCAAAAATACCTCGAGGCGTTATGTCATTTTTTTTAAATGACAGCAGCCAATCAGAGACATCTACTCTGTGACAGCGTCTGTGATTGGCTGTTATGCCCTCCACACACATAGTAGAGTAAAAATCAATAAATAATTTTTAAAAATTACGTAGTGCTCCATGGTCATTTTGATTCTCAGCACTGTGTTATGGCGTGTCCGTTTGACTGGAAATTAGGGACCCAGTCAAAGGGACATGCCTCAACACAGCGACTGGACTGTTTAGTAATATGGCCATATTTATGAAGCTACAGTCTCTCAATTTTTGCATTTTTTGCTTAACTGAAATATTTCTGTATTTTAATTGTTATAACAGAGTGCCGCCTTTTTACTTTTGCGATTGTCTTTGACGATGCACCTGTGCACACTGACAGGATTAAGTGCTGCAGTTTTTTCTGAATTGTTGTATGGGTTCACACGCTCTGTTGTGCTCCTTTCCCAGCCCTCGGTCTGTAAAAGTAGTGTTCTCTGATATCCATTTTTTCCAATTTGACTATTAATGAGGAGGTATTTAACACTGATAGAGGCTAAAAATAGAGGTTAGGGACTCGGTCAAAGGAACACGCCTCGATGCGGCGACTGGGCAGTTTATCAATATGGCCATATCTATAAAGCTAAATGTCTAATTTTTTGCTTAACTGAAATATTTTTATATTCTATTTGTCATAGCAGAGAGCCGCTTTTTTTTACTTTTGCCCACTGACAAAGAAATGAACATTATATAATTATACGGTTAGTTTAATTTTAACAGTAAAGGTACCTTTACACGCCGCTACAACATGGTAGAAACAACTGAGTGCTTCACGTGCACGAGCACGCACGAATGGTTACAAACGGTACCCGCACCGCCTTTACACGCCGCTATAAGGTGCTTTACAGAAGGTTGAATCTATCTCTGGATGCACCGCCGGGTGCCTCAAGTTACCTTCTGAAAAGCACCTTACCTCATTTACACGCCACTACAGAGGGTAATATGGGAGGACCTGGTGCAGCAGGGACAACACATAGGCGTGCCATAATTGTGGATTACGAGAATTTCGTACGCTGATAGTAAATAGCAATAGCATCATGATTGGGTAGCCAGCGCAGGAGGCTGACTAATACATGACGCTCAAGCAATTGTGTAGTGTGACAGGTCAGCTTGTTAAATAAGCCGCCCTATGCAGCGACAACCAATCTTAACGCAGGAGCTGATCGCTGAAGGGGGGTTGTTTCCCGGAGGCTGTGTCACGCCCCGGGGAGTTAACTAGGTGACGAATAAACCCTACCATACCGTATTTACATGCCGTTACCAACAGGTTGAATTCAACCTGTTTTAGAGCACTGCTCTGAAACAGGTGCCACAAGTGACGGGTGGAAACAACCGTCTTTACACGCCGCTACCTCGGGTTGATTTGGCGGTGCAAGATACATTTCTCTCATCTACCCGGTTGTTTCCACCATGTTGTAGCGGCGTAAGGGTACCTTTACATGCCGCTACAACATGGTGGAAACAACCGGGTAGATGAGAGAAATGTATCTTGCACCACCAAATCAACCCGTGGTAGCGGCGTGTAAAGACGGTTGTTTCCATCCGTCACTTGCGGCACCTGTTTCAGAGCAGTGCTCTAAAACAGGTTGATTTCAACCTGGTGGTAAAGGCGTGTAAATACAGTAGGGTTTATTCGTCACCTAGTTAACTCCCCGGGGCGTGACACAGCCTCCGGGAAACCACCCCCCTTCAGCGATCATTGGAGGAAGCTCCTGGGTTGCGATTGGTTGTCGCTGCATAGGGCGGCATATTTAAGTAGCTGACCAGTCACACTACACAATTGCTCGAGCGTCATGTATTATTCAGCCTCCTGCGCTGGCTGCCCAATCATGATGCTATTGCTGTGTCCTATCAGCATACGAAATTCTCGTAATCCACAATTCTGGCACGCCTAAGTGTTGTCCCTGCTGCACCAAGTCCTCCCATATTACCCTCTGTAGTGGCGTGTAAATGAGGTAAGGTGCTTTTCAGAAGGTAACTTGAGGTACCCGGCGGTGCATCCAGAGATAGATTCAACCTTCTGTAAAGCACCTTATAGCGGCGTGTAAAGGCGGTGCGGGAACCGTTTGTAACCGTTCGTGCGTGCTTGTGCACGTGAAGCACCCGGTTGTTTCTACCATGTTGTAGCGGCGTGTAAAGGTACCTTGAGAGATAGAATATAAAAAAAAATCCAGAAAATTACATTGTCTAAATTAAACAAATGTATTTCCATTTTGAAGAGAGAAATAAGTATTTAATCCCTCTGTCAAACTTAATACCTGGTGGCAAAACCCTTTTTGGCAAGCACAGCAGTCAGACGTTTTTTGTAGTTGATGATGAGGTTTGCGCACATGTCTCGAGTATTTTTGGTCCACTCCTCTTTGCCGATCATCTCTAAATCATTAATATTTTGAGGTTGTCACTTGGCAAATCAGAGTTTCTGATCCCTCCATAAATTTTCTTTAACATTAAGATCTGTAGACTCCATGACCTTAATGTTCTTCTTTTTGAGCCACTTCTTTTGTTGCTTTTTTTGGAGTCTTTGTCGTGCTGGAAGAAGAAAGCTTACAAAATCAACAAGGGATCAAATAATTATTTTCTTCACTGTATATGCTAAAGCACAGAATAAAAATGTAAATGAGATAAATGAAAAAGTACACTGATGTGTACGTTTCATCACTGCAGCTGGAGTAGGTCGCCAGTTCAGCACTGAACAGGGTAAGGATCTCTCTCATCAATGTCACAATGTTTAAAACTATTTGGACTGAAAACCCAATCTACAGCGACCAGACATCTCATTAGCAGAAGAATCAAATGATTAGACTCACCTTTGGGGAGAAGCATGTTGTGTGGAAAGAGAAGTAGTCAACAGTTCATTTTAGTGATGAAAGCAAGTTTATTTTTTTTGGATCTGATGGATAACATTATGCTCATTGACAAACTGGGAAAGACTGAACCCAAAGTGTGTAAAGAAGTCAGTGAAAGGCGGTGGAGGAAGTGTCATGGTTTGGGGAATGTTTTCTGCTGCAGGAGTTGTACCTCTCATACAGCTGCATGGCAGACTGAGTGCAGGTGTGTATCAGATTATTCTTCAACAACACGTGGTTCCTTACATGCTCAGCACTCAATCAATTTTCAAGCAGGACAATACTCCCTGTCACACAGCAAAGCAGCTAAAGCAGTTCCTTGAAACAGAAAACATTGAAACAATGAAATGACAGCCCAGAGTCCTGATCTAAACCCAATGGAAAACCTCTGGAAAATCCTGGGTGACAAAGTTATGGCCAAGAAACCCACAACAGTCACAGAACTGTGGAAGAGACTGGAAGAAGAGTGGTCCAAAATCACACCAGAGCAGTGTGAGAGACTAGTGATGCCCTGTGGGCACAGATGTGCTGAAGTCATTCAAAGCAAAGGTGTGTACAAAGCAAAGGCCTCCACACTTCCTACTGATTAGTGACTGGTGTAGCCTTCACAACATTTATTTTTAATCTTTCTCTGTGCTACAGTCATTGCCATTCTCTAAATATGATCATCACATTTTGTGTAGAATAAAGGTATTAAGTTGACAAACTTTGGTTATTTTGGAAAACACTGTTCTACTGGCAGGATGTACCCCTTACACAAAAACCTTCAGATGTTGTTCAATGTAGATTACATTCTATCTGTAAAAATCAAGTAATTATACTTTGTTCTCTGATTTTGATCACCAGTGACTTTCTAAGGGAGCTAAAAATATATTACTGATTCATAAAGCAATAACCTGAGTATTACTTGATAAAATAGTCTATTGTACAATAGAAAGGATTCATATACAATACATAAACCATGACAACAGAACAGGAGGGTATTATAGACTGGGAACATTACGTCATTCTGTATTCCGTTACACACAGCACAAAGCTCAATGACGTTAAAGAGCATTGCATCTATTATAACAAAGGCATTTAACACAAAATCAGACTATTTTCAGCTGATGGAACACTGTGCCTTACAAGCTGCATAGCGTAACACAGAATTATTAAAGACAGGAGAAGCATTGCAAGTATCCAAGTCATCTTGTCATACAAGTGGTAGACTAACTCATAAAATGCAAAATAACCTGTGGAGATGCTAATGTAAAGGAAATAATATATCTTGCATATAATTTTAGTTCCATCATATAGATATAATACAGGAGTAAACTAGGGTTTACTTGGTCCCTGAGTCTTTACAGGAAACACTAATCAAACTACTCTGAATTTCACTTTTTTATCCTTATTAATATAATAGATAACATCATGAGACAATATTGTAAAAAAAATGAAAATCACTCACAAAAAAGTGTATGTAGCAAGGTATCCAGATTACATACACTACACAAAGTGTAATATTAGCACCAAGAAATGCATGAAAAATAACAAAAGATAGTATATGCCTTGCAATAAATAAGGATAGCCTTGAAAAATATGCAACACTTGTCAACAAGACTAGGTAATGGGCATGCTGTAATGTCAGTACCAACAAGCAGAGTGTCCACATTCTGATCTATGCTTTGCTAATAAGCTTTCCTCTAAAGCTCCCGTCACACATAATGACGCACCAGCGATCCCGACAATGATAACGATCCTGTAGGGATCGTTGGTGTGTCGTTACCTGGTCGCTGGGGAGCTGTCAAACAGGCAGATCTCCCCAGAGACCAGGGACTAGGGAGCCACCTTCACATCGCTGGTAACTATGATAAACAGCGGGTATCTAGGCAGCGCGCGCTGCCTGGATACCCGGTGTTTATAATAGTTACCAGCGTCCTCCCTGCTTAGCGCTGCCTGTAAGCAGGGAGGACGCAGGTAACCATGATAAACACTGGGTATCAAGGCAGCGCATGCTGCCTGGATATCCAGTGTTTATCATAGTTACCAGCATCCTCCCTGCTTAGCGCTGGTAACCATGATAAACACCGGGTATCTAGGCAGAGCGCGCTGCTTAGATACCCGGTGTTTACCATGGTTACCAGCCGCTGAGATCGCTGATCACTGGTCTCTCGCTGTCACACGCAGCAATGCGTGCTGACTAGTGGGAGACCAACGATCAAAAAATGACCCAGAGCACTTTGTAACGATCAGCGATCTCACAGCAGGGGCCTGATCGCTGCTAAGTCTCACACTTAGCGAGATCGATAGCGAGATCGCTGTTACGTCACAAAACCTGTGACATTACAACGATCTCACAAACGATCTCGTTATGTGTGACGGGGGCTTAAGTCTGAATACAAAGCCTCCCTGTAGCTTTGTATCTTTACATTGTTCCAGTTGTTTATCAAAATCATCTGGCCCTGAATGCTTAGGAGGGTTAATTTAATATAGGTCACTGGTAATGCAGAGAACAGTGGACTGGTATGGAAACATTGCTGAAACAGAACAAAAGCTGACACTTAATTAATAAGCATTACTGGGGTTGTCCAATAAAAAGTACATTTTCATCAATAGATCTTAAAATAGGGATAAGTACCATGGTTCAATATGTGAAAAAAAAGTTATTGTACTGAGATATTATTCTAAATGTTCCCCTGCTGTGCAATGGCCTTCTCCAACCATGCATAGCTTCTCTAGTAGTAGCTCCAGTGGATGCTGAGCTCATATGTTACTGACCTGATTTATGGGAATCTTAGGCTATGTGCACATCAGTCGTTTTCTGGGCTGTTTTTGGACGTTTTACGTCGGCGTTTTCTGCTGAGTTTTATGTTAATTTATGTTAATCCTAGCCACCGGCTGGGTTAACATGATACTCAATGGAGTTTAGAAAACGCTGTCTTCATTAGAACGTTTTTCTTCTGGTCGTTTTCAGTCAAAACTGAGTTTTTTCAGTCAAAACTGAGTTTTTACAACGTTTTTCAAAGAATAGAGCAAGTGACTTCTTTCCTCCGTTTTTCCAGCGCTTCCAGCTGATCAAGTGCACAAAAAACTCAGTTTTCAAAACAGCCGAGAAAAACGCCGAGAAAAACGCTGGAAAACCCGGCTGAAAACGAGCAAAAAACGAGGGACACTGCTGAGCACAGAAAACTCAGTTTCTGCTAAAAAAACCCAGGTTTTTGGACGTTCTGCAGAGATGCACAAACGTCAGATGTGCACTTACCCTTAGAGGGTGAGGTACCAGGCAAAAAGACTTATTCCTGTGATAATACAGGCAGTATTACCTAAGAAAGTATCATCTGTGAAATTCGGCTTTTTTATCTGTATACTCACTTATCATAAGTGACTTATTCTTCCTCCTCTGGCCAGTAACTGTAGTGTGTGCCAACAATGTACTGAAACAGCACCACATAGCTGAACACAACAAATAACAGTACATAGCATAGGCGTATTTACAAGATTACCTCAGCATAGGAACTTTTTTAAAAGACAACTAATTGTAGAATTTATTATTTTCCAAGGTCTATTAAAAAATGTACTTTTGTATAACAACCCCTTTAAGTTTTGGAATTAAAGGTAAAAAAAGAAGATTGTGATTTGCAAACCATCATGCAATAAGTACATTCAGCAACATGGACTTGGAAATAGGAATAGTATTTTACCCATTGAGGCAATGCAGCTGAGGTAGACTAGAATTCTGCATTAGAAAACTGTTCCCGCCTGTCTCAGGGACAGAGCTATATCTGGCATTGACTAATATGCTAAGACCAGACGAAAGAGACCTGACAGATAATAAGCAAACCCATGAAGAGGGAACAGGTAACAGTTGGTGCACAGCTATTGTTATATAACTCAATTTGCTGCAGTGACTGAAAAGGGGTGCAGAAAATACTGCAAATGCTCTCATCACAATTAATTAAAACATATCTTCTTAAAGAAAGTTATCATTGTAGCTGAGCTCTTTAAATTTATTTTCTTAAGGTCGAATACATTTTTTCAGGATAAAGCTATTCACCGGTGGATATATACATGTCTCCAATTACGCATCACTAGTGATGAGCGAGTGTAATCGTTACTATTCGCTTCTCACACAGATAGTACACTATACGCCATAATCATTACTTGGCGAGTAGCATTGGTGCTCGTGAGTGATGTGAGTACAGGGTTGTGGAACCTAACTACTTTCTGACTCATGAGTGATGTGCCAATCTTGAGCAATCTGACACAAATTGACAGCTCCTTTTACTGGCACCCCAGTGAGACCAGATTCAATGATAGGCTCTCTGAGGATGCACAGCAAGGTGCTGTATGCAGTGAAATCTCAAAAAAGCCCATTCTCCCATCTTCTACAGGAAAGACTAATTTTATGGCTGGATGTGAGTGGGTGGAGCCTATCGCTAATTGACTAGGATTGAACTCGCTAATCGGGCGAGTAAGCAAGTATGGAAAACTACTTGCTACGAGTATAGCGAGTGCAAATATTTTGCTACTCGCTCATCACTAACCACTACTGGACTACTAATACTATTTGGATGCTCAAAGTGCATCTGCTCAGATATTGTCCACAATAATCTACTATATAATTGCCGTAGGCACGTTTGTGTCGGACCCCGGCACGCCGTGGCTTTGTCACTATGTGACGTCACCACGTCGTGCGAGGCATTGCGACCCCTCGCCGCTGTCATCCCGCTCCGGAGCAGCTGCTGTCAGCACATGCTGACACAGTGCTCCGGAGCCTGTGCCCCTGTGCCCGCTCCGGAGCAGCTGCTGTCAGCACATGCTGACACAGTGCTCCAGAGCCTGTGCCCCTGTGCAGACTACAAGTGAGTATGGCTGATTGGCTGTTCGCTGGGGTCCGTGGAGTCCATGTAGGTGCCCCTGGGTGCTGTGTACTTTTCACCTTGCAGGGGCTCCTGAGTGCTGGCCCCTGCCCCCACACCCTCTCTCCCTCCTAACCTGAGCAGCAGCAGCAGCAGCAGCATGTTTACTTCCTGCACCGCGATGGTGCGGGAGAAAGAGAGCTGCTGCTACAAACTACAGTCAGACGCTGCAATCAGCCTATGCCAGCTGCTGCTCAGGTTAGTTGGGAGAGAGGGTGCGTGAGGGGTTGGGACAGCAGTCAGGGGCCCCCTGTCTGGGGGCAATGGTATGCAGGGGCCCCCTGTCTGGGGCAATGGTATGCAGGGGCCCCCTGTCTGGAGGCAATGGTACGCAGGGGCCCCCTGTCTGGAGGCAATGGTACGCAGGGGCCCCCTGTCTGGGGGCAATGGTATGCAGGGGCCCCCTGTCTGGGGGCAATGGTACGCAGGGGCCCCCTGTCTGGGGGCAATGGTACGCAGGGGCCCCCTGTCTGGGGGCAATGGTACACAGGAGCCCCCTGTCTGGGGGCAATGGTACGCAGGGGCCCCCCTGTCTGGGGGCAATGGTACGCAGGAGCCCCCTGTCTGGGGGCAATGGTATGCAGGGGCCCCCTGTCTGGGGGCAATGGTACGCAGGGGCCCCCTGTCTGGGGGCAATGGTACGCAGGGGCCCCCCCTGTCTGGGGGCAAATGTACGCAGGGGACAGTGATTGAATGGTACTGCTATACAGTCACTGTGCAGTGAATGCTTATAGTGATTAATACCGCCATACAGTCACTGTGCAGTGAATGCTTATAGTGATTAATACCGCCATACAGTCACTGTGCAGTGAATGCTTATAGTGATTAATACCGCCATACAGTCACTGTGCAGTGAATGCTGATAGTGATTTATACCGCCATACAGTCACTGTGCAGTGAATGAGAACCGTTGCTTATAGTGATTAATACCGCCATACAGTCACTGTGCAGTGAATGAGAACCGATGCTTATAGTGATTAATACCTCCATACAGTCACTGTGCAGTGAATGAGAACCGTTGCTTATAGTGATTAATATCTCCATACAGTCACTGTACAGTGAATGAGAACCGTTGCTTATAGTGATTAATACCGCCATACAGTCACTGTGCAGTGAATGAGAACCGTTGCTTATAGTGATTAATACCGCCATACAGTCACTGTGCAGTGAATGAGTATTGTTGCTTATAATGATTAATACCGCCATACAGTCACTGTGCAGTGAATGAGAAATGTTGCTTATAGTGATTAATACCACCATACAGTCACTGTGCAGTGAATGAGAACCGTTGCTTATAGTGATTAATACTGCCATACAGTCACTCTGCAGTGAATGAGAACCGTTGCTTATAGTGATTAATACCGCCATATAATCACTGTGCAGTGAATGAGAACCGTTGCTTATAGTGATTAATACCGCCGTACAGTCACTGTGCAGTGAATGAGAACCGTTGCTTATAGTGATTAATACCGCTGTACAGTCACTGTGCAGTGAATGAGAACCGTTGCTTATAGTGATTAATACCGCCATACAGTCACTGTGCAGTGAATGAGAACCGTTGCTTATAGTGATTAATACCGCCATACAGTCACTGTGCAATGAATGCTTATAGTGATTAATACCGCCATACAGTCACTGTGCAGTGAATGAGAACCGTTGCTTATAGTGATTAATACCGCCATACAGTCACTGTGCAGTGAATGCTTATAGTGATTAATACCGCCATACAGTCACTGTGCAGTGAATGCTGATAGTGATTAATACCGCCATACAGTCACTGTGCAGTGAATGCTATAGATGAGTTATAGTTAAACCGCCATACAGTCACTGTGCAGTGAATAGAAACCGATGCTTATAGTGATTAATACCCCATACAGTCACTGTGCAGTGAATGAGAAACGTTGCTTATAGTGATTAATACCGCCATACAGTCACTGTGCAGTGAATGAGAACCGTTGCTTATAGTGATTAATACCGCCATACAGTCACTGTGCAGTGAATGAGAATGTTGCTTATAGTGATTAATACGCCATACAGTCACTGTGCAGTGAATGAGAACCGTTGCTTATAGTGATTAATACCGCCATACAGTCACTGTGCAGTGAATGAAACCGTTCTTATAGTGATTAATACGCCATACATCACTGTGCAGTGAATGAGAACCGTTGCTTATAGTGATTAATACCGCCATACAGTCACTGTGCAGTGAATAGAACCGTTGCTTATAGTGATTAATACCGCCATACAGTCACTGTGCAATGAATGAATTGCTTATAGTGATTAATACCGCTATACAGTCACTGTGCAAATGAATGCTTATAGTGATTAATACCGCCATACAGTCACTGTGCAATGAATGCTTATAGTGATTAATACCGCCATACAGTCACTGTGCAGTGAATGAGAACCGTTGCTTATAGTGATTAATACCGCCATACAGTCACTGTGCAGTGAATGCTTATAGTGATTAATACCGCCATACAGTCACTGTGCATGATGGAGTTTTAAAACAGCCTGTGCGTGATGCTATAGTGATTAATACCGCCATACAGTCACTGTGCAGTGAATGAGAACGTGCTTATAGTGATTAATACCGCCATACAGTCACTGTGCATGATGAGAATGTTGCTTATAGTGATTAATACCACCATACAGTCACTGTGCATGAATAGAACCGTTGCTTATAGTGATTAATACGCCATACAGTCACGTGCAGTGAATTTAACGTTGCTTATAGTGATTAATACCGCCATAAGTCACTGTGCAGTGAATGAACGTTGCTTATAGTGATTAATACGCCATACAGTCACTGTGCATGAGATGCTTATAGTGATTAATACCGCTGACAGTCATGTGCAGTGTGAATGTTATAGTGATTAATACCGCCATACAGTCACTGTGCAGTGAATGAGAACCGTTGCTTATAGTGATTAATACCGCCATACAGTCACTGTGCAATGAATGTATATGATTAATACCGCTATACAGTCACTGGCATGAATGAGAGTGCTTATATTAACCGCCATACAGTCACGTGCAGTGAATGCTATAGTGATTAATACCGCCATACAGTCACTGTGCAGTGAATGAGAACCGTTGCTTATAGTGATTAATACCGCCATACAGTCACTGTGCATGAATGCTATAGTGATTAATACCGCCATACAGTCACTGTGCAGTGAATGAGAACCGTTGCTTATAGTGATTAATACCGCCATACAGTCACTGTGCAGTGAATGCTTATAGTGATTAATACCGCCATACAGTCACTGTGCAGTGAATGCTTATAGTGATTAATACCACCATACAGTCACTGTGCAGTGAATGCTTATAGTGATTAATACCGCCATACAGTCACTGGTGATGCTAAGTGATAATACCGCCATACAGTCATGTGCATGAATGCTATAGTGATTAATACGCATACAGTCACTGTGCAGTGAATGAGAAACGTTGCTTATAGTGATTAATACCGCCATACAGTCACTGTGCAGTGAATGAGAACCGTTGCTTATAGTGATTAATACTGCCATACAGTCACTTGCAGTGAATAAACGTTGCATAGTGATAATACGCCATATAGTCACTGTGCAGTGAATGAGAACCGTTGCTTATAGTGATTAATACCGCCTACAGTCACTGTGCAGTGAATGAGAACCGTGTTATAGTGATTAATACCCGCCATACAGTCACTGTGCAGTGAATGAAACCGTTGCTTATAGTGATTAATACCGCCATACAGTCACTGTGCAGTGAATGGACCGTTGTATAGTGATTAATACCGCCATACAGTCACTGTGCAATGAATGCTTATAGTGATTAATACCGCTATACAGTCACTGTGCAGTGAATGAGAACTTGCTTATAGTGATTAATACCGCCATACAGTCACTGTGCATGAATGCTATAGTGATTAATACGCCATACAGTCACTGTGCAGTGAATGAGAAACCGTTGCTTATAGTGATTAATACCGTCATACAGTCACTGTGCAGTGAATGAGAACCGTTGCTTATAGTGATTAATACCGCCATACAGTCACTGTGCAGTGAATGCTGATAGTGATTAATACTGCCATACAGTCACTGTGCAGTGAATGAGAACCGTTGCTTATAGTGATTAATACCGCCATACAGTCACTGTGCAGTGAATGCTGATAGTGATTAATACCGCCATACAGTCACTGTGCAGTGAATGAGAACCGTTGCTTATAGTGATTAATACCGCCATACAGTCACTGTGCAGTGAATGCTTATAGTGATTAATACCGCCATACAGTCACTGTGCAGTGAATGCTTATAGTGATTAATACCACCATACAGTCACTGTGCAGTGAATGCTTATAGTGATTAATACCGCCATACAGTCACACTGCAGTGAATGCTTATAGTGATTAATACCGCCATACAGTCACTGTGCAGTGAATGCTGATAGTGATTAATACCGCCATACAGTCACTGTGCAGTGAATGAGAACCGTTGCTTATAGTGATTAATACCGCCATACAGTCACAGTGCAGTGAATGCTGATAGTGATTAATACCGCCATACAGTCACTGTGCAGTGAATGAGAACCGTTGCTTATAGTGATTAATACCGCCATACAGTCACTGTGCAGTGAATGCTTATAGTGATTAATACCGCCATACAGTCACTGTGCAGTGAATGCTTATAGTGATTAATACCACCATACAGTCACTGTGCAGTGAATGCTTATAGTGATTAATACCGCCATACAGTCACACTGCAGTGAATGCTTATAGTGATTAATACCGCCATACAGTCACTGTGCAGTGAATGCTGATAGTGATTAATACCGCCATACAGTCACTGTGCAGTGAATGAGAACCGTTGCTTATAGTGATTAATACCGCCATACAGTCACTGTGCAGTGACTAATTAATATGGTTTCCAATGACTGAATAATGCCATCATACAACCCCTTTGTTACTAACATACGGTGGTGACTTAATGTTACATTTATACCGTGACAGGACTATCTATTATATAATTGGTGTAGGCACTTCCGTGTCGGACCCCGCAAAAGACCATGGCTTTGTCACTCTGTGACGTCACCACGTGTGAGCAATGGCCGCGAAGCGGCCATTGCGAGTCGCTGGCCGAAAATCGAACCAGAGGCTCGGCCACAAAGTTAGCGATTTACCGCTCATGTAGCGCGAGCAATGGCCGCGAGGCCATTGCGAGTCGCTGCCTGAGACGCGATTCTGAGCGAGTCGCTGCCCGAAAATGTCCTCACACCCCCCCAAAATGTCCTCACCCCCCCCCAAAATGTCCTCACATCCCCCCAAAATGTCCTCACACCCCCCAAAATGTCCTCACACCCCCCCAAAATGTCCTCACACCCCCCCAAAATGTCCTCACACACCCCCCAAAATGTCCTCACATCCCCCCAAAATGTCCTCACACCCCCCCAAAATGTCCTCACACCCCCACCCACACCCCCAAAATGTCCTCACACCCCCCCAAAATGTCCTCACACACCCCCACAAAATGTCCTCACACCCCCCCCAAAATATGTGCGCACACCCCCAAACCCCCCCAATATGTCCTCACACCCCCCCACAATATGTCCTCTCCCCCCCAAACCCCCCCAATATGTCCTCACACCCCCCCACTATATGTCCTCACCCCCCCAAACCCCCCCAATATGTCCTCACCCCCCCCCAAAAATATCCTCACACCCCCCCAAAATATCCTCACACCCCCCCAATATGTCCTCACACCCCCCCAATATGTCCTCACACACCCCCAATATGTCCTCACACCCCCCCCAATATGTCCTCACATCAAATATATAATTGCCGTAGGCACTTCCGTGTCGGACCCCGCAAAAGACCGTGGCTTTGTCACTCTGTGACGTCACCACGAGCGAAGCATTGCCCGCGTAGCGGGCATTGCGACCCCTCGCCGCTGTCAGCACACACCCCCAACCCCTGTCACCACACACCCCCCATATGTCCTCACCCCCCCCCATATGTCCGCACACCCCCGCTCCGATCCCGCTCCGGAGCCTCTCCTGTAAAGAAAATCTTAAAAAAAATTTAAAAATATTCTAGACACCCGATGCATTTGCATCGGGCTCACAGCTAGTAAAGTATAATTGTTTAATGAAGTATACTGATATCACAAATTCCGATATTATCCTCAAGATAATAATGAAGTGTGAAAGCAATTCAACAACACCTTGATAGGAATGTTCTGTATTCTAAAAGATAAGATAAACAAGTGTCCAGAACATGTGCAGACTGTGGTGTGGTCCCATAATCACACTTAAAGGGAACTTATCAGGTGGTTTTTGCCCCCCCCCCCCTAGCTATCATTATCTGCACCTTCAGCTTCATAATACTATTCTAATCATCCCTGTCTGAGCTCATAGTGTAATATAAAAGGTCAAAGAAAGCATTTATACACTTACATTTCAGTGTACACCTTGGAGGAGGGAGATTGTCTGGCAGGATAATAGTTAACTCACTCTTAACTTGCATGGCTAAAGGACCTGTGTGATGCAACCATCATGTGACTATAGTGGGTGGAGCTAAGCGAGCAAACTCATATTATGTTATAGGGTCATTCCATGTCAAGTGATCCAAAAATGAATATTTTTTTTCCCTGACATTCTCAGATTTTTTTAATTTTTTTTCTATATGAAGAACAACTTTAGTTAATTACCAAAAAAAAGTTTTGAATTTTTTTCTTTATCAGTTAATTTTTTACAGGTTTTTAAAGTTTCAAAAAAGTGCGGATTTTGGCCTGGTATGGCTTTACATTTTCTATCATATCTCTGGCTAGAAATAAGTTGGAGAAACAAAATAAACAACAATCTACTCAGAACTGTACAGGCTTTCACCAGATATTTCACAAGAGGATCTTTGTTAATATTTTACCCATGTGATCGCAAGCGCAAAACTTTAAAACGCATTTCCGAAAAATCGGCGCGCTTTAAATATTTCAAAAACTGCCCATGTGTCTGCTGTGCTCTTAGCCACATCTGTACCAAATTTCAAGTTGGGATCGCGATGGGATCATATTTTAAAATATTTTAATATTAATAGCGTCAATGGGTCATTCTATATCAAGTGATCTAAATATGAATATTTTTTTTTACCTGACGTCTTTAGAATTTTTTTATTCTTTTTCTTTATGAAGTACTACTTTAGTTAATTACAAATTAAAAGTTTAGAATTTTTTTCTTCATCAGTTAATTTTTTACAGATTTTTAAAGTTTAAAAAAAGGGTGAATTTTGGCCTGGTATGATTTTACATTTTTTTATCTCAGGCTAGAAATAAGATAATGAAGTGGGAGAGGCATCATTTTACTCAGAACGGTAACAGCTTTCATTTGATATGTTACAAGACTATGTTTCTTTATATCAAATTCAAACTATTGACGGGCAATTGTGAAAAAATGACTGATTGTGTTCTTGGTTATATTTGGGCAGAGATTCAACTTGGGGCCTGTCAAATTTATATATTTTTTATTTTATGGTTGTATGAGTTATCACAACTTATTGAATAAAACATTTATATGCAACAAAAAAGAAACACAAAAAACAAATCCCATCAGTGCCAGGATAAATATATCTTAATCATCAGAATACAACGCTCAGCATTTTCAACTTGAATGTATTGAACAAACCAAAAGAAGAAAGGTGATCATATCCTCAAGTGTGATTGAACAAGATTAAAAGAATCAAAAATGTTAACCCCTATTTATACATATAAATTTGTTTTCTATTCTATCACTAAACATGTGATTTATGAAGTGTTTAATAAGAATAGTACAGTAGTTAAATCATCGTTCTATAAATTATGAACTAATCAAACAATTAATAGTATGTTTTTAAAGTGGCATTTTATCAATTTGTCCCTTCTAGTGGGTGAAATGTAATCTTGTCCATAAACGCTTACTAGCAATCGCTATTTCCTTGTGTGTCAAAGAGTATGTCCGACCTGTCACGGTGTTAGGCTCCGCCTGAGTTAATATCTGATTTTTGTGCACTTTTAAAATGTCTGGCTTTCTTGGATACACAGAGGATGGCGCTGGACCAGAAGGATGCAATAAAGTCAATTCTACTTCTTCATTTTCACAATCTTTGGAGAGTACAGTAGCCAGCCACCAGCGCCAATCATATTCATATTTTTTCAATAGGATTGCAACAGTGTCTATGATAAAATGCTGTTTCTTGAGAAGTAGCAGCCATTGCTGTGTGGGAAAAATACAGTTAATATTAAGTAAGGAAGATAGGTAATAAAAATAAAGATTTACAGTACACTTGAGATAGAACTGTATTACTATAAAGTGAGTTTTAGGGCTAGCGCGCACAGTTTTTTCTGTCTGCAGATACACGCTGCAGTTTTAGCAGCTTGTTTTTCTACCACGTTTTTACCACATATGCGTTAGTTTTTTTAATCGCTAGTGAAAAAAATGGCAGCTTTTTTTATATAAATGATAAATGCTGCGTTTATTGCAGCGATTAAAAAGTAGTTCAAGCAGTGATTTACTCACTCTTGAGTGTTTCCAAAAACACTGCATGTGGTGAACCCCATAGAAATCAATGGGGCTGTTTTTCTGAATGATGATCCCTAAGAATAGCACTGTGTGTATTGGCCCTTAATAATAAAAGCATTAAACTATTAATATATTTACTCACCCATATTTTAGTACACAGCCTTGATGGCTTTGTACAGACTATTGTTTGTTCAGGAGTGAAGATGTCCAGACATGTCAGGACATGAAAGGTCTGAACGAGCTGTCTTACTTCCTGAATGCAGTGGGTAGACACTTAACAGGATTGACAGAGCTGCTGGCCTATCATCTGCTCTGCATTCACTGTCTATCCCTGTGCTTTCTCAGGTTGAGCCCAAACAAAGCTTTTTCCTATATGTCCTCTCCTGCTTCTAAGCTGTAACATATCAAAATAATACAGTAATATCTAAAAATAATGGATTTGATAAATATAGACCCCACGCTTTTAGACCACAGGTTGAACAGATCTGAATTCAAGATTTTTGAATTGACACTAAAATAGTTAAATATTTTAAAATATGATCCCATCACGATCCCAACTTGAAATTTGGTACAGATGTGGCTAAGAGCATAAAAGACACATGGGCAGTTTTGGAAAATTTTTATTAAAATGTTTTTTCGGAAATGCGTTTCAAAATGTTGCGTTTGCGTTCGCATGGGTAAAAAATTTAAATTAACAAATATACTCTTGTGACATATCTGGTGAAAGCCTGGACAGTTCTGAGTAGAATCGTGTTTATTTTGTTTCTCTATCTTATTTCTAGCCCAAGATAAAAAAAATGTAAAGTCATACCAGGCCAAAATTCACACTTTTTTAAACTTTAAAAATCTGTAAAAAATTAACTGATGAAGAAAAAAATTCTAAACTTTTAATTTGTAATTAACTAAAGTAGTACTTCATAAAGAAAAAGAATAAAAAAATTCTAAAGACGTCAGGTAAAAAAAAATATTCATATTTAGATCACTTGATATGGAATGACCCATTGACGCTATTAATATTAAAATATTTTAAAATATGATCCCATCGCGATCCCAACTTGAAATTTGGTACAGATGTGGCTAAGAGCAAAGCAGACTCATGAGCAGTTTTTGAAATATTTAAAGAGCGCCGATTTTTCGGATATGCTTTTTAAAATTTTGCGCTTGCGATCACATGGGTAAAATATTAACAAAGATCCTCTTGTGACATATCTGGTGAAAACCTGTATAGTTCTGAGTAGAATGGTGTTTATTTTGTCTCTCTATCTTATTCCTAGCCTTAGTTATGAGGAGAAACGTAAAGGCAGGCAACAGCGAAATTCGCACTTTTTCCGAACTTTGAAAATCATTTAAAAAAAAAATAAATTTTTTAAAAAATTTTTCTCTTCACATTTTGCATTGTCTGACATGCTGTTATCAAATAACAAAATCTCAAAAGAATTAAAAATATAGAGGTAATAATCATTGGTTCACTTGACATGGAATGACCCTATAGGGACTTAGCTCCACCTATTGTAGTCACATGGTTATGAAATTGTGGAGCCCACTGGGACGGGGTACTCTGTACCGGACCGGGGTATCACAAGGGGGTATCACAGTAGTTTTGGTCCGGACCGTGTCCTGAGCCTACAAGTAATAGGGGGTATTTACAGGGGAGAAAGTCGTGACGCCACCCACGGGTTGTGGTCAGGGTGACCACCGCTGCTGCAGAACCTCCGGGGATGATGTTTGGCAGCCAGTGATGTAACGGCTCTTCACGGGCAGAGCCTGGTTTCCCGGGGCAGTGGTGATGATAGTCTATAGATGGTTGCAGGGTAGGGAAATTAGTAGAGATGACAGTTTGTGAGGGAGAACAGGGTTTGCAAGGATCACACTTAGTGATGGGCGAATCCTAAATTACTCGGAATCGCTTGACTCTAGCGAGTCCGAGCACAGGACTCGCTACTCGTTGCGAGTCTAGCGAGTCCAATGTTAATGAATGGGGAAGCGAGTAATAGCGAGTAGTGTGAGATTTACAAATCGCAGATGTGTCTCGGAAGCTTCAGCCTGAAGCAATCCTAGTTGTGTCATTTATTTGCATTGCTGTTTACTTTGTAAGTAATCGCTGACTCGCACAGATAAGAGTCCTGCTCTGTACAGGCTGCCAGCTCCAGGGTCCTAGAGCCTGCCTGCTGCCTGATGTAGCAGTGCTGAGATTGTACACAGGGAATGAGCAGACTGAGAACAGACATGAATGTCTGTGCACAGAGATGATGTAGCAGAGCTGAGATTGTTCTCAGTCTGCTTATTCCCTGTGCATAGACATCTATATTTATGCACAGGGGATGTAGCAGAGAGGACATCGCGTTTTGGACTGCGTCGGACGGAAGAGGATTTTTTTAATTAAAGATGGAGTCCCTAATGGCTTTTTTTTTTATTTCTAATAAAAAATTTTCCTTGTGTTGTGTTTTTTTTAAAACAATTTAATAGAAATTCATGGCGGTCATGTCTAATATTGGCGTGACCGCCATAAATTTCGGGCTTAGGGCCAGCTGATAATACAAAGCTGGCCCTAACCTCTTTATTACCCAGCGTGCCATCGCTACCAGGGCCACTGGAAGAGCGGGGTTCAGCGCCAGAGGATGGCGCTTCAATGAACGCGCCATCTTCTGGGGCGGCTGCGGGCTGCAATTTGCAGCGGGGGGTGCCCAGAAAGCTTGGGCATCCCTGCGCTGCGGATTCCAGCCCCCAGCTGCTTAGCTGTACCTGGCTAGACATAGAAATTGCGCGGAGCCCCACGCATTTTTTTTTAATTATTTCATGAAATTCTGAGATTCTGACTCTGAGACTCTGACTCTGAGACTCTGACTCTGAGACTCTGACTCTGAAATTCATGAAATAATAAAAAAAAATGCGTGGGGCTCCGCGCAATTTCTATGTCTAGCCAGGTACAGCTAAGCAGCTGGGGGCTGGAATCCGCAGCGCAGGGATGCCCAAGCTTTCTGGGCACCCCCCGCTGCAAATTGCAGCCCGCAGCCGCCCCAGAAGATGGCGCGTCCATTGAAGCGCCATCCTCTGGCGCTGAACCCCGCTCTTCCAGCGGCCCTGGTAGCGGTGGCACGCTGGGTAATAAAGAGGTTAGGGCCAGCTTTGTATTATCAGCTGGCCCTAAGCCCGAAATTTATGGCGGTCACGCCAATATTAGACATGACCGCCATGAATTTCTATTAAATTGTTTTAAAAAAAACACAACACAAGGAAAATTTTTTATTAGAAATAAAAAAAAAAGCCATTAGGGACTCCATCTTTAATTAAAAAAATCCTCTTCCGTCCGACGCAGTCCAAAACGCGATGTCCTCTCTGCTACATCCCCTGTGCATAAATATAGATGTCTATGCACAGGGAATAAGCAGACTGAGAACAATCTCAGCTCTGCTACATCATCTCTGTGCACAGACATTCATGTCTGTACACAGGGAATGAGCAGACTGAGAACAATCTCAGCACTGCTACATCATCTCTGTGCACAGACATTCATGTCTGTACACAGGGAATGAGCAGACTGAGAACAATCTCAGCACTGCTACATAATGTCTGTGAGCAGGCGGGCTCTAGGACCCTGGAGCTGCACAGAGAAGACAGCTGGACTCAGCTCGCAAAGAAACAGCAGTTACTTTGCGAGTCTCCCTGCTATCACTGGCACAGTAGCCAGTGATTACTCGCAGAGTCTAATGCAAACAATGGCAATCCTAGCTTTGTCAGCGTTTCTGACAAAACTAGGATTGATATTGATTTGCATTGGACTCGTGCGAGTAATCACTGGGAAACTCGCAGAGTACCGAGTCCTGCGAGTCCCTTACTACTCGCCGAGTAACGAGTCCTAGCGAGTAGATTCGCCCATCCCTAATCACACAGACTCACGATTTTGTAGTTTTCCAAGTCTTTACTGCAGATGTTGTTCAGTAGATATTGTCCACGGAGTCTGTACCGGGACTGGGTTGCTCCCACCCTGACCGGGTCCTTGGCTTCCTACTCCTGCGTTTTGTGTGTGGCCCATCTGCTGCTTTAGCTAAGCTGCTGGCCCTGTCTCCCCTCACGGGTACCTGCTTGCTAGGCAACTTGAGTCTTAATTTTGTGTTTCTGACCCCGCTGTGTTGCTTCTCTGTGGTACAGTGAAGATATGTAATCCTCACTCATCCGGTATTTACTGTGCTGCTTGTATCAGGCACAATGTCGGATCCGGTATCCGGTCTTTGCACTTCACCGGGGTGAGTTTAGGGTGTGTTCCACTGCTTCTCCTACTCCTTTCCTCAGACCTTGGCCGGCCTAGAAGTGGACAGTGGACCGTGGGTTGGACCAAACGCAGCCCTTTTACACCCAGGTCCTTTCCCTCAGTCCTCTCAGGAACTGAACTCTTCACAGTACTGCTACATACTGAACTAACTGCCACTTCCTCCCCATCCAGAATATATAGGGAAGCAGCTTTAGCTCCCCTCTGACCTGGAGGCGCTAGTGTAGTGCTGTGGGTTGTGTGGAGAATTACCCCTTTTATGGTGTTACTGTGGCACATTAACCCCTGGGGTGCCACATTCTCCCTTAGTGGAAGACAGTACTCCGGGACTGTGGAAAAAACAAACAGTTAACATATCAAACAATTATTATTTACAGAGTCTTAAAAATAAAAATATACAAAAACCAATAAAATGCAAAAAGAGTCCAAAAGACCAAAAATAAATCAGTCCTTCCGGGGGTTTAGTCTATTGCCTCTGGGGCTGGTAAATATATACAAATAAAGTCTATACCACAACCAGTTCTGTGGTAAATATGGTCCATAAGTAAATAAGAAAGGAAGAAAAGTTCAAGAATATGTAAATAGTTCATACAGGATAGTCTCTGTAGGTACTGGGCTTTTTTTTTAACGTTACAAACAAATATGAACACGTACGGGTGTCTCTGGATTAAGTGCAGTAGGCTCCTAAGCCCTCGGGTCACCACATAAGAGGCCAAGTTTTTACTCTCCGTGGCTGGCACCTAACACCATGCTACTCTCACCCTTTTTGTACATTTGCACTCTACCGGGTTCTATTAAACTTTACAACAACATATTTACATTTCATATTTGATTGCATACTTTAATCTCTGTACCTAGCCGGTATCTCACCCTGGGTACTACGCTCTGATCTGCGTAATGCTGGTGTACTGGGTGTATTTAGACTGATGGTGTGGGTGGACGTGTAACTGTTTGGAGTATCTGCTATTACTGAAGACAGAGATCTGACAGTTGGACTGGCAAGCCCACTGGGACCAGGAATTAGTTCTTCCTCTTCAGGCTCGACTTCAAGTTCTCCATGTCTTAGGACTTCTTGTGATACGGGTTCTGGTGTTGGTTCAACCATTGGAGGGAAAGCAATCATGAGAACTACAACTGCTCCATAGTAATTTGGCCATGTTTTGGGGAAATCTCCTAAGACGGTATGGAATACTTCTTCTTCTTCCTTGACAGGTTGGACCTGTACGGGTAAGGTTACTTCTGGTGTCTTTAGGGTTTCAGGACACAGTTTCAGATGGTCTCTTGACACAACTGCTGACGTCTTTCCTTCGTCTTTGCTGATTAGACACACTTTGGCATTGTCTAAATTTGATGGTAAGACTGTATAAGGGATGGTTTCCCACTGATTATCCAATTTGTTGGTGCGTCTCTTTCGCTTGAGAACTTGCTCACCTGGTTGTAATGGGGTTGCTAGAGCATGTTGGTTAAAGGTTCTCTCTTGTCTTTCTCTAGTTTGCTGGAGACGTTTTACTACGCACTCTTGTATTTGACGATACTGCTGTTGACCTAGGGTATCCCAATTGGATTCTACAACTTCTGCACATGGCTTCAGAATCCCAATATCTAAATCAATTGGCAGCTTGCATAAGGTAGACTGGGGTGCAGTTTGTAGAACTCACCGAGACATGGTTGTACAAGTCTACCAAATCGGGTAATTTCTCTGGCCATTGATTTCTCTCTGACCCTGGTAAGGTTTTCAACAGATCAATCACAATATGGTTCATCTTTTCGCATAAGGCATTGGTTTGGGGATGATAGGCTGTCGTGCTGATCTTGTTACAGCTGTACATGTTGCAGAATTCCTGAAAATTCTCTGACTCGAAAGCTGGACCTTGATCTGCAAGGACTTGTTCTGGGTAGCCATGTGGTCTGCAGAAATGTGTCTGAAATGCTCTTGCAGCTGTCTTCGCTGTCAGGTCCTTGACGGGTACCACCACTAAGAAGCGTGAGTAATGGTCCACGATATTTAAGGCATAGACATAGCCTGACCGGCTTGGTGACAACTTGACGTGGTCTAGCACAACTAACTCAAGTGGTTGCTTGGTTACTATAGACTGGAGTGGGGTTCTCTGACTCTGTTGATCCTTTCTTCTGAGGTTACATGGGCCACATTTTCTACACCAATCTTCAATTGATTTTCTCATGCCAACCCAGTAGAATCTCTCTCTTAAGAGCACTTGCAACTTCTTCCATCCAAAATGACCTGCACCCACGTGCACCACGAGGTAGGCTTCTAAGACCATTTTGATGTCTCTCTTGGGTACAATAATCTGCCAGACCAACTCATGTGCCTTCTGCAAAGCTTCCCTTGATACAGGAACAACTTGCTTCTCTCTTTTCAGAGTTGTTGGATCTCAGCTGGAGCGTTCTGATTAGGGTATGCACCTTGTTGTGTAAGCAGTTCTTTCACTAGCTTCACAGCTGGATCGCTAATTTGGGTGTCAACCCATCCATGGTGCGCTAACGGGTTGAGAATTGCCTCCTGTTGTTTTTGGTAGATGCCGGGTTGATACTGTTCTACCTTAAAACGGTGAAAGGCCGGTAGTTCAATTTCTTCCAACTCCTTCGGTTCCTCCTCCACGTCTTTCAGGTGTGGCATCCGGGATAAGGCATCTGCATTCCTGTTCTGTCGGCCGGCCCTATATTTGATGACAAAATTGTAGTTAGACAGCTGGGCTATCCATTGCTGCTCCAATGCACCTAATTTTGCTTTGACCAAGTGGGTCAACGGGTTGTTATCAGTGTAGATGGTAAATTCTGCAGCTGCCAGATAGTGCTTGAAACGTTTGGTTACAGCCCAAACTACTGCACTAGTTCTAATTTGAAGGAACTGTAATTCTCAGGGTTTCTTTCCTAGGCCGGAGTTTCCTGCTTGCAAAGGCAATAACTCTCTCTCTACCTCCTTGCTTCTGTGACTGTACTGCTCCCAGTCCCACATTGCTGGCATCCGTGTACAAAATGAAGTGTTGATGGTAATCCGGATACGCCAGATCTCTTCGCATGTCAGCGCCCACTTTGGCTTTTTGAAGGACTCTTCCCTCTCATCACTCCACTGGAAAGGGGGATTACAGGTTGAAGAGCTTTTTGACTGTCCTACCAAGATGTCTTGTAGGGGAGCTGCTAACTTCATGAACCCTCTGATAAATCTTCTGTAATAGCCTACCAGGCCCAGGAATTGCCTCACTTCTTTCACATTAGTAGGTCTTGGCCAATCTCTTATCACTGTGACTTTATCAGGATCCGGTGCTACTCCCTCTGAACTCACAACATGTCCTAGGTACTGCACCTTTGCTTGAGAAGGTGGCACTTGGATGGCTTGATCTTCATGCCGTATCCGGACAAGGCATTCAAACACTTCTGCCAGGTCTTATAGATGTTGCCCATACGTCTTGGAGTAGACTATTACGTCATCCAGGTACAGGAGGACGGTTTAAAATTTCTTATGTCCTAGGCAGCTCTCCATCAGGTGTCAGAAGGTACCGAGTGCGTTGCAGAGTCCAAACGGCATACAATTGAACTCACTGATGCCCATCAGCGTAGTAAACGCTGTCTTCTCCTTGTCAGCCTTGGCCACTTGAACTTGCCAATAACCACTAGTCAGATCTAGGGTGGAAAAGTAGTTAGCAGATTTTAATGCTGCTAATGACTCCTCAATCCTAGGTAATGGGTATACATCCTTGCGTGTAATGCGGTTGATCTGCCGGTAGTCAACGCACATTCTCATGGTCCCATCCTTCTTTTTAACCAACACTAAAGGTGCTGCCCAGGGGCTACAACTGTCTCTTATTACACCTGCAGTTTTCATCTCTTTGAGCATGTCTTTGGTGGTTTGATAGTGAGCGGGTGGTAATGGTCTATACCTCTCTTTTATAGGCTGATGGTTACCTGTGGGTATAGTGTGCTCTACCCCTCTAATTCGCCCAAAGTCTAATGGGTGTTTGCTGAATATCTTCTCATATTCTCTTACTACCCAGTATACTCCATGCTTTTGATGGGGAGGTGTAGAACTGGTACCCATGTGTAGTTTTTGGCACCAATCCTCCAGCTTTTTCCCTGAGCCATTCTCATCAGCCTGACTTGACGGGTCCAAGGATCGACGGCTGTGATGGCATTATTATCAACTGTAAATAATTTAGCCATGATAGCATACTTTGGTACGGTGACCTCATCTTCTCCGCAATTTAGAAGGCGTAATGGCACTCTTCCCCGGTGTACCTCAACTACTCCTTTGGCCGTCGGTATGGTGGGTCTACTGTCTGAGTACATGGGTTCTACCAGGGCTTGATAGTCTTGCCCTTTAATTCATATTGCGGCTCTACACCAGACCAACATTTCAGTTTTGGGAGGTATTACAATGGGTAACGGATCACTTACTCGTACACTGCCGATTTCACCTCCTGATATTTCTATCTGCTGTTTCAACATCAGGCTATTATTTCCTTTTGAAGAAGTCTCTGTTGCCTAGCTCTTGCAGTCTCGGCGATCTGCTGTAAGACAGTAATTACCTCGGAAAAACAATTTTCAATTACATTCATTCTTAGTAACATTACTGGTTCACGATCTCGACGGTCAACATCTACAATAATAATACCCTGATTCTGCACAGTCTTCCTTCCCAATCTGAATGGTCATTTCTCTGAACCCAACTTGTGGTATTAGTTCACCTTTGCTAGCCCACAAGTTCAATGCAATGTTAGATGGACCACTATTATGTCTGAATCAGCCCAGTACCTTTTGTAGAAAACATATGGAATTGATGTTATCTGGGACCCGGTATCCAACAAGGCACTGAAGGGAATGCCATTCAACACAATAGGGTTGACTGGAAGTCCTCCCACAAACTTATCATACCAGGCTGAAAGACCTTGGGAGTTCATTCCTGAGGAGTGGCCCGCCTTCCCAGGGGATCCTCGTTTAAAGCACATTCTCGGGCAAAGTGGCCTGGCTCCTTGCAAATGGGCTGTCCATCCGGCTGGTAGAGGTCGCTGGGTCATCCTCTCGTCGCTTGGTACTTCCTAGGCCTTATCCACGGGACATCCTCTTGCTGGTCGTCAACTCGATCTTGGGTGCAGGCTTGGATCCACACAGTTCCTTGATGACTTTAGCCATGGAAACAACAGTGTCCGTCAGGGCCTCTATCTTTTGGTTGAGGGCTTCATTAGAGATATGCTCTCTGTGTCCAGCAACAGTCTCGGACATGGCAGATGTCGCTGATGCTCTTGGCTGCTGAGGTGCTGCTGTAGGGCCTTGAGTATAGTTTATATCCCGGGGCTCCTCTATCTGCTGAAGACGGATGGCTCTATCTTTTAACTCAGCAAAAGTCATTCCGCGATTCTGGATGATCATCATACTCAACTGTTCTCTGTGAGAAGGGGATAGGAGGCCTTCTATGAACTGATCGATCAGCATTTTGTCAGCTCCCGGGGATAAGGCAGGTTCTGCTAGTTTAAGTGCTTTGAGCGCTTCCTGCAAGTTTAAGGCATAGTCTCTTGCGCACTCCTTAGGCTTTTGTTGGCATCCAAAGAACCTCATTTTAGCCTGAGTGTCAGCACTGGACTCAAATGATGCCTTTAGTCCAGCTACAAGATGCTCTACAGTATCTTTGTCGGTGCCCGGCCAGGATGCTACTTCTTGCCGTGCATTGCCAGTTAACTGTCCAATAATCAAACCGGCACGCTGGGCTTCAGTCAGGGGACATAACATAGTACACTTTGATTCTGGTAATAAAGTCATTGAGAGTATTGGGCTCACCTGGGTATTGCGGTAGCCACATTGCTCCCGGAGTGTATGGCATCAGGAGCGAATGATGGGTGCTGCCCCTTGCGCCACAGCACCACCGGGTGCTCTTCCGTTATCCGGTGCTGCAGCACCGCCGGATGCTCCGACACTGCTCGGTGCCACAGCATCTCCTTCCTGTCTTCCGCTTCCGTCCGGATGTCTACTAAAGGTTCCGCTGTGCAAAAAGGGATTCTCTTCCCCTCTGGATGAGTCACAGCACTTTGCAGACTGGTGCCCACAATGACATGCCCCCTTTCTTCCCTGGCGTACCGCGCTTTGTAATGGCGGCAATTCAAAAATACAGTCCTTGTGGCGTAGTTTAAATTCTATGCGCCACGCGCTCTGCAATGACGGCAGTTTTAAAACAATTTCTCACACAAATCTCGGCACACAATGCCCAGTTTACCAGGCACGGTAGATCCTGTTCGTAGACGTATGGGGAGCCAGGACAGTACTGTACCTGACCGGGGTATCACAGGGGGTATCACGGTAGTCTTGGTCCGGACCGTGTCCCAAGCCCACAAGTAATGGGAGTATTTACAGGGGAGAAAGTCGTGACACCACCCATGGGTTGTGGTCAGGGAGACCACAGCTGCTGCAGAACCTCCAGGGATGATGTTTGGCTGCCGGTGATGTAACGGTTCTCTGCGGGCAGAACCTGGTTCCCCGGGGCATTGGTGATAATAGTCTATAGATGGATGAGGGCAGGGGAAGTAGTAGAGAGACAGTTTGTGAGGGAGAACAGGGTTTGAAAGGATCACACAGACTCACGGTTTTGTAGTTTTCCAAGTCTTTACTGCAGATGTTGTTCAGTAGATATTATCCAAAGAGTCTGTACCGTGGCCAGGTTGCTCCCACCCTGGCCAGGTCCTTTGGCTTCCTACTCCTGCGCTGTATGTGTGGCCCTGCTGCCGCTTTAGCTAGGCCCTGTCTCCCCTCACAGGTATCAAGCTTGCTAGGCAACTTGAGTCTTAATTTTGTGTTTCTTACCCGCCGTGTTGCTTCTCTGTGATAGAGTGAAGATATGTAATCCTCACTCATCTGGTGTTTACTGTGCTACTTGTATCAGGCACAATGTCAGATCCGGTATCCGGTCTTTGCGCTTCACCGGGGTGAGTTTAGGGTAACTCCATGTCCAGGGTGTGTTCCACTGCTTCTCCTACTCCTTTCCTCAGACCTTGGCCGGCCTGGAAGTGGACAGTGGACCGTGGGTTGGGCCTAATGCGCAGCCCTTTTACACCCAGGTCCTTTCCCTCAGTCCTCTCAGGAACTGAACTATTCACAGTACTGCCACGTACTGAACTAACTGCCACTTCCTCTTCACAAAGAATATATAGGGAAGCAGCTTTAGCTCCCCCTACTGGCCTGGAGGCGCTAGTGTAGTGTTGTGGGTTGTGTGGGGAATTAACCCTTTTGTGGTGTTACTGTGGCACATTAACCCCTGGGGTGCCACAAAATCACATCAGGTCTCCCAATATGTTCTAACAAAAAGCTGAAATGTTAACTATTAACCTGCCAAACAGTCTCCCTCCTCCAAGTTGGAGACTGACTGCCTCATTACATAAGGAAATGTCAGTGTATAATTGCCTTTTTTTCACCTTTTACATTACACCATGAGGTCAGACAGGGATGATTGTAATAGTATTATGAAGCTGTAGCTACAGACAGTGATAGCCGGGGGGACATAAACTAGCCCACAGGTTCCCTTTAAATCATAGAATCATAGAATGGTAGAAATGGAAGGGACCTCCTGAGTCATCTGATCCAACCCTCAAAGCAGGATTCAAACTTCTACCCTTATTTGAAGACTTCCATTGAAGGGGAACTCACCATCTCTCATGGCAGCCTGCTTTACTTGTTGATCACCATCATGGTTAAAAAAAATTCTAATATCTAATATCTTTTTCTTCTCCTTCCTACCCTGCTTATGTATATTTATATGTTCTCAGAATTGTGTCATTATCAGCCTGACAAAGGGGCCACAGTGTCCGAAAGCTTGCTATGTTTACCATCTTATCAGTTAGCCATTAAAAGGTATCAACCACTGAGGACTCTCAGATTCCAATATTTTTCTATCTACTGGGTAATATGGTACAAACATTCTTTACCTCATTGCTTCTAGTCTTTCCTTGTGAAAGTGAAAATAAAACTAATCCTCTAAAGTGTGACAGCCCTTGAGATATTTGTTCACAGCTATTAAGTCTCCTCTCAGTCTTCTTTTTTGCAAGCTAAACATTCCCAAATCCTGTAAAGGTTCCTCATATGACATGGTTTGGAGACCGATCACCATTCTGGTTGTTCTTGACTGAACTTGCTCCAGTTTCTTAATGACTGTTATAAAATGTGGTGCCCAGAATTGGACTTAGCACAGTATGATTTAGATTTACTCTTTAGCTTAAAAAAGTTCACAATTTCACTACCACAGGACCCAATGGAAGCTAAAAAATTTCAAGTGGAGTAACAATCACTTTACTGCAGAACATGATATGAACCATATTGCATTGTATAGAGCAGAAGACGGTCTTATCTTCTAAAGAGACGGACAGGCAGACGAGAGATGGACATGAGGTATTTACATTTATTTTTCAATTTTAGATTAATACAACTTCTTACAAATGTGTTATATATAGGAACATTGAAATTTAATGTATTTAATTAAAGCCATACATGACCCAATCTGTATTAGAAAACATGTTATATAATTAAATATGTTATGTAAACCAATTAAGAAGAGAAACCAAGAGCAGGAAAAAAATCAACTGCTAGTAAATTTAATTAGCGTTTTGCTAATAATGTGGTTATAGCTGTATTTATTTACTCTGTAATCACATCTGAAATAATTAAGAAATATGAGAAGCAGGCTTACTAATAAGTATGGTAAACATGGTGCTTCATTTCATGCTAAGTAACATATTTAAGCAAATAAATTAATATTTCAAAGGGAGAATTTAGATTACGCTGCTCATTATTTGATATGCTATTAACTACAACACTGCTGCCACCTTTGAAGTATTGAAGAAATGTAAATCATTGCCTTCTGCATGCCAAGTATTATTGTATGCAAATACAGAGCTGAACTACCTGGTTACAAGAATTTAATCTATTTCTGACATACACCAGAAATGTACAACCTGCCACTAATGACAACAAATGGAGCTAACTCCAATCACTGCTTTTTAAACCGCTTAAAGTGTAAATATCATTTCATTGAAAACAAAACAATACTGCACTGGTTGTTAATGATGGGTCACATCGCAGCTTAGATAATGATTTTTTTGTGCTATATGACTTATTTTCTCGCATTTTTTCTGTTCACTTTTAAAAACTGCATTTTATGGCTGTGTGGGCGTGGCCAGCATCTGATAGGGAGCAGTACAATGTGACAGCAGAGAATGGGTTAACAGAGATCCTGACCGAGCTGTGTGGAGCCAGATAATAGATCAGAAGTTTGTGCCAAGGAAAGAGGAGTTTGCAGTGATCCTGACATTCTGACATTTGCTCTGCACTGTGCTGTAGCCTCATGAGCTGCAGTGTTTAGATGATGTATAGGCTCTGTCTCCTTAACCCTTATATGATTACATGCCCCATTATTTAGTGTGAAAAGCTTAAAGACGGATCTGACTGAGCATGAACATATGTCTTCTTCAGACACAATACAGTAGGCACATCTTGTGGAAGATTTATGAATGGTTTTCCACCAGATTTTACTTAAAAAGTATATTTGAAAGTTTATTAAAATCACTTGCTCTACATTATTATTAAATAAAAATGTAAATGATGGATACACTTTAAATCCAGCTGTCGATCATTGACAATGGCATTAAAATGGAATTTGTCATCAGGATTAATAATCCCCTTTCCAACACCCCTAACCATATGTGCATATACCTTTTTCAAAGACAAGTCCAACAATATCTGTATAAGACCAGACTACTTTTTAGTTATTATGTTGAAACTTCGAGCGCGCTACCATCCAAATAAATGATACTTGTAATCAGGATAATTCTGCCCCTTACGCTATTATGTCATTCTATGTCCCTTCCTAATTTGCATCATCATAATTGTTTACACTTTGAACATATATAATTTGCGCTGGTCTAAGGAAATGATGTGCTTCTGTGATTTTCCTGAGCAAGGGGCCTGAGTGCCCTGAAACGCGTATGGTACCTTTACACGCCGCCACGGCAGGCTGGATACATCGCGCTACAGGCTACAAATGTAGCTTGTAGCGTCAATGTAGCCCGTCGTAGCGGCGTCTGAAGACGCGACGCTACAGCCGGCGACAGATACATCTGTTTATGGGCTCTGCTCGAAAACAGATGGCTATATCGCCGATGGTAGCGAGCTGTATCGGCGTGTAAAGAAGCAACGGAAGGGAACTCTGGACACCCGGGGCTGTAGCTGCAATGTAGCTAAGGCGTGACCTCGGCTCCATGTTACCGCGCCCCATGTGCGATCATTGGTGGAAGCTGCTGCATGACGATTGGTAGTCGCTGCATAGGGAGGCATATTTAAGGAGCTGACGAGTCACACTACACAATCGCTCGAGCGTGCTGTATTACTCAGCCTCCTGCGATGCCTGCCCAATCAGGATGTTATTGCTTCGTCCTATCAGCGTACGGAAGTCTTGTAATCCACAATTGGAGCACGCCTATGTGCTGTCCCTGCTGCACCAGGTCCGCCCATAGTAGCTGGTTGTAGCGGTGTGTAAATGAGCAACAGCTGGCTACTTGAGACACCCGGCGATGTAGCTAGCTATAGATGTAGCGTGGCGTAGCGAACCTTGTGGCGGCGTGTAAAGAGGGTGCGTTGACCGTTTGTAGCCGTTTGAGCGTGCTCGTGCACGTGAAGTAGCGCGATGTATCCAGCCTGCCGTGGCGGCGTGTAAAGGTACCAGTAGGAATTAAAATCACAATCATTATAATCCTGATTACAAGTATCATTTATTTGGATGGTAGCATGATCGAAGTTCCATTTTCATCTTCATTAGACGTGTGTATTTTACCTCATGGAAGACTGCTGGAGACCATCACCACCAGGATATCAAGGAGATATCACAGTCTTGTGAAGTGGTTGTGACTCTCACAACCATACAAGGTGAGATATATACACTCAGTTTTACATTTAGGTTTAGCGGGTAAAACCCTATGTAGCACCATTTTTCTTTTCCAGCTTTCTGATAGTTATTATGCTGGAGAGCTATTCCAGATCTGAAGTCTTGGTCACTCCAGCTCTATTTCCCACCCAGTAGTTCATGTCCTGCTTAAGTGACAGCTGCTTTGCTGTCTGAATTCAGGCAAAGTAATCATCAGTTAAGCAAGAGGAGGAGGCGATCAGCAGGGAATAGAGCTGGGATGACAGAGGATTCGGCTGTGCAAATAGTTCTATAACCTCATTTGCATATAAATTAGAATGCTGATTTCTCAGGAGCAGAGCAATGGACTGGCCATTGAAAGGTATTGCTGGATTTGTCTTTGAAAGACATACTATAAATGCACATACAAATAGTTTTTGGACGAAATTAAGCTGAAAGATTTCCTTATACGTTGCATGATTTTGGTATAGCACATGTAAAGGCGTTTTTTTTGCCTGACCAAATTTGATTGTGGAGTGCAAAAGGATTCACCACAAAGTGCAATAAAAAGCAATTAAAACGTCATATGTACCTTAATATTATACCAATGAAAACAGCAACATACCACATAAAAAACCCTCAATCAGCTTTTTCTACTGAAAAGTGAAGAATTGCCCTAGGTTGTAAAGTACAAAAATGGTCACTGCTTATCTGTCCCTCATCTTTATATACCAAAGTGCCTGGAATAGTCTTGCTGTATAGTTGTGCTAGATCATATGATGTGATAGCTGCAATGTATTATAGGGAAGCTATGTGGTAGCACCTGACATCATTAGCCCACTGTTTGGCTCCTGAAACCTTCAGCAGTGTGAGAGATGGCACCAGGCATTTTTATGTTGTCCTCATGAATAGAGTCACAAATTGTTTGAATTCTCTGGTACTCACTAAAGGCCGCTTTACACGTCGTAATATTGTTCCGACATTGCATACAATTTCACGTGAGGGCGCACATTTTTGGCACTTGCCCAAGATCGCATAAGAGATGTTACACAGGGAGATATCGGCAGGCAACGCAACTACAATGTTGTACTCCCCTTTTTCACACTGTGTGTGAGCAACTCAGGTAACGACCAATTAACATTGGAGTGAATAGGGGAAGTTGCGCTCCACATTGTAGATGCGCTGTCACACAACACGATCCTGCCAGATTGCATAGCCAATATTGCACGGTTGAAGAGCATGCACAATCCACAAACGATATTGTAGTTGCATTGTTTTTGCGTCGCATTGCCCATTTACACGACACAACGCACGAATGATATCAACTGCAACGGCCGTACCACGTGACTTTTTATCATAGTTGCGTTGCGATATTGTAAAGCGGCCTTTAATGTCAGGAAATTAAACACAAAATTTTCTCATCTCTACAAAAAATGTTATTATTATGTATATGAAAGAATTCTGTAAGAAGGACACAATGAATTTCAATGCCACCTCAAGGTAATAAAAAATATATAAAGTTATGATTATTAGCAGATTGCTACAATATAATTCACAATAAATAATAAATGTCAAATCAACATAAATCTTAAATTGCACAAAAGTTTCCTTTAGTTTTGTCTAAATATTATTTTGTTAACATGTTTTACTATAGAGAACCAATGGTGGGATGTAAATATCAATGATTTTATTTTTCTTCAGACATGTTAAAATGTAACAAATTTGTGATGCAGCTGTATATTAACCCTTTCACGACCTAGAGCCCGCATCTTTCCCTGCACATTTTGGTTGATATGATCATGTGCCTATAACAGCTGTGGGTGAATTCAAGATCTTCCTTCTGCTTCTAACTTGTTAAATACCATTGTCAATCTCTGACAGCAGGATTTAACTTGCATCTGTGAGAAACACATCATACTCTGCTCCCATTGGTGTCCCCTTGATGTCATCACAGTCTGCCAATGAGTTTCCATGATAGCAAGGGGTACGCAGATGACCCCTATGTCTATCATTTGAAAGTTGTCGGCATGCCGGCATTCACAATAGATTATCAGTTCTGCTGTAAAGAGTGTTGCTTATGCACTGCTCTGTACATTACAAGTGATAAGACCATTGCAGCTTTCAAGTTCCCTAAGGAGACTCGTAATGCAATATAAGGTGAGAATTTAAAAATCAAAATGAAAATACATAAAAATTAAGCCACCCCCTTTTGCCCCATTGAAAATAAAAGAATAAAAAATACACATATTTTGCATTCAAAAATGTCTGATCTATTAAAATATAAAATAAATTAATCTGATTGGTAAACGACGTAACCAAAAAAAAAAAATACTGGAATTATGTTTTTTTGGTCACTGCAAACAGGGGCTGGATGGTGGACCTTGCCCTGGGGGGGCAGTCTGATTTTTTCAGCCCTGGCAATAATAGAGGACTGGGGGATAAACCAGGGGGGGTGCTATCAGACCCGGGCATGTGAGGAGCGGGAAGGGGGGTGCTGTTGGACGTAGACGGGTGATGAGCGGGGGGGTGGTTTTGCTGACATTTCGCTGCCTGCCCGCCACTATCGGCCATCCCCTTCCGGAGTCCCGCTATCATTGCGGCAGCTGCGGCCGCAAAGTAACGCCGGCTGGCACATATCATCAAAGGGGACGGCCCTAAATTAGGGCTATACCACCACCACTTGCCCCCCTGCCATCTGGGCCAGTCCGCTCCTGACCGCAACATTGCAATAAAATGCAATAAGAGGCAATCAAAACATCATGTATGCACAAATATAGTACCTCTAAAACATCAGTTCAGAACACACTTAAAAAGCCTTCACATAACCACAAAAAAATAAGAACGTTGTGAATCTCGTAAAGTGGTACAAATGCGCCTTTTCTTGATTACCAAATTTCAGAATTCTTTTTACAAATTAAACATTAAAATCTTTACATATTTGGAATCAACGAGCTGGTACTAACCTGGGAACGCTTATTGCAAGGTGATTTTTACCATATAATGAACATTGTACAACTCCTGGCATAAATTATGGAATCACCATGTTCGGAGGATGTTCATTCAGTTGTTTAATGTAGAAATGTAGAAAATGTAGAAAAAGAGCAGATCACAGACATGGGACAAAACTAAAGTCATTTCTAATGGCAACTCTCTGCCTTGAAGAAACACTATAAGAAATCAAGATAAAAAGTGTGGTAGTCAGTAAGGGTACCTTTTTTCAGACAACGCAGAGGGAAAAAATTATGCAATCACTCAATTCTGAGGAAAAAATTATGGAATCAACATGTATATGTTAATTTCCAAAACTACTACCTGCATCAAATTAGATCTGCTCGTTAGTCTGCTTCTATAAAGGAGTGATTACACCTTGGGGAGCTGTTTCACCAAGTGGACTGACATGAATCATGGCTCCAACATGAGAGATGTCAATTGAAACAAAGGAGAGGATTATCAAACTCTTAAAAGAGGGTAAATCAATACGCAATGTTGCAAGACATGTTGGTTGTTCACAGTCAGCTGTGTCTAAAATCTGGACCAAATACAAACAACGTGGGAAGGTTGTTAAAGGCAAACATACTGGTAGACCAAGGAAAACATCAAAGCGTCAACACCAGAAACTTAAAGCAATATGTCTCCAAAACAGGAAGTGCACAACAAAACAATTGAGGACCAAATGGGAGGAAACTGGAGTCAATATCTGTCACCAAACTGTAAGAAACCGCTTAAAGGAAATGGGATTTACATACAGAAAAGCTAAACATAAGCCATCATTAACAACTAAACAGAAAAAAACAAGGTTTCAATAGGCTAAAGAAAAACAATCAGGGACTGTGGATGACTGGATGAAGGTCATATTCAGTGATGAATCGCAAATCTGCATTGGGCAAGGTGATGATGCTGGAACTTTTGTTTTGTGTCGTTCCAATGAGATTTATAAAGATGACTGCATGAAGAGAACATGCAAAGCTGATCTGGCAACAGCAATCAGAGAAAGTTGGAGCCAGACTGATGAAGAGTAGTGATGAGCGAGCATGCTCGCAGCTACTCGGTACTCACACGAGTATCCCGATACTCGGGATGCTCGACGAGCACCGAGCACCTACAAGGTGCTAGGACTCATCACTAAACATTATCGATGTGACGCAAATATACAGCTCCCTACAGTGCACAAAGTGAGCTCGCACCTCACAGAGAGCAGATTGATTGTTAGGGTCCCTCTGGGGGGCACAGCGAGGTATTGTATGCTGCGTCAATTTGAAAAAGCCCACCCTCCCGCCCTGTCCGGGAAACACTCGTTTTATAGCCGGATGTCTGTGGGCAGAGCCTATAACTCATTGACTTGCATTGGGCTCGGTGCTCGGGTCGAGCACCCGAGCATCTCGAAATGCTCGACCCGAGCATCGAGCACCCGAGCATTTTAGTGCTCGCTCATAACTAATGAAGAGTACTGTTTGTCACTCATTAAGTCCATGCCTCAGAGACTGCAAGCTGTTATTAAAGCTAGAGGTGGTGCAATAAAATACTAGTGATGTATTTGAGTGTTCTTTTGTGTGTTTGTTTTTCATGATTCCATAATTTTTTCTTCACAATTGAGTGATTCCATAATTTTTTCCCTCTGCTTGGTCTGAAAAAAATTACCCTTATTAACCACCACATTTTTTAATCTTGATTTCTTTTAGTGCTTCTTAAAGCCAGAAAGTTGCCATTTGAAATGACTTTAGTTTTGTTCCATGTCTTTAATCTGCTTTTTTTCTACAACATTAAACAACTGAATGGATATCCTCTGAGCCAGGTGATTCCATAATTTTTGCCAGGGGTTGTAAATTAAAAAACCCATAAAGACAGTTGTGGAATTGCACTTTTTTTTTCTAATTTTACGGTACTTGAAATGTTTTTTCTTGCTTTCCAGTACACTATATGGTAAAATTAATGGTTTAGTTCAAAAGTACAACTCGTCCTATAAAGATACAAACCTTTATAGGGGGTAACAACAAAAGTACAAAATGGGAAAAGGCACAGTCATGAAAGGGTTGAAAGGGTTTTCTCATGATATTAAATAGACATCCATTAAGAACATGTTAGGCTATTTTCACACCAGCGGTTTTTAACATCTGGCAAAGATCCACTTGTTGCAGCGAAAAATTTAACCTGAAAAGATTTAGTTTTTGCCCTTAACCGGATTTTATGGGATGGTACCAATCAGTTTTTTTTTGCCTGATCCGTTCGCCTGTTCTGGGTCCATTCTAAACACCAAAAGTGTTTGGGCATGGACTTCACTGAAAACATTTAGTTCAACAGCAGGGCAATGCTACTTATTCAGAATTGTCAATCAAAGATGGTTGCTTTTCCCCAAGAACGAGGAAGTCAGGATGCTTGGCAGCAATGTGCTCTTAATAGGGTTAGCGTAAGGAAGGGGTTAATGTATTCAGGCATGCCAAAATCTCGTAAGGTGTTGTAGTTCTCACCAGGAATTATTGAATAAAGACTTGTTGAGGGGTGTTACTCAGCTAGGTTGATTCAGGGTGTGTTTTTACTTATGATGCAGTTAAGTACTCTACTATTTGATTTCACTGGAGGATTTTGGAAATCATATGCCTGTGTATTTCTGCAACACTCACCGGCACCATAGAATGAATCGTAGAAACTTTTGATTGAAGTTAGAACTGCTCCAACAGTTTGGGGACTTGTCCTTAGAATATCCAGATAACCTTAAAAAAAACAGAAAAATGATGTTTTTAGAGTTGGAGATACAAAAAAATGTGGTAGGTAAGCCATTGTTATATGTACTCTCATTCTCCGGGAAACCTTTTCCCAGTAAGGTGTTGGAGGTTAGTACAAATATTCAGGATAAAACTTTCTAGGAGTCTATATGTGCTTATGTGTATTTAAACAGTGTCTTGTTTTGTATCAATATTCTTTTTTTATCATGCACTCTCTTGCTCAACAATAGTGGCTAAATTTAACCCTTTTATGACCTTAGGTTTAAGGGTACGTAATGGCGACCGCACGGCACCATGACCGCAGCAGTGGCGATTGTGAGAAGGTGCTGATTCTGTCCGCAGGGTATCGGGGCTTATCGTCACAGGAAGTGGAGTTGCAACCCAACAACTATGATTTTTATGATAAGCTGTTCAATTCTGATTGCCTACCGCGCACCCTGATCACCAATGGGGTGACATGATAGCCAACCAGGTGTTCTGATCGCTGAACAGGGACTATGATCACCAACTGTGGTTCATGATAGCTGAAAATGCTCTCTGATCACCTTGATCATTGTCATGCTCACTGATCAGACTATGCTCCCTGATTACTAACTGTTCTCCCTGATTGATGACCAGGAACCCTGATGAATGACTGTGCTCCCTGATCGACGACCGTGCTCCCTGTTCACAAACTATGCTCCTTTATTGATGACAGTGCTCCTTGATCACTGACCCAGCACTGTAAATGTCGATCTTGCTCTCTGATCACGAACCAGGTACACTGATTGCCAACCAGGTGCCCTGATTGCAGACCAGGCAACTTGATCATTGACCTTGTTCCCTGATCAACAACCAAGCACCTTGATCATTGACTGTGCTCTATAATTGATGACCATGCTCCCTTAACGCTGACCATGATCTCTGAGCAACGACTTGGCACCGGGAATACCAGCCATGCTCCCTCCTCGCTGACAAGGCATTCTGATTGCCAACTAGGTGCTCTGATCACTGATCGTTCTTCCTGTTTGCCAACCAAGTGCCCTGATTGCCCACCATGCTCTGTGATCACCGAATGTACACCCAGATCGCCGACCTTACAGATAGAAGTGTTCCCAAGCATTGGATCTACTGGCTTGTGTTAAACTGTAGAATTTTTTGCACCTTTAAAATAATTATTTTAAGCTTCCTGGAGTTTGCAGGTGCTTTTACACTTGCAGGGTGGGAATTTTGGAAACAGTGCCAGATGAGGCAACAGCTGGGAAATACATGAAGCTTAAAATGTCCTTAACACTAGAACTATCGCATGTTTCATAATACCTATAACTACCATTAGGGGTCATTTTGACCCCCATTCAAAAGTACTGACTCTGGAGTAAAAATAACTTTTTTGTTGCCAACAAATTAAAGAACATTTATTTTAACTTATTAGGAACAGTGTTAAGTTCAAGTACAAAAGTTTAAACGCGTTTTCCTTTTACATGGTCATAGCATGCGGTGTCCAACAGTTAACACAAACAGTACTTTCTTCCACTTTCCCAGTGCATTTTCCACAAACTGGTTTGTTACAGCTTGCGCAAGTATTAGTTGTTTTGTTTTCGTTGCATCTTCCAACTCCACATTTTGTCATATTTTGCCACATAGGTGACTTGCCTACTACTACTTTTATGTATGAGGTCAAATTGACCCCTTCAGTACTTAAAGGTAAGAATTGTAAAATCCGGGCCCCTGAAAAAGTTACAATTCATTTTTGTGTCCTAAAATATACATTACCATGAATAAATGAAAGTCACAAAAACTCAGAACTCATTTGTTAAAATTTTAGAAATTATAGGAAAAAGAAATAGCAAAAGGGTCAAAATGACCCCTCCGGTAGTTCTAGTGTTAAAATATCCATTTTGGAGAGCTTAATAGATTGTATTAACTTTTGATTATTTTTTATTATTATTTTTTTTGGGGGAGAGCAAACTTTTATTATTTATTTTATTTATTATAGTGTTAGCAGCATGCAAGGCTACTTCTTGTACACTTAAAGTATGTGATGGCAATTCATATAAAAATAGCATATGGCTATTATATGCTTCACATACATGGTCTTATAGGTCTGTGTACAATCATGAAACACCATACTATGGATATTGCTTCTTTAAAATGAGCAATCACTTTATTTCATTTCATTCCATAAATTTAGAATACAGATTTCTGGCATGTGCACAAGTCTGTTATATGTATCCTACTATATAATCGCCTTATCGTGTCTGTCTGTCTCTCTGTAATGCAAATCCTGCATCGCTGATTGGTCGCTGCTTAGCGCGGCGAACAATCAGTGACAGGCACAGTTCGACCGCGAAGTGGCGTGGGATTTGAACCACAGCTACCGCCAGGAGATCAGCGGCGCTAGCATCTTCTGCCACATGGAGGCCAGCAGTGACGCAGCCAGAAGATGATCGGCGTTAGCCGCTCATTTCCTGCCTGCTTGCAGTGGAAGTACCCTAACCAGCGCTAGCTATCTCGCTCAGTGTGACACGCAGCAGCGACCAGGCCCTCGCTGTGAGATCGTTTATCCGGTCATGAAGGTCAGCGGCGACACACAGCCGGGGGATGCTCGCAGCAGAAGTACCCCGACCGGCGCTAGCGATCTCCTTCAGTGTCACAATCTCCCTAGCAGCCACGTACTAATGCTCCAGCGATCCCTACATGTCGCATCGTTGTAAGGATCGCTGGAGCGTCCAAAAGTGTGACGGTACCTTACTGATCGCTGGTGAGGTATCACACGTGTAGATATATTGAACAAAGCTGATTGGGAAAAATCCTATGCATTCATTGCATTATTTTTAAATCTTTATAAATAAACTATATACTCTAGAATACCCGATGCGTTAGAATCGGGCCACCATCCAGTAATTAATATTAAACTTGTCCTTGCAATGCTAACCACTAGCCTTATTCATCATTCCAGATAAATTGGTGTTGAGCTGAATAAACATTTGTTTTCTTTATTTCTCCCCCAAATATGTCAGGCTTCAATAATTACTCCACCTAACCACACACTCAGGTGTTACCTGTGGTATGTGGAATGGGATTTGGAAGTCAAGTGCTTTCTGCAGCCCACCCCATGGAGGGGTGAATGAGAGATAGGCAACAAGATTGTGGAAACAATAATATCCTGTGACTGTTTTTGTCCTATACTGGAAGAGGGTGACCCCTAGGTAAAGCAAAGAGCCTGGTGCCATATTAACAGTGCAGTGCATTGCAACTCAGCTACATTCTGCCACAGTTATTGTTTGTGAACAGGCGCCTTCTGTACGCAGTTGTGCTATGAATCCACCACATGGTATGCCTGCTCTGGAATCAGATGCCAGAGGAGCACCTTAGGAGCTCACAGTCAAGAGGTGAGCCATTCCCTATGCCAGCTGAGAGCGCCAGATGTCACACACGCAGCTGGTCTTGCATCTACTGGATTGGCAAATCTAGGACCAGGTGCATGATAAGGACGATGAGGAGGATGAGGAAGATGAAGAGGTAGAACAGGCAGAAGCCCCATTTTCCCAGCCATGTGTAGTATCCCCTCCAGAGACCTTTGACTTGTAGAATGCCAAGTGGGGACCCCTACCCTTTCCAAGCAACTATCCGCTTTGGCATGAACCAACCCGTTCTGTCTCCTTTCTTGAGAATATTCAGCTCGCGGATGCCTTTGCCCAAGAGTGGTTGCATGGGTCTAAGGCAAATTTCTTCAACGACCAACGTACCTGAAGTAATGTGATGGCATTCTTCCAGAATAAGGGGTTTGGCTTCCTATCTGAACAATGTACTTGTTATCGGTGCTATGTCAACTGGTCTACCCTGCTGAATGACCATCTTTTCAAAAGACTTTTCCTAATCTATGATGGGGGAGGTCACCTTCATGAAGGTGATGGGCAGAGAGGGGTGGTTCGTGCCTGACATAAGTTCGGTTGCCACTGGCAACGACTTTGAAAATAGGCAACAGGAGGATGAGCAGGTAAAAATGTGGTGTCGGGTGGAGGCCAGGCATCTCTTGTTTAGCAAGGGGCCATCAATCCTAAAGGGCCTGTTGGTGTTGCACTAGTTGCTCCCATCTCTTCTAGAGGGGGTGGTCGTCCCCTTATCCCTCCATCGTCGTCTTCAGTGGTGCTCTGGTTGGGGTGTCCTGGGGGGCAGGTGGTGGCAGAGATTGCTCCTGGAGGAGTAGCCCCTGCAACCCCCCAAGACTATCCTGCAGTGGAATAACATGTTGAACGGCGACCTTCATCCCAGGCAACGTTCAAAAAGCTGCTCAAGACTTTCTAAACAAAGCGAGAACTGACCTCAAAAGTCATGTTGTTGGGTCATTGACCCATCCCTTAGTTGGCATTTTGTTTGAACATGGACTTTTTGCTGTTGTTTTTCATGTCTTTGAACAGCGAGGCCTGATTTTTAGATAATTTTATTTTTTTCCTTCTCAAGTTAAGTGCTGCTTGCGCTTAAAAGCCCTTAATGGACTTTGCGCCATTTTATTAGAGTCTGCTGATCCCTGTGGGACTTTTGTTATATAAACTTTGATTAAAGACCTTTGCACCCAGATGATCCATTGTTCTGGTGTTTCTTGACGGCAGCGCGGGAATTGTGGCATTTTGTCCAACAGAAGTGATCTTCTCTCCATGGTTAACCGTGAAAGTGCAGCCCTGCAGCAGCTGTCTTACAGGTGATCAAAACCGGTTGTGGGTAACAGAACCGCACCAGGTGAGCAGATCTACAGCTGTCCAGCATCAGGACATTTGTCACTCACTCCTTCCATCAGTCATTGCATTGAGCTGACTCTACTAGCTCACTCTGTGTTATAGTCATCTTCTTCTCTTTCACAGTTGTCCTCTTTTTTCAGTCACAATATTCTCTGTATGATCTTCCTCAATTCAGTGAACACCTATGTCATGTGGCTCTGCTAGTCAGACCTGAAGTCTACCTCTGTTGCATGCTGGGCCCTATCTGACATTCTAACAGAAACTTGTCTATTTTCCTATGCACTAGCTTCTCCCCTATGGGCTCGTTGCAACTGTTAACTATTTTGTGCCTTACCCGCTGTCTGTTGCTATGCAGAAGACAGCTTTCTCACAGTTAAAGATGAACAAACCTTTTTAAGCTCGAATTGGGTTTGGTTTGCTGACCAGGCATATGTTCACCAAACAGATTGGTGAACAGTTTACTGAACTTCTGAACCCCATTCATATCAATGGGAGGCAAAATCAAGGGCCTAGAAAACATCGATGTTCCCTGAGGAAGGATCTGGGTTATATCTCCAAAACGCGTTGGAAGATTAAAGACCTTTGCACCCAGATTATCCATTGTTCTGGTGCTTCTTGACGGCAGCACAGGCATTGCGGCATTTTGTTCAACAGAACTGATGCAGGACAGAACAGACTGTGAAATAAAGTGAGTGTCATGGTCGGGTGTCTCCAAAGTGTCTGGGAGTTTACAGTTCATTCTGGCCATATTAGCAGCATCCATTTAAGATGCAAAAGACGTGGAACTGCTTGACAAGGTAAATGACTTTCATGGGCTGTGATGTGGTGCTTTACTAGGTAGTACTAGACAGAAAAGGACTTGTGGGATTGGACATTGGCAAGTGAAGAAGGTGTGCTTAATGATGCTCTGTGACAATGAAATGTACAAGGAAATTTGTGCCCGCAACTAATGTGCATCGTTGTTACCAAGTTTGTGTTCAATAAAATCAAGTTTTTAATGAACTTTTTGTCTTTCTGAATGAACTGTATACCATCAGGACCTGGACTGCTGAAACCATCAGCAACTTGCAACCTGCAAGGGTATATAGCCTTTGTAGTGCAACACCTCAAATCCAGCCAGGACCTCCATCTTCATGTTGTAAGGCAGAGGGTGACAGTTGACTACCTTATCCACAACTAATGTCCCGCACAACACTACAGCAGCACACTGTAAATGCCTCTGTCACAGATTGACACTCCATCAATAGAGGCAGATGACAACTGAAAAATACAGCCATCATCTGACTGGAAAGAGGCAGACTTGGCTTGTGAGTCTGAATCACATTAAGGGAGCTAGCATCTGGTGCAAATGTATGCCATGTCAGGAAGTGTTAAAAAGAATTTTAAAGAATTAGCATAATTAACATTGCAACTTTCTTCCTGTTAATAGAATGTATCTGATATTGTACTAATCTCCAATGCATTGAATGAAGTTAACCTTAAGTGCCAAGCAACCTGTGACTAAATGTTATGGAACTGTTCTATCTTATTTCAAAACAGGTACTACTAATATATGACTAAAGGCCCTGTCTCACATAACAATATCGTTAGAGAGACTGTTGTAACTGTGACGTTACAATGATCTCTGATCTCTGATCACTGCAAAGTGCTGCGGGGTCATTTTTTGGTTGTTGGTTTCCCGCTGGTCAGCACGATTCGCTGCTTGTGACCGCGAGAAACCAGCGATCAGTGACCTCACTGGCTGGCAACCATGGTAAACACCGGGTATCTAGGCAGCGCGCGCTGCCTTGATACCTGCTGTTTATCATAGTTACCAGGGTTCTCCCTGCTTACAGGCAGTGCTAAGCAGGGAGGACACTGACATCGCCTTCAGCGATGTGGGAGGTGGCTCCCATGGCCCTGATTGCTGGGGAGATCTGCCTGTTTAACAGCTCCCCAGCGATCAGGTAACGATGCTCCAGTGATCCCGGCAGGTTGTTATCGCTGTCGGGATCGCTGGAGTGGTAGTTATATGTGACTGGGCCTTAATACATGTATATTATAAAACATTCTTTCTGGAAATCTTTAAAGCTATGAAAAAAGTATAGAAACGTTTTATTATTCATTGCAAATTTCATATTTTCTGTGCGTAACAAAATGGATATTAAAGGGATCCTGTCACCCCCAAAACACCTCAAAAGCTATTAAAAGCTGTCCCTAGAGCATATTCACACTTACCCTACACTCCTTTTAGCTCCTAAATGCAGCTAGTGAAAATGAAGATAAACGTTAATGTGGCACCCCAAGGGTTAATGTGCCACAGAAACATCAACACAGGTTCACTCCCCACACAACACTACACTAGTAAGTGGGAGGAGCTTAGGTGGCACCTGCACTAGTGGGAGGAGCTAAGTTGTTTGCCACAGAGCAGAAGTGACAGTTAGTTCAGTTTGAGTCTGGAGCAGGAAGAGTGTCAAGTAGAAGTGGAGGTCCTGAGAGGTCTGAGGAGAGGAGACAGAGGAACATACCCGGGATAAAGAGTTACCCCAAAAACTTAACCCCGGAGGGGCGCTTAAGACGGACACCGGATCCGAGGCTGTGCCTGAGACAGACAGGACAGTAAACACCGGCATAGTGAAGGTCCACCATCTTCACAGCACCATAGCAAAGCAACACGGAGGGGTCAGTAACACAGAGGACTCAAGTCGCCCAGCATATTGGTACCCGTGAGCAGAGACAGGGCCAGCAGTACAGCTACAAGCAGCAGCAGGGCCACACACAGCGCATAAGTAGGACGCCAAGGACCCGGTCAGGGTGGGAGCAACCTGGTACAGACTCCGTGGACAATATTGTGATATACCATCTGCAAGTAAAGACTTTGAAAACAACAGAAACCGTGAGTGTGTGTGATCCTTATACTGCAGCCCCACTTGCCCTCATATACTGCGATCACCTCTATTCTCATCATCTCTACTGCTACCCCTACTCTCCTGCAGCATCAATAACTATCCTCACAGACTTTAACTACTACTACCACTGCCCCGGGGAACCCAGTTCTGCCCACAGGAACTATTCTATCCAAGCTGCTATCCCATCATCCCCGGAGGTTCTGCAGCAGCGGCGGCCCCATTACTGGCGGCATATAGTGGGTGACGTCACGAGTGACAAATCCCCTGTAAATAACCCACATTTTATTGTGCGGGCCCGGGACACGGTCCGGACCAGGACCGCCGTGACATCCCCCAGCAGTACCCCGGTCCGGCACCGAGTACCCCGTCCCAGTGGGCTCCACAACCTGGCGTCACGAACAGGATCTACCGTGCCCGGTACCGGGCATTGTGTGCCATGATTAATGATTGTTTTAAATCTGCCGCTATTGCTGGGCGCACAGCAAGCTGAATTGTAACTGCACCACAGATACTGTAAATTTCAGAATCCGCCATTGCAGAGCGTGCGACGCGCGGGAAGAAAAACCGCTCACCGCTCTGACGTCATCCGGAAGGGAAGAGAATCCCTGGTGCGCAGCGGAACCTTTGTTAGACATCCGGACGGAAGCGGAAGACGGAGGGCGGATATTAACTAAGGGGGCCCAAGATGTCGCAGCCCAATGCACAAGGCGGCGACGGAGCAGCCAGTGGAGCTGCAGCGCCAGACCCAGCGATAGTACCCGGCGGTGCAGTGGCGCAAGGAACAGCATCCATAATGCCATTCCTGATGCCGTGTACTCCAGGGGCAATGTGGCTGCCCCAGTACTCCGGTGAGCCTAATACACTAACTGACTTTATGCTAAAGATAAAGGAATATTATGTGATGTACCCCCTCACTGAAGCCCAGCGTGTAGGAATGATAATGGGACAGTTAACGGGCAATGCACGGCGTGAGGTTGCGTCCTGGCTGGACACAGATAAGGACACTGTAGAGCATCTAGCAGCCAGACTGAAAGCAACTTTTGAATCTGCTGCTGATACCCGGGCTAAGATGAGGTTCTTTGCATGTCACCAGAAACCTAAACAGAGTGCCAGAGACTTTGCCTTGAACCTGCAGGAAGCACTCAGAGCCCTTAAACTGGCAGAACCTGCTTTAGCCCCGGGAGCTGATAAAATGCTATTTGACCAATTTATAGAGGGCCTCCATTCCCCTTCCCACCGAGGACAGTTAAGCATGATACTGCTGCAGAACCCTGACATGACATTTACTGAGTTGAAAGATAGAGCTATCCGTTTGCAGCAGCTGGAAGAGCCACGGGAGCTACCAACTGTCCTTGACACTGCAGCAGCACCTCAGCAGCCGGCAGTGCCAGCGACATCTGCCATGTCAGCAACTGCTGCTGAGACTGGAGAACTAATTTCTAATGCCGCAATCAATCAAAAGCTAGATGCCCTGACAGACACCGTGATCTCCATGGCCAAGGTCATCAAGGAACTGCGAGAGTCAAAGCCTGCACCCAAGATCGAGTTGGCGACCAGCAGAGCGGATGTCCCGTGGATGAGGCTTAGAAGATACCCAGCAGCAAGAGGACGACCCAGTGATCGCTATCAACCAGATGGACAGCCCATTTGCCGCCGTTGCCAGAAACCAGGCCATCTTGCTCGTGAGTGTCCTTTGAACGACGATTCCCTGGGCAGGCGGGCCGCTCCCCAGGAATGAACAATCAAGGCCCCTCAGCCTGGTATGACAGATTCATGGGAGGAAAACTGGTGATCCCTATTGTGTTGGATGGCATTCCCTTTAGTGCCTTGCTGGATACCGGGTTCCAGATAACATCCATCCCACATGTTCTTTATAAAAGGTACCTGGCTGATTCAGACATTACTAATGCACCAGATGACTTTAACTTTGAGGTATGGGCTAGTAATGGACAGGTAATACCAAAGGTTGGATTTAGAGAGATGAATATTCAAGTTGGAAAGGTAGAATTGCAGAACCAGGGTGTTATAATCATCGATGTTAACCGGCGAGAACGTGAACCCGTCATGCTGATAGGAATGAATGTAATTGAGAAATGTTTATCCGAAGTGTTAAGTGTTTTGCAGCAAATCGCCGAGACTGCTGGAACTGGACAACAGAGGCTTCTGCACAAAGAGATCAAAGCCCTGATGTTGAAGCAGCAGGTAGAAATCTCCGGAGGTGAGATCGGCAGTGTACGAGTAAGTGATCCAATACCCATTGTAATTCCTCCCAAAACTGAAATGTTGGTCTGGTGTAGAGCCGCAATAGGCATCAAGGGGCAAGACTATCAAGCCGTAGTAGAACCCGTGTACTCAGATAGCAGACCCACCATAATCACAGCGAGAGGAGTAGTTGACGTACACAGGGGAAGGGTGCCATTACGCCTATTAAACTGCGGAGAAGATGAGGTCACATTATCTAAGTATGCTACCATGGCTAAATTGTACACAGTTGATAACAATAACATCACAGCCGCCAAGCCCTTGAACCCGTCATGTCAGGCAGGTGACAATGGCTCTGAGGAGAAGCTGGAGGATTGGTGCCAAAAGTTGCATGTAGGTACCAGTTCTACACCTCCCTGTCACAAGCATGGAGTATACCGGGTAGTGAAGGAATATGAACAAATATTCAGTAAACACCCATTAGACTTTGGACAGATTAAGGGGGTAGAGAACACTATACCCACAGGTAACCATCAGCCTATAAAAGAGAGGTATAGACCTTTACCACCCGCTCACTACCAAACCACCAAAGACATGATCAGAGAAATGAAATCTGCAGGGGTAATAAGAGACAGTTGTAGCCCCTGGGCAGCACCTCTAGTGTTAGTTAAAAAGAAGGATGGAACCATGAGAATGTGCGTAGATTACCGGCAGATTAATCGCATCACACATAAGGACGCATACCCATTACCTAGGATTGAGGAGTCATTAGCTGCACTAAAATCTGCTAACTACTTTTCCACCCTTGATCTGACTAGTGGGTACTGGCAGGTTCCTGTGGCCGAGGCCGACAAGGAGAAGACAACGTTTACTACGCCGATGGGCCTCTGTCAGTTTAATTGTATGCCGTTGGGACTCTGCAACGCACACGGGACCTTCCAACGTCTGATGGAAAGCTGCTTAGGACACAAGAACTTCGAAACTGTCCTCCTGTACTTAGATGACGTCATAGTCTATTCCAAGACGTATGAGCAACATCTACAAGATCTGGCAAAAGTGTTCGAAGCCCTATAATGCAATATAGCATGAAGATCAAGCCATCCAAGTGTCACCTTCTCAAACCAAAGGTACAGTACCTGGGACACGTCGTGAGTTCAGAGGGAGTAGCACCGGATCCTGATAAAGTCACAGTGATAAGGGATTGGCCAAGACCTACGAACGTGAAAGAAGTGAGGCAATTCCTGGGCCTGGTAGGCTATTATAGAAGATTTATCAGAGGATTCATGAAGCTAGCAGCTCCTCTGCAAGACATTCTAGTAGGACGATCAAAGAAGACTTCATCCTGTAATTTCCTGACACGGTGGGATGAGGAAAGAGAAGATTCCTTCAATAAGCTGAAAAGTGCACTGACTGGAGAAGAGATCCTGGCATACCCTGATTACCATCAACCCTTCATTCTATACACGGATGCCAGCAATGTTGGACTGGGAGCAGTATTATCACAGATGCAAGGAGGCAAAGTAAGAGTTATTGCCTTTGCAAGTAGGAAGCTCCGGCCTACAGAAAGAAATCCCGAGAACTACAGCTCCTTCAAGTTAGAGCTACTGGCAGTAGTTTGGGCTGTGACTGAACGTTTTAAACTTTACTTGGCAGGTGCAGAATTCACCATCTACACGGATAACAAACCGTTGACTCACCTGGATACAGCGAAACTAGGAGCTCTGGAGCAGCGATGGATAGCCCGGCTATCTAATTACAACTTTGTCATCAAGTACAGAGCAGGTCGCAAGAACGGGAATGCAGATGCCTTGTCACGGATGCCGCACCTGAAAGACGTGGAAGAGGAACCGGAAGAGTTAGAAGAGATTGAACTACCGGCCTTTCATCGTTCAAAAGTACAAGATTATCAACCCGGCGCCTACCAAAGAAAGCAGGAAGTAAATCTTAACCCGTTAAGACACTACGGATGGGCCGAAGCCCAAGATAATGATCCAGCCGTGAAGCTAGTGAAAGAACTGCTTACGCAACAACGCGCATACCCTGATCAGAATGCCCAGCTGAAGCTACACAGCTATGGAAAGATAGAGGCAAGTTGTTTCTACATCAAGGAAAGCTCTGCAGAACGTATACCAATCCTAAAACGCATGAACTAGTCTGGCAGATTATCGTGCCCAAGAGAGCCACTCAAATGGTCTTAGAAGCTTATCATGACGGTGCAGGTCATTTTGGATGGAAGAAGTTAGAAGCGATCCTGAGAGAAAGATTTTATTGGGTTGGCATGAGAAAATCCATTGAACTATGGTGCAGAAGATGTGCCGCATGCAACCTCAGAAGGAAGGATCCACAGAAAGCTCCGCTTCAACCAATAGTAACCAAGCAGCCACTCGAGCTAGTCGCATTAGACCACGTCAAGTTGTCACCAAGCCGGTCAGGCTATATCTATGCCTTAACCATCGTGGACCATTACTCAGGCTTCTTAGTGGTGGTACCAGTCAAAGATCTGACAGCGAAGACGGCAGCAAAAGCATTCCAGACGCATTTCTGTAGACCACATGGTTACCCAGAACAAGTCCTTGCAGACCAAGGTCCAGCTTTTGAATCAGAACTATTCAAGGAATTCTGCAATATGTACGGTTGTAAGAAGATCCACACAACAACGTATCATCCCCAAACAAATGGTTTATGCGAGAAGATGAATCATATTGTAATTGAACTGTTAAAGACCTAACCAGAATCAGAAAGAAACCAGTGGCCAGATAAATTACCTGACTTGGTAGACTTATACAACCATGTCCCCGTGAGTTCTACAAACTGCACTCCAGCATACCTTATGCGTGCAAGACCCGGTAAATTACCAATTGATCTAGAAATGGGAATCGTAAAACCAGATACAGAAGTAGAAGAAGAGTCAGATTGGGATACCCAACGTCAGAAACAGTATCATCAAGTTCAAGAATGTGTAGAGAGAAAGACAAGAGAAAACTTTTAACAAACATAATGAAGCAATGCCATTACAAGAAGGTGATCAAGTTCTCAAGAGAAGGAGACGCACTGACAAACTGGATAATCAGTGGGAAACCGTCCTATACACAGTCTTACCATCTAACCTAGACAATGTTAAAACCTGTTTGATAAGCAAAGATGAAGGAAAAACGTCACAAGTCGTATCTCGTGATCAGCTAAAATTGTGTCCTGAAACGCTGAAGACACCTAAAGTAACAGAACCCGTACAGGTCCAACCTATTAAAGAAAAAGAAGAAGTATTCCACACGGTACTAGGAGATTTCCCTAAAACATGGCCAAATTACCATGGAGCAGTTGTCATACCAATGATTGCATTCCCTTCAATGGTGGAACCAACACCAGAACCTGTGTTACCTGAAGAAGTCCCAAGACCTGAAGAACTGGAAGTAGAATCCGAAGAGGAAGAACAAATTCCTGGTCCCAGTGAGCTTGCCAGTCCTACAGTCAGATCTTCATCTAACATAGTACCAAACACTACAAATAGGTACATGCCTACCAGCACCAATAGGCTACATGCAAGTAGTATAACCCGTTTTAACGCAGATCCGAGCGTAGTACCAGAGATCAGTTACCAGCTAGTTACAGGGATTAAAAGTTAACTGTAAAATATAATTATGTTTGTGTAAATATAAATTGAACCCGGTAAACAAATGTACATAGTTAATGCAACATTAAAAAAGCCCACTACCTACAGAGACTATCCTGTATGAACTTCTTGCATATTCTTCAAACTTTTTCCTTTTATTTTATTTTTATGGACTATACTACCACGGACTGGTTGTGGTATAAACTTTCTTGTATATATTCATCAGCCCGGAGGCAAAAGACTAAACCCCCGGAAGGACTGCTTTTTGAATTTTTGGACTGTTTTTGAAGTTTAGTGATTTTTGTGATTTTTACTTTTAAGTCTTTGTAAATATTAATTGTATTAATTGTTTGTTTCTTTATTGTTCCAAAGTCCCGGAGTACTGTCTTTAACTAAGGGGAATGTGGCACCCCAAGGGTTAATGTGCCACAGAAACATCAACACAGGTTCACTCCCCACACAACACTACACTAGTAAGTGGGAGGAGCTTAGGTGGCACCTGCACTAGTGGGAGGAGCTAAGTTGTTTACCACAGAGCAGGAGTGACAGTTAGTTCAGTTTGAGTCTGGAGCAGGAAGAGAGTCAAGTAGAAGTGGAGGTCCTGAGAGGTCTGAGGAGAGGAGACAGAGGAACATACCCGGGATAAAGAGTTACCCCAAAAACTCAACCCCGGAGGGGCGCTTAAGACGGACACCGGATCCGAGGCTGTGCCTGAGACAGACAGGACAGTAAACACCGGCATAGTGAAGGTCCACCATCTTCACAGCACCATAGCAAAGCAACACGGAGGGGTCAGTGACACAGAGGACTCAAGTTGCCCAGCATATTGGTACCCGTGAGCAGAGACAGGGCTAGCAGTACAGCTACAAGCAGCAGCAGGGCCACACACAGCGCTTAAGTAGGAAGCCAAGGACCCGGTCAGGGTGGGAGCAACCTGGTACAGACTCCGTGGACAATATTGTGATATACCATCTGCAAGTAAAGACTTGGAAAACAACAGAAACCGTGAGTGTGTGTGATCCTTATACTGAAGCCCCACTTTCCCTCATATACTGCGATTACCTCCACTCTCATCATCTCTACTGCTACCCCTACTCTCCTGCAGCATCAATAACTATCCTCACAGACTTTATCTACTACTACCACTGCCCCGGGGAACCCAGTTCTGCCCACAGGAACTATTCTATCCAAGCTGCTATCCCATCATCCCCGGAGGTTCTGCAGCAGCGGCGGCCCCATTACTGGCCGCATATAGTGGGTGGCGTCACGAGTGACAAATCCCCTGTAAATAACCCCGCATTTTATTGTGCGGGCCCGGGACATGGTCCGGACCAGGACCGCCGTGAAATCCCCCAGCAGTACCCCGGTCCGGCACCGAGTACCCCGTCCCAGTGGGCTCCACATTATTACACTACTTCATTAGTGATGATAATTAGTGACTATGGTATGCATAGTCACCCTGGCAGGCTCTCCCTCTTCATGATATCACGCCTCAATAGGCGTGATATTCAAATCAGATTCAAATGCGCGCCTCCCCGCTCTGTCCTATGCCAGCCGGACCGCTGCATTGTGCGGCTGTATGACGCGAATCGCGTCATTTCCGGCGCCGGGTGACGTATGTACACCCACGCCGCTGTTAGCTTCAGAACCCGCGCGTGCGCAGTGCGCGATTTGAAGCTAACAGAGCGGCGCGGGTGTACATATCGTCACCCGCCACCGGAAATGATGCGATTCGCATCACCCAGCCCCACTGCAGCCCCGCCGACACAGGACAGAGCGGGGAGGCATGCATTTGAATCTGATTTGAAGATCACGCCTATTGAGGCGTGATATCATGAAGAGGGAGAGCCTGCCAGGGTGACTATGCATACCATAGTCACTAATTATCATCACTAATGAGGTAGTGTAATAACATTTAACTTCATTTTCACTAGCTGCATTTAGGAGCTAAAAGGAGTGTAGGGTAAGTGTGAATATGCTCTAGGGACATCTTTTAATTGGTTTTGAGGTGTTTTGGGGGTGACAGGATCCCTTTAACATTTGCAATATCGATACTATCAGTCAATTCACAACCTGACCACTCTTGCGCAAAAAACAAAGCCTCTGTTCTTTCATCCAGCTTACAGGTTTGGTATTCTTACTTCAGAAACGTCTTACTCATCTTTGAAATACATTTAAGGGACATTCTAGGTTTACCTTTGATTGTTCAATGGGGTTAAAAGAACCTAAAAACGTTACACTAACACCCCAAATTGGCCTGTTAATCTTGATAAACAATTACTAATAAAAAAAGGCTAAAAAAGTAATACTTGAAGCTATTTTTAAAGCTCTACAGATATAGAAAATCATTTTGCTGGTGTCTTTTAAAGTAATTTGAGGCGTAATTGGAGATATTGCATGCTATGAAGAACAAATGACTGTATAGAAAAAGACTTGCAATGTACAGCAGAGTGCTAAAAGGAGTTATGGAAAAATATTTTATTCTTTTTCCCCTCTTTTTCCCCATGACAATAGATTACTTTACTGAGAACACAAGATTCATAAACAATTCACGCAGTGCTTTGAATGCTTACTCACAGAGCAATTTCTACTTTTGGAAGGAGACACTGCTGTAGTCCTCAGATCATTCAAATACTGGGGAGAGAAAAAAGAGAAGGCACTAACACATAACATATCTTCTCTTGATGGGGTATAACGTCTCGATTAGCTCTTAATGGACTCGAGAATGATGCTTACAAAAGCACTGCTTACGCAGTTTTATACATGGTCTTGAGAATGGCAAATATTTACAAGATTATAGGTGTTAACGGTCTGTCAGTATATGTTTAAACATTCAAGTATACAATCAAGGCCTTGACAAGGGAGACCACCCTGGTATGCAGACTACCCTTTGGTGGCCTCATAATGCTTCACACAGGCTCCATTAATAATCTCCTAGTCTGTATAATTCGATGGCCCCTCTAATATAGATGGTGGTAACTTAATGAGAAGTTTGCCGTTCGTTTTTGTGGATCTTACATCCAGGCAGACTAGTGTAAACTGTTTTAGCAAAAGAACAATCAGTTATGATATAAACAGACTGTAATGTTCCTTTTTTACTTACTTAACATGAACTCTGTGCTAGGTTTTGTATTACATTTATTATGTCTGTAACTAAACAAATACAATGAGACTCAATTGGTGTATTCAAAAATGACCTGTCTCTCTTGCATTTGAGTTAAAGCGCATACAAGTAAGAAATGAATAATGAGAAATGTTAGTTTTCTGGCAACCCACATAACATCCTACTGAAAGGGAACCTGTCATGTCCCTAAATACTATTAACCTGCAGACATGAGGTTAATAGGATTTTAGCACTCGTAATATTTTTATTTTTCCATTTTTTTTCACTAGAGATGCATGAACAATGGAGTACTGCTTATGGCATCAGACGACGCAGTTGCCAAGGGGCTAGCTCAGGGTCACCACCCCTCCTGGCATCACATTTTCAACTATAACTGCATAGTGGATGCAGATACATTTGAAAGCAATGATAGCTCCCTCTTCCATCTTTCTCCCTGTGCATTTGAGCCTTAGTGTTTCAGTGCAGTGGTTTTGATGATAACACTACATCGCAACTTTCAGAATACATGCTGAGACTAAAGTAGCAATGGATTGGGGAGAGGGGAGTAGTTTTCTTTTTTTTGTCTTTAATTCAGTTGAGCATACTGTATTCTTTGGGTGCCTATGTGGGGTCATTATACTGCTTAGCGAGCTATTATACCTTTTGGATAGCTATGTTGGAGCCACTATATCACAGGGAGGGCTATGTGAAGTCCATTATACCATTTGGAGAACTAGTAAATTAGGAGAACTATATGTGGCAATTACACCATTAGAAAGGCTGTCTGGGGCCATTATAGCATTTGGCAGGCTATGTAATGACCATTATACCATTTGAACAACTGTGTGAGGGCCATTACATTGTACCAAGGGCTATGCGGGGCCAATACCATGTTGTGAAGGCTATATGGGGGTAATGGTACTATTTGGAAGATTATGTGAGGGACCATTATACAGTGAGTTCAGAAATTATTCAGATTTCATTGCAGGCATTTGGTAAATTCACAAAAGTTCATTTTTTTCTCATTAATGTACAAACTGCACCCCATCTTGACTGAAAAAAAACAGACATGTATAAATTATTGCATTTTAAAATTTGTTAAAAAAGAAAAACTGAATATCACAATGTGAAAAGTATTCAGACCTTTTTTTCAGACACTCATATGTAAGTCACATGCTGTCCATTTTCTTGTGATCCTCCTTAATACTCTACTCCTTCATTGGAGTTCAACTGAGTTTAATTAAACTGATAGGACTTGATTTGGAAAGGCACACACCTGTCTATATAAGTTCTCTCAGCTCACAGTGCGTGTCAGACCAAATGAGAATCATGAGGTCAAAGGAACTGCCCAAAGAGCTCAGAGGCAGAATTGTGGCAAGGAACAGATCTGGCCAATGTTACAAAAAAATTTCTGCAGTACTTAATCTTCCTAAGAGGACAGTGGCCTCCATAATCCTTAAAATGGAAGAAGTGTTGGACCTCCAGAAGTGTTCCTCGACCTGACCATCCAGCCAAACTGAGCAATCGTGGGAGAAGAGCCTTGGTGAGAGAGGTAAGCAAGAACTCTAAGATCACTTTTGTTGAGCTTCAGAAATGCTATAGGGAGATGGGAGAAAGTTCCACAAGGATAACTATCACTGCAGCCCTCCACGAAAAGGACCTTTATGGCAGAGTGGCCTGACGGAAGCCTCTCCTCAGTGCAAAACATATGAAAGCCCACATAGAGCTTGCAAAAAACACATGAAGGACTCCTAAAATATAAGAAATAAGATTCTCTGGTCTGATGAAACGAAGATAGAACTTTTTGGTGATAATTCTAAGTGGTATGTGTGGAGAAAACAAGGGACTGCTCATCACCTGCCCAATATAATCCCAACAGTTAAACATGGTGGTGGCAGCATCATGCCATGGAGGTGTTTTTCAGCTGCAGTGACAGGACGACTGGTTGCAATTGAAGAAAATATGAATGCAGCTACATACAGAGGAGATACACTAGATGAAAACCTATTCCAGAGTGCTCTGGACCTCAGACTTTGACCGAAGTTTCACCTTGTAATAAGACAATAACCCTAAACACATAACTAAAATAACAAAGGAGTGGCTGTAAAAGAACTCTGTGACCATTCTTGACTAACCCAGACAGAGTCCTGACCTAAACCTAATTGACCATCTCCGGAGAGATTGGAAAATGGCTGTCATCTAACGTTCACTATCCAACATAACATAATTGGAGAGGATCTGCAAGGAAGAATGTCAGAAGATCCCGAAATCCAGGTGTGAAAAACTTGTTGCATCATTCCCTAGAAGACTCATGGCTGTACTAGCTCAAAATGGTGCTTCTACTCAATACTGAGCAAAGCGTCTGAATACTTATGACTATGTGATATTTCATTTTTTTCTTTTTTGATAAATTTGTAAAAATTTCTACATTTCTGGTTTTTTTTCAGTCAGGATGGGGTACAGAGTATACATTAATGAGAAAAAAATTAACTTTTTTGAATTTACCAAATGACTGCAATGAAACGCAGAGTGAAAAATGTAAAGGGGTCTGAATACTTTCCGTACCCATGTTACATTTTGGAGGGTTATGTTAGGCCATTATACTATTTGTAGGGCTATGTGGGGGTCACTTTATTATTTGGAGGGCTATATGAGAACTATTACACTGTTTATTATTATAGTTTTCAAGAAAGGCATCCAGGCCCTTCTTAAATGTTAGTAGTGACTCACTCATTACAACATCATGTGGCAGAGAGTTCCATAGTCTCACTGCTTTTACAGTAAAGAATCCGCGTCTGTGATTATGATTAAACCTTCTTCCCTCCAGACGTAGAGGATGCCCCCTTGTCCCAGTCTCAGGGACAGTCTCAGTTTAAAAGTCTATGTGGGGGATCAATATACTTTTGGATGTGGAGGGTCATCATACGTAGGTTGTATGGAGGCCATTATACTGTTTGAAGGGCTATGTTAAGGCAATTACACTGTTTGGTTGGTTATGTGGGGGTTATTACAACATTTGGAAGGCTATGTGAGGCCTTAGTAATATGGAGGGCTATGAGAAGAGCCATTTTACTTCTAGAGGGCTATGAGAAGAGCTATGTGAAAGGTTTTTATACGGTTTTGTGATTCATTATACTGTTCGTGGGTCATTATGCAGTGTAGGTGCTATTATACAGTGTGGAGGGCCTTGAGGGGACCATTACACTGTGTTAGGGACTGTGAGAGCCATCATACTGGGTTGGGGTCACGGAGGGGAATCAAATACAGCATGAAGGCAATTTGGGATTATCATACTTCATGGGAAAGTGGTACTTTGGAGGTCATCATAATGTATGTGTGGAGGGTATTGTGGAGAGATACACTGTGGGAGTATCATACTTCCTTTGGGAAACACTTTTGTTGACATAATACTCTATAAAGGCAATGAAAGGGGTATGGGAACACTAATGAGCTTTTACTATAGCAAATTTTTTTGTAAAAGTTGCAAAGTTGTGAGATATGTTCTTATGTGAACCCACCAAATATTTAATTTTTTTTCTGGGGGAGTGGGGGGACAATTTAGTTTTTTGATATTTTACCTTTATTGGAGAAGAAGTGATCTAAATCCACAATTCAACATTTTTTAAATCTATTTGTCATTATTAACTTTAATATTTTGATAAATCAGTAATCAAATATGTTAATTCTATTATTTTTAAAAAATTCTTTATTATTAATGGGGAAAAGAGGAGTAATTATTTTTTTTCTTTTTCTTCTGTTATATTGGGGAATTGAACATGCAATAATTTGAGCTTTCATACTATATGTTGAAGTACCACAGATGCTCTACGAGGAATTTAAATGATTAAAGGTTATTTTTCAGTATGTTACTAACAGTACGCTTGAATAGTACTAGGACAGCCCTTTTAGAATATGTTAAAACCATTACTGTAGCCTCTGAAATTCTCTTGCTAGAAGCACCTTCACATCATGCAGGCAGCTAGTAGCTTCAATAGTCCAGTGCATTACTTTTACTGCTGAGTAGTCCGTAGTATGTAAATGTTCATATATTATTCACTCATTCCCATGCTGGCATTCTCTCCTGCTTGTGCTCTGCCTCACTGCTTGTTTCATATTCATTTTGCTGTCCTGCATGGAGCTTCTGATGGGGAGGGAGAGATGGCAGGCACATATTTGATAGCTCAGCTTGGTAAGGCAATCTCATCCATTTGTTGCTCTGAACACAAGCTGCGCTGTCTGTGAGAAATTCTTTGTGTTTATTTGAACACTTGTTTTGCTGCATAAAAGGGGAGCAGAGAACATTATTGTGAGTGATTTCTACTAACCACGCCTTGTGTGCAGTGCAGTGATGTCACTACATGAATATTCATTTCCTAGGGAATGTGTGGCAGAGAACAAAGTGATCACTCATTGTGATTGACAACTGGGATGAATCTCTTTTTTTGCAGTTTACAGAGGATAGGGGGAGTATAAATAAAATAAATATACTTATAGAAAGAGCTTTACCAGGTAATCAGAAAATTATTTCAGTTACATATGGAATTTTGACCTGACAAATTCCGTTAAACAGCCGCTGCTAAAGCTCAGCTCCAGCTATTGTTTTTAATCCCTTCACCCTCGGGCCTATTTAGACCCTAATGACCAGGCCATTTTTGTCAATTCTGACCAGTGTCCCTTTATGAGGTTATAACTCTGGAACGCTTCAACAGATCCTAGTGATTCTGAGAGTGTTTTTTCGTGACATATTGGGCTTCATGTTAGTATTAAATTTAGGTCAATCATTTTTGCGATTGTGAAAAAATCAAAAATTTGGCAAAAACTTTGAAAATTTTGTAATTTTCAAATTATGAATTTTTGTTCTGCTAAACCAGAGAGTTATGTGACACAAAATAGTTAATAAATAACATTTCCCACATGTCTACTTTACATCAGCACAATTTTGGAAAATAAAATTTTTTGTTCGGAAGTTATAAAGGTTCAAAGTTCATCAGCAATTTTTCATTTTTTCCAGCAAAATTTACAAAACCATTTTTTTTTGTGACCACATCACATTTGAAGTCCCTTTGAGGGGTGTACGTGACAGAAAACACCCAAAAGTGACACCATTTCAAAAACTGCACCCCTCAAGCTACTAAAAACTACATTCAAGAAGATTATTAACCCTTCAGGTGCTTCACGGGAACTAAAGCAAAGTGGAAGGAAAAAATGTTAATTTTAATTTTTCCAACAAAAATGTTTTTTAGCCTCAATTGTTTCATTTTCACATGGGCAACAGGATAAAATGGATCCTAAAAATTGTTGGGCAATTTTTCCTGAGTAAACCTATACCTCATATGTGGTCATAAACCACTGTTCGGGCGCCTGGCAGGGCTCAGAGGGGAAGGAGCACAATTTGACTTTTGGAGCTAAGTTTCCATTCAAAAAGTCAAATGGCGCTCCTTCCCTTCTGAGCCCTGCCGTGTACCCAAACAGTGGTTTATGACCACATATGAGGTATCGGTGTACTCAGGAGAAATTGCCCAACAATTTTTAGGATCCATTTTTTCCTGTTCCCTATGTGAAAATGAAAAAATGTAGGCTAAAAGAAAATTTTTGTGGAAAAAAAAGTACTTTTTCATTTTTACGGATGAATTTGTGAAGCACCTTGGGGTTCAAAATGCTCACCACATATCTAAATAAGTTCCCTGGGAGCTCTAGTTTCCAAAATTGGGTCACTTGTGGGGGAGCTCAAATGTTTAGACACACAGGGGCTCTCCAAACGCGACATGGTGTCCGCTAACAATTTGAGCTGATTTTTCAGTCAAATTGTTAGCGGACACCATGTCGCATTTGGAGAGCCCCTGTGTGCCTAAACATTAGAGCTCCCCCACAATTGACCCTATTTTGGAAACTAGAACCCCCAGGGAACTTATCTAGATGTGTGGTGAGCATTTTGAACGCCCCAGTGATTCACAAATTAATCTGTAAATATGAAAAAAGAAAATTTTTGTGGAAAATAAGTACTTTTTCATTTTTATGGATGAAGTTGTGAAGCACCTGGGGGTTAAAAATGCTCACCACCCATCTAGATAAGTTCCCTGGGGGCTCTAGTCTCCAAAATGGGGTCACTTGTGGGGGAGCTCCAATGTTTAGGCACACAGGGGCTCTCCAAACGCGATATGGTGTCGGCTAACAATTTGACTGAAAAACCAGCTCAAATTGTTAGCGGACACCATGTCGCGTTTGGAGACCCCCTGTGTGCCTAAACATTGGAGCTCCCCCACAAGTGACCCCATTTTGGAAACTAGATTCCCCCAGGGAGCGTATCTAGATGAGTGGTGAGCATTTTGAACGCCCAGGTGCTTCACAAATTCATCTGTAAAAATGAAAAAGTGCTTTTTTTTCCATAAAAATTTTCTTTTTTCATTTTTACAGATCATTTTGTGAAGCACCGGGGCGTTCAAAATGCTCACCATGCATTTAGATAAGTTCCCTGGGGGTCTAGCTTCCAAAATGGGGTCACTTGTGGGGGAGCTCCAATGTTTAGGCACACAGGGGCTCTCCAAACACGACATGGTGTCCGCTAACAATTTGAGCTGATTTTTCAGTCAATATGTTAGCGGACACCATGTCGTGTTTGGAGAGCCCCTGTGTGCCTAATCATTGGAGCTCCCCCAAAAGTGACCCCATTTTGGAAACTAGACCCCCCAAGGAATGCATCTAGATGCATAGTGAGCACTTTGAACTCCCAGGTGTTTCACAAATTGATCTGTAAGAAGGAAAAAGTACTTTTTTTTCACGCAAATTTTCTTTTTTCATTTTTACGGATCAATTTGTGAAGCACCTGGGGGTTTAAAGTGCTCTCTATGCATCTAGATATGTTCCTTGGGGGGTCTAGTTTTCAAAATGGGGTCACTTGTGGGGGAGCGCCAATGTTTGGGCACACAGGGGCTCTCCATACGCGTCATGGTGTTGCGTATTGGAATTGTTAGTGGACACCATGTCGCGTATGGAGAGCCCATGTGTGCCTAAACATTGGAGCTCCCCCACAAGTGACCCCATTTTGGAAACTAGACTACCCCAAGGAATGCATCTAGATGCATAGTGAGCACTTTGAACCCCAGGTGCTTCACAAATTGATCTGTAATAAGGAAAAAGTACTTTTTTTTCACACAAATTTTCTTTTTTCATTTTTACGGATCAATTTGTGAAGCACATGGGGGTTCAAAGTGTTCACTATGCATCTAAGTACAGCGAAGCCCATTTTTTTTTTTCTAGGACTAATTCTAGAAAAAAAATGGTGTGGGGCTCCGCCATATGTTTGGTCTAGCCAGGTACAACTTGGCAGCTACGACTTTCCACCAACCCCCAGCTGCCCCGTTGTACCTGGCTGGCAACCAAAAATACAGCAAAGCCCTTTTTTTTTTTCTAAAACTAATTGTAGAAAAAAAATGACGTGGGACTCCGCCATATTTTTGGTCCAGCCAGGTACAACTAGGCAGCTGGGGGCTGGAATCCGCAGCATGGAGACGCCCAAGCGTTCTGGGATCCCCATGCTGTGAATTGCAGCCTGCAGCCGCTCCAGAAAATGGCGCATCCATTGAAGCGCCATTTTATGGCGCTGTACCCAGACTCTTCCAGTTGCCCTGGTGCCGGTGGCAAACTGGGTAATAAAGGGGATAATGCCAGCTTTTTATTGGCAGCTGGCACTAAGCCCGAGATTCATAATATAGGGCCAATGTTAGACCTGCCATTAGGAATATCTGGTAAATAGTCAGAAAATACACACAGAAAAATCTTTTTATTTGAAAAAAAAACAAACAAAATTCGGACTCTATCTTTATTATAAAGATCCGACGTAGTCCACAACGAAGGTCCCACGACGCTCAATTGCCTCTGCTTAATCCAGAGACTACAGCAAGGGATCAAGTGTCCTCTTCCTACAGTCTCGGGGGTCAGAGATATGGTGCACTGTATGGCAATGATCTGTCATACAGTACACCATGACTATGATCCCAGAGACTACAACAAGAGGAAACTTGATACCTTGTTGCACCCATCCATCCACCTATGCACCCATCAGCCACGCACGCACATCCACGCACGCACACATCCACGCACGCACGCTGACATCCACGCACACACGCTGACATCCACGCACGCACATCCACATCCACACACACATCCATGCTCACATCCACGCACGCACATCTACGCACGCACATCCACGCACGCTGACATCCACGCACGCACACATCCACGCAAGCACACATCCACGCACACACGCTCATATCCACACATGCACATCCACACACACATCCATGCACGGTGACATCCACGCACGCACACATCCACGCACGCACATCCACGCACGCACACATCCATCCATTCACCCATCCATCCACCCATCCATCAATCTATTCATTCATTCATTCATTCATTCATACTTACCCACCGATGAGGAGGAGCCGCCGAGAAGAGGAGGGGCCACACCGGAGACTGCAGAGGAGGCCGATGGTATAGGTGAGCGGGGTGTGGGGGTACAGGGGGGGATGAGAAGGGGGGAGGGGGTCCAGCAGCTTGACCGGCGGGCACATGAGCCCGCTGGCAGAAAAACTACAGAAGGAGGAGGGCGGGGATGTGGGAATGCGGGGACGCGGGGGGTGCAGGCCAAACACAGGGGGGCTGGACAGAGGGGGACAGGACGGCAGATAAATATGATCGGGGGGGTCGCATGGGAGAGAAGAACGGGTCGCATGTGTCCTGGAGTGGGAGGGGGATGAGTAGGGGGAGGGCACCCGCTAATCGGCCCCTCCAGATCTGATTGGAGAGCTCCAATCAGATCTGGAGGGGTAAATCTGTCTGATTTGCTCCGATCGGCAGTTTCAGTTTTACATTGCCGATCGGAGGGGTCCTGGGCAGTGGGGGTGTTGGGAAGGGGAAGTAGAGGTCACTGGCTAGGTGCAGCTCCGGTGTTTTTTTTCTAAAACAATCACTGGAGCTGCACCAGACTAAACACTCCAGGACGTTGTACAACGTTGTACAACGTCCTGTGTCAGGAACGGGCCGAAACACAGGACATTGTACAACGTCCTATGTCGGGAAGGGGTTAAAGCTATGTTCTGGCTATATAGTATACCTGTTATCTACAACATATAAAGAGAGCAGGAAAATGTGTTCATGTATAGAGATGAATGAACCTTTTTACTTTTGTGTTTGATTCGCCGAATCTCAAAATGTTTGCTGAATAGTTCAACAAACAATTAGCCGATCTTCCAAACCCTATTGGATCCAAAGGCATAGAAAACCTTCAGGGGGGCCAAAAGTTGGAAAAACAGCTCAAATTAAAGGCAAATGCTAGGAAAAGTGCCAACCATTTCTTGAGTTAAATTTTTTAACCTGGCGCACTATGGATGCTTGGGAAAAGGCCTGTCACAGCATTTCAAGCTTCAACATTGATAAGGAAAAGAAGGATGGGGAAGAGGTGTAGCTATCAGGCTTAAAAAGCCCTGTTAAATTCAGGAAACAAACAGTAAGAATGCCCTAAGAAGAGTCTCCACATTTCAAAAAATTAGAGCCAGACAAAAGTGACATCAATTGACCTAGAATAAAAATGTAATAATGGCACTGCCTAGATACATGGGAAAGGTTATGGAATTGAGTCTGGACTAGCATGTGAACGTTAAACCAGACACAGGGGATGAGTGACAGGTTTAGGACTTTGGGCTGGGGGCATTCATACCTCATGCAACAGCTCTAATAGATTTTATGCTGTGCCACACTCAGGTGGCACAAATAACAGCTTTATAGAACACTAACCAAACAAATATTGAGGTGGATCAGTGACAGGACTTTGAACATCAAGGTGCTTCACAGAATTATATAACATCGAGCCCAAAAAAAGAAAATTTGTAGGCTAAAAAAGCATTTTTGTGGAAGAAAAGTGTTTTTTCATTTTCACAGCTCAACGTATGAAGCAGCTGGGGGCAGCTTCACACCAGTTCACCAAACATTTAGATACATTTCTTGGGGTCTAGTTTCCAAAATTAGGTCATTTTTGGGGGAGCTCTTCTGTTAAAACACTTCTGATGCTCTCCAAATACAACATGATTCCAACAGACCATTCCATTAAAATCTATACTCCAAAATGTCAATCCTTCCCTTACGAGCCCTGCCGTGCACCCAACCAGCAGTTTTCCACCACATATGGGGTATCAGCATACTCAGGATAAATTGCCCAACAAATTTTGGATCCATTTTATCCTGTTCCTTGTTCTAATACTCCATAGCCTTTGATCTACGTAATTGAGGAACAATATGGTAACCACAGTTTTGGTATGGTATCCTTGCTTTCTAATAAATTCATGAATGAGGTACATGTCTTTCTTTTTTTCTCTTTTTTTATGTCTTTCAAGTTCCCCTTTCTAGAGTAGATGGGATTCGATGAACTACATCAGAATACCTGGAGTAATGCAAGCCTGCATGTTTGTTTTTTTTAAATCACTTGGTAAACCAGAGGAAGTGTCGGGGAATTTTTTTTCAAATAAAATATTTTGTGCATATTTTGTTATTTCATTTTACCTGTTGGGTTTGTATTGTGGGTGTCTGATGTATGCCTCCTCATTACTAACACTAGGGCTTGATGCTTGATGAAATTACACTGCTGACATAAACCCCAACTACCATTACCCTGATTGCCAATACAGCAGGGATTGGGAATAGCCAAGGTGAAGCACAAGAGTTTATGCCTAAGTGATGATCCACTTCTGGAGCAGGAGGGTTATATTTTTAGGCTAAAGGGCCCAATATCCATGATCCTTCCCAGCCTGATAATATCAACCTGCAGCTGTCTGCTTTACCTTTTGCTATTTATCAAAAATAGGGGAATCTCACATTGTTTTTCCTTTATTTACTTAATCATAAAAAGTTGTCTAATGAGCTCCTAATGAGCTCCTCAATGTGCAATTTTATTTGGGGGGTTGTGCAGTTATATATCTATATGTCTGTCTGTGGTATATATCTATATGACTTATTTTCCTGTGTGTCTGTCTATATATAACTATACCTATTGTCTATCTCTATTTTGTATCTGTGCAGCATTGCTCCCCAACTCCAGCTTTCAAGACTTACCAACAGTGCATGTTTTCAGAATTTCCTTAGCATTACATAGGTGTTGGAATCATCACCAGACACAGCTAATTAAATAATCACCTGTGCAATTGTGCAATAATAAGGAAACTGAAAGCATGCACTGTTGGTTGCTCTTGAGAACTGGAGTTGGGGAACACTGCTCTATAGCATTCATTGGTGTCTAAAAACACTAGAAAAATGCAGGGAAAAATGCATTAATAATACGGCAAAATGTGTATTTTTGCCACTGATTTTTCCTTCCTAGAGATGCAGAAATGGTGCAGAAATGTCTCTAACCAAACACTTAATGTGTGCATATGCCCTTAGAGTCCCACTACCTCGCACATTGAGCCTTCTTTTTTTTCCTGCAGTTGATGGATGAATTATTCACATGCCTCTAGCAGTCACAGGAGACATGTCAATTTCTGACAGCAGCATTTAATGCACACCGGAAAGGGGGTGAGTCATTCTACATGTCCACCAGTGAACCAGTCATAGTAGAGTGCCAATGGGTCACCATGACAGCTAGGGTCGAGCTGGAGACACCTTTGTTTGTCATGACGGTTTCCCTGTGAAAGCCAGCATTTATTGAGTGTACATACTAGACTGTTATTTTCATTAAAAATACTAGTGTTGATACACTGCTATGTATAGTAAAAGTGATCAGATGGCTGTGTGTTCAAGTACCCTAAGAAGGCTAGCAAATATAGTAAAACTGTAAGGTTTCCAGGTTCTCCATGCAATTGCTGTATCTTCTTGCTTTCGTCCAAAATGGAGTCTGGTGCCTTGTCTTGCCCTTGAACTTCCTGTCAGCCCAGCATCAGACTTATAAGTAGAACTGACAGGAAGTTTAACAGCAAGCCGAGGCACCAGACTCCATTTTGTATATGGACAAGATACAGCAACTCCATGGAGAATGAGGAAACCTTACAAAACGTGAAATAAAAATGCTTTATTTGATAAAAAAATATAGATTTTGTAAGGCTTCCTTGTTTCCATGGAGTTGTTTTATCTTGTTCGAATCAAATAATGGAGTCTGGTACCTCGGCTTGCGCTTAAACTTCCTGTCAGTCCTACTTATAAGTCAAGATGCTGGGCTGACAGGAAGATCAAGGGCAAGATGAGGCACCTGACTTTATATATATATATATATATATATATATATATATATATATATATATATATATATGTATATGTATATATATATATATATATATATATATATATATATATATATATGTCCCATTAAAAATAAAACAATAAAAAAATATAAATACACATACCGTATATACTCGCGTATAAGCCGAGTTTTTCAGCCCAGAAATTGGGCTGAAAAGTCTCCCCTCGGCTTATAACGCGAGTATATACGGTAATTGAAAAAAAAAAAAAAAAACTGGCCAAAAAAAATCTCAAGGGTTAATACACAGCAGCCCCAGGTCCCCCTCACTGTTTGGCGCCCCCACCGCTGCGCTCATACATTACCGGTCTAGCAGCTGTCATCCTCCGGTGGCTGATCGCGGCTCCCGGCTCCGGCTTCCATCTTCTTCTGTGTCTTCCTGCATGTCACATGACCGGCCGGCGTCGCGATGACGTCATCGCGATGCGCCCCGGTCACAATGCAGGAAGACACAGAAGAAGATGGAAGCCGGAGCCGGGAGCCGCGATCAGCCACCGGAGGATGACAGCTGCTAGACCGGTAATGTATGAGCGCAGCGGTGGGGGCGCCAAACAGTGAGGGGGACCTGGGGCTGCTGTGTATTACCCCTGGGGCTGCTGTGTACTACCCCTGGGGCTGCTGTGCATTACCCCTGGGGCTGCTGTGCATTACCCCTGGGGCTGCTGTGCATTACCCCTGGGGCTGCTGTGTACTACCCCTGGGGCTGCTGTGTACTACCCCAGGGGCTGCTGTGTACTACCCCTGGGGCTGCTGTGTATTACCCCTGGGGCTGCTGTGTACTACCCCTGGGGCTGCTGTGCATTACCCCTGGGGCTGCTGTGCATTACCCCTGGGGCTGCTGTGCATTACCCCTGGGGCTGCTGTGTATTACCCCTGGGGCTGCTGTGTATTACCCCTGGGGCTGCTGTGTACTACCCCTGGGGCTGCTGTGTACTACCCCTGGGGCTGCTGTGTACTACCCCTGGGGCTGCTGTGTACTACCCCTGGGGCTGCTGTGTACTACCCCTGGGGCTGCTGTGTACTACCCCTGGGGCTGCTGTGTACTACCCCTGGGGCTGCTGTGTATTACCCCTGGGGCTGCTGTGTACTACCCCTGGGGCTGCTGTGCATTACCCCTGGGGCTGCTGTGCATTACCCCTGGGGCTGCTGTGTACTACCCCTGGGGCTGCTGTGTACTACCCCTGGGGCTGATGTGTATACCCCTGGGGCTGCTGTGTACTACCCCTGGGGCTGCTGTGTACTACCCCTGGGGCTGCTGTGTACTACCCCTGGGGCTGCTGTGTACTACCCCTGGGGCTGCTGTGTATTACCCCTGGGGCTGCTGTGTATTACCCCTGGGCTGCTGTGTATACCCCTGGGGTTGCTGTGTATACCCCTGGGGCTGCTGTGTACACCCCTGGGGCTGCTGTGTACTACCTAAGGGCTGCTGTATACCACTGGGGCTGCTGTATATACTGCTGGGGCCTGCATACCACTGGGGAGGCTGCTGTATACTACCACTGGGGAGGCCTGTATACCACACTGCTGGGGGCTGTACACCTGTGCTGGGGTCCACCCTCGGCTTATACACGAGTCAATAGGTTTTCCCAGGTTTTGGGGGCAAAAGTAGGGGGGTCGGCTTATACACGGGTCGGCTTATACACGAGTATATACGGTATTTCTTTTTGCGGCATTGATAAAAGTCAGCTCTATCAAATATTGAATTAAGTAATGTGATTAGTAAACAGTGATACAATGAAAAGAATGCCAGGACCACGTTTTCTGTCTGGTTTGTATCTGCATAATCGATCTTTTTTACTTCACAAATAATGTGGCACCCTTGCAGTCTGGTCACCACAGTGGTAGTTAATGTCATTGGTCATAATACCATCTCTGAGGAGAATTTAGGTCTTCTATGATGGGCTGCCTATGCATGCACACTCCTTCCAAACTCTGATCAGTGGGCTGGGCACCATTTAACCTGTTTTAGGCTGTGACAGACACTGGTTGGAGGGAGGGCCTAGCTGTAGTGAGGAGTAGGGAAGGGAGGCAAAAGAGGAGTTAGAGTGAGTAGTTGATAGTCTTCGGGCTGTGCAGAGCACGAGCTGCAGAAGAGGTGCCAGGACCTCAAGCTGTCAGGACTTCATGACTGGCAGTAAACTGGAGGCTGCTGGGCTGCAAATACAGTAGCCACACTGTGGGACTAATCAGAGACACAGCGACTGTCATATGGTTAGAGAACAGGCTTGGGTCCTGGGTCTCAACCAGTCTGGGTTGCTTGCCTGTTAATAGCCATGAGGAAGGAAGAAAAAACTGTAAAAAGGGAGAGAAAAGCGCAACAGGGTCTTATCATTGATAACAAGGTGGACTAAATTTAATTAGTCACTCACTTGGGGGGGTTGTGTAGCACACAACCAGCGTCAAAGCACTACTATTCCATGAGGAAGGAGTTGGGACTAACTCCGAAACACATTGGAAATAAAAATTATAATGATGAACACCATCTGATCCTTTGGTCCTTGCAGCGCAGGTCTGTATACACCGACCACCCTTTTGCTTTCCTGACTACGATGAGGAAGGAAGAGGCACATGGGAATTAAAAAGTACCTAGAATCTCATCCCAAAGAGAAGCTAGCTGGTAATCCACATTCTCATCCAACATAGTTCTTGTCTGACTGAGCAGACCATTGGCCCGGTGAACCAGTATCCTGGATCTGTTGATAAACTGCCATACAAAGTAAAAAGGTAAAGAACATAGACTGTCTAATTGCTTCCTTCCTCCATCCACTCTACAACAAATTTCTCCACACCATCATCTACTACAACCCCCAGAGGCTTGCCCCTGTTGAGGGGAGTAATCCACCTTGTTGTACCAACATCTATCCCTTGACAGTCCACTACCTGCAGCGCTGGTCACTCCTGACGATATACCTCAGCTGGCGTCACAAACTAACTATAAACTCTAATCCTCTATAAATATCCCCCTTTTCCATGTCAGGTCAGGACCATGGTGCTGGGCAATTGCCACCATGATACTGGCTGACTGCTGAAGAAAAGCATCCCCATAGCATGATGCTGCCTCCACCACACCTTTAAGAGCTGGGCTCGCCCAGCCCAAAATCAGGAAGTGAAAGAGACTGGAAATTTGTGTGCAGCACAATAGACAGCTTGAGAATAACTCTTTAATTCGGTTCTATTTGCTTAACCTGAGTGACACTAATCAGCATGTGACCACAATTTTTTAAGTCACATACATGTGGTCTAAGGACCACCCACCCACAGCAGGAATACAGGTCACTCGTGACAGTGTGCACATTGAGCAGCGTGCAGTCACATAGAGTTATTACAGACTTTTTTTCTGAAACCAAACAACTAAGAGGTGAGACTTCAATCACTACACCTGTTTTATGACCATACAGAAAACGCAACAGAGAACTAACTAGTTAACAGTGCACCTGTGTCCATCTCTGAGTGTTGTACTGCAGACCCAAGCCTTATTCTCAGAGTTAGTGAGACACAGGTGCAAACTCTTTCATTGCCATCATCTTTAATCTAATGAGTACATTCTGATATCAAGGGAAAGACAGGCAGCTATGATGAGTGGACATATGAGTCTGAAAGCCACATACATACAATTCTTTTTCCAAGAATGAATACAAATCTCACCTGATGTCAAATTTTACAAAGTTTTATAATTGTCCGCACTGAACAAAACTATATATAAAAAATTAAAATAATAGAAGTTTAGTTACTTCTATCATTAAAACTGTTGGTCAACTGAAACGTTTGACTGTTTCCATCTTGTGGGAAACAAAGTGGTCCGAGATGGTAAAATACAATATGCCAGGCATTTCTTCCCCCCAACATTTGCTCTCATAGCATGATATCCCCATAATCTATGAATGATTGTCTGTTCCTGCAAAATTCACAGGTTTGTCTGACTTTGATCCAACAGTAAAAGACAGCAAAATGGTTATGCTTCTGGTAAATGTATTTTCTATCTTTAGTCTAGGCTAAGTATTTAAAAAAGAAGGGACCACATATAAAAGGCAAAGACTATTTCCAAATTTAGCCCAAAAGATTCTATTTTTGGCAAAAATTAAATGGCAATGTAATTCTTCTCTTTGAATTTATGGCAAAAAAAAAAATATGAGAATTTGTAAAAAAAATGTTATTAAATAGAAAAATTCTAAATTTTGTAAAAAAAAAAAAGTTCATGTTGACATGTTGTGAGACACTGAACTTTATTTTTCCATTGTTCTAACTGTGTGAGAGCTTGCTTTTTTGTGCACTCAGATACATATGCCATTTTCATTGTTGTTAATTAATTTTTTGAGAGGAATTTAGCGAGTAAAAAATATCAGTTCTTGAGTTTATTTTTCGTTACTGTGTTAACTGTAATAACAAAATAATTTCATATTTTGTTATATTAGATTTTTGTGGACACAAGACTGGAATGGAGGTTAACCCTTTTCAGCTGATTTTCAGTTTTGTTTTGTCTTAAATAGCCAGACATAGGCTTTGAGACTATGTGGATAAGGCCATGAAGAGGCCCTACAAGGTAACATGACATCGGTCCTACCGTTGTTATGGTAGCCACATCCTTCTAGTCTTCAAACCATATATACTAACAACTCCCTATTACACTGATTTAGTTTTGGAACTACTGACAATTACTCCAAAATGTCCCAAGAGCTGTTTTCTACATGGCAATACCAATCAGCATCTCTGGCCACTTTCACATAAAAAAAACGCCTCTAACCACATTTCAAATTGCCGCAAGTGCTTGATTTGACAGATTGCGGCAAAAGCCACACTTACCGCACATGATGCTAGTCCCATAGAGAATGAATAGGGACTTGCTGCAAGTCGGCCATTACGCGGCAGGTGTGCTAGATGCTGCAAATCTGCCTGATCTGCCGCAAATCAGCTAGAACACTGATTTGAAAGGGGCCTTACCCTTTATACTGTGAGAAACTTGCATGACTGAAATGTGGCACCATGGTCTGCAGCATCCATATTTGTGTCCTACCAGACATGCCTCAGATGTCGTAACCTACAAGAACTAGGGAATACTACTAGGTGCATACGAAATCACATTTTTATTATTAGACAAAATTTAATATATGAAAAAGCACAAAAATACATGAAAATACATGTGTATATATATATATCTATTATATAATCACGAATGGGTTTTTTGCCCCTTTTGAGACCGCTCACTCTGCGAGTCAATGTCGTCATGTGGATACGAACGAAGCATTGGCCGCGCAGTGGCCATTGCGAGCAGCTCTAAGGCGACTCGCTATGCCCGCGCAGCGGGCATGGCGAGTCGCCTTAGCAGCGCGAAGCATTGGCCGCGAAGCGGCCATTGCGAGTCAGAGACTCGCTCTGCTAGAATCCCGATGCATTGTGCATCGGGCACCCAGCTAGTATATATATATCTGTATATTATATATAGAGTGCCTTGTAAAAGTATTTGCCTCCTTGAACTTCTCGGTCTTTTGCCACATTTCAGGCTTCAAACATAAAGATATAAATTAAATTTTTTTGTGAAGAATCAACAAGAAGTGGGACACAATTGTGAAGTGGAACGAAATTTATTGGATATTTACAACTTTTTTAGCAAATAAAAAACTGAAAAGTGGGGCGTGTAATATTATTCGGCCCCTTTGAGTTAATACTTTGTAGCGCCACCTTTTGCTGCGTTTACAACTGCAAGTTGCTTGGGGTATGTCTCTATCAGTTTTGCACATTGAGAGCTGAAATTCTTGCCCATTCTTCCTTGCAAAACAGCTGGAGCTCAGTGAGGTTGGATGGAGAGCGTTTGTGAACAGCAGTTTTCAGCTCTTTCCACAGATTCTTGATTGGATTAAGGGCTGCACTTTGATTTGGCCATTCTAACACCTGGATACATTTATTTTTGAATTATTCCAATGTAGATTTTGCTCTATGTTTGGGATCATTGTCTTGTTGGAAAATAAATCTCCGTCCCAGTCTCAGGTCTTTTGCAGACTCCTACAGGTTTTCTTCCAGAATGGTCCTGTATTTGGCTCCATCCATCTTCACATCAATTTTAACCATCTTCCCTGTCCCTGCTGAAGAAATGCAGGCCCAAACCATGATGCTGCCACCCCCATGTTTGACAGTGGGGATGGTGTTTTGAGGGTGATGAGCTGTGTTGTTTTGCATTGTGGCCAAAAAGTTCGATTTTGGTTTCATCTGACCAGAGCACCTTATTCCACATGTTTGGTGTGTCTCTCAGGTGGCTTGTGGCAAACTTCAAAACGAGAATATTATGGATGTCTTTGAGAAATGGCTTTCTTCTTGCCACTCTTTCAGATTTGTGCAGTGTACGACAGATTGTAGTCCTATGGACTCCTTCCATTTTAATATGATCAGTTGCACAGTGCTCCTTGAGATGTTTAAAACTTGGGAAATATTTTTGTATACAAATCTGGGTTTAAACTTCGCCACAACAGTATCTCAGACCTGCCTGGTGTGTTCCTTGGTCTTTATGATACCCTCTGCACTTGAAACAGAACCCTGAGACTATCACAGAAAAGGTGCATTTATACGGAGACTTGATTACACACTGGTGGATTCTATTTATCATTACCAGTCATTTAGAACAACATTGGATCATTCAGACATCCTCACTGAACTTCTGGAGTCAGTTTACTGCACTGAAAGTAAAGGGGCTGAATAATATTGCACGCCCCACTTTTCAGTTTTATTTTTTCTTTTTAATGTGGCAAAAGGTTGAAAAGTTCAAGGGGGCTGAATACTTTCACAAGGCACTGTATATATATATATATATATATATATATATATATATATATATATATATATATATATATATATATATAAACTGTACTACCCAGCTACGTCCGGGTTAATAAATAACTGCTGTTAGGTATAACGAAATAGAATTTGTCATATTGATGACCTGTAGGAAAATAGAAGCTGAGCTGTGATTGGTTGCTATAAGCAGCCTAATAAATCTCCAGCCAACAGTAAACCCTCCCCCCGGCCGGGCAGTATATATTACCTCACACATACACATAATAGATAGCTCATATGACTGACATCTGCCTTAATTTCTTATATGGCACATGTGTTGCACATTGGCTGTTTTTAATCAGATGTTTATTTTTGGAATTTAAAGATACCAGATGTATGAGGCGAGTTGTGTGAGACGATTTGTGCACATCTGTGTCTGTCTGTGTGGTGTGTGTGTCCCTGGGGTGTGTGCGTGTGTGTCCCTGTGGTGTGTGTTCTTGTGGAGGGAGGGGTGTCCCTGTGGAGTGTGTCCTTGTAGGGGGAGGGGTGTCCCTGTGGTGTGTGTCCATCCCTGTGGGGTCTGTGTGTTCCTGTGGGGTGTGTGTGTCTCTGTGTCCCTGTGGGGTGTGTATGTGTGTATGTCCCTGTGGTGTGTGTCCCTGTGGGGTGAGTGAATGTGTCCCTATAGGGTGTGTATGTGTGTCTGTCCCTGTGGGGGGGTATCTGTGTGGTGTGCGCCTCTGTGTTGTGTGTGTCTCTTTGTGGTGTGTGTGTTTGTGTTCGGGTGCGTGGTGTGTATCCAATGTTGGGGCTCCACTTTAGCTGTTATTATTTGTGTGCATGTGGTGTATATACATGTCACCGTGCGTGGTGAATATTCCATGTCAGGGCCCCACCTTAGTGACTATATGCTGGTATATGCTGTTATTCTTTGGCGCTGTCATTAAGCCCTCTCATTCACAACTGTCAACTGGTAACTGTCACTGTTTCCCCATTATGTAGATAGGGGCAAAATTATTTGGTGAACTGAAACGCGCAGGGTTAAACTTTCGCCTCACAACATAGCCTATGATGCTCTCGGGGTCCAGACGTGTTACTGTGCAACATTTTGTGGCTGCAGTGGCGACGATGTAGATGCCAATCCCGGACACCCACACATACACACATTCAGCTTTATATATTAGATATGGTACATTTATTCTAGCACCTGCTGATGAAACTGCAGCAGTGGTGAAATGCATCAAGGTGGGCAGGCTGTGTGGGGACACACTGTAACCAGCTTAATGACTAACTCAGGTAATTGCTATTTTGTATTGCCATAATCCACCCATACCTAGCATTATCATGTGCTGAGACAGTTATTTTTCTATTGGAGATTTTTTGATAGGTATAACCTGTTTGTTTACTTATACTGTATGATCAAGAATTATAGACAAACATAAACTCAGACCGACATAATATACAGTTGTGCTCAAAAGTTTACATACCCCTGCAGATTTTTTGCTTTCTTGGCCTTTTTTCAAAGAATATGAATGATAACACAACAACTTTTTTCCACTCAATGGTTAGTGGTTGGGTGAAGCCATTTATTGTCACACTACTGTGTTTTCTCTTTTTAAATCATAATGACAACCAAACACATCCAAATGACTCTGATCAAAAGTTCACATACCCTGGCGATTTTGGCTTGATAACATGCACAGAGGTTGACACAAATGGGTTTGGATGGCTAATAAAGGTAACACCTTCACCTGTGCTCTGTTTGCTTGTAATCAGTGCATGTGCATAAAAGCTGAGTGAATTTTTGGGATCCAGATAGACTCTTGCATCATTCATTCAGCCACTGATGTTTCTGGATTGTGCGTCATGGGAAAGCAAAATAATTGTCAACAGATCTAAAAGAAAAGATAGTTGAACTGTATAAACCCCGTAGAATGTAAGCCAGCAAGGGCAGGGTCCTGTCCTCTCTGTATCAGTCTGTCATTGTTAATTTGTTTGCTGTAAACCAGATCTATAATTTTGTATGTAACCCCTTCTCATGTACAGCACCATGGAATTAATGGTGCTATATAAATAAATAATAATAATAATAAATAATAATATTAACAATAAATTGGAAAGGGATACAAAAGGTATCCAAGGAATTGATCATGCCAGTCAGCAGTGTTCAAACTGTGATTAACAAATGGAAAATTAGGGGCTCTGTAAAAACCAAACCACGATCAGATAGACCACCAAAAATTTCAGCCACAACTGCCTGGAAAAATGTTCAGGATGCAAAAAAAAACACAAATAACATGAGCTGCAATACAGGACTCACTGAAAACTAGCAGTGAGGCTGTTTCAAAATGCACAATAAGGAGGCACTTGAAGAAAAATGACCTACACAGTCAAATCGCCAGAAGAAAGCCATTACAGCGCAAATGCCACAAAGTATCTCACCTTTAATACACCAAACAGCACAGAGACAAGCTTCCAAACTTCTGGAACAAGGTAATTTGGATTTATGAGACAAAAATCTAACTTTTTAGCTACAACCATAAATGTTACTATATTTGTGTCAACAAGGGCTATGATGAAAGGAACACCATTCCTACTGTAAAGCACAGAGGTGGATCGCTGATGATGTGAGGATGTGTGAGCTACAAAGGCACAGGAAACTTTGTCAGAGTTGAAGGAAAGATGAATGCAGTATGCTATCAGCAAATGTTGTAGGCAAATTTGCCCCCATCAGCCCGGAAGCTGCGCATGGGATGTAGTTGGATGCTCCAACATGACAACAATCCAAAACACAAAGCCAAGTCGACCTGTCATTGGCTAAAGCAGAACAAAGTGAAGGTTCAGAAGTGGCCATCTCAGTCTCCTGACTGCAATATCATGTTTATTATTCTTAGATATAGGCAGTTACTTAGCAGCTTTATGGAATCCTACGACATTTATTACTATAGCTAGATTGTATTTGATATTGGGCTCTTGTTGCATCTACACTACATGTTGTATGTTTTTCACATATATTGTGCTGTTTTACCTTTGCTGTCAGCTTTATCTAGCTATCTTTCTAGTTTTCTATTTATCGTGCAGGCTATCAGATTTAGATGCTGGGTGTTACTACATGTGTTTAGATACACCTTCTGCTCACCTTTACTCCTTGGACTACCCTTTTTTGCCTATGTCACATTTATATACCGTATATACTCGCGTATAAGCCGAGTTTTTCAGCCCAAAAATTGGGCTGAAAAGTACCCCCCTCGGCTTATACGCGAGTCATACGGCAGGACCGGCAGCCCCGAGCAGCCTTAGCAGCCCCCGTAATCCAGGGCCCCCCCAGCCTGACTCCGGTCACCTGTAAAGGAAAATATACTTATCACTGTCCGCTGCCGTCCGCGCCCGCATCTGCCGACATCCGCGATCCTCCATCTTCATGCGTCTTCTTCCTGTTTCCTGTGTTCGTCGCAGTAATGACGTCATTGCCGGCGCCGAACACAGGAAACAGGAAGAAGACGCATGAAGATGGAGGATCGGGATGTCGGCAGATGTGGGCGCGGACGGCAGCGGGACAGTGATAAGTATATTTTCCTTTACAGGTGACCGGAGTCAGGCTGGGGGGGCCCTGGATTACGGGGGCTGCTGTATACTACCGCTGGGGCTGCAATATACTACCACTGGGGCTGTATACACCACTGGGGCTGCAATATACTACCACTGGGGCTGCAATATACTACCACTGGGGCTGTATACACCACTGGGGCTGCAATATACTACCACTGGGGCTGTATACACCACTGGGGCTGCAATATACTACCACTGGGGCTGTATACACCACTGGGGCTGCAATATACTACCACTGGGGCTGTATACACCACTGGGGCTGCAATATACTACCACTGGGGCTGTATACACCACTGGGGCTGCAATATACTACCACTGGGGCTGTATACACCACTGGGGCTGTATATACTACTGGGGCTGCCTGTATACTACCACTGGGGCTGTATATACTACTGGGGCTGCCTGTATACTACCACTGGGGCTGTATATACTACTGGGGCTGCCTGTATACTACCACTGGGGCTGTATATACTACTGGGGCTGCAATATACTACCACTGGGGCTGTATACACCACTGGGGCTGTATATACTACTGGGGCTGCCTGTATACTACCACTGGGGCTGTATATACTACTGGGGCTGCCTGTATACTACCACTGGGGCTGTATATACTACTGGGGCTGCCTGTATACTACCACTGGGGCTGTATATACTACTGGGGCTGCCTGTATACTACTGGGGCTCCTGTATACTACCACTGGGGCTGCTGGGGCTCTTACATACTACCACTGGGGCTGCTGTATACTACCACTGGGGCTGCTGGGGCTCCTATATACTACCACTGGGGCTGCTGTATACTACCACTGGGGCTGCTGGGGATGCTATATACTACCACTGGGGCTGCTGTATACTACCACTGGGGAGGCCTGTATACCACTGGGGGGGGCCTGTATACCACACTGCTGGGGGCTGTATACCTGTGCTGAGGTCCACCCTCGGCTTATACACGAGTCAATAGGTTTTTCCAGATTTTTGGGGCAAAAGTAGGGGGGTCGGCTTATACACGGGTCGGCTTATACACGAGTATATACGGTATATGAATTTAACATCTTGTGCTCCTCTTTTCTCCTTGGACTACCCTTTTTTGCCTATGTCACATTTATATATATGAATTTAACATCTTGTGCTCCTCTTTTCTCCTTGGACTACCCTTTTTTGTCTATGTCACATTTATATATATATATATATGTATTTAACATATTTTTTGCACTTTTTGATATATTGAATCTTGTCTAATATTAAAAATCAGCTTTGATATGCACCTAGTAGAATTCCCTGGTTCTTGTAGGTTCAAATTATATTATTTTGGGATACTTAATGAGTAAACATATAAGCTTTTTTATCTAAGGCTGCTTTCACATTACGATTTTCGGATTTCCGATGCTGTCCGATCAAAATCGGACAGCATCGGATCCGAATTTGGCCTCCATGCAGCCCTATGGGCATCGGACCGAATCGGATGTGCACTAAATGCCATCCGATTTGGTCCGATCCGATTCTGTCCGATTTTATTATCGGTGCTAAAATCGGAGCATGCTCCGATTTTAGCACCGAAAATAAAATCTGACAGATTCGGATCGGACCAAATCGGATGGCATTTAGTGCACATCCGATTAGGTCCGATCCCTATAACATGGGGCCCTATGGAGAAGGGTCCGAGGAAACATCGGATGTCTCCTCGGACCCCGTTTTACTGTACTGAGCATGCTCAGTACAGTAAAACTGCTCCTAACTAGGAGCACAAGTGTTAAAAATAAAAAAAAAAATGTAATTCTCACCTCTCCACGAGCCCCCGCCGTCTTCCGCTATCTTCTTGGAGGCTCCCGGTGGCTCTCGCAGGCTGCCGGTGTCAGCAGAGGGCTTCCTCTGCCTTATAGGACCTGCGGTGATGTCACAGTCATGTGACCGCGGGTTACCATGGTGAACCCGCGGTCACGTGACTGTGACATCACCGCAGGTCCTGAACAGCAGAGGGAGCGCTCTGCTGACACCGGCAGCCTGCGAGAGCCACCGGGAGCCTCCAAGAAGATAGCGGAAGACGGCGGGGGCTCGTGGAGAGGTGAGAATAACATTTTTTTTTTTTTTTTTTTTTACCCCGCAGGGAGCGATTTTATGCAGGAATCGGGTGCCTATTTGGCACCCGATTCCAGGCATCAGAAGGGAGCCGATGCTGTCCGATTTATATCGGACAGCATCGGCTCCCTAAAAATCGCAATGTGAAGGTAGCCTTAGATGTTGTTGGTTAACAATTGCAAAGACATCTGCGAGCAGTGGATCTTGCTGATTTGCATGCAAGAGTGCATTCACCGTGGCAGAACACTCCTCAGAAGACAATTAAAAACCCCAATGATAGCAAAATGAGGCATATAGGTGTGTGTATTACTGTGCACATATCACTCATACTTGATTCTGAATAAATCAAGATATTTTGAATATTTTTCATTTTTTTCATTATTTGCACATCATTAACACATCTGACTATTTTATGGTTTTCATGACTGCATGACTTTTCTATTTTGGTTTTGTAATTTCATCATTAAGGAGTCCATAAATGCTGTTCTCACACTTTTTCAGTATATAATGTGACACTCCTATGAATCCCAAACTTAGTATTTACATTCTCTTTACAAGCATCTGTCAGAAGGTTTTTGCTTCCTCATCTGAGACCAGCATAATGTATTAAAAGAGACCAGACTACTATTTTCTGCTTTACATCACCTGTCGTATTTACTGCATCATCCTACCCTGCATATGTATATACAGTGTGTGTGTCTTCAGAATTTGTGTCATCATTAGCCTGATGAAGAGGCCATAGTGTCTCAAAAGCTTACTTTGCTTTTACTTTTCAGTTAGGCTAGGGTTACACTTGCATGCGTTTTTTTTAAGGTGCTTTTTTCCTGCCTGCGATTTGGGGCTGCGTTTTTGCTGTTAGGTGTGGGGCAGCCTTAACAAACGCATGCAAAAACGCATGGTACCATTTAGTGCCATGCAAAAATGCATGCGTTTCCCATAGGACCCCATGTTAAAAAATGCATGTGTTTTTGAAAAAGCACCAAACAATGCAGCATGCAGCATTTTTTGGTGCTGAGCCAAAAACGCATCCAAAAAAACGCATGGCACTTTAGACATGCGTTTTTAGCACTGGGGCATGCGTTTTTTGTATGGGGGTCTATAGATGCATTTTTGCATGCGTTTTTCACAAAACGTAAGTGTGAAAAACGCATGGAAAAAACACAAGTGTGACCCTAGCCTTAGCCATTGAAAAGTATCAACCACTGAGGACTCTCAGATTCTAATATTTTTAAAAGAGACCCTGATTATAATATTGTATCACTTAGTTTACTGGTTGAAGTAGTTGTGAAAAAGTTTTTAGATTTTAGCAGAACTGCTAAAGCTAACTGAGCCAATACCAGGACCTCTATGTGCAATGTCTATAGACAGTGCGCTGCTTATCACAGAAAGCTGTCAGAGTGTCAGACTGGGAATCATGTCTGCAGTAGCTGATGTAATCAAAGCAATGATAAGGTCTTTGTGCTAATACAATCATTAAACATAAACAACAGCACTTTACCTTGATTAGAGATCCTGTAGGTACTTTAACCCTTACACCATGCTGTCCTCAGATCAAATAGCAAGAATCTGATGACAGATTCCCTTTAACAAGTCTACTGCCTCTGATGAAGATATACAACACAGGTCATTAAGAGGTTACAAAGAATCTGTTAACAATGTTTGGGTTCCATCTGAGAGCAGCATAAAATATGGATAAACATCCTGCTTCAAGTGGTATGTAACTCAATGAACTTCTTGCTATAGTTTGATACAACACAGTTTTATCTGCAGAAGCTTCTGCTGTTAGCCCTTAATTTTTGTGAGCTATGACAATCAACCACCTTTCCGACCATTGATTGTTAACATTTTTGCTATGCAGTGTTGTCAGAAAGTTGTCAATTAATAACATTAATACCCTGATGACGGTGCCCGGAGTGGCACTGAAACGCGTAGGTGGAAATAAAGAAGGGGGGTCTTTTACCTAAAGACTTGTGACTGATTATTTAAAGCAGCGCGGACTGTCTACACACCATCCCTGGATCTGATCAATTAATAACATTGGTTGAATTAGGCCAAACTGATCTTTGAGAAGACTAGTAAATGTCATAATATTGGGATCAAGATGCCTGCCCCTTTTTTTGCATGCACAGATTGAGAAGCATGAATCTGTGGATAGATTCCCTTTAAAAATAATAATAATAATAATAATAATAATAATAATAATAATAACAATAATAATTCTTCACTATTATTTAACAGCACCTTTACTCACATCAGTAATACTATCCCCATTGGAGCTCACATTCTAAAGAGAATCTGTCTGTATAATTTTGTTATGTAAAGTAAATACATGGCTGTAATGGCATCGTAATGCTGATTACATTGATACCTTCGAGAAGAAACCTACTTTGTTGTCCTCGCGTAGTTAGCATTTGACGTTTTCTACTAATTAGGTCTTCTCCCTGTCTGTGATTCCCCAGGCCCCATTATCTTTCCGTCTTTGAATAACAGACCACTGCTCAGATTTTACACATAGAATGCAGGTCATTCAAAAGTTTGAGACAGGTAGGACTGGGAAATCACAGACAGGGAGGAGAAATCCTGTGCGTTGTGCACTGAAATCTTAGCAGAAAACATTACACAGTGAGTAAAGAAGAACAACAGAGCAGATTTCTTCACAAAATGTATACATTTAAATTGAAGAAATAAATGTAATTAATCCGGCTCTGAAACATGTGGAATTTCTTTTTTTCTTGTATTTTTGCTTAAGGTGCTTTACAAAATCAAAATTGCATGATGAGTGTGACCCTCAGTCAACGCCTTGCGTGTAGCATCCTTACTCATGAGTAATGAGTCATGAGTAAGGATGCAACATGCATTCGAAACGCATTGACTGGGGTTCATGGTCAGCATGTAACTTTGATTTTGTAAAGCACCTTAAGCAAAAATACAAGAAAAAAAGAAATTCCACATGTGTCAGAACAGGATTCATTACATTTTTTTCTTCATTTGACTGATCGTAGCAGCACTGAAATCCATGCCCCATGTGGACAGGAGATTTGTACGGTGAGCTGAAGTCCATTCTATTTTGATCATTTCAATTTAATTTGTATTACAGGGCTATCACAGTCATATCTTTACATTACAAAATTGTGCAGGTTCTTTTTAAGTGTCATACAATTTCAAAAAAAGTGACCCACATGTAGTCTATTTTTAACCAATCATATACTTGTAGAAATGCACAAATGTGTTGAAATTGAATTTGCTGAATTTGTTGAATCTGCTCCCAAATTTTATTTTGCGGTAGATAAAATCATACAAATTTAAATAACAAAAAAGCTTTTATTGCTTATGTAGCAACCGCCACCGGTCGATGTGAATGTGGAATACAATGGTACTATAGATGAATCCTACCAAAGTATGATAGTAAACCAAACTTTCTTTTTTTAACCCAACAAATAACAGTGAATGATTTCAGGCAAGATATCGGACACAACACCCATGAACAGCACATTATAAATTACACAGCCTGGGAAATCCTAACAGTCATCTTCACAGAAGCGAGAAATATTATACCCAAGGCTACATCAGTCCCACTGTTCTCTAGCATTGGGCCTACCCAATATCTTAGGCATTGTTCACACTCAATTTGCATTTTTTTTAGCAGGAAAAAAACCACCTGCGTTTTTCTAAAAGTGCCAAAAAGTGTCCCTTGTGTGTCTGAAAGGATTTGTCACTTTTTTGGACTTAGTCATTTTTTGGCCAAAAACGCAGGCAAAAACGCTAGCGTTAACGCAGGGTGCTTAAATGAGCACTTTAAAAACGCTAGCGTTAACGCATGCGTTAACGCAGGTGCCTATAGGTGTACTGCGTTAACGCATGCGTTTCCATAGGACCCCATGTTAAAAAAATGCATGCGTTTTTGGAAAACCACACCTGCGTTTTTTTCCAGTTTTTTGGACAGGGGGAAAAAAATGCAAGTGGAGCTGAAAAATGCATGTACCCTGCGTTAACGCACCTGCGTTTTTGGAAAACTGAAGAAAAACGCAGAGAGTGGCAAAAACGCAGTTGAGTGTGAACATGGCCTTACCGTGACTGTGACACCTGGTTCTCCCAAGTATATAATCTTGCACCCAACTCCCACACTGTTTATAATGAATTGCAGTTCCATCTTTTCTCCCCTAATATTCCATATCATAGCTAACAAAGTGAACAACAACAATGTTCATACAGTGCACTGTTATCAGTATGCTTGGAGCGGACGTCCCGAATAGATAGTCACACACTCCCCTAACAATAACAAAAAACAAAATGTACTTGATGTCGGGCCACTACGTTTAAAGAATCTTTTCCTGAGATCACATAGTCCTATGAGTCATACAGATGCAATTGAAGACTAACAAACAGTCTTGATGAATTCTTTACATGCTGAGCTACTCCGCAGCCCTTTTCATAAGGTGTCCTTTGAAAATTTTTAACCCTAACTACCTCTCCTTACCTGACTAGATTAACTGAGACCGGTCACACAGCCAGATATACTCACTGGGGATGATTTTGCTCCACAACACCATCCACTCTTTACTCCTTCTCCAACCGTCATCTTCAACCACCTCCTCGTGTGAAGAGTATACCAGCAGCTTGAGTATGCATGGTTACAGACACTCATATCTTGCTGCCTGATGATCCCTAGTGGCCAGACTGTTTCTGTACCAGTAATTTGTTAGTTTAAAGGACAAGAGCAGTATTAACAATTGCAGATATCAATCAACTACACTTAAAGAACACACAAGTGCAAGAGGAAAGAGAGAGTCATGCTGAGCAAAAGAGATTACACTTCATAGGAGAGAGAGAGGACCTTGCTGAGCATAAGAACTTACACTGCACACAACAGAGAGACGTATCCAGTGGCATTGGAGATGTAAAACATCTCTGTGTTCAAACTGTAATCCACTGGGAACAACAGATCTGCGATGTCCCAGGTACTAACTACCACTGTACAGGGTATGGAAATCCGTAAGCCATAACTGCAGGGCATTATAGGGAAGCAGCAGTGGCGTAACTACCGCGGTCGCAGGGGTCGCAACTGCGACCGGGCCCGCCCCCAGGGGGGGCCCGCACCCCCCCGGGGGCTCGCACCCCCCCGGGGGGCCCCGTGGCCCGTGCTGACAGCCGGCCACCACGACCGCGATAGTGCCGGCCGGAGAGGAGGGAGGACGGGAAGTGAGAGCTCACTTCCTGCTGCTGTGCCCGCCCCTCCTCTCCTCCTAAGTGCTGCTTGTTCCGGGAGCCCGAGCATGGCCATGTCCGCCCCTCCTCCTGCAATGTTGAGCCCGCGGGAATCTCTGCTGCTGGGCGCATACAGCCCGGCTCCCGGGGGCAGCCAGCAGTGAATGCCGGATGGTGGAGATGCACAGGGTGCGGGTCGCGTCCTTTGTGCTGGATCTGGGCAGGAGCTCATCTGTCTGCAGATGCTGCAGGGGCTGGGGGCCATCCAGCTCGGGATCAACCACAGCAAGCTGATCCCCAGGAGAGACTTCAAGACTCTGTACCAGGACTGCACCAACGCCAGGTCAGAGACTGTATTGTGTGCCCCATATACTGTGTGCCCTCTCCATATACTGTGTGCCCCCATACTGTGCCCTCCCCATATACTTTGCGCCCACCTCATGTACTGTACGTGCCCACCCCATATACTGTACCCCCCTATATTGTGTGCCCCATATACTGTGTGCCCCCTTCCCATACTGTGTGCCTCCCCATCTACTAATACCCTCCCATATACTGTGCCCCTTCTTATACTGTGTGCCCCATATACTGTGCCCACCTACCCATACTGTGTGCATGCCCACCCCTTATACTGTGCCCCCTACCCATACTGTGCATGTGTGTGCCCACCCCCTTATACTGTGTGCCCCCCATACTGTGCCCTCTCCAATACTGTGCGTGCCCCCCACCCTTATACTGATTCCTCCCCCATACTGTGCCGCCCACCTCTATACTGTGTGCCCCATAACAAGACTTCACCAACGCCAGGTCAGACTCAAATGTTCTGCGTGTGCCCCCCTCCCCACTGTGTGCCCCCATACTATGTCCTATACTGTGCCTCATACTGTCTCCATAATAGGACTTCACCAACACCAGGTTATCCTCAAAATGTTATGCATTAGTTGGCTGTATGGCTGGTGCTGTGCTGTGTGGCTGAGGCTGCGTGGCTGGCTGTGTGTGGCTGTGGCTGGCTGTGTGTGGCTGACTATGTGTCTGTGTGTGGCTGGGGCTGTGTGTCTGGCTGTGTGTGGCTGGTGCCACGTGGCTGGCTGGGGTTGGCTGTGGCTGGAGCTGCATGGCTGTGGATGGCTGTGTGTGTCTGGCTGTGTGTGGCTGATGTTGAATGGCTGTGTGGCTGGGGCTGTGTGGCTGACTGTGTCCTGTGTGTGGCTGGAGCTGTTTGGCTGTGTGTGGCTGACTGTGTCTGTGTGTGACTGGGACTGCTTGGCTGTGTGTGGCTGGTGCCACATGGCTGGCTTGGGTTGGCTGTGGCTGGAACAGCATGGCTGTGGATGGCTGTGTGTGTCTGCTGTGTGTGACTGGGGCTGCTTGGCTGTGTGTGGCTGGTGCCATGTGGCTGGCTTGGGTTGGCTGTGGCTGGAGCAGCATGGCTGTGGATGGCTGTGTGTGGCTGGCTGTGTGTGGCTGACTGTGTGTCTGTGTGTGGCTGGAGCTGTGTGTGGCTGGGCTGCTTGGCTGTGTGGCTGACTGTATGGCTGTGTGGCTGGCTGTGTGTGGCTGGTTGGATGTGTGGCTGGCTGTGGCTGTCTATGTGGCTGGCTGCACCTGTGTGTGGCTGTTTGTGTGTAGCTGGTGGCTGTCTTGTGTGTGGCTGTCTGTGTGTGGCTGTCTGTGGCTGTATATGTGTGTGGCTGTGTATGTGTTTGGCTGGCTGCATCTGTGTGTGGCTGGCTGATGGCTGTCTATGTGGCTGGCTGTTTGTGTGTGGCTGTATATGTGTGGCTGGCTGTGTCTGTGTGTGGCTGTCTGTGTGGCTGGTGGCTGTTTATGTAGCTAGCTGTGTGTGGCTGTCTGGCTGTGGCTGGCTGTGTGTGTATGTGTGTGTGGCTGGCTTTGTGTGTGTGGCTGGCTGACTGTGGCTCTGTGTGTGACTGGCTGTGGCTCTGTGTGTGGCTGGCTGTGTGTCTGTGTGTCTGACCACTGGGACCCCACAATCCTGAGAAATGGAGCTTTGAAGAGCACCATGTAAATGGAGCTGTGGTTGATTATTCCCTCTGCTGAACCATTCACATGTGGCTCTTCAAATAACTTTTTTAAGAAAGGGGTGAGGGCCACAACAGGGTAAAAGCAAAATTTACGTATTGGGGCTGATGGGGCTTCTTTTCCAGGGATGCTTTTTGGTCCCAGTCCGGCCCTGGGGGGGGGGGGGGGCCCAGGTCAAAATTTCGCACCGGGGCCCACCAGACTCTAGTTACGCCACTGGGAAGCAGTTATGGCTTACGGATTTCCATACCCTGTACAGTGGTAGTTAGTACCTGGGAGTAAGGAAAAATGACATTAGCCCACCCTCTAATGTTTCAGCAGTGTAAGAAATGGTCAAGGCAAAGGTTCTTTTTTGTGAAGCATGAAATGAATCTCTAAATTGTTTTAATTTTTAAGAAACTGCTTCCTTCAAGATATTTGACTGAAACTTCATCCTCCATGGATCGATCTGCCCATCACCCAAAATATTATCACCATAATTAGTCGTAGAGGCATAATTCATATTTTTCATCCTTTACTTATTCATTCCAAGTTAAATGATGAAAAATATGATTATTGAACTAAATACTTTAGATGATTAAAATTATCTATGGAAATTTGAGACAAATAGGATTCTAGTACATAAGTCTACTGCATATTCTTACACTGTTTGGAGTACTAATATAGTTAGCGCAAAAGACACATGAGTGTTTCAAAACCTAATTTGCACTATTGGAAAAGTAGAATATAAAGTTTATTTTGTACAGCTCTACTGAGAGAATTTGATGAACACTTCAGATTGAGTTAATTTTCCTTTAGTTGTTGGAAAAGTACGGAGAACAACTAATGAGGTCTTTGTTCTTACATTCTGAATGTTGCTAAACATTGCTACAATAATGAGATTAAGGCTGGGGTCACAGTTGACAAGCGTTTTTTTTAGTGATTTAACAAAACTCATGCGTTTTTTCATGTCAGCATGAGTTTTTTAAGGTGTGTGATGGCTCCCTGCGTTTTTGGCTGCGTTTTTAAATTTGCACCCAAAAATAGTGCAAGCACTATTTTTTGGTGCGTTTTGAAAAACGCATGCGTTTTTATAACATGGGCCCCTATGGAAAACGCATGCAAAAGCGCATGGTACATTAGTACCTTTTAGTGCCATTCAAAAATGCATGCGTTTTCCATAGGAGCCCATGTTAAAAAAACGCAGCTGACCGCGTTTTTTTTCGCGCCCGCACCTGCCGCAAGTGCCAAAACCGCACTTGCCGCACCTGCCGCAAGCCCGCCTGTACATTGTATGGGGCTTGCCGCAACTGTGCCGCAACCGTGCCGCAAGTGCAGCCGGTATGCGGTAATCGCGGCAGATGCGGTTTTTTTCACCGCATCTGCCGCGATTTCAAATAAACGCTGATGTGATAGCAGCCTAAGAAAGGAAAATGAATGGACTTACCATGTATTTGTATCCACATAAGCCCTTTGGCATAAATACAATATCTGGATGTGACTGCTGAGAGTCCCAGTGTGGGAACTGCAGCAATAAATCCAAAGAGAAGAATGGCACTCGTCCAGTAAAAAAATATTTTTTATGTAGAAAAAACATAAAAACTGACAAGCTGCATGAGAGAGTGGGGGGGAGGGAGCAGCTATGCGAGCCTACCGGGTCTATGGCCATTTCATGTGTAAGTGCTTCTATGGGTTCAACCCAATAGGGCTTTGTCAATCCAAGCTGGCCTCATCAGATGTAATAGCCTAAAGTGTACAGACAATTTAGAGATAATACCTGCTGTTAGAAACTAATCTTTAATCCTTTCTCATCTGTCAGGTCTAAATTTCACAAAATTCTCGATACAGCATATCATTCTGGCCATATCTCTAAACCATTAAATCAAATATTACAGCCTTTATATCTTCTCCCCATTGATCAAGAAGCCCACTATACATCCAGGATAGCCCAATATTTCTGGAATAGGAGGTTTGATTGAAGAAATATGTAATTATATAGATGAACAACTCAGATAATTAGTGGAGTGTCTATCCTCATAGCTACATGATCCATCTGACTTTCAACAGACGATAGATGGCCTACATATAGGGTAGGGTCACATTGAAAACCTAAATTGCATTCACCGCATCCGGATCCGGATGCGGTGAACGCAATGCCGAGCACACACATTTTTTTACAAAAATGTGTGCTGAATACCGCACTGCGGTCACCGGATGGCTCAGGATGTGTAATCCCTGAGCCATCCGGTAACTGCATAGCTTGCGGTTCCCGATCGGCAAAGTTAATAAAGATTTAATTTGAGTACCGAAATGAATGTTAGAGGTCTGTAGGGGGGCTTAGACCCCCCTACAGACCGGGCGGCCACTTCTATAGTGTTCTTCTACAATTGTACCTATGGCACGGGCTGATCTGAGCTCCGTGCATGTGATCAAAATATCCCCCCTCCCCCTATCACTATACAGGGGTGCATACACCCCTCTAGTACAGTACTGCTTTATTTCGGTTATAAACAACTAGAATTGTCCCAATCGCAAGATAAGTATATAGTTACATGTTCCGTAGGCAGAGTCCACTGATGTCCATGGGCGGGGCTGTGTGCAGAAGCCTCCGCCCGCTCCTTCTTGATGCCCGCCCCCTCTGGCCGTAATCCAGTGTTGTGGGGGTGGCCGAGTCGTTAAAGGGGCGTGGCTAACCGCGGCACATAGTTAGCCACGCCCCTTTAACGACTCGGCCACCCCCACAACACTGGATTACGGCCAGAGGGGGCGGGCATCAAGAAGGAGCGGGCGGAGGCTTCTGCACACAGCCCCGCCCATGGACATCAGTGGACTCTGCCTACGGAACATGTAACTATATACTTATCTTGCGATTGGGACAATTCTAGTTGTTTATAACCGAAATAAAGCAGTACTGTACTAGAGGGGTGTATGCACCCCTGTATAGTGATAGGGGGAGGGGGGATATTTTGATCACATGCACGGAGCTCAGATCAGCCCGTGCCATAGGTACAATTGTAGAAGAACACTATAGAAGTGGCCGCCCGGTCTGTAGGGGGGTCTAAGCCCCCCTACAGACCTCTAACAGTCAGTTCTGTGCTCTAATTAAATCTTTATTAACTTTGCCGATCGGGAACCGCAAGCTATGCGGTTACCGGATGGCTCAGGATTACACATCCTGAGCCATCCGGTGACCGCAGTGCGGTCCCAGAAACGCTGCGAAAACTGCTGCCTGCATGATTTTAAACGCAGGCAGCAGTGCCGGATCCGGCCACCGGATGGCTTGTGAAGCCATCCGGTGTTTTGCATAGGCTTCCATCAGGAGCCTTTCCTGGTCCGGTTTTGAGCTTTTTTAAAGCTCAAAACCGGATCAGGATTTGAAACAAAAAACGCCAATGTGACCCTACCCATAGACAATGGCATGCTACTAGTTGCTTGTTATATTGTGTCCTTCTGGAATAGTATCCATCATGATAGATTCCAAGCAGTTTCTCATTTTCTTCATACGCAGCAACATGGATTCCACTCATGCTGACTTCATACTTCAACTTTTGTTTTTTTTTCCTCCACAATTTTTTTTATTTTCAATGGGTCTGACTATGTGCAGTTCAAGTGCTCAGCAGTGGGTGCCGTCTGTGTGCCTTCATACGTCAAACTTTCCTGGGGCTTTGGGAAAGGGACTTGTTCATGCCAGATGGCAATGTTTCCTCTTGTAGACATGGTACATAGTGATGGGCGAATCCTAAATTACTCGGAATCGCTTGACTCTAGCGAGTCCGAGCCCGGGACTCGCTACTCGTTGCGAGTTTAGCGAGTCCAATGTTAATGAATGGGGAAGCGAGTAATAGCGAGTAGTGTGCGATTTACAAATCACAGATGTGTCTCGGAAGCTTCAGCCTGCCATTGATTTGCATTGGACTCGTTTAGTGTGCAAGTAATCGCTGGGAAACTCGCACAGATAAGAGTCCGGTTGTCTCCTCTGTGCTGGCTGCCGCAGCTCCAGGGTCCTAGAGCCCGCCTGCTGCCTGATGTAGCAGAGCTGAGATTGTTCTCAGTCTGCTCATTCCCTGTGCATAGACATCTATATCTATGCACAGGGGATGTAGCAGAGAGGACATCGCATTTTGGACTGCGTCGGACGGAAGAGGATTTTTTTAATTAAAGATGGTCCCTAATGGCTTTTTTTTTATTTCTAATAAAAAATTTTCTCTGTGTTGTGTTTTTTTTAAAACAATTTAATAGAAATTCATGGCGGTCATGTCTAATATTGGCGTGACCGCCATAAATTTCGGGCTTAGGGCCAGCTGATAATACAAAGCTGGCCCTAACCTCTTTATTACCCAGCGTGCCACCGCCACCAGGGCCGCTGGAAGAGCGGGGTTCAGCGCCAGAGGATGGCGCTTCAATGAACGCGCCATCTTCTGGGGCGGCTGTGGGCTGCAATTTGCAGCGGGGGGTGCCCAGAAAGCTTGGGCATCCCTGCGCTGCGGATTCCAGCCCCCAGCTGCTTAGCTGTACCTGGCTAGACATAGAAATTGCGCGGAGCCCCACGCATTTTTTTTAAATTATTTCATGAAATTCATGAAATAATAAAAAAAAAGGGCTCCCCTATATTCCCCTATATATAGTCAACCCGGACACCAGAGTCCGTACCTGCTATATCTCCATTTGTAGCAGAGAAATACTGGACAGACCAGGAGGATTTAGTCCCCCTGAGCTCAGGAGAAAGTAAAGACTTGAGCTAGACCGGTTGAGAAGACAGGGATCCCAAGAAAAGGTCCTTAATTTCAGCTTTTGGAGCAGAGGAGAAAGAGCAGCAGATCAAGCTTCAGGCAGATCTCATCCCAACCATCGCACACACTGGTAGAGGAGGCCTCACAACTCTCTAAGGTGGACGTCCCAAACTGCACCAGCCACCTGGTTACCTTCCTGGACCGTACCTGCTACCCGACATCAGTAAAAAGGTACCGAAACAGAGACTATTGTGTGTGTGTGTGCCTGATTCACCACCGCTGCCTGCAGCACCTACACACAACTGAAAACTACTACTCCTCTCATCCACCCCACTGTCCTGAGGCAAAGCTTCGCCAGTGGGGAGCTGTACTATCACTGCTGCGTCATCATCACCTCAGCTGCCAGCTGCTGCGCTGGTAACCACATTACTAGGTAACACAGGTGGCATCACGTGTAATCCCCCATCATCATCACCCCCATCAGCTGTTGAGTGCCCAGGCACGGAACCGGGACCAACCAGTCGTGATCCCCACCGAAACCGGTATCCGAGTAACCCCTTCCCTGCCGGCCCGATTCAATTTCACGGGTTACTCAATGCGCTTGCAGGTCATGGCCAGCAAAGACACATGTTTCTTGCTTTAACCAGTCCCTAGGTTTATTGGGATATTCAAAAACCAAACAGGGAAACCTAAAGCTTGCCTTTCTTTGGCATAAAATGGTATAAAGAAAGACATAAACAGACTGTTATTGGCAGGCTCAGCTGTATGCCACAACATGCTTCTCCCTCTCATTCAAGTACTCTTGGGCATATATTAAGATCTCCATACTCACAGAAAGCCTGTGTAACTACCCGCCTTCATGTTAAAACCAAATCTTCCCTTTGAGGGTGAGGGTATGAGAGCATCCAGACCTGACCCCAACACCTAACAACTCTCAATGTACTAGACCATAGCTGGCCTTACATTCCAGAAGACAGGCACCTCTGTGCTACATACCTCCCATCTAGGTATGTAGAACAGGAAGGCATCTGGTTGCCTTCCTACAATAGCAATATATACAGTGGGTATGGAAAGTATTCAGACCCCTTTACATTTTTCACTCTTTGTTTCATTGCAGCCATTTGGTAAAGTTAAAAAAAAGTTCATTTTTTTCTCATTAATGTACACTCTGCACCCCATCATGACTGGAAAAAACAGAAATGTAGACATTTTTGCAAATTTATTAAAAAAGAAAAACTGAAATATCACATGGTCATAAGTATTCAGACCCTTTGCTCAGACACTCATATTTAAGTCACATGCTGTCCATTTCCTTGTGATCCTCCATGAGAAGGTTCTACTCCTTCATTGTAGTCCAACTGTGTTTAATTAAACTGATAGGACTTGATTTGGAAAGGCAGAAAAACTAAAAAGGGATACAAAAGCGCATATAGCCTTTCATCTTTTATGATACACTGCTGTGATGTGACTAATGTCACTGCTCACCTGGCGTGGTTGTGTGACACACAACCAGTATAAAACGCATGAGATGGCTACTACAGGATCCACAATCCACATGCACTGTGGTAGCTAAAGGAATCCAAAGAAATATTGCGTGAATGATCCACGCTTCTGTATGATGAAAAGACCACTTCAGTGAATCAGACTATGGTGGCTTTATTCATTCTATGCGTTTTGGAGCATTATCTTTGCTCCTTCCTCAGGACATCAATACATACATACTATACACACATTAACACAAGGCACTGAATAAATAGACAGTGAGAACGCTAGGAGAAGCACATGATTATGACGTGTATTTGGGAGGTTACAGCTACGTCACGTGTAACCTGATCCTCATCTGAAACCAATTTTACTATCTTGCAAAAACAAAGTGATGGCTAAAAGGAACATAGAAATGGGAGGGGGGATGTAAGGAATGGTGGCATGTTAGTGATATGACAGAATAAAAGAATATGAAACAAAAGAAACATTAAAGATAGTAAGGAAATGAAATTAAAAAAAGAGAGAAAAAAAATGTCTTATATTTATTGTCTGTGATTGGAAATGCGGTGTGATGTGGAATTGAACCATGATTGTGAACAAAGTGTGATGAGTTGGTATGACTTAAGGTACCAATACACGCTTCAATGTTGTAACGATATTGCCAGCGATCTCATGGGTGCACAGTCGTTAGGACATCGTTTACAGATCGTTGGTAAGTTGTCACACGTCTAGATATCGTGGACGATGCACCAGCAATGTAGCGAGCAGCTATCATTCGCACAATCCAGCGAACGATACTTCTTCACTGATGTGAATGGGCGAAGTCATTAACGACATCGTTATCGCGGTGTCACACACAACGATGCAGCAGGTTGGCTGATCGAGGATCGTTTGATTTGAGAACATGTTCTCAAATCTGCGATCAACGATTCAACAATTTATCGTTGTCATATCTCAGTGTTACACACAACGACATCCTAACGATGTCATTTGATCGACTCCAAACATGTGACGTTTGAGTGATATCGTTCACAATCTCATACCGTGTAACGGGGCCTTTACCATAGCAAACTACAAGTGCTCTGTTCCTGATCAGGTGTCTATGGCTGGTTTCACACTGCAGGATTTATACTGATCAGTGTCCATCCAGTTTGTGTGCCAAAACCAAGAGTGGAACGTGCAGAGAAAAACTATAAGGGTATGTGCACATCAGTCGTTTTGTGGGCTGTTTTTGAACGTTTTCCGTCGGCGGTTTCCGCTGAGTTTTATGTTAATTCATGTAAATCCTAGCCACTGGTTCGATTAACATGCTACTCAATGGAGTTTAGAAAATGCTGTCTACATTAGAACGATTTTTTTCTGGTCGTTTTCAGTTTATTCACCGGTTTTCCACCGGTTTTCAAAGATAGAGCTTGTGACTTCTTTTGAGCATTTTTCCAGCGGTTCTAGCTTACAAGTGCCCAAAAAAACCGGCCTAAAAACGCTAAGAAAAACCGCCAGAAAACCGCCGACAAAACGCTGTATAAATGCTATAAAACCGGTCGGAAAAAGCTCAAAAAACGCTAAAAAAACGATGGACACTGCTGAGGTCAGAAAACTCAGTTTCTGCCATTCTCCACCGGTTTTAGGACGGTCTGCAAAGATGCAGAAACGTCAGATGTGCACATACCCTTAGGCTCACTCACATCTAAGCCTGGGCTGCGTTTGCCTGCATTAGTGTTTTTATGCGTTTTTACCACTGAAAAAACATCCAAATGCATGCGTTAACGGACTCATAGGCTGCAATGCAAAACACATTGCAAATGCAGCCCTAGGCCTTGTTCACACACATCAATGCGTTTTTTTAGCCCTTAGAAAAACTGATCAGTTTTTCTAAGGGTGCCAAATAGGCTAGGGTCACACTTAAAAATAGAAATGCAATTGCCTTTACACACATTTTTTTGGAATAATGTGTGCAGAATACCGCACTCCAGTAACCGGATGGCTCAGGATGTGTAATCCTGAGCAACCCGGCTACTGGATAGTTTGCTCATCCCTGCTGCTGCAGGGATGAGCAAACTGTTCTATGTATTGTAAATCGATAAATTTAATAACTAAATGATTGCTTGAGGTCTCTAGGGGGGGCTTAGTCCCCCTAGAGACCGTACACCCACTCAGGTGGGCTTATCCTGCAATGTCCAAATGCTACGGACTCCTCATAGCTCCGTGCATGACCCCCAAACTCACCCCCCTGTATCTCTATAGAGGGGTCCCTGCACCCCTTTTCTAGCTCTCCCTTTTTGTGACAAAAACTAAGTATTAAAGTAGAGAATTGAGCTCATAGTTACGTGCTGGCCCAGGCAGTTTCAGTTTGAAGCCATAGGCGGGGCTGTGTGCTGCTGCCTCCGCCTGCTAATTAATTATGCCCGCCCCCTCTGGCCTTGCTTCTGTGTTGAGAGGGAGGCCGCGTCATGAAAGGGGCAGGGCTAACTTCGCGTCATACCGATACCGATAGATACACATCCTGAGCAATCCGGTTACTGGAGTGCAGATGCTTAAACCGCTCCGAAAACTGCAGCCTGCATGATCTTTAACGCAGGCTGCAGAGCCGGAGACGAACACCGGATTGCTTGTGAAGCAATCCGGTGTTTAGCATTGGCTCCTATGAGGAGCGTTTCTTGATCCAGTTTTGAGCTTTTTGAAAGCTCAAAACCAGATCAGGTTTTAAAAATAAAAACGTAGATGTGACCCTAGCCATAGTGTTCTCTGTGGTTCTGAAGTTTTTGAGAAGTTTTTGAACGTAGTCATTTTTTCTTTAAAAGCGCATATGCGTTAACGCAGGTGCCTATATGTACCATGTGTTAACGCATGCGTTTCCCATAGAGCTCCATGTTAAAAAAACACATGCGTTTTTTTAACAATCCATGCGGTTTTTTACAGCACCCAAAAAACGCTGGATGCAGAGTTTTTTGGAATGGGGGAAAAAAACGCACGTGTAGCTAAAAAAACGCATGTACACTGAAGTGTACCATGCATTAAAGCATGTTCGTTTTTTATAAGCAGCTAAAAAACCCAGAGAATGCCAAAAAAGCTGATATGTGTGAACAAGGCCCTAGACGCAGCAGCCCACGTTTTTGGCTGCGTTTGCAAATACGCATGCGTTTTGCATTTTTGTAAAATAACATGCGTTTTTGCATGCATTTGCAATGTGTTTTGCATTGCAGCCTATGGGTGCGTAATGCATGCAATTGGATGCATTTTTAGGCTGGCTTCACACTGCGGCGTGATCCGGTCCGGGGCTGTCCAGGATGACCCAGACAGCCGCGGACCGGATCAGCACACAGGACTGGGGGGCTAATATGCAACTGTGTGCACTACACACAGTTCCCGCTGCTGATAAGTCAGGACCGCGGGCGCCGCAGTCCTGACCTGTCAGCGGCTGCAGCTGCGTGCGCTGTACATCGGACCGGAGGGCATATTAGCTCCCCAGTCCTGTGTGCTGATCTGGTCCGCGGCTGTCTGGGTCATCCTGGACAGCCCTGGACCAGATCACGCCGCAGTGTGAAGCCGGCCTTATGGCCACTTTACATGTCCCGATATCGTCGTCCAACTTCGATAAAAAGTCACGTGGTTCGTGTGTTGGCCCCGATATCGTTCGTGAGTTGTATGGTGTCAATGACCAATTTGATGCAAGAACGATGCCAAAACGATATCGGGGAAGAATTGTGCAGGCTCTCCAACTGCCCGAAATTGGATGGACGATCTGGCAGGATCGTTCTGTGTGACAGCCCAACACCGACTTGGAGCACAAATTCCCTATTCACTCCCATGTTAAAAGGTCGTTCCCTAGGTCGCTCGTACAAGGGGGCGTATACATCGCAGTTGTGTTGCCTGACGATATCTCCCTGTGTAACATCTCCTATGCGATCTTGGATTTCAGCCAAAAACGTGTGCGCTCCCGTGCCGTTGTATACAATTTCGAAACGATGTTGGGACGTGTAAAGTGTCCATAAGTGGTAAAAATGCAGGCAAACGCAGCCAAAATACCGATGTGAAAAGGCCCTAATTAAAAGATTGACACCTGTTCTGAGTTTTGGAAGCACTCCTGGTTTTGACACACACACTGGATGGACACTGATGAGGGAAAATCCTGCAGTGTGAAACCAGCCTATGATTTTGCTGGGTCCAAAGTGACAGGTGCAATTACATACATTGCATATTGTGAAACGTATATATAAAAGTGGGTAAAATCATGAACAAATGTGAGGCAAGATTGTGAAATGGCAAGTTGAGTGTGACCAATAGTTACTATTTTTTTTTTTTAATGTTTTGTATGTTCTCTATCCAAAAAAATGGATGATGATAGGTAGAAGAAAATATAGAATCTGGGAAGTACTTGTGTTGTGAAAAGGAAATGGGAATTAAATAAAATGTGGTCAATAATAGAGGTGCTATCAAATAAATTGTTACATGCAGTGGCATAACTTCAGGCCCAGGAGCCCCGATGCGAAAGCTCCAACGGGGCCCCCAATTATTGCAAATCTTTAATAGTATTAGTCTTTTTCTATAGGCCAAAGGGACTTTTGGGGCCCCCCCTAGGCTGCAGGGCCCAGGTGCGATCGCAACCCCTGCACCTGTGGTAGTTACGCCCTGGTTAACAGATATTTGTAACTATTTTTTTGATGAGTTGGTTATATCCCACCAGTATTTCATCCCATTACACATATTAAGGTTTCACACCTCTATTAGGCTAGGCTGCCCCTGAGCTTCATGGATCTAGCAGAAACTTAGAAAATTTCTGCCTCAGCACATAGCGTTACCAGCAGGTAACGCTATGGGCCGCCAGGCAAAAGACCTCTATGGCAACCGGACGCTTACCGCAGCCTCTGGGTCCACAGATATCTCAATGATATGCGCTTTTGCAGAGCGCACAGGAAAATGCTGCAAACAGAGTTTCCTGTGAGCTCTGCAAAAGCGTATCCTGTGGAGCCTGTACCTGTGGTAAGCATCCTGTTAAAAATAGGGATCAATAGTCAGGCAGTGCATAGCGTTACCTGCTGGTAACGGTATGCGCTGAAGCAGACATTTTCTACGTTTCTGCCATATCTGCCAGGCTAGGGGCAGCCGCAAGTCTGACCCTAGCCTTCATGACCACATTGTATTTCACTCCCAGTTCCTTTTCACAACACAAGCCCTTCCCAGATTCTATCATTTCCTCTTCCTATCATCATTCAATTTTTTGGATGCAGAACATATAAGACATTCCTTTAAAAAAATCATTAACATTTTTTTTAAACTATTAGTGACAATCCTTCAACTTGTCATTTTCACAATCTTGCCTCCAGTGGTCTTTTCATCTTATGGCGGCATGGATCATTCACACAATATTCCTTTGAATTCATTTGATTTGGAAAGGCACACACCTGTCTATATAAGACCTCACAGCTCACAGTGTTTGTCAGACCAAATTAGAATCCTGAGGGTAAAGGATCTGCCCAAACAGCTTAGAGACAAAACTGTGGCAAGGGACAGATTTGGCCATGTTTATGAAAGAATTTCTGCAGTACCCAAGGTTTCCAAGAGCACAATGGTCTCCATAATCCTTAAAAGGAAGAAGTTTGAAACCACCAAAAATCTTCCTAGACCTGGCCACCAAGCCAAACTGAGCAATTGTGGGAGAAGAGCTTTGGTGAAAGAGGTAAAGAAGAACCCCAAGATCACTGTGGCTGAGCTCCAGAGATGTGAGATGGAAGTAAGTTCCACAAGTCAACTATCCCTGCAGCCCTCTGCCAGTCGGGCTTTTATGGCTTTATGCAGAGTAGCCCAAAGGAAGACTCTCTTCAGTGCAAGACATATAAAAAAGCCTGCATAGAGTTTGCAAAAAACACGTGAAGGACTCACAGACTATGAGAAATAAGATTCCCTTGTCAGATGAGATGAAGTTAGAACTTTTTGCTGATAGTTGTAAGCAGTAGAGATGAGCCACCACCCTAGTGTTCGAATTCGATTAATCGAATTGGGGTATGTTCGTCGAATGTTCATCAAACACCGTCGAACACCGTCAAATACCATTAAAAACAATGGCAGGCAAACATAAACACGTACAAACACATAGAAAACACATAGAAAACACCTTCCAAGGTGTCCAAAAGGTGATACTCAAAAGACACAACAAACATATGGAAAAGTGTCACGTACATATAAAAATGCGAAAAGAAAAGAGATGGACAATTAAAAGGAGGAGTAGACACATATATAGGCATGTCATGTCCTTCTAAAATCATGTAAAACACAGCAAGGGGACTCCAACAAGAGTCTTCATTTTATCTAAAAATTTGTGGCATCTATTGCCCCAGAGTTGCAAGCTTAAAATGGTTGGTGAGGTGACTTTCATGCAGCACATTCCAAAATACACAAGCATTTAGTCTCCCTATGTTATCAGTAAGATTTGTCACCAAAATCTAAGTAAAGGCCAAAAAATCAATAGTTTAAGTACTTCATGCATGAACCGTCACATGGATATGAAACAAAAATTGCAGTGGGAAGCTCACTGTACTACAAAGCGGTCTAGCGGGCCGGGCCAACCACCATCTGCCCCATCAAGTACATCCACAGCCTCTTCATCCTCTGTGACTGTGGGGACAACAGTCACACATGCTTTTGAACCCAGACCTTCCACCTCTTTACCCGCAACAGCCAATGTGATTGGCAGGTCATCAGTTCTTTTGGAAGTGGAAACACCTGCTGGTGTTGAGCGCTTTTCACAAAGCCTTCAGTTAAAACCTGGGCAGAGCTGCATACAGCACTGAGTGCAATGGTCGTCTGACCAGAATCTGCTGTGGTAAGAATTTATTTTCTATTTTGTCCTTTGCTCACTTGAGATAAAAATTTAGTGGATAGGACTTGTGATCCGTGGGGAGCCGTGTAGGGGCTCACAAGCTTACGTGTTTTGGACCAAAAGACAAACCAAGACCCCACAATTTGATATAGCTTAAAACTAACTAAATTTCCATAATGTCAGTTTTCTGTCATTTTTGGTTTTTCTTGCACTCTTTTTGTTGCTGTGTGCAGCTGGGCCGTATGGGTGCGTGCGTTCTGGCGCAGGTAACGGTGTTGAATGCCGTAACAGCCCGCCTACTGAGATGGGGGTTAATGTAAGAGGCTGGGCATACACTGTGCAGGCCTGTGTGAACTGCGCCCTATATGGAGCCCATTGTGTGTGCAGGACAACCAGTAGTCACTCCCTCTGTGTGAATGGAGGTCGTTAGTGATTGGGGCTGGTATCTTGCATTCACAAAGCCTTCAGTTAAAACGGCAAGCTGCATACAGCACGAGTGCAATGTCTTGACAAATGCTGTAAAATTATTTTATTTGTCCTTTCTATTGAAAAAAATTAGTGAAGGACTGTGATCCGTGGACGTGGGTCACAACTACGTGTTGCAAAAACACAAGACCCCAATTTGATATACTAACTAACTAATTCTAATGTCTTCTGTCATTTGGTTTCTGCCCTTGTTGCTGTCAGTGCATGGGGGCTTCTGGCCAGGTACTTTGATGCCGTAACAGCCCCTCTGATGGGATGTAGTGGGCATACACTGTGCGCTTTGACTGCGCTATAGGACCCTGTGTGTGCAGGAACCATAGTCACCTCTGTGTGAATGATTGGGGCTGGTTCTTGCATTCACAAAGCCTCATTAAAACTGGCAGACTCTACAGCAGATGCAATGTCTCTGACCAAATCTCTTGTAAGAATTTATTTTCTATTTTGTCTTTGCTCACTTGAATAAAAATTGTGTAGACTTGTATCCGGGAGCCGTGTAGGGGCAAGCTAGTTGACAAAGACAAACCAAGACCAAATTTGATATAGCTAAAACAAATTCCTAATCAGTTTTCTGTCATTTTTGTTTTTTTGCACCTTTTGTGCTGTGTCGGGCCTATGTGCGTCGTTCTGCCAGGTAACGTTGAATGCCACAGCCCTACTGATGGGTAATTAAAGCTGCATACACTGTGCAGCCTTGTGAACGCCCCTTATGGACCCTGTGTGTGCAGGACAACCATAGTCATCCTGTAATGAGTCGTATGATGGGGCGTACTTGCATTCACAAGCCTTCAGTTAAACCGGGCAGAGCTGCATACAGCACTGATGCAATGGTCGTCTGACCAAATCTGCTGTGGTAAGAATTATTTCTATTTTGTCCTTTGCTCACTTGAGATAAAAATTTATGGATAGGACTTGTGATCCGTGGGGACCGTGTAGGGGCTCACAACTTACGTTTTTGGACCAAAAACAAACCAAGACCCCACAATTTGATATAGCTTAAACTAACTAATTTCCATAATGTCAGTTCGTCATTTTTGGTTTTCTGCACTCTTTTTGTTGCTGTGTAGCTGGCCGATGGTGCTGCGTTTGGCGCAGGTAACGGTGTGAATGCCGTAACACCCGCCTACTGAATGGTAATGTAAGAGGTGCATCACGTGCGGCCTGTGTGAACTGCCCTATATGGACCCATTGTGTGTGCAGGACAACCATATCACTCCCTCTGTGTGAATGGAGTCGTTAGTGATTGGGCTGTATCTTGCATTCCAAAGCCTTCAGTTAAAACCTGCAGAGCTGCATACAGCACTGAGTGCAATGGTCGTCTGACCAGAACTGCTGTGGTAGAATTTATTCTATTGTCCTTGCTCACTAATAAAAATTAGTGGATAGACTTGTGATCGTGGACCGTGTAGGGGCTCACAGCTACGTGTTTGGGACCAAAAGACAAACCAAGACCACAATTTGATATAGCTTAACTAACTAAATTTCATAAGTCAGTTTCTGTCATTTTGTTTTCTTGCACTCTTTTTGTTGCTGTGTGCAGCTGGGCCGTATGGGTGCGTGCGTTCTGGCGCAGGTAACGGTGTTGAATGCCGTAACAGCCCGCCTACTGAGATGGGGGTTAATGTAAGAGGCTGGGCATACACTGTGCAGGCCTGTGTGAACTGCGCCCTATATGGAGCCCATTGTGTGTGCAGGACAACCAGTAGTCACTCCCTCTGTGTGAATGGAGGTCGTTAGTGATTGGGGCTGGTATCTTGCATTCACAAAGCCTTCAGTTAAAACCTGGGCAGAGCTGCATACAGCACTGAGTGCAATGGTCGTCTAACCAGAATCTGCTGTGGTAAGGTGTTGAGCGCTGTCAGACATCAAGAGCACACTTTTTGATGAAGGCAACATAATATCTCATCCTGCACCTTCCTCTCAGACCAGCAGTTTGCCGGGGACACCCTACTCAACCCCTTCTCAGCACAGCAGCCAGCCCTCGATCCCTCAGATGTGGACCAGTAAAAGACCATTTCCTCCTAGCCATGACGAAGCTAAGAGGTTCAATTTCACCATCTGCAAGCTGTTGGCTACAGAAATGCTGCCTTTCCGCCTGGTGGGCACAGAGGATTTTTGAGACCTTATGTCCGTCGTAGTGACCCAGTGCCAGATAAACAGTTGCCGCAACTTCTCAAAGAATGCTGTGCCTGCGCTACACCAGCATGTCGCACACAACATCACCGCTTCCTTAAGAAACTCTGTGTGTGACAGGGTGCATTTCACACAGACACTTGGATGAGGAAGCATGGACAGGGGTGATACATATCAGTGACTGGGCACTGGGTAACTATGGTGACAGCAGGAGAAGTGGCTGTTGTCCAAGTCTTGACATCCCCACGAGTTGCGCATCAATCCTCTGTATGTAGAAGTTCCTCCACTGCTTTTGCCTCCTCAACCTCATCTCTGTCCTTCACCTGAACCCAAAGCCTGCCTGGTAATGCCATCCGTGTTCTAACTGCGCAGAATGCAAGAAAATGATTTAGCGGTCTTGTAGAAGCGCTACTAAAGCTCAGGCACCAGGATGATGAGGTTTATAAACAGCAATCTTTATTTTCCCCTCACAGCTCCACAACATGTTTCAACTGCTCAAGGCAGTCTTCCTCAAGTAGTGTACACCATTCGCCAGGGAAGGCCCTGAAAGCTTGGGCCTCCCTGCACTGCGGATTCCAGCCCCCAGCTGCCTAGTTGTACCTGGCTGGACATAGAAATAGCGCGAAACCCCACGCATTTTTTTGTATTATTTCATGAAATTCGTGAAATAATATAAAAAAGGTCTTCCCTATATTTCTGTTTCCAGGCAGGTACAAATAGGCCCGTTGCTGCCTGCTGTACCTGGTTGGCATACAAAAAGACGGCGAAGCCCATGTTGAAATTTTTCTGAAAAATTTATAAAACAATGAAAAAAAAAAGGCACTGCATCTTTATTAACCCCTCTACCATCATCTCTGTGATAGAGTAGATTGTCAAGGGGTTAATAAAGATGCAGTCCCTTTTTTTGGATTGTGTTATGGATTTTTTGTAACAATTTCGTCGTGGGCTTCACCGTATTTTTGTACACCAGCCAGGTACAGCAGGCAGGAACGGGCTGCCCCCAGCCCCCAGCTGCCTATTTTTACCTGCCTGGAAACAGAAATATAAGGAAGCCCCTTTTTTATATTATTTCATGAATTTCATGAAATAATAAAAAAAAATGTGAGGGGCTTCTCGCTATTTCTATGTCCAGCCAGGTACAACTAGGCAGCTGGGGGCTGGAATCCGCAGCGGGGGGGAGGCCCAAGCTTTCTTGCAGCCCACAGCCACCCCAGAAATGGCGCGTTCATAGAAGCGCCATCTTCTGGCACTGTATCCAGCTCATCCAGAGCCCTGGTACAGTGGCTCACTGGGTAATAAAGGGGTTAGGGCCAGCATTGTATTATCAGTTGGCCCTAGGCCCGAAATTCATGGGGTCACGCCAATATTAAACATGACTGCCATGAATTTCTAGTAACGTTTTTTTTAAAAAAGCACAACACAGAGAAAAAATTCTTTATTAAAAAAAAATAACAAAGCAACACTTAGACTCCATCTTTATTAAAAAATTATCTTCCATCGGACGTAGTCCAATCCAGTTTTCTTCTTTAGCTCAGCTACATCACTGGTAGAGAATCTCTACCAGAGATGTAGCTGAGCTGTGCGCTGGGTGGCTGTGGGAAAGTTCATGTGAGTTCATGCTGCATGAACTCACATGAACCCTGACAGCACCATGGCTACTTCAAATGAACAGCTGATCTGCATCAGCTGATCTTTAGAAATAACCGACATCTTTTCCCCCGCCGCCTCCCCGCCTGATCCTAAGTTAAGACCGGGTGGGGGGAGCCGCTCCAGGAAGCGTGGAGGGGCACCAGGGAGTGGGGAGCACAAAGAGCAGGAAAGCTGGCGGCGAAGTCTTCTCACTGCCACCAGCTTCCCCGCCCTGGTCCTTCGCTCCCTGCTCCCTGGTGCTGCGATCCCCGCCCGGTTCTAACTCAGGATCGGAATAGGAGGCGATGGGGGGAGTGGAGGATTGGGATGGGCGGCTGCGGGGGGAAGAGGATCAGGCTGAATGATTGCTTAAAAGCCTGTGGCTTTTTACAGTCATGCCCCCATTTCAGCCTTTTTCTCTACCCCCAGACCACTTTATAGGGTCATTTTGGTGAAGGAACTGTTATCGAACATAACCTCGAACTGCCGAATTTGAATCTAATTGTTCGTATTCATCGAATGACTCGAACACCGTCCAAAACAGCTCGAATTTGAGATTGGCGAGCATTTCGAATCGAACATCGCTCATCTCTACTCTGGACCTCAAACTTGGTTAAAGGTTCACCTTCTAACAAGACAATGACCCTAAGCACACAGCTAAAATAACAAGGGAGTGGCTCCAGAACAACTCTGTGACCATTGTTGACTGGCCCAGTCAGAGCCCTAACCTAAACCCAATTGAGCATCTCTGGAGAGACCTGAAAAATGACTGTCCACCAATGTTCATCAGTAAACCTAAAGGAACTGGCGATCATCGGCAAGGAAGAATGGCAGAGGATTCCCAAATCCAAATGTGAAAAACATGTTGCATCACTCCGAGAAAGACTCACGACTGTACTAGCTCAAAAGAGTGCTTCTACTCAGTACTGAGCAAAGGGTCTGAATACTTATGACCATGTGATATTTCAGTTTTTCTTTTGTAATAAATTTGCAAAATTATCTACATTTCTGTTTCTGTTCAGTCAAGATCGGGTGCAGAGTAGAAGTGGTCCTCCTTACCTCTTGGGCCCCTGTGCTCCTCTACTAATTATAGTAATGTATATCGGTTCCTGATGTAACATTACTTTTTGACAAAGTTATTCAACCCCCTGATAGCTAGCATTATCTTGAGCATATCAATGTTTCCCTTTATCTATCAGTAGTGTTAAATTTACCGAATATATACATTTTATATTCTATTTTTTTATTTCTGCTAAATTCTAGATTATACCCATACCATATTCTATATTTCAGGAGACTTTAAATATGTATTTATTTAAATAGTAACATATATTTTACCTAGTTTTTGTAGTAGGATAGCTTCTATTTTTGCAGATTAATCCAAACAATATTCTGATGACATCCTAGCATGTAGAGTCACGTCTATTTACAATCCACATTATTTTCCATAGTTTCTGTAGACTGTTTGGTAAAATAATTTCAAGCTGGCACCATTCACAGCAGATTGATTACGTGGCCCCTGACTTTGTTGTATTTGAAGTCTAGAATCTCAGTCTGCAGTGTATATGTGTATGTACAGGGAAGGAAATAATAGAACGCCTTTCAAACAATATTCTAACATGCTCTTAACTTCTTGTCCTGCATAATGGTTTTATTAAAATGATGTAGTATTCTTTTATTTGCCGTGAAAACTTAGTTCTATGGTGATAATCAGGATCATATGGGAAAAACGTCACGTACAAAGTCAGGGAATGGAAACTTTGATAGACGACAGATGAAATGGCAATACATTTGTTGCCATGGTGAAAAAAATTAACAGAAAACCTACCATGTTCTCATTGAGATCATTTACTTTTCTAATTTAGGATGAAGCTAGGAACAGTAACATAAAACTGGAGTCTTAGAGTCAATGCAAAATATATAATAAACTGTATGCTTAATGATCACACAATACTAGTCTTCTCATATGTATAGAGAATATTTAGGCTTTTTTAAAGAGGATACAGTTTTGGCCAAAAGTATTGACACCCCTGCAATTCTGTCAGATAATACTCAGTTTCTTCCTGAAAATGATTGCAATCACAAATTCTTTGGTATTATTATCTTCATTTAATTTGTCTTCAATTAAAAAACACAAAAGAGAATGAAGCAAAAAGCAAAACATTGATCATTTCACACAAAACTCCAAAAATGGGCCGGACAAAACTATTGGCACCCTCAGCCTAATACTTGGTTGTACAACCTTTAGCCAAAATAACTGCGATCAACCGCTTCCGGTAACAATCAATGAGTTTCTTACAATGCTCTGCTGGAATTTTAGACCATTCTTCTTTGGCAAAATGCTCCAGGTCCCTGATATTTGAAGGGTGCCTTCTCCAAACTGCCATTTTTAGATCTCTCCACAGGTGTTCTATGGGATTCAGGTCTGCACTCATTGCTGGCCACCTTAGAAGTCTCCAGTGCTTTTTCTCAAACCATTTTCTAGTGCTTTTTGAAGTGTGTTTTGAGTCATTGTCCTGCTGGAAGACCCATGACCTCTGAGGGAGACCCAGCTTTCTCACACTGGGCCCTACATTATGCTGCAAAATTTGTTGGTAGTCTTCAGACTTCATAATGCCATGCACACGGTCAAGCAGTCCAGTGCCAGAGGCAGCAAAGCAACCCCAAGACATCAGGGAACCTCCGCCATGTTTGACTGTAGGGACCGTGTTCTTTTCTTTGAATGCCTCTATTTTTCTCTCCTGTAAACTCTATGTTGATGCCTTTGCCCAAAAAGAGAGAACATTCTTCCAACACGTTTTAGGCTTTCTCAGGTATGTTTTGGCAAACTCCAGCCTGGCTTTTTTATGTCTCGGGGTAAGAAGTGGGGTCTTCCTGGGTATCCTACCATACAGTCCCTTTTCATTCAGACGGCTACGGATAGTACGGGTTAACACTGTTGTACCATCGGACTGCAGGGCAGCTTGAACTTGTTTGAATGTTAGTCAAGATTCTTTATCCACCATATGCACAATCTTGCGTTGAAATCTCTTGTCAATTTTTCTTTTCCGTCCACATCTAGGGAGGTTAGCCACAGTGTCATGGGCTTTAAACTTCTTGATGACACTGCGCACGGTAGATACAGGAACATTCAGGTCTTTGGAGATGGACTTGTAGCCTTGAGATTGCTCATGCTTCCTCACAATTTGGTTTCTCAAGTCCTCAGACAGTTCTTTGGTCTTTTTTCTTTTCTCCATGCTCAATGTGGTACACACAAGGACACAGGACAGAGGTTGAGTCAACTTTAATCCATGTCAACTGGCTGCAAATGTGATTTAGTTATTGGCAACACCTGTTAGATGTGACAGGTAAGTTACAGGTGCTGTTAATTACACAAATTAGAGAAGCATCAGATGATTTTTCTAACAGTGCCAATACTTTTGTCCACCCCCTTTTTTATGTTTGGTGTGGAATTATATCCAATTTGGCTTTAGGACAATTCTTTTTGTGTTTTTTTCATTGAAGACAAATTAAATGAAGATAATAATACCAAAGAATTTGTGATTGCAATCATTTTCAGGAAGAAACTGAGTATTATCTGACAGAATTGTAGGGGTGTCAATACTTTTGGCCAACACTGTATGTGGGAATAGAAAAATATATATAATTTTAAATACATTCCAAAATGTCTATAGTTGGAAAATCATACTAGTTTTTTCTAGGGAGTCAATCACTTTAAAACATTAACCCCTTTAACACCAAGCTCGAATTTTCAGCCCATAACCATAGTCTGTATAAAAGTTGAGGCAGGAAACGCAGAAGCCATTTTAGATACAGTAAGTAAGAGGATTTCTTATCTTACAACTCAGCAATAGAGACTGGAAGATAAATTCTTAAAACATTGGAACACAATAAAAAAATGGACAAATATTCATCACAGTTAGACTAGGGCCACATTATCAGTACTAATTGTCTGAAACGCGTAAGCAAACTAGCCCCATGGAGTATTGTACATTGTCCCCTTTTTCACTTTTTTGGATGTTTTTAAATTGATATAATAATTATTTCTTTACCAACCGGATGAGATGCTGGACATTTTCTCCTCTTACACTTTGCACTCTCACAAGGTTATTTTCAGTTCAAATGCTGCCTGTGAATGAAAATGACAGTACTCAAATGTTTTTTAACCAATACCATACCTATAGGTTATGGTTTCCAAGCAGGTCCCGACCCATGATGTGGGCATAGGAGCTGTGCATGTGCGATCACCAATGCAACTATGCAACTATGGGTTATGTGACATCCAAGTCTCAGCTCTCACAGCAAGGAACAGCACCCATTTCTCCCCGGGCTTTTTAACTCAGTAAATGCTGTGATCAATAACTATTGCAGCATTTAGTAGGCTGGAACTGGAAAGTGCTCCTCTCTAAAGTGATCTGAGACCCCTCAACATGCTCCTCATGGGCAGGGGTGCATCAAGACTCCCTGCCGCCTGAGCCAGGTGAGGAGAGGGGGGGGTTGGGAGGAGTCTTAGGGGGAGGTGCTGTCGCTGGCGGCCACAGATGAGGTGCGGGGGGGAGGAGGGTGCTATCACTGGCGGCCGTGAGTGAGGAGAGGGGGAGGGGGGCTGGGCTTGGGGGAGGTTCTGTCACTGGTGGCTGCTGATGAGGTGTGTGGGGGCGGTTTAGCTATCCCTGGCAGCTGAGGGTGAGGAGCAGGGCGGTGCTGTCACTGGCGGCCAGAGGGGGGGGGCATTGGTGCTGTCAATGGTGGCCGCGGGTGCTATCACCGGCGACTGCTGATGTGTGTGTGATACTTTACTGCACTGCAGCCGGCGGCCATGAGTCTGGAAGACGCTGTGTAGTACTGGCACCGTCCCCTTCAGCACTGCCGCTGCTCCTGCCTCCTTGACGCCTGAGCCTGAGCTGCTCACGGGGCCTGATCACTGATATAGTAACCTAAGTTCATCATTACAAAAACTACAAGAAGCCTCTTACACCATGCCAGGAGCATAATGTGAGAGGCTTGTGTCAGTTTAAAACTGTAGGTATAATCCATATTGTTGTAAGGCCGTGTGCCCACATTACATTGTTTGATGCTTTTTTTGAGGCAGATTTTAAGAATCTGCATCAAAATCTGCATGTCTATCCTGAAGGCAGCAAAGTCTATGAGAGTTCAGAAGTGCTGTGCCAATATGTTTTTTTTCTTGCAGATTTAGTGCAGATTTTGGTTCAGAAATAAGAAATCTGAATCACATGTGCAAGGAAAAAAAAAGCAATGTAGGCTTAGCATTTCTGACCTGTCATAGACTTTGCAGGCCTCAGAATAGAAATGCAGATTTTGATGCAGATTCTTAAAAGCTGTGTTAAAAAAGTGTCAAATAATGCACTGTGGGCACAGGGCATAAGAGCGTCCAGGAAAGGGTTGCAGTTGTGGTGAAAGGGCTCGAGGATTCCTCTTGCCTTCTGGCTACCTCCACAGAGGCGTCAAGATCAGGGGTGGTCAATTACAGTCCTCAAGGTCTGAAAACACTGCAAGTTCTCAGGATTTCCTTAGCATTGCACAGGTGTTAATTTCATTCAGGGGTGATGATGCCAACATCTTGTGCAATGCTAAGTAAATCCTGAAAATATGTACTGTTGTGGATCTTCTGGACTGCACTTGGCCAGCCGTGTTCTACAAAAGTGTTTGTAGTGTCTTGCAATTCCATACCTCAGATCATCAGGACAAAGGTTTGTTTGCCAGTTTCTGCAGGGCAGTATCAAAGCACATCTTTGCAGAAACAGGCCAGCACACAAGGAAAAAAGTAAAAAAAAATCTCCACTGAATCACAGACTATAATAAGTATTTATAAGGAAAGTCACAAAGGGATCAGTAGACTCCATTGCAATGGTGAATGTCCATCAAGGGCAGAGTCCATTAAGGGTTTGAGGTGTAGCACAAAGGTTGTGCAGTCCCACTAATCTAGCAGGGAGAAGTGCAACTGGCGCTAAACTTGGGAAGAGGAGAAATAAAATGAACAAAAAAACAGGCTCGCTCTTCTAAAAATTGAAAAACAACTGAACAAAGTGCTTCAAAATGCTAACTAAGCGACCCAACAACATGCTTTTTTTAGGGAATCCCACTTTAATTTGAGTAAAAACTGTCTAGCAGCTTTCTTATTGCTGCCCGAAATGAAGATCACCATTTCACATGGTACTCCGCTGCCAGACAGTCTTGGGGTTGGCAGGGGCTACTCCTCCAGGGGTGTTCTCCACCACCACCTGACTACCAGCACTTCCCATCATGGCCACTGCTGAAAAAGAGAATGGAGGAATTAGGGGATGAACATGGCCTCTAGGAGAGATGGGACTTAGTTAGAATAGAAACACCGACAGGCCCTTCAGGATCAATGGCCCCTGTGGGTTTGGATTCAGCTGGCTAATTAACCATGAGAGGCCTGGCCTCCATCAGACACAACATTCTCTCCATGTCGGTCTCCTTCTGCCATTTTTCCAAATCTTCATCAGTGGCAACCTGATTTATGCCAACTGCGAACCACCCCTTGCTACCTTTCATCTTTAAGAAGGTGCCCTCCTCCCCAACATCCACAGAGTGTGTGGAGTCTTTTGGGAAGATGGTCATCTGGATGGACCAGTTGATGTAGCACTGATGACCACCCCGTGCTCCACAGACCGCATATTCACTAACCTCCTTCTTTGGTTATGACACCAAACTCCTCTCTGCTGGATGAATGCCACCACCTTGTCTTGGGTACATTGGTCATCAAAGTTATAGGTCTTAAACCCATGCAACCACTCTCAGGTGATGACATCCATGAGCAAAATCTTTTAAAAAAAAGCAGACAGGCCTGGGTGGTTCATGCTTCTTAGTATAGTTGCTTTGAGGGGGTAGGAGTACCCGCATGGCATTCTCCCAGTTGAAGGTCTCTGTCAGGGTGCTACACAAGCCTGCTAAACAGAGCCTTCTGCCTCTACTACCTCCTTCTCTTCTTGTCTTCATCCTCCTTGTCCTCCCCATTCTCCTCGTCCTCCTCATCATGCTCCTGAATTTGACAATTCAGCAGCTGTGGCACCAGCTGTAGGTATATTAACGCCAGGCATGCTGCAAGATCCTCCTGAGTGTAACATCTGATGCTTCTGGCTGGCATAAAGAATGGCTCATCTCTTGACTGTGACATCCTCAGGACTTCCTCTGGCATCCGAGCCCAGTGCTGAATTCTTAGATAAAATTAGAGACAGGGGCACTACTGGGTGAAACCTGGTGGTCCAGTAGATCAGGTGGAGGGTAAGGGGAGTCTGCTCACCTTACCGAGTTGTGAACCCTTGCCCAACTACAGGAGAAGCCTTGGTGTTCAGGTGTTGCTGGAGACAGCCGAGACACTGAAGAAGGGCAGTCACGTAACCGGAAGTGATGTCACTACAGGTCCTCAATTCACTAGCTTAAAGCTCTTATCTCCGTGGCTGCTTCTGCCGCAAAACGCTTAGGGACAGTGGCATAACTACCGCGATCGCAGCAGTCGCGGCTGAGACTGGGCCCACCCCCGGGGGGGCCCCTTGCCCCCCTGGGGGGCCCCAGGACCCGTGCTGGCCGCCGGAAGCCGCGACCGCGATAGTGCCGGCCGGAGAGGAGGGAGGACGGGAAGTGAGAGAAAGCTCACTTCCTGCTGCTGTGCCCGCCCCTCCTCTCCTCCTCACTGCGGACCACGGGACAGAGGAGTGTGCGCTGGTGAGTGTGAATGCCAGCGGAAAAACACTGCTAGCACCCTTTCCCCCCAGTACTCTGACAGCACCCCCCACCGGTCACCACATGGGGGGCCCAGGGACTGATCTGAGGGGCACTCAGCCTGCCTCCACTGTTAAACCCCCTCAGCCTGCCTCCACTGTTAACCCCCTCAGCCTGCCTCCAGTGTTAACCCCCTCAGCCTGCCTCCACTGTTAACCCCCTCAGCCTGCCTCCACTGTTAACCCCCTCAGCCTGCCTCCACTGTTAACCCCCTCAGCCTGCCTCCACTGTTAACCCCCTCAGCCTGCCTCCACTGTTAACCCCCCTCAGCCTGCCTCCACTGTTAACCCCCTCAGCCTGCCTCCACTGTTAACCCCCTCAGCCTGCTCTCCACTGTTAACCCCCTCAGCCTGCTCTCCAGTGTTAACCCCCTCCGCCTGCCCTCCAGTGTTAACCCCCTCCGCCTGCCCTCCACTGTGCACACTCTCTCTCCTACCATGCGCTGTTTGTCTGTGCGCTGTTTTCTCCCTTTGTATGCTCTGTCTCCCTTTGTGCACTCTGTCTCACTCCATGAGCTCTCTCTGCCTCTCTTGCGATCTATTTCCCTCCATGCGTGCTCTGCCCCCCTTTGTGTTCTCTCTCTCCATGCACTCTCTCTCCCTCCGTGCACTCTCTTCATCCATGTGCTCTCTACATCTGTGTGCTCTGTTCTTACTGTGCTCTTTCTGCCCCACTGTGTGTTCTCTTCCCTCACCCCTCTCTCTGCCCCCCCCATGCGCTCTCTCCCTCTGTGCGCTCTCTCCCACTCTCTGTGCCCACCAGTGCCCTCTTTCTGCCTCACCATGCCCTCTCTGCCCCCATTGTCTTTGCCCACTGTGTGCTCCTTGGCCTCCAGTGCTTTTTCTGCTCCCTGGGACTTATTGTGAACACAACAAGCAAGCAGTAGCTAGCAGGTGAGGGGGGCCCCTGACAGTGCCAACAGTGTGTGTGTGCCAGGCTGCAGTGCCACCACCACCAGCTGCAGTATGTGTGTGACTGGCAGCAGGTGAGGGGGGGCCCTGGCAGTGCCAACAGTGTGTGTGTGCCAGGCTGCCACCACCACCAGCTACAGTGTGTGACTGGCAGCAGGTGAGGGGAGCCCCGGGGCAGTGCCAATCTGTGCCAGTGCCAGGCTGCTGCCAGCTAGGGTGTGTGAGCAGCAAGTGATGGGAGCTCCGGAGCAGCATGCTGGCAGGCAGTGCCAGTGTGTGCCAGCCAGTGCCAGGGTGTGTGACCAGTAGGTGACTGACTAGGGCTAGCCTGGGCTAGGGACACATTTGCGGCAGGGCACTGCAGATCCTGATCCGGTTTTGAGCAGTAAAAGTGCTCAAAACCAGATCAGGAACCGCAGCACATAAGAGCCCATTATGGTAACCTGATTGCACTACATGTAGTCCCGTTACCGGTTCCGGTTTCGTTGCCTGCGTGAAAAATCATGCAGGCAACGTTTTTCGGAGCGGTAACTCTGTCGCAGCAGAATTGCCGCAAGGCATATGTGAATGCCTGTGGCAGCCGTATGCTTTGCTCATCCCTGCTGCGGCAGCAGGGATGAACAAAGTGTCCGGCAACCGGATTGCACATTCAGTGCAATCTGGTTGCCGGATTCCAGCTTAGGGACACAAAATGTGTCCAAATTGTGTGTGAATGCAATTGCGATCACTGCATCTGGATGTGGATGCGGTAATCGCAATTGCACTTCCAAGTGTGACCCTAACCTAGCACAGTGGCACTGGTCTAGCTGGTGGTGCTGGGCACAAAAGATTTGTGACTGAGAAGAAGACTGTATTGTGCCTTCCTGCTTGTCCCAGCAGCACAAGACACTTGCTGGTAACGCTTGCTGGTAACGCTATCCGCTGCAGCTGAATTTGCTCAGCATTTAGCGCTGCCGTCAAATGTCCCAGACCCTCCAAGTGTGACCCATGGCTTATCTATATATATAAATATATATATTCCTTGTATGCTATCTCCAATAGTGCATTAAATGAAGGTTAGTGAGGATAGCGAATGTAAAATGTTTGGTTTTAGGTCTGAATTTAATTATGGGTCTCAAGTATATTATATTGTTTTATCTTGTATTTTATACTGTGTCTGGTTCTTATGTTTGCCTTTTTTTCAGTCTCTTCAACCTTAGATTGCACAAGTTCCTGAAATCTGGATATTTTTGTAGAGAAGCAATTAGTCAGTGAAGCCTACAGACAGGAACAAACCAAGCCGAGACCAAGTGAAAGACATTGTTTGAAAGAAGTAAGTACAGATGACTCTTCGCCATATGCATTTTGGGGGTGATTCATCAAACCTTTTGCCAAACGCTTGCGCACATGCATTCCTATGTTTAACATGGGAACGCATGTGCCTGCGTATGGCTGCGTTTGGCCGCATTTGCGTACGGATGCGCATAATTTATGCACCCTCCTCCGCACTCAGAAAGCAGCATGCAGCATTTTTTGTGCGTTCGCGGGCGGTTGTTTTATCCGCGAGCGCACAAAAAATGCATGGATCTCAATGGATCCGCAGTGTCCTCCGCATGACAGCGCAGGAGAACGCTGCGAATCACATTGAAATCTGAATATGAATATTACTGAATATTTTTTTCTTTCTTTGGGTTGATAATATTTTGGAATGGGGGGGGGAAACCCATTTGAAACTTCGCACCGGGGCCCATAAGTTTGTAGTTACGCCACTGCTCAGGGAGGCAGGAGGTTAGTGAATATGCGGTTTGTGGAGCACGGGTGATCAGAGATGGATTTTAGGAGGAAAATGGGAAGTTTTAAACAAACCTTTATTAGTAGATTCACCCACAATGCGTTTTGGCAGTGGATTACTCCTTTCTTCAGGTGATGTGGTGTGTAATTACAAGTAGTCACATTTTGCCACCATTCAGGTAGAAGTGGCAATTAACTCTCTGAGACCCATGAGGGAATTCATGTACAGAACTAAGCTAAATGCATTAAGAAATAAACACATAAAATACATTAAATGTATTCAATAAAACAACAGGCAAAAAAATGACAATTAGAATACATTAAAATAATCTCAAATAAAATCATATGCAATAAAATAAAAATTTGATACATGAATGTGTAAAACATTACTATGACCAAAAAAATAAATACAATTCAAGGATTGGAAAACAGCAAATCAAATGAAATAGAATAAAAAAATTTAGTTCTCCACATTATTTAATGTCAGATTTAATCCTTCAGGGGCGAGCAACCCTAAATTATATATCCAATAGCTCTCCCTGTTTATAAGACAGCTGAGTCCTGTCATTTACAGTGTCCCCAATATGATCAGTAATGTTCGGTTTTAAAAATTTGGGGTCCTTTTGATGTTCGGTGAGAAAGTGTTTAGAGACGATGTGAGGTAAGAAACCATTGCAGATAATTTGCATATGCTTATTTAACCTGGCATGCATTGTCTGTATAGTGCAGCCTACATATTTCAAGCCACATGTGCATTGAAGCAGGTAAACAATATAGGAAGACTGTCAGGTTACGTTACATCTAGTGGGGAATTCCTCCCTCATCGTCTTTGAAATAAAAGATTCTGCGCCATTAGCAATGATGGAACAACAGAAGCATTTTGGCGTGTTACATCGAAAACACCTCGCTTTTGAGGAACTCAATCCTTTTATTTGTTTAGACATAATGGAGGTTTTGCTAGGGCCGATCAGATTTCATAAATTCTGACTCCTTTTGTATGTGAATTTTGGTTGTTTTGGTAAATAGTCTGAGAGGACTGAGTATGATTAACCAAATTTTTACCCACTTTAAAAAATTTTGTAGAGCCAGATGGGAATGGCCAAAGGTGGTAATCAGATTACAATCCGCTAGATTTGATGTTCTTATACTTTTAGTGATAGTAGACTCAATCTGATTTATACATATATTGTCGTGTTAGTACTCTTGTTTTGGTAAAGGCATCTTTTAGCAAGTTTTTGGAGTAACCCATAGATAAAAATCTCTTTTTGAGGACCTTGGATTCATTAACGAAATCCTTGTCACTGGTGCAGTTCTTCCTGACCCTCCAATATTGTCCGTAAGGGACATTTACAATCCAGATGGAAAGATGTCCCCTATCAAATCTAAGATAACTAATAACGTCAACCGCTTTAAAATGTGTTAATGTGGACACCCTCCCTGCTTCGTCAAACTGAATGGAGAGGTCAAGGAAATGTATTTTTTGCTCAGAGATTGTTGAGCTAAATATTAATCCCCAGGGATTTTTGTTTAAATCTGCCACAAAATTAAGAGCTTCCTCTCTAGTGCCTCGCCAGTTAAAGAAGAGGTCATCTAAGAAGTGTTTATACATTTTGATGTGGCTAGACACCAAGGGGGACTGTGCAATGTAAACAGATTCGAAGGACCCCATGAAAAGGTTTGCATAACTTGGGGCGAACCTCGTCCCCATTGCACAGCCTCTAACCTGGCAATATGTGATGCCCTCAAAAGAAAAAACATTATTGTAAAGAATGAAGGAGATACCTTCCAAAATGAAAGTTCTTTGTATTTCATGCATTGTCGGATCGCCCCCCAAATATTCACTGACAGCCTTCATTTCCAACCCATGGGCTATATTTGAGTATAGGGAAGTGACGTCTAATGTTAGAAAGATACAATCAGTTAAAGGGGCAACTCTTTCAATAGGCTTCTCAGATGGGTTGAATCTCTTTAGTGAGAATCAAGGGTAAAAACATACTTTTGCAAAAAAGATCATTATAGTGTGAGAGGTTTGAAGTAATGGACTTGACTCCGAATATGATTGGATGCCTGGGAGGCTTTTTAACGTTTTTGTGAACTTTAGGTAGAAAGTAAAAATAAAAAATAAGGGACCTGAAATCTCTGTATATTTAAAACTTTTTTTCCTGTTTATTAAGGATACCAACCTGACTGGCCTTTAAAATATATTCCTTGTATTTCAGGAACATGGATATTGAAGGGTCCATCTGTAATTTTTCATAGTAGTCCTGGTCACTAAGGATTCTCAACTCTTCTCCAATATACCAACTTCTATCCATTAAATCGATCCCACCACCTTTATCAGCATTTTTGATAATAATCTCCTTGTTATTACGCAAGAATTTAATGGATTATCTTTCACTCGGATTAAGATTGTCCTTCTTCCTATGTTGTTTTAGGGAGCGGAGGTCTTTCAGGAATAATTGTTGAAACATCTCTAAAGGTACCGTTACACAACACAACGTTGCAGCGATGTCGGCTGCGATATCACGGAAGCGCGCATGTTTTTGGCATTATGCCAAGATCGCTTTGGAAATGTCATACGTAGAGATATCGTAGGCGACGCACCTCTGAATTTTCAAGCAACTTTCGCTCGCTGTTTTATGCACAACCCAGCGAGCGATACTTATCAATGTGGTGAATAGGGGAAATCACTCTTAACATTGTTATTGTCGTGTCAGAGCGATGTTAGCAGATCACTTGAGCGACATCGGCAGGTTTTTGAACATGGCCAAAAACCTGGCAACCCTGTCCAAGCGACTTATCGTAGTTGAATCGTCCAGTTGCACGGCACAACACACTTGCGATATCAACTGCAACAGCAATGAACACGTGACTTTTGAGTGATATTGTGGGCAATATCGTGTCGTGCAAAGGTACCTTACGTGTGAACTGATGGTGCAGCGCATAAAAATGAAAGTTCCCTTTTACTGGCACATGTAGAAACCAATCAATTGAACCATCCTGTTCCCCCATATTATCAATACAAGATGTAGTTTCATTGTTAGATCCCCTACTACTTTCTAGAAGGAAATGGCGTTTTAGTATTAATTTCCTAAAATAATCATTTCAATCTAAAATACTGTAAACATGTTAAGATGGGTGTTTGGAAAAAAAGATAGGCCTCAGTTTAAGAGAGCAATTTCCCCATCTGTAGGTTGATAATTGGAGATGTTGAATATACCATTCCCAATATTTGCTTCATTTTCCTGGGTGGATCTTGCACTCTCTATTTGGATCTTGTTTTTTTCACAATTGGGTCTACTATGTGGGGATGATCTAGAGGGACTTTCTTTTTGGCTGGCGTCCCGGAACCACCTGAAAAAACGGAGTGATTTTAGTTTCAGTTTTATTGAGCAATGTTATTTTATTTACTGGAATAGGAATGGTGGCCCTATTAATGAGCTCTGAGGCAGAGGGTCTAAGATTAATAGAGGCAATGATATTTCATAAGGTACCTTTACACGCCGCAATTGCGGTTCCAAATCCTGACCTGTCGCCCTGGAACTATCGCCATCAGATTGCCTCCAAGTTGCGGCGTGTAATTGGGGAATTTGGTGGCGATAAATTGCCACGCCCCGGTCGCATGGTTCCTGAGCACTGCTCTGAAATCAGATGACTGGAGTGAGGCAATTTATCGCCGCCAAATTCCCCAATTACACGCCGCAACTTGGAGGCAATCTGACGGCGATAGTTCCAGGGTGTCATATCGCCGTCAGGATTTGGAACTGCGGTTGCGGCGTGTAAAAGTACCTTTAAAGGTGGTGGGGATGCTGGTAAACTAGATTCTCCTGACAGGGTTGTAGGCTGTAGGTTTGGGGTTCATCCTATATTATTTGTTGTTGGGAAACTGGGTGTATATTGACTCGTCAAACTAGATGCTATTTTGATTAGATGTTTGTTGCGACGAGTCCCTTAAACCAAAGTCCTTCAAAGGGGTCCAACCTATCCCCACCCCAGCATCAGTCACTATGACCTGAAGGGCCACAAGCATGACACTACTTGGCCGAGGTGGGGTAGAGGGATTGGTGAGTGATTCCTAAGATAGCATATTTGTTGGGTTCTTCACACTGGTGTTATTTGTTGCATTAAGTTGATCCCCTATCACTTCACTGTTGACCCTAAGGATTTTAAGCGGTGGGGATTTCTCTATTGTTCTTGAATTGAGAGGTTTTTTTTCGCATAATAGGCAATCTGTATTTTATCCATTAGGCTATTGGAGGAGTTACTTGTCCTGACAGAACTTACATCTTTAAAAGTACCATCTTTCATGGGTGCTGTATCTGTATTACCTGTATCCGATTGTTAACCAAGTTTGACAGATCCTGCAGTGGAGGAGAGGTATCCATATTATCAACCAGGACAGTTGATACTCTACAGTCTCTCTATCATAAGAGCTTTTCTGTTAATGATATCATTCTCAAATTTAGTTAAACTTAGATTTAAGCTTAGGTCAAATTCTTTAAAATCAGCGGACAAGGAATAAAAATCTAGATTCTTTTTCAGGGCTATCATATTATCCAGTGCTTTGTCAGCTAAAAAGTTACTTTTGTTGATTAGTAGTCTCATCATCCCCACAGAGCATTCAGAAGTGTAGGAATGTCATTCCTTAGTAAATCCTGAATTCTTGGGGAAGGAGGATTTTTGGGATAACTTAAGGCCCCTGGGTATGATTTTCTCAAATATATATTGGTTGAGGGACATGGTGTCCAAACGGTTGGTGATTTAAATTTTACATGTGGACTCATGCGCCAAAAAAAGATCATACATACGTTTTTTATCCGCCTCACTTAATTGATGTGAGTTAGAACCCAGGGTACTGTTAGATAATGCTCTTACATAATTCCCAACTGCTTCCTGGATGAGATGTAGCCTGTGATCGTCCCTATTATTCAAATAAATCAATTTTCAATAAAAATAATTGCAGCTTGGACAATAGCTCTAAAGCTGAAGTCTATCAAATGCAGTTAGAATCAAATAAAATTATTCAATTAAGTAGCCAAGCTGTCACTCTAAGGATATGGACACACATCCGAGTGAAAAAACGGTCCGATTTACAGATCCGAGAGTTGGACGAGTGTCATCTGACTTTTGGTCAATGTGGCTTGCGAGTGCTGTCTGAGTGGAATCCGTTTTTTTTCCTCAGCAGCTATTTACTGTATACCGTAATCATTTACAGGAACATTTTGTACAATTGCCTGAGCTACAGAATTAGAATGTATCAATTAAAACTCAGACTCGGATGGTGCAAGTGCGGTCCGAGTGCAATCTGTGTTTTTTGTCAGACCCAAAGACTTGCATTGGCGAGTCTTGTCCATGACTCGCATAGAATCGCAACATGTTGCGATTGACTCGTAATCCGAGAATCGGATGCGGAAAAAGCGTACGAGACTCGGAAATGTGCTCTATGACATTAGTTAACATTGGTCTGAGAGCAATGCGATTTTTCCGCACAGTACACTCGGACGAGTTTAACGGAAGTGTGTCTGAGCCCTAACAGGAATTCTGTGTAGATTAGTGAGATATCAGCTGTATCAGGTTCCAGGTTTTCTATATATTTAAAGGCACAACTGTATCAATAAAAGGATATAAATATAAATGCAGCTTCCTTATCATACATGCACTAGAAGCCAAACTTGGGCAGATTAATGGGTTTGCAGCATAAAACAGAGACAATTGCAATTACCTTTATAGTTAAAAAAACAAGATTCTGTAGGGCAGAGCTAATACAGCTTCCTAAAGAACTTATAGTTAAAACAGTATGAAGTGCAGCCACAGACAATTTGCAACACGAGTGGGTATGTTTTGTGTGGAACAGTCTTGAGATTATTATTGATGGCAAGGCAGATATGATATAGCTTCAATATGGTTTGATGGATTCTCAGCAGCACCAATCAGGAACCCAATTGTAGCCTCCTTTGGGGATTTTCTCCCACACACGCAGCGTTAACATGTAAGACAAAATTAGAGACAGGGGCACTACTGGGTGAAACCTGGTGGTCCAGTGGGGCAGGCAAAGGGTAGGGTAGTATGCTCACCTTACCAGGTTGTACACCCTTGCATAACCACGGGAGAAACCTGGGTGTCATGGTTTTTTTCGGGAAACCGCCGGGATGCTGAAGCAGGGTGGTCACATGACCAGAAGTGATGTCACCACAGGTCCTCAATTCACTACCTTGAAGCATCGATCTCCGTGGCTGCTCTTTCTGCAAGACTCTCAGGAAGGGATAAAGGCAGGAGGTTAGGGAAAATGCAGTCTGTGGAGCGCTGGGTGATCGGAGATGAAAATTAGGAGGACAATGTGTTAGGTCCCCTGGCACTGCCGCCCAGCTCACCTCTCCTGGGTCAGCATCCCCTGCTCCTTTGCCAATCGGGCATCAGGCGTCCAGGCGTACTGTGTCTTGGAGCCGTCGCCCGGTTCTGCTGACCACCCCAACAGGCAGGAAGAAGCAGTGTGATGGGCGCAGACAGAAGGTGGGCAACTGTTCCTCGTACACCAACATGATGAAAGTTGCCAGTACAACTGTTAGGTCTTCCTGAGTCTGGCTGTTTTTTAAGGAGTCTGCTGATAATTCCAAAAAGGCCATTTGCACTACCTGCCATGCCAGCATCAGCTGAGGTAGCAAAACTACCAGCCTGACCACCACCAGCATGATCAGGCACATGACAGCAAAGCACCCGGATTGTGGGCCAAACCCCAGGGTCCATGAGCACTGTCTGCATGTGACACCACTGCTTCTTCCACTGTTGTGCGTGCAAGGCAATTCCCTGTCCATAGTGCACGCGAAGATGCCTCCTGCCCTGCACCTGTCGTTGCACAATCAGACATACCACCATCAGCAAAAATCTCCATGTCCTTGTCCCAGTGCAGTGTTCAGTTGTCCATACCCCAGTCCTTGGAATGCAAGCGCAAATACGCAGCCAATGCCCCACAGGCCACAATACTAAATTAGCACATTTCGCGACTGCTTATGCTCAAAATGTTGCCTTTTAGGCTAATGGAGACAAACTCATTTCGCAACCTGATGGCGGTGGCCATCTCTCCTTACTCGGTCCCCAGCCACCACTATTTCTCCCTGTTTGCCATCACGCATGACACAAGTACGTGTCCCAAAACATTAGCCGTGCCCTTAACAATGCAGTTTCCGGCAAAATCCACCTAACTACGGACACTTGGACAAGTGCTTGTGGGCAGAGACAGTACATCTCACTGATACTTGCTGAATTAGGAAAAGAGAAAAGGAAGGTGGCTCCCCAGACAAATCACTCCCAGGATTCCAGACACTGGATCAATGGTATGGCAACCATCCTTAGTAATCCAAAACAAATGAGGTGGATCCAGCGTACAGTCTGCTTACTTAATGTGTTTATTGACACATAAATAAAAACATGACAACCCCGTGGGGTCCTGCTATACGCGTTTCAGGGTCCTCCCCTTAGTCGTTAGCACAGTGAAAAAACATAAGACATTCTTTATATGTTATACAAAGACCACTACACAGATGTGAACAATTACAATTAAAGCCAAACACATTTTAACCCTTTCCAATCTTTACAAGAGAAACCATTGGAACCATACAGAACAATTCAGTTGTACATATTAGGGGAAATTATCCATATAATTAACACACATTTTTGCAATACCAAAGGATTGCTATAATTCCATCGCAAAATGTTGTAAAAAGTTTCATAAAAAGTTTTTAAATATCACAATTGATATAATTATATAATTCAAAGACATCTTGTTTATACTTAATTTCATTTTTATTTTGTTATTTCATTTGAAAAGCTCCATGAACAGAATTGAAATAAAATTATATGCAAATTAAATATCATAAATATCAGTAAAACATGAACCGTGAAATATTAATTCTTGTATATCATATTACCTTATTTTATAATATATGTTAAATGTTAGTTTGCGTTATTCTTTTTCTCTTACTGTAATCTAATATATAAAACCCCAAGGCTCACTTCTGTCACTTTGGCCAGGACTTCTGTCACTTTGTCATGGCCAAAGTGACGTCACCACAAAGCTACACCCGTCCAGGGTGGACCAACATGGCGGTCATAAGCGGAGTGGGACTCAGGCAGCCCTGCCACGCTTACGGCCGCCCCTACACTGCCCAAAACACACACACCATGGGCGGGAGACAACCGGCGCACACCACTTCGGGAGATGACCGGCTAATGCCGGTCGTCTCCCGAGTGCCTCGCGCTCGCTCCGGCCGGTTTCACAGGTGCAGGCTCCTCCCCCTCACTTCCGGCGCCCGGGGTTGCTGACGGCTCTCAGCGGAATGGTGGCCGCACAGACCGGCCTCCGCTCCTGGACTGGCCCAAGCCTCCGGGGGTCAGCCCTGTGCCGGACGGCGAGCAGGAGGCCAAGTGGCACCGGGGATACGGAGCCAGCCTGGAGGGAGGGAGAGAGCTGTGCAGCCTGGAGGAGGAGAGGTGTGCCGAGCGGTGATGTCGCCGCTACAGCCTCCTCTCTCCTCACCCCTCCAGCGCCACCTCTCCTCACCCCTCCAGCGCCACCTCTCCTCACCCCTTCAGCGCCACCTCTCCTCACCCCTCCAGAAGGACCTCTCCTCACCCCTCCAGCACCACCTCTCCTCACCCCTCCAGCGCCACCTCTCTTCACCCCTCCAGCCTCCTGCCACATCATACTCTGCTATCCACTGAGCCGCCTCTATACTCTGCTACTCACAGAGCCACCTGTATACTCTGCTACCCACAGAGCCGCCTCTATACTCTGCTACCAACAGAGCCGCCTGTATACTCTGCTACCCACAGAGCCGCCTGTATACTCTGCTATCCACAGAGCCGCCTCTATACTCTGGTACCCACAGAGCCGCCTGTATAATCTGCTACACACAGAGCCTTCTGTATACTCTGCTACCCACAGACCCACCTCTATACTCTGCTACCCACAGACCCGCCTCTATACTCTGCTACCCTCAGAGCCGCCTGTGTACTCTGCTACCCACAGAGCCGCCTGTATAATCTGCTACCCACAGAGCCGCCTGTATACTTTGCTACCCTCAGAGCCGCCTCTATACTCTGCTACCCACAGAGCCCCCTCTATACTCTGCTACCCACAGAGCCACCTGTATACTCTGCTACCCACAGAGCCGCCTGTATACTCTGCTACCCACAGAGCCGCCTCTATACTCTGCTACCCACAGAGCCGCCTGTATACTCTGCTACCCACAGAGCCGCCTGTATACTCTGCTACCCACAGAGCCGCCTGTATAATCTGCTACCCACAGAGCCGCCTGTATACTCTGCTACCCACAGAGCTGCCTGTATACTCTGCTACCCACAGAGCCGCCTGTATACTTTGCTACCCACAGAGCTGCCTGTATAATCTGCTACCCTCAATGCCGTCTGTATACTTTGCTACCCACAGAGCCCCCTGTATACTCTGCTACCCACTGACCCGCCTGTATACAACACAACTTATTTCACCGCGCTCCCGATGCTATTGCATCGGGCCCCTGACCACTGCACTCTGCCCCTGACCACTGCACTCTGCCCCTGACCACTACACTTTGCCCCGACCACTTCACTCTGCCCCTGACCACTGCACTCTGCCCCTGACCAATACACTCTGCCCCTGACCACTGCACTCTGCCCCTGACCACTGCACTCTGCCCCTAACCACTGCACTCTGCCTCTGACCACTCCACTCTGCCCCAGACCACTGCACTCTGCCCTGAGGCAGACTATGAGCCACTGAGCCTCTGTATACTCTGCTAACCACTGAGCCGCTGTATAGTCTGCTAACCACTGAACCCCCGTATACCCTGCTAACCTTAGGCTAGAATACCCGATTCTTTAGAATCTGGCCGCCATCTAGTAAAATCATATTTATGAAAGATCTTTAAACGCAAATATACCGTATATACTCGCGTATAAGCCGAGTTTTTCAGCCCAAAAATTGGGCTGAAAAGTACCCCCCTCGGCTTATACGCGAGTCAGTGCGGGGGCTGCTGTATACAGCGGTATACAGCAGCCCCCGCATCCCCAGTAATGCAGGGCCCCCCCCCTCATGCTCCGGTCTCCTGTAAAGCAAGTTATACTTATCAGTGCCCGCTGCCGTCCGCGCCCGCCGCTGCCGACATGCGATCCTCCATCTTCATTCATCTTCTTCCTGCTCTGTGCGCGTCGCAGGCAGTGACGTCATTACCGGCGACGCGCACAGGAAACAGGAAGAAGATGCATGAAGACGGAGGATCGGGATGTCGGCAGCGGCGGGCGCGGACGGCAGCGGGCACTGATAAGTATAACTTGCTTTACAGGAGACCGGAGCATGAGGGGGGGGCCCTGCATTACTGAGGCTGCCTGTATACTACCACTGGGACTGCTGTATATAGGGGCCCTGCATTACTGGGGCTGCAATACCACTGGGGCTGCTGTATATAGGGGCTGCTGTATACACCACTGGGGCTGCAATACCACTGGGGCTGCTGTATATAGGGGCTGCTGTATACACCACTGGGGCTGCAATACCACTGGGGCTGCTGTATATAGGGGCTGCAATACCACTGGGGCTGCAATACCACTGGGGCTGCTGTATATAGGGGCTGCAATACCACTGGGGTTGCTGTATATAGGGGCCCTGCATTACTGGGGCTGCAATACCACTGGGGCTGCTGTATATAGGGCTGCAATACCACTGGGGCTGCAATACCACTGGGGCTGCTGTATATAGGGGCTGCAATACCACTGGGGCTGCTGTATATAGGGGCTGCTGTATACACCACTGGGGCTGCAATACCACTGGGGCTGCTGTATATAGGGGCTGCAATACCACTGGGGCTGCTGTATATAGGGGCTGCAATACCACTGGGGCTGCAATACCACTGGGGCTGCTGTATATTGGGGCTGCTGTATACACCTCTGGGGCTGCATATACCTCTGGGGCTGCATATACCTCTGGGGCTGCTGTATACTACCACTGGGGCTGCTGCTGTATACTACCACTGGGGAGGCTGCTGTATACTACCACTGGGGAGGCTGCTGTATACCTCACTGCTGGGGGTTGTATACCTGTGCTGGAGTCCACCCTCGGCTTATACGCGAGTCAATAGATTTTCCCAGGTTTTGGGGGCAAAAGTAGGGGGGTAGGCTTATACACGGGTCGGCTTATACACGAGTATATACGGTAAGTTGTTGTAAATAAACCCATTGTACAGAATACATCAGTTTACATAAATGGTGTTCTGATATTAACCGCTTTGACTTTGTTCTTATTTCATGTGGAAGCCATAAAAAGCAATTAACAAAGGCAGACATCAGAGAACAATAGCCAGAGTATAAACTCTCATTTTGGTCATCAGTCTGAAGGCGACATAGATGTTTGCCACATAAAGCTATATTTCTCTAATTATCATACAAAGCAAAAAGCAAAAAACAAAACAAACAAACAAAAAAAAAACATTTAGCCTATGTCCCACTATTATATGAAGGCCATGGAAGGTGATTCACAACGGCTGACAACAGAGAGCAATAACCCTTACCAAAAGTTGTTATGTTTATTCTTTATTTTTTAGGGCGGCTTCACACTGCGGCATGATCCGGTCCGGGAGGACCCTGACAGCCGCGGACTGGATCAGCACACAGGACTGGGGGCTAATATGCTGTATCCACCTCATTCCTTTTCCCTTTTCCTAATTCAGCAAGTGTTAGTGTGGCTGCGGTGGAGACAACTTCAGAAGGTATTTACTGAATATTTCTTCAAAAGTGTTTGAATCATGGATTCTACTGCAATGTATTTATCTCTTTGCCATGATATGAGAACCAAAAAAGTGGACTCTTTATTCTCTGATGCTGTTACACAAAATGCCAATTAGTCAGAAATTGAAAAAGCATTTAATGCATTGGAGAAGGGACTTTTAAAGCACTTGAAAGTTTGGTGGGATCACGCCACTTTGAGTAAATATTTATTACATCAGATGATCCCGAAAGGTTTGAGGATTAAGAAATATGCTACTACTCAGTTCAATTAAGATTTCATAGCAAAATGGAATGAGACATTATCAGATTGTTCTTTAAAACTAATCACCTTAATCTTGGAGGAAGAGAAAAATAACTGACCAGTTTGGAGGGTAATATCAAGACATTACAGCAGGAGGTTGATAAGTATCAATCCCATTCCGATTATGAATTATTGAATGATCACATGAATAAATCCATTGAGGATTTGGAAGCCTCCATTATAGAAATTATAAAATCTAAATATTCCCGAGATTTAAAAGACTATCAAACTAATACCGTCTATAACTGGAAAAAGAGTGCTCCAAATACACCTAAGAGCCCTCGGAGCCCTCATACACCGCGCACTCCTGCAAATCCACGACCAATACTCAAAAATCCTCCAAAAAATAAACATAAGCGGAATGTTAGTCTTTCCTCACCAACTGTTCCATCAGATACTACAGATGCTTCTTCCAGCTCAGGTGCTGATAACTCCTCTGAGAAAAATAGACAATACCATACAAGAAGTTTTATGTCTTCAAAAATGGGGAAGAGGAGGAAGGAATTATCAAGGAGGGAAAAAGCATAAAAAATATTACAAGTAAGTTCAACTAAGGAGGATTAAACCGTCATTAATTTATCCTCATAGATTTTGTCTGACTCGCAACTTTCGGTCTTGAAAAAGGACTGAACTTTGTACCCACAGCAAGAGCCAATCTGTTTGGGACATTAAAAGGCCTCAACAAATTTGTGAGGAATTTGACTGTGAAAAAGCATTATTTGGGGGAGGAGGGCATGAGTAATGTGAATTCAGATGCAATGATTACAGAATCTAATGTGAATTGTTATCCTACACAACTAGAGCTAAAAGAAATAATGGGACTGAATTCACTGAGGGTGGAGGATATTTGCAGAGAAAATAAAAAAAGAGCACTCATGTATAATATGCCTACTCCCCATTTTTATCCGGTTGCCTCTAGGGTTCCAGCAATGGAGAGTTTTCAAAGTATCATGGAATCAGATCTGAGAAATCTTATGCATACTGATATTATATATCCAGACAATTTTAGTAAAAATGAACGTATTGCTTTGAAAGAAATACATAATAACAATGATATAGTGGTCAGATCCTCTGACAAGGGTGGATCAGTGGTGAATATAGACTCTGCTTTATATAAACGAGAAATAATGAAAGCACTAGATGACCCAATCACCTACCGCCCTTTAACAGATTATCCTACTAGATAATTTCAAAAGGACTTGGAGAATTTATTGAATATGGGTCTAATGATGGGTGTAGTAACACAAAAAGAAAGGGACTACATGATGGTCTTACATTCCACTTGTCCTGTCTTTCATGCCCTCCCAAAAACGCATAAGGGTATATTCCCTCCTCCTTTGAGACCTATCATGGCAGGAATTAATTCCCTCCATGAGAGACTAACCGAATGGATTGATATCAAGTTACAAATACTGATGGCGGGCATGAAAGACAAAATTAGAGACACTAAACATTTATTGCAGTGTCTGAGTCAATTGAGGTGGAATTAATGTTCCACATGGGTTACTTACGATGTTGCACAGTTGTACTCATGTATTCCACATGATAAAGCAATTTGGAGTATAACTGAAACTCTCAAGGAAACTAATGTTTTTGAAGACAGCATGAGAGAATTCATTGTTCTTTGTATTGAATATCTATTAACAATGAATTATTTCAAATTTGATGGGAGGTTCTATGTCCAGCGACAGGGTTGTCCGATGGGCTCTAATTTTTCACCATCTTTGGCCAATATTTATATGTCCAAATGGGAGGAGCTGTATATATATAATCTGGGGACCCCTTATGCAGAATACATTCACTGGTATGGGAGATATATCGACGACATGGTCCTTATTTGGACCGTGTCGTCTGATGTATCTCCCATGCCAGATCCGTTGACGCTATTTGAGGCATTCAAAACTAATGACTTCAATCTCTCCTTTACCATGGAAATACACCGAGTTAAAGCTTCCTTTTGGATTTAGAACTGATGGGACACCCTAGTGGTGTTATCAGCTCTAGGCTATATAGGAAACCTACAAGTGGAAACTCAATTCTGAGAGCTAATAGCTCCCTTCCAAAACACGTATTGAAAAACCTCCCGGTAGGAGAGTTTATACGGGCCGAAAGAAACTGTACGGGGAAATGGAATATAAAGAAGAGGTCAAAAGCATGACCTCGAGACTGAAACAGAGAGGTTATCAACATTGGACTATTGAAAGAGCCCGTACTATAGTGGATAATAAAAATAGGAAGTATTTATTGGAGAATAGAAACATTCCCTCCAGTAACACCCAAAACACATATATGCCTACATTTGTTACAGCTTATAGTTGTGACTTTCAAAAGATCAAAGCACTTTTTAACAAAAATGTTCCAATATTATATCAAGATCCGGCATTGAGGAAAATATTGTCTAATGGTTGGAGAATGGTAGCTAAGAAAGGGAAAGATATTGCCAGCACTGATTCACCTAGTGTTTTCATCAGTAGTCCACCCAAGAAACCAACATGGCTTACCACAAAAGGTTCATTTAAATGTGGAGGAAATAGGTGTGGACTATGTAAACTTATAGACATAACAGATACATTTAGTGACAATAAGAATACGGTAAGATTTTCCATACGTACATAAATAAATTGTAATACGACCCATATGGTGTACGTAGCCTCATGTGAAGCATGCAAAAAACAATATGTAGGCTGTACTACACGAACTTTGAAGAAACGTTTATCGGAACATATCTCATCAGCCAATCCCAGTTCAAACACCTTACGTACAGGCAAGTCAGGTCTCTCTCGGCATTTTAGAGATGAACATAAGGGGGACATGTCCATACTAAGTGTGAAAGGTATTGAAAGGGTCCTTCGTCCATATAGAGGCGGGCACTGGGAAAGAGAGGTACAAAACTGAAAACTGTACTGGATTCGTAGACTTGGTTTGCAATATCCAGAAGGCTTGAATTCACATAGTGATTCATGGTATTTTTACTAAAACAATAAACCTCAACAGCAGGACTTTTTTGGATGCACCATATATAACGATTGGAATTTATGGGTACATTATATTAATGATAGTGTTTTTATTGATTCCAAAAATCAAAAAAGGGGCGGTGCTAAAACGTGTCATGCCATTAGCCCCACCCCCTTTCATGACGCGGCCAGACTCTTACCAAGGCATCAAGCAGAGAGGGGCGTGCATAATTACTAGGCAGCAGCAGACTGGCAGACCATTGAGACTAATTCAGAAACAGAGAACCCACACAGGACGGAGGTAAATATAACTTCTTTTCTACTTTACTAAATCGATTTTTTCTGCAAAAGGGATGGCTAAAAATGATAAGAGGGGGTGCAGGGACAGGTAGAAAGATGCGGGGGGGGGTCAGTTTGAGGGGTTAGGTTCCCTTTAAATAAAGTGATTGCTCATTTTAAAGACATAATATTCATAGCATAGTATGACTGTAAACAAACCTATAAGACCATGTATGTGAAGCATATAATGTCCATATGCTATTTTTGTATGAATTACTATCACATTAGTGTAGAAGAGTTGGAATAATAAAATGTAAAAAAAGATAATAATTTAAAAAAATATAAAAAAAAATATTAAGCTCTCTTAAACGGATGTTTAAAAGACTTTGTAAGGTCCCTGGACTTCACAGCTGCTGCCACATCTGGCAATAGTTCCAAAATTCACATCCTGCAGGTGTCAAAAACACCAGGAAGCTTAAATAAATTATTTTAAAGGTCAAAAAAAAAAAATTCTACAGGTGGAAAGAAAACAGTAGACCTGATGACTGGGAACACTCCTATACATAACGTTAGGTATTGTTCCCAGCCAGCGGGTCTTCTTGCGAGTGTATTGCCAAAAACAATTAGGGAAAGTTTTAAGGCAGCATTAAAATTCTACATTTTTTCCCAAACAAAGCGTTTTTTTAGTAAATTGCTTAGGCTTTCCAATTGCGAAACAAATTGTTTGTGCCAAATGTGAAATTGGTGAACATGTTCAGGGAACGTTCACTCATCTCTAGTAGAGATGAGTAAACATTCCTCGAACATGTTTGCCAGTTTCACATGCAGGAAGAACATTGCAGATTTTGTTCAAGATCGGAAACACGAGCAGTGTCACAAAAAACGGCGAACTCAGCTTTGTTCGTAAACTGATTGGATTGAAAAAAAGCATTACTATGTTTAAGTGATGCGCTTCTCCTACCTTTTGGCAATGTATGGTAGTGGGCAGGATGTGTTTTATGAGGGCATATATAACATCCACTAGTTGAAGACACATGGGCTTGTGTCACATGTACCTCAGAATATAAGAAGCAGCCATTTGCCGTCGTCACCTATTTCAGAGTGTTACTGGTCGGGGACAGTGCTGGTTCTGCTCTGTTCTGCTTTAGAACAGCTCTGTGACCATTCTTGACTAGCCCAACCAGAGCCCTAACCTAAACCCAATTGAGCATCTCTGAAGAGACCTGAAAGAGGCTGTCCACCAACGTTCACCATCCAACCTGACGGTACTGGAGAGGATCTGCAAGGATGAATGGCAGAGGATCCCAAAATCAAAATGTGAAAAACTTTTAGCATCATTCCCAAGAAGACTCATGGCTGTACTAGCTCAAAAGGGTGATTCTACTTAATACTGAGCAAAGAGCCTGAATACTTATGACCATGTCATATTTCAGTTTTTCATTTTTAATAAATTTGCAAAAATTTCAAAATTCCTGTTTTTTTCAGTCAAAATGCAGAGTGTACATTAATGAGAAAAAAATGAACTTTTTTGAATTTATCAAATGGCTGCAATGAAACAAAGAAGGACAAATTTAAAGGGTCTGAACACTTTCCGTACCCAATGTAGATAGCTAGCTACTTGGTTGGTTTTTAGAAACAATAGGAGGGTGAGAGGATCTGTCCAGACATAGGCATTTTTTGGTATGAACAAGTGTGATTACTATATCTGTGTGCATTGCCAAGGTTCTGTCACACTTGAGAGGCCAGGGTAGCAAGGAGCAGCCTAAGTCCCTAAAGCTCCTGAGAAGCCCTAGGAATAAGCCTCTACCTCCACCCATGGACCACGGAACCCAGCAACCTCCAACGGAAAGAAAAACACAAGCTTCAGATCAGCATCTGCACTCCACAAGTCACAGAGCAGAAGTGAACTTTTATGGCCGAGGGGTGGGTATCAACCAGCCCAGGCACACCCTTCAGCTCACCTAAGCATGACTTAGGCTGCCTTCAGACTTGCAGATGCATCTGCAGCGTTTTGCAGATGCATCTGCAAGCATCTGCATGCAGACCGCGGCCCCTATGTTTATAATGGAGCGCACGGCGGTCTGCAGATGCTTGCAGACCGCCGTGCGCTTTCATTGCCCGCCATTAGTGATCTGTGCGCAGGCGGATGCCTGCGTACAGATCACACACTCTCGTCCGCACCAGGGACGCGAGATGTTGCGTCCGTGGTGCGGGCGAGAGTGTGTGATTTGTGCGCAGGCATCCGCCTGCGCACAGATCACTGATGGCGGGCAATGAGAGCGCACGGCGGTCTGCAAGCATCTCCAGACCGCCGTGCGCTCCATTATAAACATGGGGGCCGCGGTCTGCATGAAGATGCTTGCAGATGCATCTGCAAAACGCTGCAGATGCATCTGCAAGTCTGAAGGCAGCCTACTATCCATCACACACACCTACAGCAACCTCACCTGCAGAGCCGCACACTGAATAGGGAAAAAAAGTTCAATTCAACAACAACAACAGCAGCACTCATGAGCATAAGACAGCCATATGTAACAGTAACCCCCCTTTTAAATGAGAGCCCTCCGGAACCTCAACTGGACTCATCTGGCAAAGGTCTACACTTCCTGAGCGACGACCTATGGAAGATCATATGGGTACAGAGCACTGGGGGGATTGCCAGCTGGAACAATACGGGGTTAAAAATGGCCATGATTCTAAATGGGCCAATGACTCCCGTAGTAGGAGCTCATGCCGCACATTTCCACAGCATGTGTTTCAACAGCACCCACACATAGTCATCCACACTCAGGTCTGGAACTGAACGTTTATTATCATTCACACGGTCAAAAACAGAAATTTCATTTTCAGGGGGGCAAATGGCAGAGATGGTTTCAGGTTTTGTTTTGGAGACCTTCATCACCAAGGGTTTAGTGGGGGGTAACCGCCTTCCTCCTAACACACTTCTCCGGATAACACCTGAGTTCGGCATCGATCTGAGGTGCAGGAAGGGTTTTACTCCTATTCTTCGGTGGGTGATTAACCACCACCGGTGGAGACATAGGAGCAGGCCTGATGAACACGGCAGACACAGCAGCACTCACGTGCTTATCCACATGGGACGTCTGCAGCTGAGAAGCGGGGTTAGAATGGTATGGACAGACCCTAATGAAGTAATAAGTTTGACCACAAAAAAAACAAGACCGCCCAACCTGATGACCTGTAGATGGGTTAGGAATGTCAGAATCCACACATGTAATCTCCACAGCAGGGATGGTCACCGTGGGCGGGGTTGGATCCAGTCTCTCACTTAGGCATCTGTCCAACCTAATAGCAAGTGCCATTGCAGCTTCCAGTCTCTCTGGAGCAGCGTACTAAGTAATGGTCTCCTGTAACTGATCTGACAACCCCAAACAGAACTTCTCAGAGAAGGGTCATTCCATTGAGTGTCAGTGGCCCACCGACCCTGCCTGTCGTGCTCCCTGCCTGAGTTTATGTAGGTTAGACTCAGCTAAGGAGACGGCATCAGGGTCGCCATACACTAGGGTAAACGCTGCAAAAAACTCGTCCACCAACCGCATCGAAGGAGAATCGGTTGGCAGAGAGAAGACCCAGGCCTGGGGATTCCCCTTAAGAAGGGAGAGTATAATTCCCACACGCTGTTCCTTGTTCCACAAGGAACGAGGACGCAGCCTGAAGTATAATTTGCAGGTTTCTCTAAAAACAAAAAAAGTTTATCTCTCCCTCCTGAAAATCGGTCAGGAAGGGAGATATTGGGTTCTGGTACAGCCAACGTGTGAACCGAAGCCAGACACCCAACCACTTCTTGAAGCTGATGCACCACCTGGTTTCGCAAGGTAGAAAGCTCTTGAGAGAGCTCCTCCACCACGTGCGCAAAAGCTAGGGTTGACATAGTGGCTTCAGGGTTCAAATAGTGGGTCGCTGATTATGTCATGCTTGGGAGGCCAGGGTAGCAAGGAGCTGATGTAGGGGTTCAGGTGTGCCTACTCTGGCCCTGATACTGGGGTCCCTGGCTCGCCTTGATCTCAGAGGTACCTTTAAAGGTGAGGAGGTCTGAGCCACCAGCCTAAGTCCTTAAAGCTCCTGAGAAGCGCTAGACATAAGCCTCTACCTCCACCCTCGGACAACAGAATCCAGCAACCTCCTAGGGAAAGAAAAACAGCAGCTTCGGAATAGTGTCTGCACTCGACAGGTCACAGAGCAGAAGTGAACTGAATCAGCGACATCAGGTAGATGTGAGCTGACCCATTAATGGCCGAGGGGTAGGTATCAACCAGCCCAGGCACACCCCTCAGCTCACCTAAGCATCACACACACCTACAGCAACCTCACCTGCAGGGCCGCACACTGAATAGGAAAAAAAAAGTTTAATTCAACAACAGTAACTGCAGCACTCATAAGCAAAAGCCATACGTAACAGGTTCCTTTTTGCATAAAGCAATTGATTTGCAAATCTTAGTGTTTCCCTTAAAAAGGCTGTGTTTGGCCTCAAATCTGTGATTATCAAATCCTTCAATGTGTACTAAAAAGGCATTTTTGCCTCTAACAGTGATTGGCAAAACTTTCAGTTAGTACTAAAAAGGCATTTTTGCCTCAAATCAGTGATTGCAAAATCGTTCAGTTTCCCCTAAAACAGCTGTGTTTGGCCTCAAAGCAGTGGTTTCCCGTAAAAAGACTGTGTTGGGCCTCTAATAAGTGATTGCCAATTTTAGCAGAGGAGACTTCAATTTTTCCCAGACTGGCTGGACCATGGAGCCTGGTGGTGTTTGTACCATGGATCTGTGCAACAGTTACAGTAAAGGTAAAGAACTAAGAGACTGCCTCCTGTGCCTCCTTTCCTTTTGCACCATTACCCCCACTATTGCTCCCATCATTATCATCATCCCTGGGATTAAACCCTGGTTGAAGGGGGTTAAACGTCTTGCCTTACCGTCTATCATTATATGCAGTGCTGGCCACCTACAGGCTGGAAACTCCAAAATTTTTCTTTTATTTATTTTCCTCCATTTTTACTTTCCCTTACCAATGTGAGCCAGGGCTACAGCACTGGGCGCAGCCATCATGATCCTGACCACTGGCCCAGCTGCTGAGTACCCCTGCCCTTTGTGCTCCACACAAGTGTCTCTAATGTTCTTTAGGTTATTCCCAACATTATTGAAAGATCCAAGTGCTGAGATAAGCATGATGCCAAGAAAAGGGCTCTGAAATGCCCATCATAGATATAGGCAGCTGCTCTATTTATTCCAAAAATACAGACAGAGATAACACTTGACTTTTTTCTGGTAGTACCATAGCCCTAGAATGCTTGATATCTGAAATATACGCTTTCACTTAACTCAGGCCTTTTAGGCCCTTGTGCAAATGGATATGGAGGAACTCAAATATATAACTTTTGCAAGTTTATTCCAAAATTGCAAAATAAGATATAAAATGCACAACATTGTACTTATAATTGTTTGCAGAAAACATCATTAAAGAAAGTACATGGGCCTAAAAGGCCTGCATTATGCATACTAAATGATGAATTCTTTTTATCTTTAACAATTTTTTTTCAAATTTCAAACAAAGATATGAAAAACACACAAACAAAGGTATATAATGTTGACGAAAACTAGCTGCAACTATATTTCTTTTCCAACTTTTCCTTTTTAATTTTATTGATCTTCCGCACAATTTACACAATATCTTTTCAGAAGAATGTTTTTTAAAGATGTTTTCTCCACAAAGTACAGTAACACTTAGTTTTCCTGTCTTTGTTTGTTCGACGAATAAAACAATGCTTTCGTTTACTTTCTCTTAGCTCTGGAATTGCCTGAAAACATACGCCACACCATTTCATTGCTTCTATAGTTTGCTTTGGCAAGCATTTTATATTGCTTTGCTCCATCATGTTATGCATTACAAGTTCACGGCAAAGGTCCCTCAACGATGGGTATCTCCTGTCCTTCCTCCTAGCATGGAAATTGGGATGAGATTCAGTATAAATAAGGTAGGATTTAAGGGTTGATACATTAAGCATATTTGAAAAAATGACTACAAGTCAACATTTTGTTTTGGACCCGTAGAAGCGACACGTGTCACGAAACGGTGCCGTAGTCCGGCGGCTCCTCTTGCCCCCTCCCTGCACCCTGTCTGTTTCCGAAACTTTGGATTAAAAAGACCGTCTCGATCATCCGGTGAGTGCCGCCCTTCTTTTCATTTGTTATTGCTGGTGCTTTGGCTGTGCACCCCCGGTGGGAAATCACCATTCCTGGAAGGAAATCCAATCGTGACTTTTGGCCCTGCTAAGTGCCCTGATTGACTTATTCACTATTGACTTTCCCAACATTTTGTTTGCCTCTTGCATTAATAGTCTCCAATCATTTCATCCATCTTGTCCACACCTCCTTTAGCTTTATTATAGTGCAGGATGATTTCTGGTTTCTGTTTGCTGTCATTGCTGTCAATACTGGAATCACAATGCATGGTATTAAGTAATATAATGGATTCTCTTTATTTTGTCAGACATAATTGTTGCTTTGCTGCTGAAAAAAAATGACACTATCATAAAGCGCTTGCTGTGGAATATGCTTCATCACCGAAGGAATATCTCGTCGATTTGGCTTCACAGTACCAACAACTGTAAGATCTTTTTGAAGCAAAAAATTGCCTAGTTCAACATTTCTAAAGTATTTGTCCATTGTAATGTTTCTACCAGAACTGGAAAATGGTACAGCAAGTTTTTTACAATGTCAGAATCTAGGTCTTCCTGCAATGAAGGGTCAACTTCTTGGCCATTGTAGATAATCACATTCATTACATAATCATTTACAGAATCACATATCCAGAATATTTTTATTTCATACTTGGCTAGTTTACTGGGCATATATTGAATGAACTTGCAACGTCCTTTGAAGGCTACAAGTTGCTCATCCACTGTTACATTAGCACTAGGATTGTAGAGCTTGGTGGAAATCTTGATAAAAAATATTCTAATGTAACTAATAGGTGCTAATTGATCGATTTCCAACATTGTATTGGGGACTTCCCACAGCTCCGATGTTATTATTGGGGTAAATCCAAGTGCTGAAGGAGTACTGTCCCAAAATACATTAGTTTTCGATGTTCTATTTATCAATCTTCTGGATACATTCTTCATCATCAGAAGAATCACTGGACAAGGAACCAGAGTGATTAGCTGATGGCAGGTACTCTTCATCAGGTAAAGAAAGTTCACTTTCATCATCAATTTCAAACATGTTTGCTTCAATCTCTTGGCCAGACAAACTCTTGGAAGAAGACTGTGATATTGTTGACTTAGATGTCAGCAAACCAAAAGGAAAAACAATGAATACAATCAGGGATGTCCACTCTGTCCTAGTGTGTGACATAAGAGTACAGTAGTTCCCTCTCCTCACCTTCTCTCAATAACTTACATTTTAAACTTCTAGGTGATGTAAAATATTATGGATTTTTGTGGCTCACAAGGAATTCACTTTGCAAGGTTCTTCTAGAAATAAAGAGGCTGAGAACGAGGCTGACTCCTTACTCCAAACATCACATGGCATCATCACAGGTCCTTCAAGAATTAGCTCACAGTGTCTGCTGTCCTCCTGATGCTCATTGCTGTGTTCAGAAGGACCTGCGATTATATCATGGTCTTATGATTTTGGGAAGGATGCCAGCTTTGTATTGCCAGGTTGCATTAAGTCCAAAATTCTTAATATCTGGCCAATATAAGACCTGGCCATTAAGAATTTCAAGTAAATAGTTAAGAAGACACAACACAGAGAGAAAAAGATCTTTTTAGAAATAAAAACACAAGCATGTATCTGGACTCCATCTTTATTACTGACTCATACCCATCCTTGACCCTCTGCAACGTCTTCTTGATTGCAGTCAGCAATCAACAGGAGATGACCCGCACCACAGCTCCACACATGGGACCCAGCACTGCCGCAAATGGGCACAGAGATGGAGCAGAACCAATCCAGCTGGTGAGCGGTGGTGCCATGCCTTGGGTACATGAATATCCCAAAGTTCATTTAATATGAAAGCAGCACTCACCATTCTGTAGCATGGTATTTATTATTTAAGTACTGCACCAGGTGGCATGCCGGCATGCCACCTGTGTGCAGTACTTAAAGAAATCCAAAGCTACAGAATGGTGAATGCTGCCTTCTTTTATATTAACCCCTTAGTGACTGAGCCAATTTCCACCTTAATGACCAGACCGTTTTTTGTAATTCTGACCATTGTCCCTTTATGAGGTAATATCTCTGGAACTCTTCAACGGATCCTAGCGATTCTGAGATTGTTTTTTCGTGACATATTGGGCTTCATGTTAGTGGTAAATTTAGGTTAATAATTTTTGCGTTTATTTGTGAAAAAATAAAAAATTTGGTGAAAATTTTGAAAATTTAGCAATTTTCACATTTTGAATTTTTATTCTGGTAAACCAGAGAGTTATATGACACAAAATAGTTAATAAATAACGTTTCCCACATGTCTACTTCACATCAGCACAATTTTTGAAAAAAAAAAAAATTTTGTTAGGACGTTATAAGGGTTCAAAGTTCATCAGCAATTTTTCATTTTTCCAGCAAAATTTACAAAACCATTTTTTTTGTGACCACATCACATTTGAAGTCCCTTTGAGGGGTGTACATGACAGAAAACACCCAAAAGTGACACCATTCCAAAAACTGCACCCCTCAAGCTACTCAAAACTACATTCAAGAAGATTATTAACCCTTCAGGTGCTTCACAGCAGCTAAAGCAAAGTGGAAATAAAAAATGGACATTTTAATTTTTCCAACAAAAATGTCCTTTTAGACTAAATTTTTTCATTTTCACATGGGCAACAGGATAAAATGGATCCTAAAATTTGTTGGGCAATTTCTCCTGAGTACACAGATACATCATATGTGGTCATAAACCACTGTTTGGGCGCACGGCAGGGCTCAGAAGGGAGGGAGCGCAGTTTGACTTTTGGAGCTAATTTACCATTCAAAAAGTCAAATGGCGCTCCTTCACTTCTGAGCCCTGCCGTGCGCCCAAGCAGTGGTTTATAACTGCATATGAGGTATCGGTGTACTCAGGAGAAATTGCCCAACAAATTTTAGGATGCATTTTATCCTTTTGTTCATGTGAAAATGAAAAAATTGAGGACAAAAGGAAATTTTTGTGGAATAGAAAGTACTTTTTAAATTTTACGGATCAATTTGTAAAGCACCAGAGGTTTCAACGTGCTCACTATGCATCTAGATACGTTCCTTGGGGGGTCTAGTTTCCAAAATGGGGTCATTTGTGGGGGAGCTCCAATGTTTAGGCACACAGGGGCTCTCCAAACGCGACATGGTGTCCGCTAACAATTTGAATGGAAAATTAGCTCCAATTGTTAGCGGACACCAAGTCACGTATGGAGAGCCCCTGTGTGCCTAAACATTGGAGCTCCCCCACAAGTGACCCCATTTTGGAGACTAGACCCCCAAGGAACCTATCTAGATGGGGGGTGAGCACTTTGAACCCCAAGGTGCTTCACAAATGAATCCGTAAAAATGAAAAAAGAACATTTTTGTGTAATAGAAAGTACTTTTTAAATTTTACAGATCAATTTGTAAAGCACCAGAGGGTTCAACGTGCTCACTATGCATCTAGATATTTTCCTTGGGGGGTCTAGTTTCCAAAATGGGGTCACTTGTGGGGGAGCTCCAATGGTTAGGCACACATGGGCTCTCCATACGCGACATGGTGTCCACTAACAATTTAAATGGAAAATTAGCTCCAATAGTTAGCGGACACCATGTTGCATATGGGGAGCCCCTGTGTGCCTAAACATTGGAGCTCCCCCACAAGTGACCCCATTTTGGAAACTAGACCCCCCAAGGAACATATCTAGATGCACAGTGAGCACTTTCAACCCCCTGGTGTTTCACAAATTAGTCCGTAAAAAGGAAAAAAATGATTTTTGTGAAGTACTTTTTCATTTTTACGGATCAATTTGTGGAGCACCTGGGGTTTCAAAGCGCTCACTATGCATCTAAATAAGTTCCTTGGGGGTCTAGTTTCCAAAATGGGGTCACTTGTGGGGGAGCTCCAATGTTTAGGCACACAGGGGCTCTCCATACATGACATGGTATGCGCTTACAATTCCAATTGTTAGTTGACACCATGTCACGTATGAAGAGACTCTATGTGCCTAAACATTGGGGCTCCCCAACAAGTGACCCCATTTTGTAAACTAGACGCCCCAAGGAATTTATCTAGATGCATAGTGAGCATTTTGAACCCCCAGGTGCTTCACAAACTGATCCGTAAAAATGAAAAAGTACTTTTTTTCCACAAAATCTTCTTTTTTTCCTTTTTACGGACTAATTTGTGAGGCACCTGGGGGTTTAAAGTGCTCACTATGCATCTAGATACGTTCCTTGGGGGGTCTAGTTTCCAAAATGGGGTCACTTGTGGGGGAGCTCTAATGTTTAGGCACACAGGGGCTCTCCATATGCGGCATGGTGTCTGCTAACAATTTGTATGGAAAATTAGCTCCAATAGTTAGCGGACACCATGTCGCATATGGGGAGCTCCTATGTGCCTAAACATTGGAGCTCCCGCACAAGTCACCCCATTTTGGAAACTAGACGCCTCAAGGATTATATCTAGGAGTATAGTGAGCATTTTGAACCTACAGCTACTTCACAAAATTTGATAAAGTCATATTGAACATTTTCTTTTTTTCACACAATTTCTCACTTTTAGAGCATGTGCACAAGATACGGAGACACCGTGTCCTGGTTGTCTCCTCTCCTGCTTTTTTTTTAGTATTTCTTTATTAAATTTAAAAAAAAAAAACGACGTGGGGCTTCGCCATATTTTTGGTCCAGCCAGGTACAGCAGGCAGCTACGGGCTGCCACCAACCCCTTCTGCCTAGTTTTACCTGGCTGGAAACCAAAAATATAGGGAAGCCCTATTGTTTTTTTAATTATTTCTTGAAATAATTAAAAAAAAAATGGCGTGGGCTTCGCCACATTTTTGGGCCAGCCAGGTACAACTAGGCAGCTGGGGGCTGGAATCCTCAGCGTAGGGAGGCCCAAGCTTTCTGGCCCCCCCCCCGCTGCGAATTGCAGTCCGCAGCCGCCCCAGAAAATGGCGCATTCATAGAAGCGCCATTTTCTGGCGCTGTATCCAGCTCTTCCAGCTGCCGTGTAGCGGTGGCAGACTGGGTAATAAGGGGTTAATGCCAGCTTTTTTTGCAGCTGGTACTAAGCCCGAGATTCTTAATGTCTGGCCAATATTAGACCGGGCCATTAAGAATCCCTAGTAAATTGTAAAGAAGACACAAGACAGAAAAAAATATTTTTATTAGAAAAAACACACAGACACTATTTAGACCCCATCTTTATTATTCTTTGGCATCCGACGTAGTCCAGTAGGAAGGTCCGACGTAGTCCAGCAGGAAGGTCCGACGTAGTCCAGTGGGAGGTCCCTCGATGATTTTCAGTCTTTTACAGCATATGGGGGCGTCCCCCATATGCTATAAAATCTGGCATTCTTCCAGGAGAATGATAGGTCATGACCTCAGTAGGATGATGTGTGTGTAAGGGATTATGTCTGCTCAACCACCTTATTAGGTGCTCAGAAAAATAGTGGATAATTATGCAAAATATTCTGGCACACTCATATGATAAAGAAAAATTAGACTAAGTTGGGAGTCTTGAATAAGTTTTCAAAATTATATTTATTGATTGTAGCCTTCGGTACTATACAAGAGAATCAATCTGTCCGACGTTTCGGCTGCATTAGCCTTGTTCACGGATTCTTTTCATAATTTATATATAATAAAACAAACAAAAAACCATCATCAGAAATACAGTAGAAAAATAAAATAATAAAGTGAGATGGTAATACAAAAGTTGTCACTTATTCTGACATCTGAACACAGAAACATAAATTCATCAAAACTTCTTTTTAGCATAGAACAGCAAATAATTATTGCATAGCCATCCTATTCTGTCTCAAATCCATCACAGATAAGTCTCATGGAAAAGAACTTCATTATATGATATTACCTCTAAACGGTTAAATGCACAATTGGAAGGCAAGAGGGTAATGATTCAGGTTCCATAACATGGTCATAGTGGCTGTAGAGAAAATTAGTATGTGTCATGACAATGAGAAATCCTAGGTTCCAGCTTGTTTAGGACGAAATAATAGGATTACTTAATCAAATATATTATAGTCCATCATGTGGGCAAATATAGGCAAATAAATCAAGTAATCAAAGTGTCACACTGAGGATCAGGAAGAGCACAGTGGGCTCTAGGTGTTACTTGCATGGAAATGAACCATGCATGTTAAATAGGTTAACACTTACTTATTGTCCTAATACGGCTGTGAATGGATCCTTTAATGGACCTTAAATAGTATAGCCATACGCCACGTTTGAGCCTGAATCAGAATAATAAAACACTGCTAAGTAAACACACATAGGTGCTAATATGCTAAAGTGTCTATAATCGCGGTGAACCCGATCACATTACCTGACAGGTGAAGTGTGGAGCGCTCAGTGAGCTGTGCGGTACAGAGCGGTGGGCGCCGCCATCTTTATTGCAAGTGACCTTACGGCGTGTGACGCGAACGTGTGCGGGCGCATGCGCACTGTGGAAAGAGGCGGGCGTCCGGACAGAGCCGGAGATTCCCGATCTCGGGCGAGAAGGGGAGTGACGTCAGGGCCCTGGACAGAACCAGGAAGCCAGGAGACAGTGTATTAGGAGGTGGAATACGGTGGTTCAAAGGTCTGGAATCTAAAAATAGAGATAGTGACAAGTCAGTATAAGAATGTTAAATAGGTCACATAACAAACCATGTAAATGGGTTAGAGACAAGTGACATAACAATGAAACACAATGACCATCATCTATTATATTAATGACCAGGTATGCCACCAGATCCCCCTGGAAAAAATAAAAGATACACAACCATAATAAATATGCATATTTTTATCAGAGTACCAAGGGATGACAACAAAGGAAGATATCACAAAGGGAATGGTATATATATTTTTTTATATATTAATGTGTGACCTCATATTCCCTGTTAAGACCCCTTGGCTCAAGGGTATCTAATACATGAATCCAATAATTTTCACGTTCTTTGAGTCGTTTGACTGCACTGTCTGTCATTAGACTGACAGCTCATGATCACAGTGAGGTCATGTCAGGTCAGGATCCTTGGTTCACAAAGGGTCAATTGTGATCCCATGATGGGATCAAAATTGACCCTTTGTGAACAAAGGATCCTGACCTAACATGACCTCATTGAGATCATGAGCTGTCAGTCTATGCAGAGACTGCACTGTCTGTCATTAGACTGACAGCTCATGATCACATTGAGGTCATGTCAGGTCATGATCCTTGGTTCACAAAGGGTCAATTGTGATCCCATGATGGGATCACAATTGACCCTTTGTGAACAAAGGATCCTGACCAGCCATGACCTCACTGAGGTCATGAACTGTCTATTAGCAGACAGAGCAGTCTCTGCTCTGTCTGCGCATGAAGCCGGCAGACAGCACAGGGAGCCAGGAGAAGAAGGAGCCGCTCCAGGGAGAAGAAGACAGGTGAGATCGGGGGATGACCGGGGGGGGCTGTTGGAAGCAGGGGGCCAGGGTGCATTAGATCCCTCCCCGATGTGACATGTGTGACATGTCACATCGGGGAGGATTGTGCAGGAGGGGGCAGCCGGTTGTTCCTGAGCGCTGCGGCGCTGTTTTAGAGAGGGGGAGGAGGAGGAGGGAGGACGAAGGAGCTGGGGAGCTGGGCAGGAGGAACGTGGGGGGAACCGGAGGGGGCTGTTGAGGCTGATGGACACAGGAGGAGGCTGTTGGGCACCAGCACTGACATTTCCATGCGATCTGACATGTATGACATGTCAGATCGCATGGAGATGCAGCAGCGGTGGCGGGTTTTAGCGCCCGCCGCCGCCATTTTCAGACAGATCGGGGGTGGGGTGGGGGTGGGAGGAAGATCCCCGGTACCGGGGGTCTTAGGACACTTAGGGGTTAATGCTTCACTGTCATCCGACGTGTGTTTTCACGTCGGATGAAAGTGAAAGCATTTTTTACCGGCAGTCTCATTTTTTGTAATGTGATGACCGGTAAACGGTGCTTACCGGTTATCACATTACCGGTGATGGTAAAAAAGCCCCCGTTCCATAATCTTGGGGGTCTCAGCTACCCCCGGTAGCTGAAACCCCGGAGATTTTTGACCACTGGGGGGCGCTAGAGCACTTTCCCTGGCTGACGTCTACAGACGTCAGCCAGGCATAAGTACCCATTTTTTCCGACGTCTCTGGGCGTTAGGCCGTCGTTATGGGGTTAAATGAATCTTCTTGATTGCAGGGTATGGTGAAGAACACAGCCTCCATACAGTGAATGAATGATACGCCAGCTCCAGTCCAGTAAACGGTGACTCCAGAGGTAACTGATGCGCCAGGACTAAGGGGGGTACTCGGACACCGGGTCTGATGGCTTTGTGGGGAGTCACGGATGGTCGGGATCCCGGTGCCGTGCCCTGGTGATCATTTGAGGGGATGTTGATGATGGGAGAAGGGGTTGTTTACAGGGGATCGTGACGTAACCTGTAGTTCCCGGTAATATGGTACCGGCTCTGCAAGCCGGCCGCTGAGGTGATGGTGGGTGCAGCAGAGTATGGAACAGCTCCCCACAGATGGAGCTTTACCTCAGGGCAGCAATGAAGGAAGATGGTGAGGGAGAGCAGTAATGGAGATGGTGCTGCAGTTCTTACCCCTCTGCTGAGCTGCTGTTGATGCTGAGCCCTCCGGGCACTGCAATAGGGATAACAGAGTCCAGAGCAAGTTTACTCCACTTTAATAGGTACCGGCAGATGATGATGATGTACAGTACAATCCGGTTACCGGGGTTCGGTCACCAGCTCCAGGTTCCCTGTTATGGAGTCTCTAGATGTCCTTCCTTCTATGGCTTTCTGGGTTAACTTATCTTCCTTACTCTCCACCATCGCAGAGCTAACCCGCAAGTCCCACGGTCTTTATCTATCAGATAAGGTTTGTGCCCCACCAGATAGGACGCCCGAGAAGAAGAAGAAGAAGGCTACCTTCCAGCACCACAATATATGGCCCTTTTCTGTAGTGTCTTGAACCGCTTCTCGGTCCTTAGGGGTGAGTGGTGCATACGGCAACCCGGTTATGTTGTGCTCGCAGCTTGTCGGTCTATAGCCAGTGGTAAACTCCTGACTACTTCGGCTATCCGCAATGCCGATGCTCCCCAACGTGACCAGCCGGCTCCAACCAGCCCTGGTCCATTGCCTTCTGTCCTGGGCCCCCCACTTAGAGATGGGGCTCCCTCCTGTCAGCTGGGCTGTCAGGCCTGACCTTCCTGTCTGCCTTCCCAGCACCGTCTGACTAACTGTCACTTTTCCTCACAGTACTCTATCTTAGGCTCCGCCCCCACCCTACGGAACCTACTAAATTACTGGTTCCCCCTATTCTAAGTGGTGTGGTCCTAGGTGGGTTTAAAAACAGACTCCATAAAGTGAACCCTGAACTGATGACCTTTCAGGGAAAAACACAGTTTTATATTAAGTGTAATACTACCCTGTGGCGCCTAGTCACAGGGGCACCACACAACCATGGTGGACACTAACCATAGCAAGTACCGTGGTTACCTGAGCTGTCAGTAAAGTGAATAAGCTTCATGGGGGGACCAGAAGTAAGTGAGAAGGAGATCGGACCCTGAAGCAAGCAAGCAGCTATGTGTGATACACTCACATAGCTCCCGACTTCGTAGTCATATTCACTAGATATAAACATTTCTACCTCACCCCTGACCTGATAAAGGTTTTTTATATATAACTCTTGTTTATAACCCTTTTAAAATCAGAATTCTCACTAAGGAATTTGGGAGAATTTGAAACAGTATATTTTACACTGAAGGTTTTTTGACATCCAATTGCTGTTGTTGTGTAAATTTTAATAAACTATGTTGGTGGGGTCTTTTTGGTCGCTAAAGGGATAGTAATCATGGCATCTTGTCATCTATTTTAATACATGTATGGAATGAATTTTGCAATGATCAATAAAGATATTTTGAACCATTATTTGGGCTGATAACTCCTTCATAGATAGGTATTTTTCTGACCTCTGAGTTAGGGCCACGTCACACACACAGATATTTGTGCAGATATTGGTCACAGATCTCTGGTTGCAGTGAAATCATGGACACATTGTTAGATTTTGTGGCTGTGTGCAATGGAGCAATGTGTCCATGATTTCACTGCAACCAGAGATCTGTGAACAATATCTGCACAAATATCTGTGTGTGTGACGTGGGCCTTAGCTTCATTGAAGATGTGGCCAAAAATAGGTTAACACTATTTAACAAACTTGCAAATGCCCCTCAAAATTTATTTTGTTTTTTACAACTGAAAGACAATGTAAAACATGTCACAGTGAGCCTTCATGCTTGTCTATGTCTCTTTTCCTATATCAACAGGTATATGCTAGCAGCATATAGTTCTAATAAAAGACTGTCGGTACGTCTAGTTTGAAAGCTACGTTTTCTGCATTTCTTGGTAATTAAATAATGCAACTGTATATTTGCTAAATTAAACAACAATGATAATAGGAAAAGAGAGGAGCTAAATAGGCTTTTATTGTAATGATACTAGAAATGTAGAGACAATAAATCACAATTCGCAGAAATCTAGAAAGAATTATATATGCATCTTTCCATACGATTTCCTACCCAGCGGGGGCACAAACTTTAAAACACATGATTCTTAACAGTAACAAATACTGCACTGACAAGTTTAGGAGTCAGTCTGGAAGACAAAAGTCTAACAACCATTTTATGTATTTGAGGAGGTTGAAGAAAGAATTGGAGTGGTTTAAAATACCAATAAACCATTTATGAGTTACGTCCTATAGAGCATTATGGACTATAATAAATCGTATATAGATGTCTCATGGAGATAATACATTATTAAGCAGATGGTAATTTTGCGAACAGTACTGAAATAAGACAGATTTTCTCTGTTAACCAAATATCCCGTTTCACTCCGTTAAGCATGCAAAACATCCATAACAGTAAATAGGCTTAGGGAATTCAGACAAGCAGCTTTGTGGCCAAGAAGACATGGTATAACTGTCAGCCTGCACAACTGTATAGTGTAGTGTATATTCACCCAAAATTCATGCAATTTAATTTTTTTATTGTGAACTTTATGCAGCCATAAAAAAAATGTTATTGAAGAAATTGTTCCAGGAAATACAGTAATTCTCCCAAAAAAATGATTGCAAATACATGTTTTGCTATTCACATGTTTATTTCCTTTGTGTGCATTAGAAAAATAAAAAAGTACAGGAAAAAATGCAAATTGGGCATAATTTCACATAAGAATTAAAAAATGAGCCAGAGAAAATTATTGGTATGCACAACTTAATATTTGGTTGTACACCCTTTGAAATAAATAACTGCAATCAATCAATTCCTATAACAATCAACAACAAGCTTCTTAGGCTGGCTTCACACTATGGTTGAGATCTGATCCATGGCTGTCCGCTTGAGGCAGACAGCCACAGACCAGATCAGCACACAAAACTGTAGGGCTAATTTGCCCTCCGGTCCGGTGTGCAGCCGCACGCAGCTGCCGCCGCTGATAACTCAGGACCGTGGCTCGCGGGGAGCTAGCCGCGATCCTGAACTGTCAGGAGGGGCCGGCGCTGAGCTTCAGCACCATGGAGCTGTCCCTTCTGACAGATCAGGAACACGGCTCGCTCCCTGCACACCGGACTGGAGGGCAAATTAGCCCTCCAGTTCTGTGTGCTGATCTGGTCCGCGGCTGTCTGCCTCAAGCGGACAGCCATGGATCGGATCCCAGCCGTAGTGGAATTCACCCAACACCAATTTTAAGATCTCTCCACAGGTGTTTAATGGGATTTAGTTATGGACCCATTGCTGCCACTTTAGAAATCTTCAGTGCTTTGTTTCTATCCATTTATTAGTGTCCTTGAAGCATGTTTGGGGTCATTGTCCTTCCAGAAGACGTCTAACCTAGGGCACAGACCTAGCTTTCTGATACTGGGCATTACATTGTGACCCTAAATCCTTTTGTAATCTTCAGATTTCATCATGCCTTTCATACAGGCAGGGCACATGGTGCCAGATGCAGCAAAATAACCCCAAAACTGCTTTGAACCATATTTGACTGTAGATAATGTGTTCTTTTCTTTGTAGGCCTTATTCCATTGTCGATGGATAGTTCACAATGCCAATGATGCACCATGAGCTTGCAGGACAGCTTAAATTTCTTCGAAACTTAATTGGGGCTGCTCATCCACCATCTAGACTATGCGGCGTTGCAGCCATTCATCAATTTCTCTCTACCATCCGTCTCCATGGAGATTAGCTACAGTGTTTGAACAATGGTTGTAAACTATTTGATTATATTGCACACAGGAATATAAAAATCTCTCAAAATGGACTTGTAACCTTGAGATTGTTGATATTTTTTAACAATTTAAGTTTTCCAGTTGTTAGAAAATTATTTTCCTCCCTTCTTTTTCTCCATGCTTGGTGTGACACACACAGACACATGATTCAAAGATGGAGTAAACGTCTCCTGTTTTTTATCAGGTATGATTTTAATTTTGCCCACAAAATTGTTTACCTACAAATTTGGAAAAATACCAACAATTTTGTCTGGCCCATTTTGGGGATTTTATGTGAAATTATGCTCAGTTTTCCTTTTTTTCTGTTTGTGCATGTTGTTCCAATACACACAAAGGAAATAATCATGTGTATAACAAAATGTATAAGTGCAATAACTTTATGTGAGGAAATTCTCTTTTCTGGAACAATTTCAGGACTGGGGGCAACATTTTTGGACATGACTATATGTTTAAATATACATAACTAAATTGTCTTCTTCAATATATTTTTTTCTTAGCAGTTGCTGGATATCTTACTTTTTATTCAATTGCCCAGGTTCTTCTTATTTCTATATACAACCAAACATGTCTCCAATGCACTTGATGTATTCATCAATGATCTTCTTTATTTTTTTAATGACAAGCAACTCTGAACACACAAGCTGTTATGCTGCCTGTCTGTCAGGGTTCAGGGCAAGGAGGGGCAATAAATTGCATCACTATGCTATGAGCGGTAATTGTAGACACAACACTAGTCAAGAGCAACCTGAAAATTTTAACTTTATTTTCTCACTGTAGCTAAAGTAATGTAATGCACACGCAGAATAGAAAACCACAGTCTCTCTGTTGTTGCACGTCATCCCAACTAAAGGCACCTGTGAAGATAGGAATATCCCTAACTGCAGGATTACAAGGTGACTGATCGGGCCTCACTTCCTGATCACCTGTCAAAAGCTTCACTACCTACTAAGGAACAGGAGAGAGGTTTCTAAGCCCAACAACTACAAAAGGGCAAGCACACAGATGAATACAATGCGTCCATTACTGTAAATTGGCATAAAAGAAAAAAAGGTTTAGTACCGTGTTAGCCAGTTGAAAAAAAAGATTGTTTGCTCTCAGTGGGAGAAACCATATAATACTCCTGTAGTTGTGATACCTTTTAATGGCTAACAAAAATATAATAATTGATGTTACAAGGCCGGCTTTCAAGACATTTCAGGGCTCTTCATCAGGCATGGTATGACAAAACATTTAAAGAAAGAGGGATATATACCCAACTAGGACTGGACATTAAAAAAAAAAAAAAAAACAGACAGAACTTTGAGAAGATCATTAATTAGGCTTAGTGCTGTGAAGGTTTTATGGCCCTAATTTATATGTAACCCTAGTGCCTCCACTGTCTCTGGAAAACGTTCCTCAGGTGTAGTAAAAATGTTGTTTGTACCGTGTTAGCCACTAGATAGAAAAATTTCAGATTTTTATATTTTTCTTCACATCTTGTAGTGAGTCATAAATCCTTCTGATAGATTTAACCCTGATCGAACAGAGCCAAAGGTTTGAATGAGTTTGTATTCACAGACCCGTCTATGATTTTGTGATTTTAAATTGCCTTTTAATATGGCAACTTTCATATTTTCAATGTTATGTCCTGGATTACAGAAATGTTTGGCTACTGGTAAATTGATTTTTTGTCTGTAATTGTGTGACAATGAAATGTCATCCTTACTCTTAGCCGCTGTCCTGCCTCCCCAACATAAAAAGCCTCCACAGGACATATAGTGCACATAATTAAATACACAACATTAACAGAGATAGTGTACACCTAAATTGCCCTCCAGGTATGGATACCTAGGATAATCCCTGTACCCAGGATAACCTCTAAAGCTGAATGTCACCTTATTAGGCTCATGAATAAAACACACCTTGATGTCCTTCTTCACCAACTCCCCAAGGGACTGAAGGGGCTGGAGAGCAAAGAAAAACACAAAGAACCCAGGCAAGGCCACAGGTATAGATTGGTTCCATAATCTCCAAATAGAAGCTTTGATGCTGTAAAAACATCTTAAAGGGAACCTGTCACCTTCCCCCAGGGCATTTTATACTGTGCCCACCAGGATACACATCATGTAAATGGGGTTCCAGTAACCCCTGTCTGTGCCCAGACTGAAACCACATACCTTATATTCTGTTCAGTGTTGGCCTCCTATTGAGTCACGGAGGCTGGTATAGAGTCATGGTGGGTAAACGTCTTGCCGGCCCTCCGTGCTGCAAATCCCGCCCTGCATGGTTCAAATTCCCACCCCTTCTCTGGTCAGTGCTTAAGAGTCAGCGTCACTTGCACCAGCCCAGTGGAGCGGGTGTCTGTGGTCCATAGAACGGTGCTGAAGTCTCGCAAGACTTCCGAACTATGCACGGACACCCGCTCCACTGCGCGGCACTGACTTCAGCACTGTTCTATGGAGCTTAGACATCCGCTCCACTGCGCAGGTATGGGTACCACTGTCAGTGCCGAAGTCTCACGAGATTTGTGAAGTCTCACAAGACTTCAGCACTGTTCTATGGACCGCAGACACCTGCTCCACTGCGTTGTCACAAGTGCCGCTGTCACTTAAGCCCTGGCCAGAGGAGGGGCAGGAAAATTGAACCATGCAGGGCAGGATTTGCAGCACAGAAGGGTGGTGAGATGTTTACCCACCATGACTATATACCAGCCTCTGGGACTTAATAGGAGGTCATCTCTGGATAGATTATAAGTTCATATCACAGGTATGTGGGGTCAGTCTTGGCACATACAGGGGTTACTAGAACCCTATTTGCATGATGTGTAACCTTGTGAGCACAGCATAAATGCTCTGGGGGGTGGCACGTTCCCTTTAACAACAATTAGTTCATTTACAGGCAAGTATGGGTGGGTAGATATAGTAGTAGGGAAAGTTAATCACATGATACAGCTGAAGGATAAGAGAATACTCACATAGAGGTAAAAAAGATCTTAACCCCTTCAGCATAGAAGGGAGAGCACCTGAGTAAATCTTTGGTCAAATGAGCTGTACAGTAGTCTTGCAATTAATTAAATTCTGAGACCTTCTGACCTCAGGTCCCCCAGAATTAACAACAGTATGTGGAACCTTTATGACATGTTCAAGTTTATCTGGCAAATATAGGTTTCCTTTTTTTGTTAGCTGTTGTATATGTTCACACTTAAATATCATTGATAAATCAACATACATATTGTTTAACAATTTTAGGAAACATGTTAACAAATGAGTGCGGCTGTATTCCAAACTTTTAAGTAGAGATGAGAGGATCAGACAAAATTTGAATTTGCCTGTTGAAGCAAATTTTCCAATTTCGACTAGTAGACAGGTTATTTTCCAAAATTAATATGTAAAGACAAAGAAAATCCTTATGCTCACTTAACTGTGCATTTCTAGAGATGAGTGATTCTTTTAAAGTTCAGATACGGTTCACCTAACAGGCATATGTTCGCCGAATAGATCAGTGAAGAGTTTGCTGAACCTCCAAACTCCATTCAAATCAATAGCAGGCAAATATAGGGCCAAAAAAACATTGTTAAACCTTTATTTACCAATGTCCTTTTTTTGGGACGCTTAATCTTTTGCTTCTAGCAACTAATATTTTATAATTTGGTCCAATTTTTTGTGTTGTGTTTGGAAAATTAATGTTTTCAAAACAGGAAATCCTGTCATTGTCATTTTCAATTGAATATTCTTCACCCAGAGAGCTTTCAAAAACACCTATTTTCGAGGCTGAAAATTTCTAATTTGGCAAGTAATGGGTTAAGCCCAAAAGCTGCCAAACACAGCTCAAACCATATTTCAGTGGAGCCCTGATGTTTTGCACAGACATTATCTCTCTACACTATTACTTAGTAACAAGCAGGAGAAGAAAAAGGGGTTATTACCGTGCTCCCGTGAACAAGACAACAAATGATTCTTCCACAATGACAACAAAGATGTGTGATTTATTTCAATGCGTTTCAGGGCACAGACGCCCTTACCTCAGGAAATATCACAGATGTACCATTTGGTAAATCTGTGATTTTTCCTGAAGAAGGGAAATCTGTGCCCTGAAACGTTTTGAAATAAATCACACATCTTTGTTGTCATTGTGGAAGAATCATTTGTTGTCTTGATCACGGGAGCGTGGTAATAACCCCTTTTTCTTCTCCTGCTTGTTACTGGATACACTCTTTGAAGGATACTGCTGCAGACCAACTTCCGTATACACAAGGAGTGCCAAGCGCATACAGTTGTTGTGGCTATAAACAAATTAGTAAGGTGAGCCTTAATCTTTTAATAATCAGGTTTATAACATGGATAAACCATATGTTTGCACCTTTTTCTTAAATTCCAGTTAATATTGCCTATACACTATTACTTAGCAAGCTTGAGTGCCACTGTCTTAATGCTTCTGTGCCTTCTTATGAACCTCAGAAATCCTCATGTCTTACTTGAGGATGTCTCAAGTTACACAGCAGGTATCATGCAGCAAAGAATCTCTTTTTTTTACCTGAAATAACCTCAGTGGCGTAAACACTAGCATCGCAACACTTGTAACACTAGCCATCTTGTGAGAGCCATGATATTGCATGAAATGTAGCGGATGTAATTATGCCGTTATTGTCAGCACGTGTAAGCAGCATTGATGTTAGGGAGTGCAGCTCAGTTCAAACTTGTGGGATAGCCCTTGTGTTACCATCGAGTTTGAACTGCAATAATGCCGGTGTGCCTGCTCTCACAGAATAATGTGGATGCTTTCTGTGATAGTGATCCCACCATATTGTTGTAAGGCCCCGTGCCCACGGCACATTGTTTGATGCTTCTTTTGCAGCAGATGTTAATAATCTGCATCAAAATTTGCATGTCTATCCTAAAGCCAGCAAAGTCTATGATAGTTCAGAAGAGATGTGCCATCATGTTTTTCTCCTTGCAGATTTGATGCAGATTTTGGGGCAGAAAAAATAATCTGAACCACATATGCAAGAAATAAAAAGCAATGTTTGCACAGCACTTCTGAACTGTCATAACTTTGATGGTCTCAGGATAGACATGCAGATTTTGATGCAGATTTTCAAAATCTGCATAAAAAAAACTTCAAACAATGCACCATGGGCACAGGGCCTTAGAGGGTCCAGATAGAGCTACAGTTGTCGTCAAAGGGCTCGAGGATTCCTCTTGCCCCCTGGCTACCTCCATTGAGACTTCCAGGGCAAGGGTAGCCAAATACAGTCCTCAAGGTCTGAAAACAGTTAACATTTTCACGATTTCCTTAGCAATGCACAGGTTCTATTTTCATCACCTTCAGAGTGGATAACTCCAGCCCCTTATGCAATGTGAAGAAAATTTTGAAAACATGCACTCCACTTTGCCAGCCCTCTTCTACAGGAGTGTGTGCAGTGTCTTGCATTTTGATACCTTAAACCGTCAGGCCAGATGCTTGCAACTTGTTCGCCAGACTCTGTAGGGCAAAATTAAAGCAACTCTTTGCAGAAACAGTTTAGTACACAAGGAGGTAAGTCAAAAAACTTTACTGTTGCACAGACTATATTAAGCTTTAAACACACATATATGAACAACTGAAATAAGTCCTTCTTCTGACAAAATTCCAACAAACAAATGGGTCAGTGACATAACAGCATGCCTTTTTAAGAGACATCAACTTTAATTGGAGTAAAAACTCTCTTGCAAGTTTTTCAGCGCTGCCTGGGATTGAAGTTGCCGTTCCTCATGGTACTCCACTGATGGTCTTGGTGGATCACATGGTCTCCATCTCCAGGGGCATTCTCTGCCAACAACCACCTGCCCCCAGCACACACCTTATCATAGCCACCGCTGGAGAATATGATAGAGGAATTAGGGGATGACCTCCCCCTCTAGGACAGATGGGACCAACTTGACCAACACTGAGAGGCCCCTAAGAATCAATGGCTCTCTCAGTTTGGGTGCAGCCATGAGAGGCCTGGCCTCCATCCAATGCATCATTCTCTCCCAGTCGGCCTCCTGCTGCCACTTTGCTCCTAGGCAAAATCTTTTGGCAAGATGATCATTCAGCAGGGTGTCTCTGTTGACATAGCACTGATGGCCAGTACCTTCTTCGGCTACGAAGCCAAACCCCCTCTGTTGGATGTATGCAACCACTGTGTCTCGGGTATATTGGTTGTCAGAGTCATTGGCCTTAGGCCCATAAAACCGCTCTCTTGCAATGGCAACCACTAGCTGAATTTCCTCAAGAAAGGTGACAAGACGGGGGGTTCATGTCGTAACAGATAGTTGCTTGAAGGGGGTAGGGGCATTCTCCCATCTGAAGGTATCTGATGGGGGTGCTACACAACCCTTGGAAACAGGGCCTTCTGCCTCTATTACCTCCTCCTCTTCCTGGTCCTTCTCATCCTCCTCATCATGCTGCTTGTCCTGGATTTGTGGATTTAGCAGCTTCGGCACCGGCTGCAGGTTTAATACAGCCAGGCATGCTGGAAGATCCTCCTGATTATTTTATCTAGTACTCCCGGCTGGTATGGCGAACAGCTCTTCTCCTGACTGTGAGTTCCTAAGGTCCTCCTCTGGCATCTGAGCCTAGCGCTGGATCCTACCATTGCTGCAATTTGAGACTCAATGCTGGTAGCATGGTGAAACTCCAGGTTACTTGGATCCTGTGCAGACTTCTCTAGTTTTGGCGCTGAAGCACCCTCTTACCCTGTGGTTGTGAGGAAGATGATATCCTCCAGTACTGGCATCTAGCATGTCTTGTGGTGGATCCATCATTAATTTCACTTGCTTGCTGAATACTGCAGGCACATGGTAGCAAACTGTAGCAGACTGTAACTGTGTTGTACTGCACTGCCAATATGGCACCAGACTCTGCCTCTTTGCTTTGCCTGGATTCCTGCCTCTTCCAGTGCTAGGACATAATCACTTACAGGATATTATTCTTTGCACAATCTTGCTGCCTAGATCCTCATTAACTCCTCCATGGGGTAGGCTACAGAAGGCACCTGACTTACATTACAAATCCCATTCCCTATGCCACAGGTAACACCTTAGCCTGTGCTTCGGTGGAGTGATTATTGATAGGGATGAGCGAGTACTGCAATAATCGGACTCACTATACTCACAACGAGTAGGTCCCAGTACTTGGTGCTTGTTGCGAGTATAGCGAGTCCAATGTTAATAAATGGGCGGGCGAGTACTTTCGCAGTATATCTATATACTGCGAAAGTACTCGCCTGCCCATTTATTAACATTGGACTCGCTATACTCGCAACAAGCACCAAGTACTGGGACCTACTCGTTGTGAGTATAGTGAGTCCGATTATTGCAGTACTCGCTCATCCCTATCAATAATCACTCCACCGAAGCACAGGCTAAGGTGTTACCTGTGGCATAGGGATTGGGATTTGTAATGTAAGTCAGGTGCCTTCTGTAGCCTACCCCATGGAGTATACACTGCGAAAGAGCACTAAAAGTGAATAAAAGTTGTTAAAAAATAAAAAAATATCATACTCACTTATCCGACACTTGCAAAGAAGACATCAGATCAATGACAAGGACCTGTGAGCCTGACAGCCAATCAGATGGCTGGTAGCGATCTGGCCAATCAGATGGACAGATGTCACAAACCACCTGATCGCTACCAGCCACCTGATTGGCCAGATTGCCAGGTCTTGAACGTGCATCAATGACCTGGCAATCTGGCCAATCAGTTGCCTGGTAGAGATCAGGTGGTTTGTGACGTCTGGCCATCTGATCGGCCAGATCGATACTAGCCAACTGATTGGCTGTCAGACTCACAGGTCCTTGTCGTTGATCGGATGTCTTCTTTGCCGATCCCGCTGCAGGCGTCAGATAGGTGAGGATGATATTTTTTTAATTTTTAAGAGCTTTAATTCACTGTTAGAGCACTTTCGCATTGTATATATAGATACACTGCGAATGTTAAAGGACTTACTCGCTACTCCCGAGTAATCACAAGAAACTCGGGGAGTAGCGAGTAGCCCGAATATCGTTACTATTCAGCGAGTACCGAATAGTAACGATTCTACTCGCTTATCCCTAATTATTGAAGCCTGACATATTTTTAATAGAAAAAATAAAAACAAATAAGTTTATTCAGCTCACCACCAATTTATCTGGAATGCTGACTAAGGCTAGTGGGTAGCAATGCAAGGACAAGTACAGTATTATTGATACATATAAGACAGTTATATGCACGTGGCCAAAATCTGTATTCTAAACGTATGGAATGAAATGAAATTAAGTAATTTCACATTTTCAAACAATATCCATAGTGTAGTGTTTCATGAGGGTGAACAGACCTATAAGACCATGTATGTGAAGCATGAAATTGTCATATGTCATTTTTTATTAATTGCTATCACATAATTGTTGAAGAGATGGCCTGACATGCTGCTCACTCTCTGCAATAATAAAGGCTTGTTCTCCAAAAAACATTAAAAAAAATAATATAAATAAAAAATAATAAATGTTAAAATAATAATAATAATAATAATAATAATAATAATAATAATAATAATAATAATCTCTCTTAAATGGATGTTTTAAGGACATAGTAAGGTTTCTGGACTTCACAACTGATGCCACAGTCTTTACAAAATTCACACCATGTAGGTGTCAAAAACACCTGCAAACTCCTGGAAGCTTAAAATAAATAATTTAGAATTCCAAAAAATTCTACAGGTTGAAAGAAAAAGGTAGACCTGATGGCTGTGAACACTTCTAACCGGTTGTTCCCAGCCAGCGGGTCTCCAGGTGAGCGTTTTGGCCCCAAACAATCAGGCATGTTTATGGCCATTTTAAATTTCAAACTTTTTTTCTCAACAAAGCCATGTTTGCCAATTTATTGGTAAATTGCTGAGGTTTCCGATCATGAACGGAATGTTGAATTTGAAATTGGCAAATATGTTTTGGGAAAGTTTGCTCATCTGTACTCATTTCCCCTTGCTCTCTATTCATAACCATTACGCTTCTAAATGCTCCAATACAACATGACCAAAACATATACAATCTTAGGTAAAACTCACATCTCAAGAGAAAAACTATAATGCAAGGGTCTCAAACTTGCACCCACTTCCAGGTTTAATTATTTTGATGCATTTATAGGCATTAAACAATTTACTCACAAGCTAGCCCTCAAACATAGTTCATAAAAAATGTAATTCTATCAACTAACAATAGTGCCCAGCCTGATCATGGCAATAAACAATATGTTCATATGACACTGACTACCTTGTCTACATTTAATCCTATTCGCGAATATTCTGTGGCCTTTGGTGGAAATATTCTGGCTCCACCAGAACCTAATCTGACATATTTGGAACATGAGGCCATTATATCTCTTCAGCAAAACAAGTCTATCACTATTTGGCGTGTCAAAAAAGGAGGGAGCATAGTTGTTATCGTCACATCGTTGTACCACCAAGAATTTATGTGCCTCCTCGGTGACTCTCAGTCCTATACAAAATTAAGATCAGATCCTACGACTAAATATTTGGAAGAATTGAAACACTTAACCTCTAAAGGTTTTAAATTGATTATACTCAATAAAAACTAGTCTAATTATATCCTTTATAGAAGACTCAGGATGGTGATGTGTTACCAAATTCTGAAGTTCCATAAAATCTATCTAACCCCTGGCCACCCAAATCTTTTGGGATTTTGCAGCTTTACAACTATTTTGTCCAAATATGTGGATGTTCAGTTACAACCACAACTAATCCATATACCATAATATCTTATGGATACTAATGTTTTTTCTAGAAAATAATGAAAAATGTTACAATCAGCAGGTGGAGGTTGTTATTGACGCAATTCGGGTCATACTCACACATAGCATTTTAATGTATGAGGGGGATGTTTTTCTCCAGAAGTGGGGTACTGCCATGGTGACCAGTTTCACACCCAGAATTATTAATCTTTTTATGGGCTGGTGGGAGTCCCAGTACATGTTTCCATCAGGTAAGCTGCTCATGGACCTAACCCTGTGGCACACCTAGATCGATGATGTGATCTTTATTTTGAAAGGATCGGAAATATCTCTCCAGACATTCTTTATTGAGATAAACTGTAATAACATGAGTTTTTAATTTACACACACTCATAGTCAGTTAGCAGTTCCTTTTTTGGACTTGGAGGTATTAATAGATAATCATTCAAATTTCAACAAAAATCTATCTTAAGCCTGTTGATGCAAATATGTCCATCTGTATTACCAGCTGCCACCTTCCACTCTGGCTTGTTCCTATGGTTGGCTGCATTGTAATTGTTTGAGTCTGGAGGGCTTTATGACAGAGGCTGACCATCCTAAAAATCAGTTCCTGAATCGAAGATATAATGTTCATATTTTGCATAGAACTTTTTCGCAAGCAGCAACATTATCTAAGGACAAATTATTCAGCAAAGGCGTCCTGACAATTATCCCTGGGGTATTGCGAAGATTATAGCTCAAATTCCTTTAATCAACCAATATAATGAGCAAACATTTTCCTTTAATACATTAATCAGGACATCTTGGCCCATTTTGAAATTAGACCATTTTATTGGAGAACATCTACCAGAGAAACCAAGATATGTTTTTTGCAAGGCTCGAAATCTGTGAAATTTGGTAGCTGCAATCGGCCAGCATAGAACATTACAGTCTCATGCCAAACAGACTTCCATTACATCTTTTGGTTGTGATTAAAAGAAAAAACAGATATTGCGCCACACTGCAACTGGAGGAACTTAATACACGGTTTTACTATGTTTGTACTAACCTTTACTGGTTGTGCAACACCCCGCACAACCAGACTGATGGCTTAATGTGGATCACTGTAGTGACAAGGGCCAATAATCCCTCCTCCTCAGATACTCCGGGCCTGGTGGTCGGCTCCTTAGTTCCTCTGGAGATGGAGGTGGGCTCCTTCACTCCTCCACCCGAAGAGGCAGACTCGCTGCACTGGCTTCCGTCCCAGCTCCACACTGTGTATCAGTTGATCATTCAAGGGTGGGTCTTTATGATGTACTGCCAGGTACTGTGGATCTTAGAGCAGCTCACACACCGCACTCCCAACAAGGGAGAAGGGGATTAGCAAATAGAAAAACAAGCGGTGTCAGAGGATTGGAGCGCTAAAGAAACCACGGGTTGGTGATTAGATTACCGATAATTTATTGCACGAACAGCAGGGGTCCAGTATGCCACAACGCGTTTCGACGCACAGATGCGTCTTTCTCAAGTGGACCCACTCACCAACCCGTGGTTTCTTTAGCGCTCCAATCCTCTGACACCGCTTGTTTTTCTATTTGCTAATCTTTTGGTTGTGGGAAGGGTCAAATGTCTACTGATCCTAGTGGGTTTTTATAGATTGAAAGTGTTATGGATGTAAGAAAACCCTAAACATTAGGCCGCCATGTATGTATATACACAATTCAACAAATACTAAATAAAAAATTTCCCATTAAATAGTTCCTTACTTGTGGGATCAAAGGAGTAATTTATGCCATTATTTGTCCTTGCAAAAAAATGTATGTGGGACAGACTAAATGTAATCTAGCCATTTTGATACGTGAACATTTTTCAGAAGAAATAAAAGACTCTTGGCTGGTGACAAAAAGTTGTTTACAAGATGTGATACTTGTAAAAGGGGGCACTACTAGATACTAACTAAGCCCTAACTTTTGCATCAGCCCATTTTCCTTTTTGTCTTTTTTAAAAAGTAAAAGATGAAAATAATAACTTTTTGCCTAAAATACGAAGAAGACAGTAATAAATATCACAAGGATAAATATACTATCACAGCGTCTCAAGCGATGTCTAGTAGCGTGTGATATCACGAGAGACCAAAGGAAATGTGTCATCTATATATTTATGCCTTTTAGATATCAGTTTATCTTCATCTTGCTTAACTGTTCACAATAGCAGTATTTTTTACCAGGGGTGTTCCACCTTTTGTATGCCACTGAATATCACATAAGTAAGTACAACCTTCAAATTTTTGTAATTTTATAATTGTTATTTTTATTACATATTTTATATATATTTTTGTGGAATAAAACGGAAGAAATAACACTTTGATACAATATAAAGGATTTAGTGTACAGCTCGTATAACAGTGTAAATTTGGTGTGCCCTCTAAATAACTCAACATGCAGCCATGAGTGTCTAAACTGCTGGCAACAACAGTGAGTACATCTCTAAGTGAAAATGAACAAATTGTACCCAATTAGCCTTTTTCACCCTCTGATGTAATGTGACTCATTAGAGTTAAAATTTGCTAGATGTCAACGGAGAGCAGATTTGTTAAATTTGGTGTTATCGCTCTCATACTGGTCGCTGTAAGTTCAAGATGGCAGTTCATGATAAAGAATTCTCTGAGGAGCTGAAAAAAAAGAGTTATTGCTCAACATAAATATAGACTAGGCTATAAGAATATTGCCAACAGTCTTAAACTAAGCTGCAACACGGTGGCCAACACCATTCAGCATGGTGGCTATGACCATGCAGCGGTATAACAAGACAATTTCCACTCAGAACAGGCCTCACCATGGTCGACAAAGAACTCTAGTGAACAAGCACAGCATAGTCTCCAGATGTTGTCTATTTAAAACAGACATGCAAGTGCTGCAGGCATTACTGCAAATGGCGGGTCAGCCTGACATTGCTCAGAATATACACTGCATCACATTGTAATAGGGTGATCAATCACAAAAGAGTATTTTTCCAAAAGTGAACAATTTTATTTTGGATTTTTGAAATGCAAATAGCAAGGCATTTAAAGAATAATTGAACAAATTCACGGCTCCTTGGAGAAGGGTATGAAACTTAAGTCTGGCAGGTGAGTCCAGACAGTGTCAGAAAGCAGTTCCCCAGATGGATAAGCTCCATGGTGATCCTTGTGACCCTTCATAGCTGGAATGTCAGTGTGGGTTTGGTTACAGTGTTGGTTAGGTCCCAAAACATCTCAATTGAGTCTGGTGCCGTATTCTGTCTCAGCCTTTGATAGCTTGGCCCCTGGTGACTCAATCTAGATACTGGGACACACACTAAGCGGTTGAGTTCACCTTTCTTGCATACATCCTGCCATCCCCCATGAGCTATTACACTCACTCAAGTGTGGGACTACTCGGTATCCTTCTTGTAGAAAATACCACATGTGGCTCTTACTGTGGGATAGCGTCTGTGTTTTATGGAACTATGATCCCCTTCATGTATACTGAGCTGTGTTTATCTACCTGACTTTGACCACAAACCATGGTGTTCATCATTGGCAGCTCTTTGCTATATCCCCTCTAGGATTTTGTTCAATTGTTTTTTAGCTGTTTTGTTATTTGCATTTAAAAAAATCCAAAATACAATTGTTCACTTTTGGAAAAATGTTTCACTCTTTTGTGATTGATCACCATATTACATGCTGATATGGAGTTTTCCTAGGGTCCACATAGGACCGTTTACTTTATTCCATTACCTTGAGGGACTTTGGGCACTCAACATGAGATAGCACTTGATGCAACGGTGCAGTTCCTCTTTTTGTGAATTGTATGTTACTGCATCAAATTGGTCTTTATGGCAGTCATTCCAGAAGGAAGCCTCCTTTGAAGATGATGCAAAAGACATCCCACAAACTGTTTACTGAAGACAAGCAAACTATGGCTGGTTTCACACTTGCGGACCCCTCCGCAGCATCCTGCGGAGGGGATCCGCAAAATGAGCGCAGGCACTGCAAGTCCCTATGTTTAACACTCTGCGCTCTGATGCAGATTGGCATGCGCACCCTGTGCGCACCCATTCACTGCAATGTATGATTTGTACGCAGGCGGATGCCTGTGCACAAATCACACACTCTCATCCGCACCCTAAACGCGACATATCATGTTCCTAGGGCGGACGAGACTGTGTGATTTGTGCACAGGCATCCGCATGCGCACAAATCACATATTGCCGGCAATGGGTGAGCAAGGTCATCTTCATCCGAGCGCAGGCACTTGTGTCCCCATGTTAAACATAGGGACTTGCACTGCCTGCGCTCAGCTTGCGGATCCCCTCCGCAGGTCACTGCGGAGGGGTCCCCAAGTGTGAAACCAGCCTAAGGAAAAAGATTACTTGAACCGTGTCCCACAGTTGACAGGATCAAGATAAAATTATTTAGTTCAGACCGTGTTAAGCATATGTGGTGTCAACCAAATGAGGAGTACAAAGACAAGAATGTCTTGCCAACATTTAAGCTTTGTAGCAGTGTCATAGTTTGGTCCTAAATGAGCACTGCTGGCTGGGGAGAGCTACAGTTCACTGAGGGAACTATGAATGTCAACATATACTGTGATACTGAAGAAGACCATGATCCCCTATGTATGGAAAGTGGGCCACATGGAAGCATTTTAATATGATAATGACCATAAACACACCACCAAGATGACCACTGTGTCCACAAACAAAAGGTGGAGAAGAGTAAGGTTCTTAACAGTCTTGTGATCTTATCATTTAAGATTCTAGTGACAACCTGTGAAGCTTGAGTGAACTCCATGCCCAAGAGAGTTAAAGCAGTGCTTGAAAAAATGGTGGCCACACAAAATATTGACATATGAGAACAATTTGTACATTTTAAATTAGTGGTGAACTCACTTTTGTTGCCAGCAGTTTAAACATTAATGGCTGTGTGTTATGTTATTTAGAGGGGACACCACAGTTACACTGTTATACAAACTGTACTCTGACTACTTTGGATTGTATGAAAGGCTCATATCTTTAGTGTTGTCCAATGAAAACACATAATAAAATATTTACACACAAATATGAAATGTTTACTCACTTTTGTGAAATACTGTACAGTGGATATTTTCACATTCAGGAGAAATTGCTTTAGTTCCTTTTCTTTGATTTCCCCTAACGAAAATGAAAATTTGTGGTTAGAGATGAGTGGATCAATCTGCTGCGAATCCACTTTGAGTTGATTTTTTGGAATTTTGCACATCCAGGTGACTCCAAGCAATTCATAAATTAATTTATGATGATTAGAAAAAAAATGCCCAGGAAAAAAACAACCCATAAGTGATACTTTTTGCATTTATTTTGCTGTTTTTCTCAATGTTTTAATTAAAGACGGAAAAAAATATCTGCAACTATCTGGAACACAAAATGTGAATTTTTTATAAAAGTCCAACATTAGATTTCCAAACATTGGCCTGTTTCAGGGGCTTTACTTTGGGATGTGAACCTGCCAAGCTTTACTTACCCAATATTTTTTGATGAAGGATAGAAAGCACTATATAAATAGATAGATAGCGCTATATAAATGAATAAATATATAAAGTTATGGTTAGCACACCAGTTGTATAGTGGTGTTCTGTGTAGGAGGTACATAATTTTTTAGCCCTGAAACACTTTGACTAATAAAACAATATTATACACACCCTTTGTGGAATACAGCACGGTTTTAAACTATTCATCCTCCCTACTTTAATTTTCTGAGATAGTGATCTGCGGGTTTCCATTGGCTATAAGCCATAATCATCAACATTTACAGAAATAAACACTTGAAATAGATCACTGATTGTAATGACACTACATAATATATGCATTTCACTTTTTGTATGGAATTACCAAAAAAAAACAACTTTTTGAAGATATTATAATTTATTGAGATGCACCTGTATATACAGATGTTAAATATTGTCATGTCACATGACCTGGGAATCCTACAGTATTTTATTGTCATTGTACTGACTCTGTTATGTTGCTATGCAATAGTTTGCCCATTTTAAAAGGTTGTCCTCCCTCTCTTGCTGTAGCTGCTCTAATGTCAGTAAACCCTCTTGTCTTTAATCGGTGCACAACAGACACATTGGAAGCACATGTCTTTGCCACCTTGGTTCAAAATTGTTATTTTTACCTACTATAACTGTGCATATGTATATGAGAATTCAGCTGAATAATAATCCATTTCTTCTGGAATCTTCATACATGCTTCTGCAGTCAAGTCAAGCTATCTAATGAAATTTCTATGTTTTAGTCATAGTATAAGGCTAGGGCCACACTTAGCCCAACACTTACGTTAACTGGATCCAGTAACTTCAGAGAGAAGTGTGCAGGAGCACACACCGTTAACGTCAGGGGCTGCCTGTGAACGCTGCTCCATAGTAACCCGCTGTTTACCATGGATGGAGCCACACAGAAAGCCCCAGGAACTGTGCTTTTGCCGGGTGCACAGGAAAACGTTGCTGACAACGTTTTCTTGCGCACCCAGCAAAAGTGCAGTTCCTGGGGCTTTCTGTGTAGATGCATCCATGGTAAACAGCGGGTTACTATGGAGCAGCATTTCCACACAGCACCCGACGTTAACGGTGTGCGTTAAAGCAGGCTGGGCTCTGCTGTAACTGGATCTGCTAAACGTAAGTGCACGGTTAAGTGTGTCCCTAGCCTTAGAGACAGCCCCAGAAATGGTGTCTCAAGCACCCTACACTTGCAGCTTAGCTATGGAGTCAGAATTTGTATGTAAAGAGATTATCCACATCATTCAGTAGCAAAGATTAATATAGGCCCCCTCATTAGCGTGTAGAATTTCCTTTTGCTGAAAAAAAACTTTAATTCTCTTTTAACTTATTTTTCATTACTCTAAATGTAACCCCTGCCTTTATTTGTAGTAGGAGTATAGGAATCCTCTTTAGTGAAGTGCCCCATGCAGGCTATTGACAATGAGTAGGAAAGAAAATAGAAGCAAAGAGGGCAGCAATCCTTTGCTCTAAAGGGTCTATACTTATATGTGCCTGTGGTAGATCATTCTTTAGAGATTACTATTGAATTAAAAAGTGAGTGAGATGTAAGAACAATAAAGCATAAAATATAATAACCAGTGCACTAGTATTAAAAAAAACAAAAACAAATGAATGCTCTATGGAGTGAAAGTGGAGGCTTAACAGGAAGAGCTTAATTGATCAAGGTGAATTATAGGTATTCAAAAGCTCTCTGGCTGAGACAATAAAAAAAATACAGGACAATAGAATAATATCTAACATGTGAAACTGGACAATACAACATAATTACTTTGAAGATTTAGCTTCCATCTGAAATAAAATCAAATTGATGCAAACTGAGCCTTGCAATCATCTCTTTGTTAGAATAGACATGGAGCAATCAGAATTTACTGATCCTCATCAAAATGTACACGGAAATATCACTGGATGTTAATATAAAGCACTCCAAAAAGGATGTGAAGACTTTGATCAATATGCTAGATGTTTATGAAGGTGGCTGAAAAGTGGTTGTTATTGAGACTTACCGTACAGAACAAATTAATAGTATCTTAATTAACTAACACTGAGGAACAAAAATCAAGACCTTTTAGATTGAAGGTGGATTGGGACCAGTCTAATGAAAATGGTATATTAATAATTGAATAATTAAAAACATCTTCTAACGTTGGTTAATTGATGATAAAACTGAACAATTTGATTTGTGCTGTCCTGATCTGGAGTTCAGTCCAAACCTCTGTGGAAGTCATGAAGTTATAGTTATTAGTAAATGCCAAAGGTGTCTAGGATATCGGGCAAAAGATGCCAATCACAGAATTGAAGGCCAACTGCTAAGCAATACAGACGTGGACTCCACACTCGGGAAGTAGTGATGGGCGAATCCTAAATTACTCGGAATCGCTTGACTCTAGCGAGTCCGAGCCCAGGACTCGCTACTCGTTGCGAGTCTAGCGAGTCCAATGTTAATGAATGGGGAAGCGAGTAATAGCGAGTAGTGTGAGATTTACAAATCGCAGATGTGTCTCGGAAGCTTCAGCCTGAAGCAATCCTAGTTTTGTCATTTATTTGCATTGGACTAGATTACTTTGTAAGTAATCGCTGACTCGCACAGATAAGATCCTGTCTTCTCTGTGTTCTGGCTGCCCCAGCTCCAGGGTCCTAGAGCCCGCCTGCTGCCTGATGTAGCAGAGCTGAGATTGTTCTCAGTCTGCTCATTCCCTGTGTACAGACATGAATGTCTGTGCACAGAGATGATGTAGCAGAGCTGAGATTGTTCTCAGTCTGCTTATTCCCTGTGCATAGACATCTATATTTATGCACAGGGGATGTAGCAGAGAGGACATCGCGTTTTGGACTGCGTCGGACGGAAGAGGATTTTTTTAATTAAAGATGGAGTCCCTAATGGCTTTTTTTTTTATTTCTAATAAAAAATTTTCCTTGTGTTGTGTTTTTTTTCAAACAATTTAATAGAAATTCATGGCGGTCATGTCTAATATTGGCGTGACCGCCATAAATTTCGGGCTTAGGGCCAGCTGATAATACAAAGCTGGCCCTAACCTCTTTATTACCCAGCGTGCCACCGCTACCAGGGCCGCTGGAAGAGCGGGGTTCAGCGCCAGAGGATGGCGCTTCAATGAATGCGCCATCTTCTGGGGCGGCTGCGGGCTGCAATTTGCAGCGGGGGGTGCCCAGAAAGCTTGGGCATCCCTGCGCTGCGGATTCCAGCCCCCAGCTGCTTAGCTGTACCTGGCTAGACATAGAAATTGCGCGGAGCCCCACGCATTTTTTTTTAATTATTTCATGAAATTCTGAGATTCTGACTCTGAGACTCTGACTCTGAGACTCTGACTCTGAAATTCATGAAATAATTAAAAAAAAATGCGTGGGGCTCCGCGCAATTTCTATGTCTAGCCAGGTACAGCTAAGCAGCTGGGGGCTGGAATCCGCAGCGCAGGGATGCCCAAGCTTTCTGGGCACCCCCCGCTGCAAATTGCAGCCCGCAGCCGCCCCAGAAGATGGCGCGTTCATTGAAGCGCCATCCTCTGGCGCTGAACCCCGCTCTTCCAGCGGCCCTGGTAGCGGTGGCACGCTGGGTAATAAAGAGGTTAGGGCCAGCTTTGTATTATCAGCTGGCCCTAAGCCCGAAATTTATGGCGGTCACGCCAATATTAGACATGACCACCATGAATTTCTATTAAATTGTTTTAAAAAAAAACACAACACAAGGAAAAATTTTTATTAGAAATAAAAAAAAAAGCCATTAGGGACTCCATCTTTAATTAAAAAAATCCTCTTCCGTCCGACGCAGTCCAAAACGCGATGTCCTCTCTGCTACATCCCCTGTGCATAAATATAGATGTCTATGCACAGGGAATAAGCAGACTGAGAACAATCTCAGCTCTGCTACATCATCTCTGTGCACAGACATTCATGTCTGTACACAGGGAATGAGCAGACTGAGAACAATCTCAGCTCTGCTACATCATCTCTGTGCACAGACATTCATGTCTGTACACAGGGAATGAGCAGACTGAGAACAATCTCAGCTCTGCTACATCATCTCTGTGCACGGACATTCATGTCTGTACACAGGGAATGAGCAGACTGAGAACAATCTCAGCACTGCTACATCATCTCTGTGCATGGACATTCATGTCTGTACACAGGGAATGAGCAGACTGAGAACAATCTCAGCACTGCTACATCATCTCTGTGCACAGACATTCATGTCTGTACACAGGGAATGAGCAGACTGAGAACAATCTCAGCTCTGCTACATCATCTCTGTGCACAGACATTCATGTCTGTACACAGGGAATGAGCAGACTGAGAACAATCTCAGCACTGCTACATCATGTCTGTGAGCAGGCGGGCTCTAGGACCCTGGAGCTGCACAGAGAAGACAGCTGGACTGGCTCGCAAAGAAACAGCAGTTATCTGCGAGTTTCCCTGCTATCACTGGCACAGTAGCCAGTGATTACTTGCGAGTCTAATGCAAACAATGGCAATCCTAGTTTTGTCAGGGTTTCTGACAAACCTAGGATTGATATTGATTTGCATTAGACTCGCGAGTAATCACTGGGAAACTCGCAGAGTACCGAGTCCTGCGAGTCCCTTACTACTCGCCGAGTAACGAGTCCTAGCGAGTAGATTCGCCCATCCCTATCGGGAAGCTCAATCTTATTTCTCATCTATATTTCATGTAAAAAAAATTGCATGAAAAATCTGTGTAAATGTTCAATATGATTACAAATAAACAATTAAAGAGTAATATCATAATGCAAACTCCATTTTGGCAATACGACAGTTATTGTATGTCGTGAAAAATGTTCACATCTAAAGGGCAGCATGAAATTGCACCATTGCCATGAATGCCTTGTCATGAAATATTCCATAATCTAAGAATCTAAGGCCTTGTGCCCACAGTGCATTGTTTGATGTTTTTTTGTACGCAGATTTGGAAAATCTATATCAATATCTGCATGCATATCTTTAAGCTACAATATCTTGGACATATCTCACCGGTATCGTGAGACATAGCATGGGTGGAGCGGTGTGGTCAAGAATTGCAGCACAGTTCAAAGTTGGAAGATAGCCCCTGTGTGACCCCTCGGGTCTGAACTATAGTAATGTTTGTGATGGCACCGCTTGTCACACTCTCACCAGTACCTGTGTGCCTGTTCTCACAGCATATGAGGGATGCTGTGATTTCTGTAAATGTGACCCCAACATATTGTTGTAAGGTCCCATGTCCACATTACATTGTTAGATGCTTATTTTGAAACACATTTTGAGACTCTGCATCAAAATCTCCATGTCTATCCTGAAAGCAGCAAAATCTATGAGGATTCAGGAGTGCTGTGGCTGGGACAGAAATAAACAATCTGCACCAAATCTTCTGCTATTTCTTCTTGATTGCAGGCTGCAGTGAAAAACACAGTGATCTGTCACCACAGCCTTCAAACATTGCATGAATGAGCCGCCAGCTGTGGTCCAGTTAATGGTGACTCCTGAGGTCACCCAAGGACAACTCAGGTAACCATGGTACCCGCTATGGCTAGCAGCCACCATGGTTACCTGAACAATGATCTCAGGAGTCATTACTTATCGAGGCGGAGCTGGCAGCTCATTCATTCAATTTTTGGAGGCTGTGGTGACAGGATGCTGTGTTCTTGACTACAGCCTGAAAACAAGAAGATGTCTCAGAGGATTGAGGATGGGTATGAGGGAGTAATAAAGATGGAGTCCAGATATGTGTTTGTGTTTTTACTTCTATCAACATGTTTTCTCTCTTTGTTGTGTCTTTTTTACTATTTTCCAACATAGAGAAAGACCCTGCATATACAAATGAGCACACCAAATTAGTGTGAAAAAATTAGAACTTTTTTACACATGTACTAACAACACAAAAACACCATTTAAAAGCACTTAAAAGCTATTTGAACCTACATTGTTTTAACTATTTTTATTTGGTATATTTGTGTAGTTAGTATATCTGTAATAAAGTTCTCATTTTTTAATATTATTTTGGTGTGTGCATTTATATATACAGGGCCTTTCTTACCTTTATTGATGTTCTTGACTTTGCATTATGTGGCACCTTCTTTTGACTTTTTGCTGTGCATTCCCTGCTCCTAAATAAATATTCTTGACTAATTACTTAAAATTCTTAATGGCCGGATTTAACATTGGCTCGACATTGAGAATTTCAGGCTCCATACCAGCTGCCGATACAAAGCTGCCATTAACCACTTACAGTCATATGAAAAAGTTTGGGCACCCCTCTTAATCTTACTCTTTTTTTTTTTTGTTTAAAATTGTTTTTTTTTCCAACAGCTTTATCAGTGTGATATATGTAATAACTGATGGTCATAGTAATATTTCATGATTGAAATGAGGTTTATTGTACTAACCGAAAATTTGAAATATGCATTATTTCAAAATTTGACAGGTGCCAAAGTATGGGCACCCTTCTGATTTTCATGATTTGAATACTCCTGACTACTTTTTACTGACTTACTGAAGCACTAAATTGGTTTGGTAACCTCACTGAGCTTTGTACTTCATAGCCCGGTGTATCCAATCATGAGAAAAGCTATTTCAGGTGTCCACTTGCAAGTTGTTCTCCTGGTTGCATCTTCTCTGAGGAGTTGCATCATGGACTCCTCAAAACAGCTCTCAAATGATGTGAAAAAAAAGATTGTTTAACATAGTTGTTCAGGGGCCATTTCTGCATGCACGCCACAAACAGAGTCGCCTGAGGTATGCAAAAGCACATTTGGACAAGCCAGTTTCATTTTGGAAGAAGGTCCTGTGGACTGATGAAACAAAGATTGAGTTGTTTGGTCATACAACAAGGCGTTATGCATGGCGCCACAAAAACACAGCATTCCAAGAAAAACACTTGCTACCCAGTGTCAAATTTGGGGGAGGGTCAATCATGCTTTGGGGCTGTGTGGCCAATGACGTAACCATGAATCTTGTTAAAGTTGAGGGTCGCATGGATTCCACTCAGTATCAGCAGATTCTTCAGAATAATGTTCAAGAATCAGTGTCAAAGTTGAAGTTACGTCGGGGATGGATCTTTCAGCAAGACAATGATCCAAAACACAGCTCCAAATCTACTTAGGCATTCATGCAGAGGAACAATTACAATGTTCTGGAATAGCCATCCCAGTCCCCAGACCTGAATATCATTGAACATCTGTGGGATGTTTTGAAGCGGGCTGTCCATGCTTAGCGACCATTAAACTTAACTGAACTGGAATTGTTTTGTAAAGAGGAATGGTCAAAAATACTTTCATCCAGGATCCAGGAACTAATTAACAGCTACAGGAAGCGACGAGAGGCTGTTATTTTTGCAAAAGGTGGATCTACTAAATATTAATGTCACTTTTCTGTTGAGGTGCCCATACTTTTGCACCTGTCAAATTTTGAAATAATGCATATTTCACATTTTCGATTAGTACAATAAACCTTATTTCAATCCTGAAATGTTACTGTGTCCATCAGTTATTACATATATCACACTGAAATAGCTGTTGTTTTAAACAAAAAAAATGAGTAAGATTAAGAGGGGTGCCCAAACTTTTTCATATGACTGTCTTACCCAGTTTGCCACCACTACATGGCAACTGGAGGAGGCAGGTAAAGCGCCAGTAATTGGAGCTTCTGATAAATGTGCCAATTTCTGGGGTGGCTGTGGGATGCTACTTTAAAGTTTTGGGAGGTCCAATAGCGATGGGCCCTCACCCCGGTGAGAATACCAGCCGTCCGCTGCCTACTTTAACCTTAATTGGAATTTACCAATAGGGTGGAGCACAACTTTTTTTTCCTTTATTTATTTATTTTATGTCAGGTTACCCAGCCAGCATCATGCAGCAGGGAGTCCCATGTTGTGACGCTTTTTTGGAATCAGATTTTGAGAATCTGCATGTCAATCCTGAAGCCAGCAAAGTCTATGAAAGTTCTGAAGTGCTATGTCAACGCATTTTTTTTATTGTAGATTTGCTGAAAATTTTGGGACAGAAAAAAAGAAATCTGAACAACATGTGCAAGGAAACAAAAAAGCAACATGGGCACAGAACTTCTCACCTGTCCTACAGTTTCCTGGCCTCAGGATAGACATGCAGATCTTAATGCAGATGCTCAACCTGCATAAAAAAACATCAAACAACACACCATGGGCACAGTGCCTAAGAGAGACCAGGGGGAGCCGCAGTTGTGGTGAAAGGGCTCAAGGATTTCTCTTGCCTCCTGGCTACCTCCACAGAGACCTCAAGGACAGGATTCCCATTTCATTACAAATGATGCCCAAATTGGGAAGTATGGAGGAGTTCAAGGTCGCACTCTACATCTCCTCTCCATGATGCTACTCTGGGTCTGGTTCTGTCAACCCACCTTCTTCCCTCGGGGTAGTTAGATACATTATATCATCCTCTGAGGCGAGGCGAGCCATGCCTTGCAGGACATCCATGAAGAAACGACTGCAGTGTGGAATCCAGAGAACATGCCTGCATGCCACTAGGAATGCAGAGGTAAGATAGAGGGATATTCTGTTAAAGTTCTATGGCTTTGGGTGTGTTTGCTTGCTTTCCCTAAGGGGCCTGCCTCTTGCATTGAGTGCCATGATTCAGACCTGGGTAATCAGTACTGAAGTTGAATATTTGCATAATAATGCTGCCTAATGCCAAGCTGCTAATTAACACGTATGTCAGGCCACAATGTATATCCCTGACATGTTAGTATGAAACATAATAATGAAAATTCATTTGTTTATTCAGGTCACCATTCACCACTAATTCATCTGGAATTCTGAATAAGGCAAGTGTGCATTGGGCACTGTAGGAATGCAAGGATGGCAACTGTGATATACATTATACATGAAATATGAGCCCCAATTGGGATGGTGTTGCAAATGTATGTAAAGCGCTATGGAATTAATTGCACTATATAAATGGATACTTAATATTAGTAGTAGTGTTATGATTATTTTAACTTTAAATAGTGATTGCATATTTCTAAGACGCAATAGCCGTAGTATAGGGTTTCATCATTGTGAGTAGACCTGTGAGATCATGGATGTGAAGCATATTTAATGGTCACATGCTATTTTTTTTATATATATTGCTTACACGTGCTGGTGACCCTCTGCAATAAAAAAGGTTTGCTCTCCTAAAAAAAAAATAAAAGTAAATATTTTTATAAGATTTGCTTAAAAATATTTTGATCTCCTAAACTCATGGTTTAGGGACATTGTAAGCTTACTGGACTTCCAAGCTACCACATCTGGTACGGTCTCCAAAATTCAGACCCTGCAGGTTGCAAAGCACCTGCAAACTCCAGCAAAATCTGAGTAGAGGCAAGAAAATTAATAATTTAAGTACTTCATGCATGAACTGTCACATGGGCATGCAACTTAAGATACAGTAGGAAGCTCACTATGCAAAAATGTGGCTTAGCGGGCCTGGCCAACCACCAAGCACCTCATCAAGGGCATAAGTGGCTTCTTCATCCTCCATGACTGTGGGGAATGTCGTCACACAGATCTTCGGCCACACAATGTCCGCCTCTTTACTCACAACAGCTAGTGTCATTGTCAGGCCGTCAGCTGTTTCGGAAATCGATACATCTACCTGCATTGAGCGCAGACATCGAGAGCACCACTTCTGCATGTAGGCAACATAACCTCTTCACCTGCACCTCCCTCAGAGTACAGTAGTTTGCCTCATAACATGGTGCACTAATTTATGTTCCCCAGACCTTGTATTTAATACTGTCTCATATCATGACTTGGTCCCCACAAGATCCTCTTATCAATCCTAAAAACAAGATTTATCCCTTACATATGGCACTATCTGGTGCATTGTGTACTACTTCCCTTGATTTGATATTAATATTTGTCTCCCCTGGATATATGTACAAATAGCTGTGTGCAGATTACAGCTCCGTAGGTTAACAACACTGCGGGGCGGGCACTTAGCTGTGACTCACTTCTCAGCCTCCCTGGTGTTTACTCTGTAACTAAGCAATGCAATCATGTGACTGCACGTGCTTCCTGTCCTACGGAACACAGGAATCATGCTGCAAGGGGCTCATTCTCCTTATATAAGACAGGACAGTAGAGTGTGCAGACATCCCCTGACGAAGCTGCACAGGAGGCAGCGATACCGGTGCGGTCCTTTCCCACTCGGGCACCAGCATCACAGACTGGTAATCTCCCTCCTTCTCACTCTCCTCTCCCCCTATCCATCTGACCAACTGGTCAGTACACAGCGCATGCTTACTGAATGCAAAGCTACTGTTATGGCATTCATGTGTAGCAGGGAAGCACAGCCCTGATAGTTTGATGTGCAATGATATGCAATGTGAAATATTATGATCAGGGCTATTGCAATGATAATATCCTGTGTGTGGGGATATTGAAGTGATAGATACCAGTGATACCAGTTGTTAATTGCAGCTTCACAGATTTATTTGACTGTTCATATTGATTGTATTAGGGACTTGTTGGTCACTCATTAACAGGTGTATACACTGTAGACCCCTGTATTACCATGAATCTCGGGTAATATTGTCTACTTGTTAATAGTTACCCTACTGAGGGGTCCACAACTGGGTGTACTCACACTATACTCTATATATACGTGATTACTTATTAGGGTGTTTCAACCTTGAGTTTTGTTTCTCTTGCTATATAGTGGTAGATTAATGTAAGAGGATTTGTGAACCCTCATAGATAGTGGTATATTCTTTGTAAAGCAGAGAGACTATACTCCTAACTGGAGTGACATACTCTCACTTCCAGATTGATTGATCCCCTGACCTAGGAGTGACCTCCTATTGTCTCCTATACATTAAACTCTGAGCCCCGCTGGGTTCTGATTTATTTTTGACTGTCTATGCTGATGTATAAATTGCTGCAATTAACTTGTTTGATCTGACATTGTCATATATAATGGTGCCCCTATCTGGTTTAATTACCAATTTTAAATGGTTTTAACTTCCTTTTGTCTGTACACTGTGCTAATAAAATTTTGTATATATCTTGTAGTATCACGGGTGTGCTCCCATACTTTCTAATATGTCATGTCTGTTTCTGCTGTTTTCAGTAGTTTGTCTCATACACCCTACTCCACCCTTTCTCAGCATAGCAGCCTGCCCTCAGTCCGGCTGAAGTGGTCAAGTAAAAGATAATTTCCTCCTATCCAAGCCAAAGCTAAGAGCTTAAATTGCACCATCTCCAACTGTTGGACACAGAAATGCTGCATTTCCACCTGGTGCATACGGAAGATTTTCAGAAGCACATGGTCATTGCTGTCCCCCAGTACCAGATGCCCAGTCACTAATGTTTCACATGCTACTCCAGCATGTCCCAGACAACATTACTGCTTCCTTGAGAAACTCTGTGTGTGAGCGGGTGCATGTCACCAAAGACATGTGGACAAGTAAGCATGGCCAGGGGCATTACATGTCGCTGACTGGGCACTGGATGACTCTGCTGGCTGTGGGGGAAGGAGCTACTGTACAAGTCTTTCCATCCCCACAGTCTGTGAGTAAAACCTCTGTGTATAGCAATTCCTCAAATTCTTGTGCCTCCTCTGCCAACTCTAGGGCTTCAACTTGTGCCCAAAACCTATGTGGCAATGTGACAAGCGTTTCAACTGTGCAGAAGAAATCCAGCACATCTCCATATTATTATGCTGCCAAAAGGGCTCAATGGCACCAGGCTATGTTAACATTAAAATGCCTGGGAAATGTGAGTTACACAGCTGAGGAGTTATGGTCACCTTTGGAAACCAAATTTTTATCTCCACTGAATTTGCAGCCAGGAAAGTCTGTGTGTGACAACTCTGAAAACCTAGCTGCAGCCCCACACTTGGGCAAGGAGAGAAACATGCCTTGCATGACTCACATTCTGAATCTGGTTGTCCAGCAATTTCTAGTCCACTATCCCGGCCTAGATTCGCTGCTGCAGAGGGCACAGACGCTGTGTGCTTGCTTCTGCCATTCGCACCCCACGGCTTAATGACTTGCATCAGTACAGAGGACTTTGGGTATGCGAGTTAACCACCTGATATGCGACGTGCCAAAATCATGGAATTCCACTGTACACATATTGCATCTACTGTGGCAGCAGCAATGAGTCCTGGTGATGATGTGTCATCTAGGCCAATGTAATCCTTAGGTGGGGCAAATCATGCTGATGGATTGGTCACAGATCAAGTACCTCTGCACAGTTTTGAAATGGTGACTAGAATGTTTAGTGCTGACCATGCCATTATCAGATTGATTATTCTGGTTATCTAGATGCTGAAGCACACTTTGACCAGTATTTGGGGTCAGGTGTTGGGCCAAGAGATAGAGGAGGAAGTAGAGAAAGAGGTGTATGTGCAAGAGATAACAAGATCAGAAAGGTCTGAACTATCGTCAGCACAGAGGCAGGCGGCATGGGAGAATGGAGGAGAGGGATTGACAAGCGATTGTGGTATCAGCTAAACAGTTGATGAAGGTGCAGGAGGCAAGTAAGAAATGATGGAGGAATAGGTGATTTTGATGGAAGACTCAGCAGATGAGGGAGATTTTGGTCATGTTTCTGTTGTGCGAGTTTGGCTGAAGATGGCTAAGGAAGTAATCTGGAATGTTACCCCACAACCAACACAACAAGGACTTGGGCCTCCTTGATGCACAAGACACATACATTCCATTCTTACTGCACTATCTGCATAATGATCCATGGATTGTTAGGAAGCAAATTAATGCTGACTACTGGGTTGCAAAATTGTTAGAATCCTAGTACAAAAATGAATATGCCCAAATGATTCCCACCCTGGAAAGGGGTGCAAACATGCAGGATAATCAAAAGAAGCTTTTAGACAACCTGAGGACTGTTTTTCCCCAAAACACCAGTGGCGGACATAGTACACATCGAATTTCTACGCTTCCAACCGAGGGAACGTCGAGACGTTATCAAAGAAATGCAGCAGGGTATCTGTTACCAGCAATTTCTGTGAGGCATTGACCCTTTTTTAGACCAGCCTTTGCAATGCCAGAAGAAAGAACAACTCTGACACATGGTCAACACCTAGAGAGGATGGTGCATCAAAACTGGAAAAGTGGCCTGAGCTTGCCACTCATGTCTTAGGGTACCTTTACACGCGGCTACATTTCTAGGGTGGCTACAGGTAACTTACTGGTTGCAGTGAAATCATGGAGACAAGGTTCTATCTTGTTGCTGTGTACAAATGGAATAATCTCTCCATGATTTCACTGCAACCAATAAGTTACCTGTAGCCACCCTAGAAATGTAGCCGCGTGTAAAGGTACCCTTAGAGATTGTGTCAAGCCTGACAGCAAGCATTCTCTTAGAAAGTGTCTTCAGCTCTGCTGGTGGTGTCCTGACGGATAATCGCATATGACTCTCTACCGACAGTGTACATCGCCTAACATTTAACAAGATGAACAAGTCATGGATCTCCAAAAAATTTTTCACCCCAGTGGCAGAATGGGGAGACTAGGCACTGGTTGTACTTTAAGCTCCACATTACAATATTTCTACTCTGGGACAATTGCTGCCAGTTTAGTGGTGGCTGTGCCTAATTTTTGGTAAAGTGTGGACTCTTGTCAGGGTCTCTCTGTTGTGTGGTGCATTACTTCATCAGGGCTCACCACTACTGATGAGCCAACACTTAAGTGATCAAATTCAATTTGATTTGCCGAATTGGGGTTTGTTCGACGAAATGTTCATCGAATGTTCATCAAACACCGTTTAACTCCATTGGAATCAATGGCAGGCAACAGCAAACACATATAAGCCACCTTCAAAGGTGTCCAAAAGCTGCCAAACTACTCAGAGTAGACAACAAACACCAGGAAAAGGGACAACAATCTACCCACAGTACAAGTAGTCCAATGGCGTAGCATGGGTGCACGAGACACGGTCTCTGCCTTCCTGCACAATCTTCCAAAGCACTTCAAAATAGAAGGTGGTTAACATTACCCTACAATTTCAGAGGTGAGTGAAACTGACTTTGAATTGACAAATGGAAAAGTGAAAGTAGTTTTCTACATTAAAGGGAACCTGTCACCAGGTTTTTGCAACCTAACCTGAGAATAGCATTATATAGGACCCGAGATCCTGATTCCATCGATGTATCACTTACTCAGCTGCTCAGTGTAGTTTTGATGAAATTACTGTTTGATCAGCTGGAGATTATCATTAGCAGTCTCCTTGGCCTGCTACCAGGTAGTCTGGCATATTCACAGACTGATAAATCTTCAACAGAAAACACTAATTTTATCAAAATGATAGCAAGCAGCTCAGTAAATTACATATTCATGGAATCAGGGTCTCTATTTTCTACATTATGCTACTCTCAGATGGGATAGCAAAAACCTGGTGACAGGTTCCCTTTAAGTAAAAAGAGGTGGAGGAGTAATAGGAGGATGAGACACAGGTCACGCCCTGCTCAAATCATGTACCACACAGCAAGGGGACTCCAACAAGAGTCCTCACTCTTCCCAAAGGGTCACAAAGCAGCAAAATGGCATCAATTGTCCTAGACCAAAAATTGCTGAATGGTCCAGCCTGCATGTATGGCACAGGGTTTAAGACAGGACCCGATCTAGCATTTTAAGGTTAAACCTTGCTCAGCAACTATAAGTTTTGTGGAGTGTTACAGGAAAAACTAGAGAGGGGCTGCATACCCTCAAAGCTCATGCAAGCGCTCCCATCAATGTTATGCCACGCCACACACAGGTGGGACATCTATAAGTTTCGTGGAGTATTAGAGGAAAAACTATTTTGGTAGGTCAGTGACCTGTTTAATCCTAGTAGGTCGGATAAACTCAAAGCTCATGCAAGCGCTCCCATCAATGTTATGCCCTGCCACACACAGGTGGGACAAATATAAGTTTTGTGGAGTATTACAGGAAAAACTAATCAGGAAGGTCAGTGACCTGTTTAGGCCTAGTGGACAGGAGAGATTGACAAAACAATGCTTTTAAGGGTCCAAAAACTGTTCATGTGTATACAGCACATTTGCCAAAACCAGGTTTCATGCCCAAAACCAGTTTACACAAACATTACGGGTGATGCAGTAATTACTGCTTTGAAGCACCCAAAAATGGTAGATGTGAATACAGCAAATTTGTTAATCACTGGTTCGACAGACAAAAAGGTTGAATATTCAGAAACAGGGGCAGTAGTCTCAGAGAGCCCTACTTGCAAACAGTAAGGAGACCCCAACACCAGTCTCCATTTTTCCAAAACATTAGGTACAGCCGCCACTAAAGTGGCATCAAGTGACCCAGATTTGAAATATTGAAATGGGGAGTTTAAAGCAGCACATTGTAAAGTACACAAGCGTTTAGTCTCCCAAGGCTGACAATGGGGTGGAAAAGTACTTGGGGATCCATGACTTGCTCATCTTGATAGATGTTAGTCTCTCTACACTGTCACTGGACAGCCGCGTTTGCTTATCCGTCAGCACACTACCAGCAATGCTGAAGACACATTCAGAGAGAACGATGCCTGTGGGGCACAACAAAGTCTCCAAGGCATGAGTGGCGAGCTCAGTCTATTTTTCCAGTTTTAATGCCCAAAAAATACAAAAGTCCAGTTCCACAGTCATTGCATCGATATTCAGCTGTAGATACTCCTGTACCATCCTCTCTAGGCGTTCACTATGTGTCAGACTTGTTCTCTTCTGGCGTTGCAAAGGATGGTCTAAACAAAAGTTGAAACGATTCTACAAAATTGTTGTTACCAGATACACTGTTACTGTTAACGTTTGAGTGGTGACAACTCGACATTCCCCGGGTTGGAAAGGTAGAACTGCAATACTCACTATGTGCACCACTGGTGTTTTGGGGAAAAGCAGTACTAATATTGTCTAAAAGCTTCTGTTGATACTCCTGCATGCATTGAGGAAGCATTTGGCCAAATTTACTCTTGTACCAGGGATCTAACAGTGTGGCAAGCCAGTAGTCGGCATTACTTCGAATTCTAACAATCTGAGGATCATGTTGCAGGTATTGCCACAGGAAGGCACTCATGTGTCTTGTGCATCCAGGAGGCCCAAGTTCTTGTTTGTTGGTGGCGGTGGGATAACATTCAAGCTTGCTTCCTCTTCCCTCTATCCCCATGCTCACACTATAGAAATGTGATCAAGATCTCCCTCATCATGCTGAGTCTTCCATGCCCATCACCTGTTTGTCCTCCATTTCTTCCTCAGCTCCTGCACCTTCATCAACAGTTTGGCTGCCCTTGTTCCCTTTTCCCCACCCTCACTTGCCAGCCGCCTTAGTACAGCCAACCGTCTGGACCTTTGAGATCTTGTTATCCCTTCCATATACACCTCCTCTACTTTCTCCCCTCCCTCTTGGCCCAGCACCTGAATACGAATACTGGATAAAGTGTGCTCCAGCATGTTGATGACCAGAATAGTCATGCTGATAATGGCATCATCAGCGCTAAACATCTTAGTAGCCATTTCAAAACTCTGCAGAGGGGTGCAGAGGTCTTTGACCTGAGACCACTCCAGCAGCATGATTGGCACCATCTCTGGATAGCATTGGCCCAGGCTATATGTCATAACATACTGCAGCCTGGCTTGTTGCTGCTGCCACAGTCGCTGCAACATGTGCAGAGTGGAATTCCATCATCTCGGCACATTTCAGGTGGTGATCTGGCTGGCCGAAAGACTTCTGTAGTGATGCAAGTCGTTGAGCTGCAGGATGCGAACGGTGGAATGAGCACACAGCAACTGTGCCCTCTGTAGAAGCGTATCTAGGCTGGGATAGTGGGTTAGAAATTGTTGGACAACCAGGTTCAAGTGGTGAGCCAAACAAGGCATGTGTGTCACCTTGCCTCGGTGAAGGGCCGCACCCAGGTTTCCAGAATTGTCGCACACGGCCTTCCCTGGCTGCAGGTTCAGTGTAGACAACCATTGATTAAACTCGATCTCTAGAGCTGACCACAACTCCTTAGCTGTGTGACTCACATTTCCCAGGCATTTTAATATAAATACCGCCTGATGGCATTGAGCCCTGCTGCCAGCATAGTAAGGAGGTATGCTGGATTCCTTCAGCGCAGTGTGAATGCATGTCACATTACCAAACAGGCTTTGGGCGTAAGTGGAGGACCTAGAAGAGGTGGAGGAGGCAGAAGCAGTGCAGGAACGTCTACATACTGAGGTTTGATGCACAACCCATGGGGATGGAAAGACTTGTAGAAAAGCCCCTTTTCCTGCTGTCACTATAGTCACCCAATGCCCAGTCAGCGACATGTAATACCCCTGTCCATGCTTACTCGTCCAGGTGTCTGTGGTGAAATGCACCCTGTCACACACAGAGTTTCTCAAGGAAGTGGTGATGTTGTGTGCAACATGCTGGTTTAGCACAGGCAAAGTTTTCCTCGAGAGTTTGTGGTGACTGGGCATCTGGTACTGGGGCACTGTGATGGCTATAAGGTCTCGAAAATACTCTGTATCGACCAGCCGGAAAGGCAGCATTTCCATAGCCATCAGCTTGCAGATGGTGAAATTCAACCTCTTAGCTTTGGCATGGGTAGGAGGAAATGGTCTTTTACTTGTCCACATCTGAGGGACTAAGGGCTGGCTGCTGTGCTGAGACAGGGTTGAGTAGGGTGTCCATGAAAAACTGCTGGACTGTGAGGGAGGTGCAGGTAGACATATAATGTTGAATTTATAAAAAGGTGGTGCCATCCCTCCTGCCTTGCTGCTATTGTGGCTCAATACAAAATGTTTTAATGCATACTTACCACTATGCTGTGGTGTGACCCTAACTTTTGGAATGCTGGGACACTTCTTAGGGTCTTTCTGCTGCATGTGCAACCCTTGAGTAGGGCTCTATGAGTGACATGCCTACTCCTCTAACTCATCCTCCTTTTACTCATCCTCCTCTTTTTACTTAATATAGAAAACTGCTGCCACCTTTCACCTGTGACTCATCCATCTGTTAATTCAAACTGAGTTTCACCTACTTCTGAAATTTAAGTGAATGTGAGCTACTTCCTATTTTGAACTGATATTGAAGAGCGTGCAGACTGGTACAGACCGTGTCTCATGGACCCATGTTAGGCCATGACACTATTTTTACTCTAGGTAGATTGTTGTCCCTTTTATTGGTACTTAGCACAAATATGAGCAGTTTATCAGCTTTTAGACACCTTTGAAGTTGTTTTCTATATGTTGCATGTTGCCTGCTTTTGATTTCAATGGAGTTTGGAAGGTTTGGCGAACACTCCGCATTTGGCAAACCAAACCAAATTCAAACACTCATCTCTATTCCGTGGTAGAGAAGTGTGTGCCTGAACAGGCATCTGTTTCAACTACCTAGATACAAGATTTGCATTGCTGTGTGGATGAACTAGGACATGTCATCCACATCAATAATAGCAGGGCAATGCAATTAGCAGAAGAGAGGAAACATTGGGCAAAGGTCAACAATGGTCATCAGTCCAAACCACGCCAATTAGCAGATGTCACAGAAGAGTTATAAAAGGGTTTTTTTCGAATATGCAGGTGGGTTACAAACTTTTAAATAGGTTGCTGGATCGTGGTACAAGATCAGTTACAGGTGGTGGATGTAATTTATATTGGGAAAACCTACTGACATGTTCCCTTTAAGAATTATTTTTATTGCATACTAGAAGCAAGCAAAAACAGTTTGTGTAACATATTATGCATGGTAGTCCCTTTATAACTTGAAGTAAAGAAAGAAGGGTCAACAGGAGAACAAACAAAAAGTAGACAGTGATGACAATAGTACCTTAATAA